>JASAUF010000239.1:2890000-4090000 GCA_030180095.1 Magnolia changhungtana
AGTCTAGATCAATGGATTGGACTGTCTAAGTGTCCCCAGTATCCCAATGCAACTAGGAGCATTGTAACTTGAGTGCTCCGAGTGCACTGGACCATTTCTCTTTTCCTATTAGTCCGATTTTTCTCTTATATTAAAATAGCTTTTACGCATAGTTATGATAGAGTGCGGGTCCGGCAGTACAGCTCCCATGCAGGCCCTGGTTCCCACGATCATATCAGATTGCACACATGTGAGAGATCGAGGCCATTCATTAGGCAGTGCGTGCGCACTGTGAGCATGCCCTTGCGCGGGCAATCAACTCCATCAAGTGAGCTACACATGATCGGATGGCACCATATAAGAGATCCCAGCCACCCATTATGTAGTGCACACCGTCCATACGCCAGATGCAAAAATCAGGGCAGTACACTCACCAAGCGACTCCAAACACGTAGGTTGAATCTGGACCGTTGGACCTTTTTTTTTTCCCCTAACCCCTCATTTTCTGGTACAAGTTTATTCTGCGTGATCAGTGGACCAATGTTATTTTTAGCCCATGGCATGTTTACAGTATACCCTACCTGATGAATGAGCTGGACATCTAACACGTGGACCATCCTATCCGTTGATCAAATGGCAATTTCGGCCCAGGATCCATTTATAAAAGTGCTACTGGCCCACTGCCACACATGGCTATCTCAATGAGAGCAAGATGAGCGTCTGTGAGTACGGAAAAGCACAAAAGATTGCCACTAGCTGTCTGTTTTAATTATAACACTTATAATGAGAAATGAGACCGCTAGATATCTATGTTTCCCACTCCATTTTCTCCATATCAGATCCTATCTTCTCACCTCACATCCTTCCAACAACTAAAATCTAGAAATGTTCCCACCGTTGATCGGCCATGGCCCATATTTCCTCCATTTCACATTACGATGATGATTAGAGGACGATCGGATGGTTAGGATCGTCTGTGCATGGGCCATGTTAAATCCATGTGGGACCCATTGGATGGAGGAATACTCCGGGTCACGTGGGTGGGAGCAAGCTTCCATGAGATGCTTTCGATCGATGATCATCTTAATGTCAGAAATCGTAGATTTCCCACTTGCTGCTTTATTGAAGTACGTGTACTGATCACTACCGTCTGATCAAAATCGATGGCCGTAATGAACCGCACCTTACGGTTAGGACCTGCTTAGGTGGACGCCACCCATATCTAGCTGCTAGGTGGGCCATATGATCATGTGGTGACATTCTACCCGTGGCTTTGCACAGTACGGCGCTAGTTTTTAGTTCTGACTAATAGGGCCCATTCTACAGTAATCTACACCACTGATCTGTTGCACTTGGATTGATCGTGCCCCAACGATCTCCTCCACAAGACAATCGCAACCTCTGGATCTTTGTCCTACGAATAGATGGTCAAGATGAGAAATACAGTGATGGTACACATCTAACTAAAAAGGGTCTCAATATGGGTGGCTAGGATTTCTAATGTGGTAGATATTTAACGGTCTAGATTACAGACCTATGGGCCCCACTTGTCAGAATCGAGAACCAGGGCTTTCCGTATCATATGATGGGTGAGTTTTGGATACTCCGGCAAAGCCTGATGCATGATACGCAGGCACTCAGGTATCCTACACGTAGCATTCATTAATTCAAACTAAACCGACTCAATTGTTGGACCGACGGTGGCTAAGTTACAGCTCCCAATTCAAATTGGTTGAACATTCCTAACATCAGATTCGTGTACAGTTGTTTGTTGGAATAGGACCATTGGATGTTTTTCATTTTCAACCGTCCAATATATGTCTACAAATTTCATATTCCATCATCGTTGATATATCTAAATAGGGACCCATAATTTGGAAATTTTACCTTGAATAACTCGAATGCCACGTATGCAATTCTCAAGTAATTTCCAGGCGCCTGCGTATAATCAATCACACTGCCAGAGTATGAAACTTTTTCTCTTAGTTGTGTGAATGAAAAGCATGGCATGCAAAAAAGCAGTTGGGTGGTGGCCCACCCTCCACCAAAAGCAAAGGTAGGTTGAGATTGTTCTATGTATCCTAATAACTTTCTCCCATGCAATGAGAGGCATGTTGAATACAAAGTCCCCCCCACCATGTCTTGTTTCTTCATGGACACAAAGGCACTGAAACATTCATGGTTTGGGACTTGTAGTCTAGGAAAAACAAAACTACAAAAGAATTACAAAAGTGCCCTTGTCCTACTCTTTTAGGAAGCTTTTATATTGAAGTTGACTCTCTTGATTTCAATCTTTTTGAGAGAATGGGTAAAATGGGTTTCCATATAAAACATCATTTTCACCCCCACTCCCTTTAATAATACCTTCAATAATCATTTTTTTCTACCTACCATATATGCCTTTCCTTTGAAGGACTAGATTATTGTGATGGTTCCCCACAATTTGTGATCACCCATTCGTCGAACACATGGCATAAATGTACAATAATCTGGATGTTGTGAATAATGGACCTCATTGTAGATTGAGCATACCCCACAAACAGGTTGATCTGATGATCTTAACCTTCTGATTTTGATCTTTAATCTTAGATGATGATGTTCTAAATTTTATCTGATATATTTTCACCTGACGAGCAGTAGGTGGACGGTTTGGATCATGAATGGAGTTCCGGATCAAGTTCCGGAAGAGATGAGGTCGATCACCGTCTTCCTTGATCGGTAAACACCTTGAATTGTTTCTAAGAAAATAATTTTAATAAAGTTTCTAAGGAATTTTAATTAATCGAAATTATGAAAAAAAAAAAAAAAACAAGTTTAACATCCTTCAATAAGTTTAAATAAAATTTAAAATCATGATGAAAGAATCCTAATCAAATAAAGAAATAATTTTAGAAAAATATGCAAATATCTGCCGCCCATTGACTTGTCGTAGATGGGTTGAAATTCAATTCTATGAATTTTGATTTGCCGATCAGTATTTTGACATGTCGATGAGATCCGTCAACTTGTTAAAATTGGTGGAAATTGTCTAACAACAAATTTGAAATTTCTGAAAATTCTGACAGGATTTTGACTTGTTGACCCATCTATTTGACCGATCGAACCAAAATGAATTTTGTTGATTCCTTTTTAGCTTCTTTTCTTCGTTCATCATAGCAATGAGCAATCGACAGCTCGTTTTACATCAAGTTTAGATAGATATACATGTATGACACAACTGTCACAAATGAGTCACCACCATTAATAATTATGGTGATAGACTCATCATACCTTTCTAGTTTTTTTTCACCCATTTTCCTTTCCTTTTTCCATTTGTAATTTTATTTCAAAGAATTTCAAAAGCATTTGGTGAAGCAGCTAATTCAATCGTTACTTTATGGTTTGTTGCATCAAGTTCTTTGAACTTGGCCTTTGCAAACACAATGATCAATCTACTTCAAGCATGGATTGACTACTCACTAGATTGAGTTGACTCAGGCTCGAGTTGAGTCGGATCCAATTTTGTACCAGAAATCAATAAACTTGGGTGGGAGTCCACTTAATTAGGACTGAACCATTCAAAACCCCTCTTTTTTCTCCCTCTTTTGGGCAAAGGTTTGTTTCTTCTGCAACTAGTTGTATGGTATAGCCTTTAGATACAACATGTGTAATGCAGTCACCCAAATAACCGATGTTCTGTTCACTACCTAAGTCCACATCACATGAATTTCAACACTTGAAACTCTTCTATTCTTGTTCATTTCTGTTATAGCCGTCCAATACAAACCATAGATTAGATAGTTTACATTATCTAACGAGGTTTGTCTGTTTAGACTGAGAAGCAATCTAAGGTGGGGCCCACTGAATAAATGTTTCAAGTTGATGACTATACCTAATTTTGTTCTGATCTCACTGATCTTAACCATCCAATTTATTTTTATTTTGCATCCTGTTGCTTAGATAGCTAAGGCCTAAGTGCAGTTAGTGTGATTCTTTCACTGTTGCTGCAAAGAGTCGGCTAGAATGATTGGACAATCCAGATTAAGGAATAGGTTGTCCTACATGTACAAAGCAGCTAGTTGTGTAGTGAGTCTATGATAGTTGTATTTGATATGATACAGATATTCGGCGAGCTTAATTAAAAGATTGAATTAAGAAGAATGTTGTAATTGTGGCCTGTTGTCACGTAAGTTGTTTTTGTGATACAAGATAAAGAACGCAGATTGCATATCGACACTGCCACAAACGACCTCACTACTGGACTGTGCTCTGTGGGCCCCACTTATCCATGCCGTCCACAGCTAATTTTAAGGCATGAGCCCAAAAATGAGGTAGATCTAACTGTCAGGTGGACCATACCACAGGAAAACAGTGGTGATTGAATGCCCACCACTTCAAACTTCTAGGGGCCCACTATAATATTTAATGGTACTGGGTGTTCAATCACCACTGTTTTCATGTGATATGGTCCACCTGAGATTTGGATCTGCCTCATTTTTGGCTTCATGCCCTAAAATAATAATCCAAAATGGATGGATGCATGATAAAACAAGTACAGATCATGGTGGGGCTGCGTCCCACTAACACCTTGGTGGGCGTTACCTTTACCATGAGGCCCGCCTTGATGATGTTTTGTATATCCATGTCTTCTATATGTTTGTCCAGCCCATTTTAAGACGTTGTCCCAAAAATTAAGTAGATCAAAAACTCAGGTAGACCACACCATAAGAAATAATAGTTATTGAACGCCTACCATTTAAGCCTTCACAAAGCCCACTATAAGAAGATCTATAATGCTTATCTACTATCCAACTTGATGTAGGATTTGGCACATATACATTCATAACATAATGGGGCAAATGAAGGCAAAACAGAAGTGGAAGTAGCTTATTAGAGCTGGATCCAGTCCTATATAGGGTATCACATAATTAGTCACAGGCACATCTAGTTCAAAGAAATTCAATTTAGATAGGGAGAAATTATCATATGAAGTGTGAATTATAAATCGGCCATTAACTTTTGAGTCAGGTATATTTGTGGAACACATGTTCCACCAATCTTTATTGTAACAAGACACTCGGGGTCAACTGACCTATACCTAATAGGTCACATCTGTCGGTTCTACAATAAAATACACTGTTCAAAACTATGATTTTTACACATTTATTTTAAAAAATTATTGGTGTTTTCTCTTCTTTTCTTATGGAATCATGAAACTATCTTATAAATACAAGCTTCTGGATTCAAGGTGTTAATCACTTGAGGAAGATGGTGATTTTCATATTCAATTTTTCACCATTCCCTACATCACAACCTGTTAATAAGGTCAACCAAACTTACATGAAGGGATAATACAAAGATCAGCTTGATCCAAAACTTTTGTTGCCTACATAGTTTTTAATAGTCATTCACCACCTTTTACCATTGGTGTAGTCTACCTGAGATTTGAATCTGCTTAAGTTTTGGGATAATACCCTATAATGAGTTGAATAAACAGATGGGCAGCGTGGATATACAACACATTCATCAAGGTAGGCCCCACATGATAAGGATAGCACCCACTACGGTGTTACCTGTGTAACACCTAGTCTGCTCCCTTACCCGGGTAACACCTAATCCGCTCCTTGTCCCATGATAATCAACCGTCTCATCCATCATCTTTCCAGAGCGGTAAGATCCAAATCCGCACCATATTTATACTCTTTCCCTTTCATTTTTAGTTTTTATATTTACATAAGTACTTTGATACTATGGCAGAATCAGATACATGCTACGCAGGCAGTTAGAAGTTTCTCGTTTCAACACTTGAGGTCATGGTATCGATCCCAGTGAGGGTGGCTAACATGGAGTGTGTGTACTGACATGGGTGTGTACTAACAAGCTAACCCAAAAAAAATAATAATAATAATAATAAAAAATAAATAAATAAAAGTTTCTCAGAAATTACTTGCATGGCATATGAATAATTCAAATTAATTAAACTGTCCAAATTATGAGCAGAAGTTTAGATGTATCATGAACAAAAAGTTACTCTCATTTGATTATCTAAATATTAGATACATCTATTAAAGGATTATAAATGAAAAATATCCAACGATCTAAATTAAAAAACAAATGTCCATGAATCAAAGGTTAGGATTTTTCAACCAACGCCATTTTTGTACTCTTAACTTAATGATAGTGGGTTCCATAATTTAGTGGGTTTAGCTTGGATTAACATACAGCAAGTACCATTTCTAAGTGCCTATGTATCAACCGTTATACACAGCAGAACTATCAAATAACTCCATGTTTTTCTTATTTAAGTATGTGGTCTTCAAAGAAGACAAGGTAGATGATGTTTCCCTAAAATAATTCTAAAACTGTTTTATTGGATGAAGGTAGATTCATCCAAACAGAAAACTCTGTTTATAAGATGACATGGGAAAAGGAAAAGAAATTTAAAAAAAGGTGTCTTGTATTTTATTTTTTTAATTTCTCTGTCTTTCGATCAGTTTGAAAACCAATGAACCATGTCATGACCCAAATGATCCGGATCACCCGTGCTTCAGTGGTAGACTTGCAAGAGTTTCAACATGAGGTCATGGGTTCGAGCACCCGTCATGCTTCGGTGGGAGTGCGTGGGGTGTGAGAAAAATAATAATCAGGATCACTGAATCAATGTGATTTTTGTACCTTGTAACATCCACATCGGGGCGCACTAGTTGTATCATGGAGATCATCTCATGCACACACGTCGTTCGATTATCAGATAGGCTATGTATGCCCTGGATGTGGCCCAATGGTTAAGAATCCTCACCATTGGTTGTGGGACTTTACCAGGAAACAAATATATATGTTTATTAAAAAATTAAACTAAAGTTCGTTAGACCATCTCCAATCCAACGGTTAAGATCATCCAATCAGTATGGATCATGGAATACAACCCATGGTAGCAGCTATATGATCTGTTTGGATCTCATACACATGCCCAAACTTATGGAAATTGCGTCCACGTAAGTTTAACTAAGGCATCGTTTGGCACCATCGATTTTAAATACCTTAGATTAGAAATCTTTTGGATTCGGAGTCTTTCGGTTGAGTTTGGACTACGGGATTCAAAATGGCCTTTAATCTAAAAAGTAGCAATGCATGGTATATTTACTTGGGCTTGAATTTAATAACTAAATCAACTTTAATTTCCCAAATTAGTCTATCTTATGTAACATTTGACACAATGGTTGTACTAAGCCCGTTGAAATATATACCTTGGTTGAAACTGATAAAATTCTAAGTTTCAAATGGGCCACAAGCATAGGAGTACATCTGAGTGACTAACTAATGATTTTTAACTATTGATTTACATAGATAATGTTTGGATGGCACGGATCATCCTATTAAAGTAATTATCCTCAGCAAGCCATGTGCTCAATAAATTAGTAGCCTAGCGACACGTGTTACAAATAAAACTTTTGAAAGGATTTTAAATGTAATCCTGACTTCCACCTTGGATTTCAAACCCTCTTTGAAGGGATTTGAAACCCTCAATTACTTTATGATGCCAAACATAAGATGGAATTTGAAATCTCCTCAGATCCTCTCAAATCCATGGTGCCAAATGAGCCCTAAAAAAAGTAGAGCCACAGTCACATACTTTGTAGATATCCGATCCTTGAAAAGGGTGGTCCATACCATGATGATCACCATAGTATAAAAATCAGGTCGATCCACACACTAGGTGGGCGACACCAAATGGGTTGAGAGGCTCAGTTCCGAATCAAGCAGCCGATTCTGAATCAGGCAAACCAGGTGCAATTGCACCCAGTTACCCGATTAGTGACTGGGCGGGTTGACTCGCCCAAGTCCAAAGTCAACTCACCTGGTTGGTAAACTATGGTTGTATCCCTTTCGTCAGGCATCAGGTGATCGCTGCAGTGTGGCCCAACTTTTGCCCGGAACACATATGGGACTCCGATTCCATAGTTACCGCTTTAGTGTTGAAGTCAATGCTCGTAACACCCAGATCCATAGCTCAACTGGCAGACTGAGTGAAGATACCTCGTTTCAACTTTTGGTATCGACCCTAAGTGGGTGTGGCTAACATGGAGTGTGTGTACTGACATGGGTGTGTGCTAACAAGCTAACCCAAAAAAAAAAAAAGAAAAAAAAAAGAAGTCAGTGCTCGTGGGCTCCACTATGGTGTATGTGTTTTATCTATTTTTCCAGTCCATTAAATAGCTAGCCCAAACATAAGGCACATCCAAATTCAGATGAACCGTATCATAGGAAACATGAGAGACAGAACCAATATTGTTGAAAACTTCTTCAAGGCAGTAAAAGTTTTCGGTTAAGCCGGTATTTGTGTTGTGTCGAGGTCTATGTGACCTTAACTATAAGTTGGATGACACATAAATATTACATCTACTCTAAGAAGTTTTAATGGGGAGTTTTCAATCACCGCTGTTTCCTATGGTGCGGTCATTTCTTAATTTATATTCTCATTATTTTGGTCACACACCCCTAAAATGAGCTGGTATAATGGAGGGTCCTAACTCTTACCTTGGTGGTAGACTCTTAGGAGTTTCAACTCCCAATCAAGGGTTTGAGTACCCATAGGTGGTGAAATTCCACCAGCGTGAGTGTGTGGGGTGTGTGTGCGTGTGTTTAAAAAATAAAATAAAGAGCTGGTATAATGGATGAACAACTTCAATAGAACTCATAAAGGGTATTGGGCCCACATCACTGATTGGACACGAGCTTAGTGCTAGAGAGGCCACTACAAACCCGAGTCCCATTTATCAAATTTGTGTGGACCATATATTCTACACGTCGCTCTGCCAGGGAAGAAATGGATGAATGTGTAAGTTCATATACAACAGAAAATTTATGTTTGTTACATTGTGATTGAGCCACGTCATCACGGACTAAGGAATATACCCTTGATAAATACACTCACCATTTTTCAAGATTCAATAGCAATTGAATGGAAAATCAGGCGGATCCAAAGCTCAGGTAAGTCACCACATGAAACAATAGGGATTGAACGCCCCCCATTGGAAAATTTGTGCGGGCCAGAGAAGTTTTGTATAAGGACGAGCATAGCTTATCTGAGTGATATAACCCTATGAATGGTTTGGATGGCACATAAGCATCATGGTTGGCTCCAGGAAGATTTCAAAGGCAGACATTTCCATTCTTACTATTTGGTGTGGTGTGGCCTACCTGATTTATTGATCTGCCTATTTTTTGGATTAGTCCTATTTTGATGTTTAGAAACTGATGGACGGAGTAGATTCATCCCTAGAATCTGTGGGGCCCACATAGCTTCCGATGAGCACAGGAAATTTGCGTCCATATTCTTGAGTGAAGCTAATACCATTGAGAAGCGATTATTGCTTTGTGATGATAACAAGCCCGAAGAAATGTTGTGATGCTTTTACGGAGATTTTCATATCTAATCCATCCCTTTTGACTTTTGAATTTTGGAATAATATTGTTATGACGATTGTCTCCCTCTCCTCAAACAACCTTCCACCTAATCCACGCTTAAAAAATAAAAAAAATCCACGCTTTCATCCTTCACTGAGCTTTGCTACAATACATCCCCGTGCACTGACTTTCTACTTCTGCAGGATTATAGCCATTTGATCTGGGGTCATATTTCTATTATCCAAACCGTTTATCTGATGCGCCTCATAGTGTCAGGGAATACTTAGGAACAAAAATAAAAATAAAAAATGAAGAAGGGAATGATGCAGTTGGTGGCCCACAAAAAATGGTGAAAGGTTACGGCCGTGTCTAAAGGAAAAGAGTGACATGATGGAGGACGCGGATTGCATGCGTCCTACCCCCGCCGGACGGTAATCCATCCCGGCAGGGCGCTGTGGGGCCCACTGTGATGTAAGTGTTTTATCCAAGACGTTAATCGCTTTTCTCATATCATTTTAAGGTATGAGCCAAACACTAAGCAACGTACAGTGCTTAAGTGGACCACAAAGTGGGGATTTAATGTCCACCATTAAAAACTTCTTGTGAGCTGGGGAAGTTTCGGATCAAGCTAATATTTGTTTTTGCACTTCATCCACATCTACATGACCTTATTAATAAGTTGGATGACAAAAAAACATCACGGTAGCCATTAGAAAGGTTTAAAGGGTGGATGTCATTATCACTGCAGCTTCCTCCTGTGTGGTCCACTGGAGCTGTGGACTGCTTCAATTTTATATACATACCTTAAAATGATTTGATAAAAGCGATTAACGATATGAATAAAAAACTTGCATCACAGTGGGCCCTACAGAGCCTTACCAGGACGAATTACCGTCCGGGAGGGGGTAGGACGCAATCCGCATCCCATGATGGAAGGGCTGGAATATACCCACCATATACAAAAAATTATTGACATTTGCGCCCTTATATACATCTCAATGGGCGGCGAACGTAAAATCCAAGATGATGGATATGTGGAGATGGTTTGCTAAGAAAGCTGGTAAATTCTTTTAGCAAGGGAGCATTTTTTATTTTTTTTTTACACATGCACTCGCATTGGCACCCCACACACCCCATGCATTTAACACGACACCTGATTTCACATTTAACACGACACCTGATTCCAATACAACAAGTACAATGAGCACATGAACTTGTTATTAGAATATATGTTTAATTAAATGAATTATATAAAAAAAATCGAGAACCAAAAAAAAAAATAAAATCTGAGAAAGAAAACTTATTAAATTGAGTTGAGGCGTGACGTAAGTCACTCGGCTTGAAATCGAATTTGCTTCCCTTGGACAGCATCTCAAGTGTAACAGGTTTCTAGAACAATTGACCCCCAGGATACAACAATTATGACTTGATCCCAGCGGTGCACTCACTGTAAGCGGGCTCGAACCACTTGCAATTTAACTCGAAAGTGTTGAGTTGACTCAGCAATGAACTCAGCAAAATTTCTTAAACCAGAACTAGAATAACAGAGAAGTTTTTAGAAGAGGATAATAAAATAATTTTCATACTTTAGAAACTAGAACGAAAGTCCTTATATAAACTCTGAAGTGGTGCATAAGCATCCTTTAGAAAGGGTTAGGTCCGTTGGTTTAAACCCAATAGGTGCGACCAATCGGAACGGACACATCTCTCTGGTTTAAAACAAAAAGGCGCAAGTGCGAGTACATTCTCGTAAATAAAAGTCTCGCGAGTTCTTATACACACACATGTGTGAGTACACTCGCACCTGCACCTGCGCATGTGGACGCGGACTTGGCTCAGCTTGGCGTGCACATGTGTGGTCAATGACATAGATTAGAGCTATTAGCATAGCCCCCCCCAATGACTAAATTCACATGCCCCCTAAATGGGGCTCAAGTCCCTCAAGGCAAAAGGCCTATCGTATATGCAAGAAGATTTTCTTTGGAAAATTCAATGTGGTACAAAGCGCACAACCTAAAAGCACCAAAATTTCAAATGTGTTTATTTTCTTTGGAAATCGAAAAATTTGAAAATCAAAATTTAATGTTTATTTTGAAACAAAATACAACACTCTTGACCTCGTATTGAAGCTCTTGTCATGTAGAACGTCTCACAGATACGCTGATAGCATGGTTGGGTCAAAAGAAGGTGGACCGTAAATTGATAATAACTTTTGATCCGGATATTATTACGAGGTGCGAAACCTATCAATCTTTACTGAAACGGGCTATCCGAGGTGAACTGACCAACATAGTAGGTTGCATCTCTCCATTTCGTCAGAAAACACACATTTTCAGCTCAAAAATAAAATTTTAAGAAAATTTTACTATTTTTAGTAATTCTGAATTTTTAAATATTTTTTCTATTTTAAGAGTTTTAGATTTTCTTTTCTTTTAAATATAACTTGTAATTATACTAGAACTCTTCTAGCAAAAATTTCTTTGAAACTTTTATTTTTAGAAATTAGGCTTTAGAAAGTTTTATTAGAATTATGATTTTTAATAAAGTTAGAATTTTACTATTTTTAGTAATTATGAATTCTGGTTTAATTTTTTGTTTATTAATAGTGTAAGAAGACATGTTAGTCAATGACAAATCGAATTAGGAATTTTATAGAATTTATTTCTTCTTCTTTTTTTTTTTCTTGTAGATTTAAGAAGTTTCTACGATGAATCCAAAGAAGTTCCATGGATTTGGAGTAGTTATCCATGAGGAAGACAGTGATCGAACTCATCATGTTCATCCTTGCGTCATCTCATGAATCTACCACTTAAGCATGAGTAAGTATTCCTATGAGACGGACCATACCACATAAAACAATGGACCAACAATAGATCTAAAGAAAGCCAATGAATTATTTCTGTGTATGTGTGTGGTCAGGCACACATACATACCACATAAAACAATGGACCAACAATAGATCTAAAGAAAGCCAATGGATTATTTCTGTGTATGTGTGTGGTCAGGCACACGGAAAGGATCTAACATAGAAGGTGAATGGATACAAAAAGAAGATTGTTGTCTTTGTGGCACAAGAAGATAGAATATAAATAATACTATTGAATGAAAGGGTACAATGTACCTTTATGACCTCATAAGAACAAAAGAAGCCATGGAATTCTACTTTGATTAAAATTACAAAATTTTTCTAACATAATAAATTATTAAAAATAGTAAATATATGTATAAATCTATTTAAACTTATAAATAACCATTAAACAACCAAAAGTAAAAAACTATAGATCCCTACAATCCTAAAAATAGTAAAAAGTAACTTACTTGAAGACATTTTGAGTCCACTCCCAAAATCCATTCCACCTAACGTGTTTGGATGCATTATCTCATACCTTTGTATGATCCCCACTCATTTAAATGGGAAATAAAAAAGCCCACTTACCAAAAATCAATAAATAATTTAATTTTATAAAATGATTTAAGGCCAACAAACCTTTAGTGACTGACTGAGCTAAGGTTCTAATAGCATATTATACACGATAACAGACCACCTGATTTCTTTCCATCCTAACCATCCATTGAGTCATTTAGTATCTGTTTTACATCAGGAGCAGCCGGGACTGTGCCCATTAATTGCAGTGGGTCCAATGTTGTATAGATGGGGCATGTTTGCTGTTTGTGCTTGAAAGAGTCTGTCTACAAAATATTGCTACGCTGTCAATCTGATAATTGGAATGGGCTTAATTTTCAAGTTATGGCATAGTTCTCTCGATGAGCGGCTCTGATCTTCCATCGCAGCGAGAAAACTTTCAAATTGCACTCCGGCGGGTGAACTAACTGAGCTGATTTCTCACGCGAGTAGAGTCATGGCCATTCACACGCAGGCACACGTGCTAATATAGAGAATATATACAAGATCCGAACTTTTCATCTAGTTGGAAATAATTTCTAGATATTATTCCTAAAAAAGAAATTAATTTCTAGATATTAGTCCTAAAAAATAAATAGTTTTAGTTATCTGGTAGCCTATAATATACAAAGTAATCTGATGGTTAAAAACCTTTTATACCAGCCATCGATTTTCTCTGGTATTCTGTGGCCCACCTGAGAATTGAAATGACCTTAAGTTTAAGATGGAAGAACTAAACACCGTATCACACCTGATGGAGACTCAGATCTCACATATGTGTCAAAATTTCGCACACGTGCCTGCGTGTGTATATGCAGGGCTTCAATGACGCGTAGAATTAGCAAACCTCAAACTTTCCGCCTGGCGTTATTCGGGCTAGAAGCCGACAATCTGGTTTGCGGTAGCTGGCTGGTCTTTAATGGTGCTGACTCACCCACCCTAGACATGGACGCGGATTGCGTCCCACCCTCGCCCGGACGGTAATCCGTCCGGGCAGGGCTCTGTGGGGGTCACCGTGATGTAAGTGTTTTATCCATCCGTTAATCGTTCTTCTCAGACCATTTTAAGGTATGAGCCAAAACATGAGGAAGGAAAAAGTCTTAAGTGGACCACAAATTGGGGATTGAACGTACACCATTAAAAACTTCTTGGCAGCTAGGGAAGTTTCGGATGGAGCTGATATTTGTTTTTTCGATTCATCCACGTCTAAATGCCCTTATGAATAGTTTGTATGGTAAAACAAAATCATGGTGGCCCTTGGAAAGGTTTCAACGGTGAGTGTCATTATCACTGCAACTTCCTTTAGTGTGATTCATTGGAGCAGTGAACTTATTTAATTTTTTGATACACACCTTCAAATGATCTGAGAAGAACGATTAACGGAGTGGATAAAACACTTACATCAAGGTGGTCCCACAGAGCCCTGCCCGGGCGGATTAGTAGGACGCAATCAGCGTCCCGGTAGACATGCCATACATGCATGCCCGTCTCGACAATCCGTTGAATGGCCGTGTTTGGGCGGTGGGATTAGAAGGGTTTAGGTGGGACGGGATTCAAAAAACATAATTATTACCCATGGTAAGGGTTGTGCCCTGTTGCCATGGAATAAGATTATTTCATGCTTGGTTGGTAATGCGGTGGTACATTGAATGGATATACCCACCATCATTTGAAACTAATGAGAATAACACACGTGTTATATCTAAACCATTCATTTGTTCTGTAACTTCATTTTATAGTATGGGCCTAAAAATGATGTAGATCCAAAACTTATGTGGCTCCAAAGAAGTTTTCAACGGTAAGTATTCAATCCCGTTGCTTTCTATGATAGGGTCCACTTGAGCTTTAGATTTACCTGATTTTTTGGCCCGTGCTCTAAAATAATCTCGATAAATGGGTGGACGGTGTGGATATAGCCCACACATCATGGTGGGACCTACACAACTTGCTAAATTTGAGTGAAATTGGCACGGACCCAATGCAATTCCATCTAATCTAATTCCAAGCTTTTCCATTCTTCCCAAACATGGAGTGGAATTGGCATAGGACTAGATGAATCCCATCCCACCTAATCCCTTCTAATCCTATTGCCCAAACACGTCCCTATCTAATTCTACCCACTAAATTTGGATTGTCGGGAAAAATAGTACAAGTCCAGATACTCGGCTATGGAATGGACCAACTCTACTGACATCGCCCGAAATCCTGAAACAATAAGTCCGACCGAGGCAAGCATACCAAATGCCTAAACAAGAGACTTAGCTTGGATTATGAGGAACGAATCCCGACTGAGGCTTACAAAGTCCAGAGTCATAAGGCAGAATCTATGAGATGCATAAAGTTGACTCGATAAACGAGGCAGCAACATCCAAAGAGGCCGATTAAGACCTAAAGCTCAGAAGTCACCTGACCGACCATAAAACCAACCTATCTTTAGGTCAGTTACAGAGTCGGTAATCGGATTAAGAAAGTACACTGAGTACAAATCAGTTTCATCTCATCCGATATAAGGCAAGTAGCTCTACCATTTATAACTAGTCGAGACTCATTCACCAGTAGAGTCGGCCCAGCCCAATCTAAGCAAGGTAGAAATGGTGTAGAATAAAACACCTTATCGAAAATCCAGCAAAAAAATCCCCGATCTCGAAGATCTCGGGATCGGTTAAAGTCCTAAAATGGATTGATGTTAAATCTCCAAGAGATTAGGAAAAGAATCCTGGCACGATGGGATCCTATAGACACAGAAAATTCGGCGCCCACGCTGGTTTGGAATATTATGGATTTGGTGATGGGGGTGAGTAGACTGGTTTGGAATGTAATTCGACGCCCACGCTGGTTAAAATGATGAAATGGAGGTTTGTGATTGGGTAAGGAGAGAGGAGTGCCATGTGGCGTGCTCCCATTGGCTCTGGAGATTGATAAAATGGTAAATAGTGAAGATTGGGGGAGGGGGGGGGGATAAATCTAGGGAAAAGTTAACTTTTGGACGCTGGGACAGCTGTCCACACGCGAGCCGCATGTGGCATGTGGCGGCACCCCGAGTACCGCTGGCAATAGTCTGACTACCGCCCAGGCTCCGTTCGGGTCGGACTCGCGTGTGTGGGCTTTGTCTGTTATGTTGGTTCGCCTGGTGGTCTTCTTTCGGAGTTTACGGCTCAGGTAGGTGGGCTTAGGTTTGGGTAAAGGGATTCTAGTTAGGGTGTAGGGTAAAGATGGGGTTGTTTGGGGGTTGAATGGTCTAGATCGAGGTTTTATGTCTCAGTATACAAATTGGAGATTTTTGGGTCAGAGGTAAGGTTTAGGATTTAGGCTGGGATTAGGGTTTGGTTCAGGATATGATCATCATTCTTAGACTGTCTTAGCCTTCTTGAGATATTAGCCTGTGTGGGGTGTTTACAGATCCTCCCTTTCCTATAAATACAAGAGATTTCCAAGTTGAAAGGTACGCAAAAACTCTCCCTAAAAACCCTTCTAAATGATCCTAGTCCTGACTTTAGCATCGGAGGGTCCCCGGCTCTAGCCAGGGTCTCCTTTGTCTCCTTCTTGTGCAGGATCAAGGTTGAAGGAAGGCGCACCAATTTTTTGCCTCAACATGGACGGTTGATCATCTTCCTTTCAACTGTTCATTAGATGGTCAGTAATTGATGGTTAGGATAGTTCTAGAAGTTTGATTTCTGGGCTGTTTCTCATTCCAGTGCCCCACATTTTGGGTCGTCCGACTATCATGATAGACTGACGAGTGTAGATCCTCAAACCTGGATTAACCACATGTATGCAAGAGACGACCGGCTTTTGAAGTGATCATAACCGTGTAAATTACATGCATATAAAATCAGGCAAATAAGGCCACCATAACGTGCGAAGAATTTGAACATCGGTTAGTTTTATTCTTCTTGAACAGATGTGGCTCATCCAATGATCATGCAAGCCTGGTTCTTTGGATTTACTTAAGATGGCCTGAAGAGCGACTCTGGTATCTCACACATGTGTCTCGTGTCGACATGCAAGGTAGTACATTTTCAAATTGCACTGGATTGAGAGCAATTCTGATGTAGAGCTGGTGCGGACTTTTGATGTCTGAGATGAATTAAAGAGGCCTGATCAGAGGGAGAAGTCATCGAGATTGTCAAAACCTTAAAACTGGCGTATCTCGCAAACTAGAATGAGTTATTTAACGTATCATATATAATTTTGGAGTAGAATGGGCTACTTTAGCCAACCAACCTATCTATATTGGTTGCCCATGCTAAATTTATGAAATTCCATCATATCAATGGCAGAATTCCATGTTTAATTCCATTTTTATTATAAATAGTAAGTTTTAATTTGATTATAACTCTTCATCTGCTGAGCTCTAGGAGTTGCAACCAACATGAAAAATGTTTAGAAAAAGTAGGAGAATAATGTGATTAACTCATATATGACATTTCCTATAAATAGAAAATTTATTATTTAAAGTTATGAATTTTAGAGAGTTTTAATTATAGTTTAATTCTTAAACTTCTTTTAGTATTAGTATTCTTATTTATAATAAAAATAAGAGGGATGGGATCGCGATATCCTGGGATATGCATGATGAGCTAAACAGGCCCGGTGAACTTGTCCCAGGATATAAGCAATCCCATGGATCTTAAAACAATCCACTGACATCACCATCATTACCTTAAAATTGATCCCATACCTTGGTTGGGCGGATTGGAAGATAAAATCCCGGGATATGCCGGGCGTGCCAAACAGACCCAGTGAACTTGTCCCGGGATATAACAATCCCATGGATCTTAAACCAATCCACTGACACCACCATCATTACCTTAAGGCTTGTTTGATTTTTCAATTCACAGGGAAATACCGTGAAAATATGTAATAATTATTTCCCTTGTATTTACCGCACCTTTTCCTATGTTTGATTTGACGACACGCATTTTTTACACGAAAATCGAAAACGGCACAACATATTTGTGGGTCCCACCGTGATGCACATTGCTTATCCACACCGTTAATCTATTATGCCTGATGAATTTATGACATGGGCAAAAAAATGAGGCATATCGAAAGCTTCACTGGACCACGCCACTAGAAAAAGGAAATCAAATACTTACCATTAAAAACCTCTCAGGCCCACTGTTTCTTTTGGTGTGGACCATTTGAGTGTTCAATCTGCCTCATTTTTCGGGTCATGCCTTAAAATATTATTTTAAAAGGATTGGACGGAATGAATTTATCATATACATCACTTCGGGGTCCAAAAATTTAAAATAAATCTTTTAAACTAGTTTCTAAGGCAAAAAGTACAACGAATTTTCAAACGGGTGAAATGATAATAATTATTCATTTCACGGGTATTTACACAGCCATTGAAAATCAAACACGCCCTTAAAATCCATCCCATCCCTCCTAATCCCATGGGATTCGCCCGGCCAAACAGGCCCTTAAAGGATCACTGACTCGTCTATTTCAGTTATCAATCAGTTAAGAAATTTCTTTCATATATCTTAAAATTATATATATATATATATATGTATTGTATATCTTGAAATTATTTTCATTTCTTTTCTCCATGGATTCGAGGAGTGCCGGTAAGCTCCATCGATTTAGAGTAGTTATCTTGAGGAAGACAGCGTACGACCTCATCACGTTCGTTCAAATTCCCATTCATATTGATCAGCAGAGGTGTGGTGGAATACATCTGAATGCATTGCAATAGGGTAAGTTAATACTGTATTTGTTGGATCGTGGTCCTTTTCATGGACCCGAACCATTTACATGAGGGCCTGACCGTGGATGGTGGACGGGTGGAAATATTCAACTCTGCGATTATTTAATGGTTACTGAGACGGTCCACATCGGTAGGAAAAAAATCAAATGATAAAAGTGTCAAAATATTCCTGTAACAACCCATTTCTTTTAATGGTGGTCATCTCACTCCCCACTGTTTCTTATGGTGTGGCCCACTGGAACTTTGGATTGACCTCATTCTTGGTTTCGTGCCTTAGTACATTGCCTTCTCTGTAGGGCTCACCGTCGTTAAAAAAAAAAGAAGAACAATGCAGTGACGTGCTAGTGCACGTAACCGCACGAACTAATCTCTCTCCCTCTCCTATTCAAACTCTCCTCTTTTTTCTTCCACCATTCTTCATCAGCGAAATCCACCAAACAATCCAGACGGCTCACCATCAACCCAAGAAGATTTTAACGGCAAACGTTCAACCCCACTGTTTCCAGTCTTATGGCCTACCTAAATTTCAAATCTGTCTTACCTTTAAAATCATGTATTATTACAACCCGACAAAGTAGCTGGACGGAATGGATTTCTCACAAACATCTCATTGGACCCCACCTAGCTTCCGTTACAGTAAGGGATTTGGAAGGCTTCCACAATGCAATCCACGCAGAATGAAACCTCTTCGATTTTTTCTCATTTCTCTTTTTGTTTTCGATCCAACCTATAAATCGAGAAATCTCGACTGTTCATTAGATCCATCTTTAATTTGTAACATCCAAACTATACCATTCAACATCCACTCAACACATTAAGTAGGTGATTTTTCTGATTGAAAAGACTATATTATTATATACTTTCATTTCATTAATTATTTATTTCATATTGTTGATTTAAGTTATTTGATTTTGATTTTACGTGATGTAGAATGCATTTATTTGACTTCTAATATGTGGAATAAATTCATTTGATTATTGTTAAATGCTTTTATTTATGTTATGGGTGCTTTGCCCTGAAAAGATCATTATGTTATTTTTATGGGGTGCTCTGCCTAGGGTCATTCCCGAAAGGATCGGCATGGTATTGGTGCTCTGCCCAGGGTCATTCCTGAAAGGATCGGCACGGGTGCTTTGCCCTGGGCGATTCCCTAAAATAATCAACACACACGGGTGCTCTGCCCTGGGTATTTACAATAAAAGTTTATTTACCAAGTGCTCTGCTGAGGGTAATTCCCTAAAAGGATCAACACACACGAGTACTGTACCTTGGATTGAACAAAAAAGGATTTTAGATGCTGCATTGTCTTATTTTGTTATTATGAAAAGAAAATTGTTATTATTGTCATGTAAAATGACGATTCAATACTCGTAATTAATTATATTTGTATTATTGAGTTTTATTTGTGTTAACGTAGAATTTTTAATTTTGGGAAGGATGTGACCCTACGAGTTGTCGCGCTTAGACTCGTATAGATTATTTTGTAGGGTTTGTATATGAAGAATTAGTTGGGTAAGATTGAAGACTTTTTTTCTTATTTATTTAGAAGTTAATTAAAGATCAATATATGTTGTTATTAATTATTTTCGAATATCAATGTAACTAAATATTCAATGATTGATTTGTGGATGTTATTTAATGATAATTATTTTGATTCTTTTTAGTTGCTCTTATTGCCTTGAAAATGCTGAAAATAACGTGGGTAGCGATGTATATTTTGTTTAAATACAACTCATAGCCTTGGAATTTGGGTTCAGGCCTGACCAATTCGAGTACCGAATTTCGGAGCATGACAATTCCAATTTAAACATTTTTGCTACTATAAAAAAAAATAATGGGTTATACCATATAAACGGTTCGGATTATTGATAGAGGCCCCAGATCCAGCGGCTAAGGTCCCGATGTATCCTAGAGCAATACGGCGGGTTGTATTCTAGCCAATCTCTTACTAAGTCGCGGTAAATGTCAATTTCCTCGTCCTCGAAAAGGCTACCCGCTGAAAAGCAAGATCTTTTGGAAGCGCTTCCACCAAGCGCAGTTCTTCTTTCCGTACTGCTGGCCGGCAAAGTAAAAGCTTTGATATGACGCGACGTACAGTTAATTTTTCATACACCGGATTCCAGTATATACACTGGAAGAACAGAGGTACAGGCCTAGTGTTCAAGGCCTGTACCTGATGAGCGGCAGCTTCAAACGTGTAAGCGTACTGGCCTACTGTTCAAGGCGGTCCACTCATCAGCTGGGTATCAAATGTATAAAAAAACGCATGGTTTAAAAAGATGACAAAAGCATGCGTCAACGCATACATGTGGCCCACCTGATGAGCGGCTGCCAGAAATCCCTCAAAACTCATAAACAATATAAACCATCTGCAGTCCAATTGCTGCACCACACCATCCGTTGATGGATGCAGACTGTCTAACCCATGCCCTATAGGATCTTGGATGGATCAGGCACAAATAGTCAGTTCACCTGTCGTACAGTCGAGAAGATCCTATTCTTGCAAATTTTGGCCTAGGGCCCATCCAATGTGCTGTGGTCCATTAATTTCTGACGGTCTGGATTAATGGAAATGTGGACCAGTCAAACAGCGAGGGTGGTATATATACCGAGGTCTAGTGTATATAATCGTGTTTGATTGTTGTCAGCGAAAAATACGGCGATCTTTTTAAAAAGTGTAACGCGAAAATGACTGGGAAGAAATAACGGAGAAAAGCATCTCTAGGCATTGAAAAGTTGTAAGAGTAGGCACGTGCGAGGTGGACTTTTGTCTGTTCTTCGGATTCTGTCTGTAGCTTATTCACGGGAAGTCCACTGTTGTGTCATTTCTGTTATTTTATATTGTTTTAATATTATTTACAAATTTAAAATTTTATTATAATAATATTTTATTACTTTTGAGCTTTGAGTGTTTTTAAGCGCACACTGTACAATATATCTCATGTACACGTCACTCATGTTCCAGCATGGCAGAAGAGGTCCGAGATCCAAACCATCCATCAGAAAGGAACCACTATATTAATGCTTTAGATCAAGATTCAGGTTAGATGGGTCACACAAAAAATGGACGGATCTAAAAAACTTGGCTGATATTTTCTCATCTACCTATTTTTAATATTTGGGCTCTGCGTGCTAAGTGTACCAGATTCATATTTTGGGAACACAAGTAGAAAGTTTTACTAACCTGATGGATGGATTGGATCTCGCACTAATATGCCATGCTGGCACATGTGTGGCGTCTAGATGAGCTTTATTTCCCACGCGTGTGCGCTTAGCAAAAGCTTTGATTATTGATTAGGAGAATTATACGCTACATCTGCTCGAGCATGGCATGTCTAGGCATGCAGATTTTGTGCACGTGTCATGTAAATACATCAATCCATACCGTTCAAATTTATCTAACCTAGTAATTGGTCATGATAATTCTGTTCAGTCTATTCAATTAGTGTCCATTGACGGACGGTTAAAAATAATCTAGAGTCAGAGAGTATAATCATCAAGAAGTTCTCTTAAAACAATATTTATTTTGTTCATTTTTTTGCTTAAACACTATCCAAGTGCGATCCAAGGCTTAGACGGTTTTGATGGAGACGTATACACATAAAGTTTGACATTTTACTTGAGCATGTATATCAACTTTCAAATCTTGCGGACTATCTGTTTACCTCACGATCTTGGAAAAATAAAAATAATAGAAAAGCCATGGCGAATTTCGGGTCGTTGACCATTTCTCTTATATAATAAAAGGGTCGTGCTTATGCGAGTGCACTTGCATGCACGTGACAGGATGGTGCACACGTGCGATATGTATCAGCCTGGCTCCCTCAAATGGATGCGCTTAGCGGATGATCAGGTGGGTCATACAACCGCTACCTGAGCCACATATATACTAAATAAATGGACATTTAAAATGATTGTCCAGTGTTACACATTCAACACACACGTGTCTTCCCAACTTACCATCAGATGAGGTAACACAGCCGATATCACAGTTGGCCCTGCCAATTGAGCGGCTTGGATCTCTCACACGTATGTGGCGTGTGGCCGGGAGGGGATACACCATTAACTTCCCGTGTACAGCCGATTCCCCGTCGACTAGAAGCCGCACCCAAACGCGTTCGAAAGGAGAAAATACTTTGATACTCAGGCAGAGCGTGATGGATGATACGCAGTCACTTAAAAACTACTCACAAATTGCAAACGTGGCATACGAATACTTCAAAATTAACCATTCAAATTATGGTTATTAGTTTAGATGTGTCTTTAACAAATAAATATTCTTATTCTATCATCTACCTGTTAGATTGGTAGACATCCACTGGACAGTCAAATGAAAAAAAAATCCAATTGTCTTAGTTAAAAAACAAGTGTTCATGAATCGGATGTCTGGGATATTTAACCAATCTGATTTTTATAATGTAACTTATATGGAACGGGTTCCATAATGTAGTCAGTTTATTTTAAGTTAATATTTGTATACTTCCTGCGTATAGAGCGATACGCAGTAAGAGTATCAAATAACTCCCCGTCCGAGTATAGAGCGTCATACCAGAGCGAGTGCACTCTTTTGCACTGTATGTTCGCACCTGGCAACGTGGTGGCAAACGTGTGATACATCCAAGCCACTCATCAGGCCGTACCGTGTAAATCTCATACACTGCAAATCCAGTTTCCAGATAGGCCACATACGTACAAAAGAAATGGACGGTTAATGTGCACCCGTAAAACCTCGAGGGAACATTGATTGGTAGGGCTAGATATTTCAGCCCAGATGCCTATCTGGCAAGTGCGAGAGACGACTGAACAAACAAGGGCCCCACCTTAGATACAACCATGGGTAAATGAGGCTGGTCGACTAATTAGTCAAGCCATAGCGGACGCTGAATATAGACAGTTGGCAGTTCCATCTTAACCGTCCATTCTTCTGTCTGTTGAGTATGGTCATTTTCGCTGTGGGCTCCCACCTTAGGCTCGGTTCGGATGTCCCACAAACTCGCTAGGTTGGCATGAACGCTGCTTTTAGAGGTGCGTGTAGCTAGCAAAATTCTAGAGCAGCGTACACGTTGTATATCTTACCCGTCCCATAAATCAGGCCAATCACGCAATTAAAATGGACGGTTAGAAAGATAACCATCAACATCCTATACTCAAACGTGTGTTCCACGTCGTTAGTAGATATGGGATCGGGGCCTTTTCACGTTGATCCTCACCCAATGGGCCAGGCGTCTTATATGCACGCTACATTGACACGTGCGCCGCGAGCAATCTCTTATTGGTCTTATATCCAGGGCGGGCAATCCTGGGGACCACATGAGTTTTGGATAAGCTGATATTTGTGTGGTCCCTTCATCCAGCTCTGTGTGACCTTGGATAGCAAATAAGCATTACGGTCGCCCACGATAAGTTTTTAATGGTGGGCATTCAATCACCACTGTTGCATGTGGTGTGGTCCACATGAGGTTTGTATCTGATTGTATTTTTTGAAATCATACCCTAAAATGAGCTGTAAAAACCGATGGATGGCGTCGATATCAGGCACATCACATACATCAAAGTGGCCCCACAGTTAGGGATCCACCCAGCTCGGTAGACCCGGCATCGACCGAAGCATCGTCCCTTTGGTATTATCCTCGCGAGTCGGCTTCGCGTTTTTCTGCAACAAAAGGTCAATACTCTGTCGTTCTTTCTGTGTCTATCGCGACTTAACATCTAGAGTGTGTCTCGGCCAAGTTGGCTTACATTCTAAATATTTAAAAAGATCGCAACCGTTAGTTTTATGTAAATCAATAGTTTCTACCGTAGAAAGCTTAATGAAATGGATTACTTTGATAAAAAATAGAAAATTTTTAGTAGTTCTTATCTAACTACAAAATTCAAAGGATAGAATCATTATTGAAGATTTATCGTTAAAAAAAATTATCTATATTTTTAAAGATAAAAATGAACGGTTCAAATCACAAGATCATCTCAGCATGTTGGCCGCAGTGGATGGCAACAGACAGTAGACTCTTATGTCGCGACAGAGGTGAAACAAACTTCACACTCTCTCACTACATAGCCTAGCTTCACTGCTTAAAAACCCCATCAAACCAATCTCCTTCAATCCCCCATATCCCCCTTCAATCCTATCAGAACACTCTCTCCAAAAAAATGCAGAAAAAAAATCCATTTTCCATCTTCATCACCACCTTCCTCCCTGTATTCGTTTTCTTCTTCTTCTCAATCCTGACCTCAGCTTCAGAGCAAGATCTCCTCCTCAGCTTCAAATCCTCCATCTCAGATCCCATCGACTCCCTCTCATCATGGACCATCTCATCTCATCCATGCACCTGGTCTGGAATCACCTGCACCAATTCCACCCCACCTTCAGTCCTCTCTCTCAATCTCCAATCCCTCAATCTCTCTGGTGCAATCTCCCCTTCTCTCTGCTCTCTCCCTTCTCTCGCTCACCTCAACCTTGCAGGCAACCTCTTCAACCAGCCCATCTCTCTCCACCTCTCCCACTGCAATTCCCTCACCTCGCTCAACCTCAGCACCAACCTCCTGTGGGGCCCACTTCCTAATCAGATGCCCCTTTCCCTCAAAACCCTTGATCTCAGCTATAACCATCTCCAGGGGCAGATCCCTCCCTCCTTGGCCTCTCTGCAAGGCCTCCAGGTGCTCAACCTGGCGGGCAATTTCTTCTCGGGCGCTCTCCCGCCTTCTCTCTTATCCAAACTCACTGCCCTTCTCGTCCTTGATCTGTCCGATAACCCATCTCTCGTCAGTGGGATTCCTCAAGAGATTGGGAAGCTTGGGAATTTGCAGCAGCTCTTGTTGCAGAGGTCTGGTTTTCATGGTGGGGTTCCTGATTCCTTCGTGGGTTTGCACGGGCTGGAGGTTTTGGATCTCTCCCAGAACAATTTGACTGGAAATCTGCCCCTGCGAATTGGGTCTGGATTGGGAAAGCTGGTGTCTTTTGATCTTTCTCAGAATGGGCTATCGGGGCCTTTCCCTGCTGATATCTGCCTCTCAAAAGGCCTCACAAGCCTCAGTCTCCATACCAATCTCTTCTCTGGACCGGTAGCTGACTCTCTTGAGAGATGCTTGAGTCTTGAGAGGTTCCAAGTTCAGAACAATGGGTTTTCTGGGGATTTCCCATCTGGGTTATGGTCGTTGCCGAAGATCAAGCTCATCAGAGCCGAAAACAATAGGTTCTCTGGAGGAATACCCAATTCCGTGTCGATGGGAGCTCGCCTTGAGCAAGTTCAGATAGATAACAATAGCTTTACAGGTAGGATTCCTCCAAGTCTTGGGTCCATTAGTAGCATGTATCGATTTTCCGCATCGAGTAATGGTTTTTATGGGGAGCTCCCGCAGAATTTCTGCAGCTCACCAGTCATGAGCATTATCAATCTTTCGCACAATTCGTTGTCGGGGAGCATTCCTGAGCTCCAGAAATGTAGGAAGCTGGTGTCCTTGTCGTTGGCAGACAACAGCTTCATAGGAAAAATCCCAGCTTCTCTTGCTGATTTACCTGTTCTAACATACATCGACCTCTCTAATAATAATCTCACTGGGGAAATCCCACCTGGGCTTCAGAACTTAAAGCTTGCCCTGTTCAATGTTTCCTTCAACCGGCTCTCCGGTAGAGTTCCGTCTTCTTTAATCTCTGGTCTTCCGGCTTCGTTTCTACAAGGAAATCCTGATCTCTGTGGACCTGGATTACCCAATTCGTGCGCAGATGATAAGCCAAAAAGACGGTCGACGCGGCCCACTGGGCTTATATGCTGGCTGATTTCGATTGCTTTTGCGGCTGGGATCATGGTCGTTGGTGCCGGATTCTTTGTGATGTATCGGTCTTCCCGGCGGAAGTTTCATTTGAGCCATTGGAAGTCAGTATTCTTTTATCCTCTTAGAGTTACAGAACAGGATCTGGAGATGGGAATGGATGAGAAAAATGCTGTTGGCAGTGGAGCATTCGGCAAAGTTCATGTAATCCGTCTACCGAGTGGCGAATTTGTCGCAGTCAAGAAGCTAATGAATGTAGGGATTCTTTCTTCGAAAGCTTTGAAGGCCGAGATCAAAACATTGGCCAAGGCCAGGCATAAGAACATTGTCAAATTGCTGGGATTTTGCTACTCGGAGGACTCGATCCTTCTGATTTATGAGTATCTCCAGAAAGGGAGCTTAGGGGACTTGATCCGCAGATCGGATTTCTTGTTGGAATGGAGGGACCGGCTGCGGATTGCAGTGGGGGCCGCTCAAGGTCTGGCTTATCTTCACAAGGACTACGTCCCACATTTACTTCACAGGAATATCAAATCCAAGAATATTCTTTTGGATATGGATTTTGAACCGAAGCTTACGGATTTCGGGCTTGATCACATTGTTGGAGAATCCGTGTTTCTGTCATCCATGGCTTCTGAATTGCATTCCTCCATTTACATGGCACCAGGTATGGAGATATCATAAATTCTTTCTTTTGTTGATAATTTTCCTTTATTATTATTTTTTTTAAGTAGCTGCATTGTTTTTGAATTAGTAGTTTTTCTTTCTGCCTTGTTTTATTCAACTGACTCAACTGGGTGAGTTAAGATGGTTATCTTCAATTTATTGGAGTACAATCTTATATGTTTTTGCCCAAACTTTCAACTAATTACCATGGATTTTAGCTCGAATTGCAATGATTTTGAAGTAGGATCGGTTCAAACATGAATTTATAATATACTAATGGTACCAAAGAGGTGTGCATGCATGTGTGTGTATGCTGGACTTGCCCATTACGTTCCAATGTGGCACAGATGTGTGAGGGTGGGATCAATCATCAGACATGTCCCAGTGCATATCTACCTAGGCCCAAAAGTCGGGTCAGCCTGTTCAATTGGTAGGCCACATGTTTACTGAAAAAATGGACTCCGAAAAATTGGCCAACAGTTACACTCATTGGGCTAAAACAGATGGTTGGCCCTGTCTATGTCATGCATGTGTGCCATGTTGGCATGTGTGGGGCAAATACAGATATGTGAGTCCCTTGAACAGTGCACAGTTCTCTTGAAGGAATGGGTTAATTTGAAGGTTAAAGGTCATTCTAATTTGCCCGCACGCGTGTGTTTGTTTTTGCTTTTTCAAGTATTTGAATAGAATTCTGACAGAGCTTTGTTGAATATCAAACTGGAAATAAGTAATATTATCTTTGATTTAGAGGCTAGTGCTCCCATCCAAGTGGTCAACCAAAGCTATTTCCCTGCCATCAGCTTTCAAGTTTGTCTCCTTACCTTGCTTGTCCAGAAAAAGCAGTTCAGATGATGCCTTGTGAACATAGAACGTTTAGGGTGTGTTTGGATGCAATATCGATTTGAATCACAATTATGAGTCAAATTAAGATGGAAGTGTCCAAAAATTTAGTCCTTAGGATTCGCGTCAAGTATTTGGGCTCCAAATTGCGATCATTTTATTTTCTAGTTGCACTTGAGGGTCACTACCTCTTTACGAATATTAGGTAACATCATTATTCTATCCAAGGCTTGCAATTGTTGTATCGGGTATGCATTTTGGGCAGACACTGTTGGGTGCGGAAGCGTCACCCAGACGTGACCTAGATGTGAATCAAACAAACACGGAGAAAGAAAATTAGAGCAAACACACAGAAAATAGTGATTTACGTGGAAAAACCCCCGCGGCACAAAGCGACAAGCAATCCACTATGAAAATGAAATTACAAGAGATGAGATCAATTACATGCAAAACCCTAGAGTAGAAAACCCTAGTCCCCTTCAAAACCCTCTTAGAAAATGTTAAAGCTCTCTTAGAATAACCCTAATTTGCGTAAAGTCGGTTTATATAAACATCGTTACAGAATTAGAAACAAAACCCGCACTTACACAAAAATGCGCAATTCCATCAATTGGACCTTTGATAGGATCGATGACCTTCGATGCTTGTCAATAGGATCGAGGCTTCCATCGATAGGATCAAAGATGACCCAAAAACTGTCGAGTGAGTAAATCAGGATTCTGGGGATTTTCTCGATCGTATTGAGTGGTCTGTTGATCCTATGGACAGACCCAAATTCAGCTTAGATTAAAGGCACCCAATTTTAATAGATATAACTGTATCGTTCATTGACGATACTAGTACATATCGCGTGATATGTACCTGTTTTGGATGATACTTTTGAAGGACAGCCTAGATAGGTGGGCCTGCAGGGTCTGACTGTCAACACAATCTTGGAACCTTTGCATGAAGCCAAGGATGAACGATCTATGTCCAGTGGTCCCTAACCACTGCAGGTGTGGAGAGGATCCTGTCACCCCTCTGATTCTACAGTTAAGATGGTCCTTGAATCCGATCGATGGTTCAGATCGTTTCGAGGTGTGTCAAATGGACAAAAGGGTAAAGAACTCCTCAATTTCTCTTTGGGGACTCTCATTTATGGGATGCATTTTACGAGCAAATACCACCCCTCTTTTTTATTTTTATTTTTATTTTTTATTTTTTTATTAAGGGAAGGATTGGGAGATATGAGAGGTGTTTGGATGAGGTGTAAGGCTTATCCCTATTATCCAATTTCTCCCCCGCATCCCTTCCTCTTTCAAATTGGAGATTCAAATTCAAAAGAGAAAATAATGGAGTTCAGAAAAAGGACAATCGAAGGAAAACATGTGGGACTAGTGGTTGCCCACAAGTAGGCCCCATGGCTCATATCCAACAACTTCAAACCTTGGTTTTATCATTTCCTCTTGAGTAGACTGAATGTTTCACAACTCAATTCGCTGTTGTATCCAAATGCTGCCTCAGTGAAAAAAGAAGTTTGGGATCCATATTAGAAGGCGTCTTAGACATTGTTGTGTCTTAGGGCTTCTTCCGATGAGCTTAAAACATCACTTTGACTCATCTCTGTCCAAAACCTTGTATGGCAAGACACGTGACAGAAATGGTCTTGTTACTATTTTGATAGAAGAAAGGCAGTTGGCTCATACCAAGATCATTTTTGGCCAACTTTTTTTGGGTCATTATATTTTGAAAGTCCAACACAGCAGACGGACAGTTTGGCTCGTTGGCATGTGTGTGCCACATTAGCACTTGTGCCTGAAAGATTATTGCCACTGTTAATTTGATTTTTAAGCCAGAAGAAAGCAATAAATCTCCTTTTTTTTTTTTAATTTTTTTTTCGGGCATAGTAACTAATTTCCTACCAATTTGTGGATGACAGCTATCATGATTGTCACCACAGAGCTGTTCGGAAGACTAAGACTAAATAATGAGAAGAATTCATGTTAATGATGTCCGAATAGGGTAGTGACTGTTTCTCTCATTATTTCTTAGGTCCACATGCCTTTTCTTATAACCTAGAATAGCCTTACAGAGGAATTCTGTTATTTATCCCCAAGTACTTCTGATTATGTGACCGTAATAAGCATTTAATTTTTTTTTTTTTTTTCTTTTCCCATTAAATTCAACCAATTGTTCCATTGTGAACTCCAGCATCTATGTTCACTTGACCCTCAAAACTGAGCAAGATACAAATCACTTATTAGGTGGGTTCCCACTGTAGATTCCTAGGCCTAAAAATCGGGCAGGTCTGCTTGTTAGGTGTGGGCCACAGGTGTACAAAAAAAGGAACAAGAAATTGACAAGTCCAAATTCAATGCACACATTTCTCTTGCCTGATGAATTGGCTTGTGGCCGGCCCAATTTTTGGACCAGGACATGTTCATGGTGCACTACACTTGCTGAATGTCCCAGATCTAGCAGCCATGCCACATTGTCACGTGCCGCAGAACCCTCTCTATCTCAAGTTAGTACACAGCACTCGAATTTTCATTGAAGCAATACTACTACAGGTAGTGGCTATGTGAATACCCATGTGCCATATTAACTGTATGTTCTGCAAAACATGGATGACATCAAAAGATGCACTGTACCGATCCCACATCATTGCCTTGTCTTCGCATCAATTCATCTGCTTATTGATTTGGTGTTTTCTTCTTCTTCTTCTTCTTCTTCTTCTTCTTCTTTTTTTTTTTTTTTTTTTTGGCATCAAATCTGGATACCGTAGATAATAATGCCTATTTGAGCTGAAAATTTCAAGTATAACCAATGATACAGCAGTCGTATGCGCCGCCTGGCTAATCATGTTGGGTGGGAATAGAGATTCCCATCCTGCCATGAAAGGACATGTGGGGACGTTAGCACATAATCAGATTAAGTAGACATTCTGAAGTTTGGTTTACATGGTAACAGAACACGGGTGTAGTAAGAAGGCAACTGAGCAAATGGATGTGTACAGCTTCGGTGTGGTACTACTTGAGCTTGTCACCGGCAGGCAAGCTGAGGAGCCAGAGTCGGGTGACTCCATCAATGTTGTGAAGTGGGTCCGAAGGAAGATCAACATGACCAACGGAGCTATCCAAGTTTTGGATTCGAAGATCTCAAAGACATTCCACCAAGAAATGTTGGCTGCTCTAGAAATCGCTCTTCGGTGCACCTCTGTCATGCCCGATAAACGCCCAACGATGTTTGAGGTTGTCAGATCACTTCAATCTCTTGACTCTAAGAATAGGCCTCCAAGGTTGTTTTCTTACGAGTTCTCTGCCCATGACGAGCATTTGGATCTAAGCAGAACGTGATTGGTATCGCCCATCATGGTTTTATTGTAAATACGACAAAGAACACAAGACGTGAGTGTTTCACATGGCTTCTTTTTTCTAATTTCTATTGTTTGAAAATGCTTTTTGTACTACAGGCTTCTGGCTTTTTTATCAAATGAAATTTCCTCAGAATTGCTTGGGACTTGGATATGCCCGCACCCTATACACATACATGGTCCAAGCTCGCCAGGCGGCCTCTTGCCGAAAATCAGGTTGGCCTTTTCATGTGGTTGGCTCACAAGCTTACAGCAATAGATGGATGTATGAAGTGGGGGTTGGGCTCCATGGCTTAGTGGTAGACAGACTCTGTTTCGACACTGAGATCATGGGATGAGTGCCCTTGTGGTTTGGGTGTGTGAAAAAAAGAAAGAGATGGCTGTATGAAGTGATAACCAATAGTCTGCACTAAACATACATGTGCTGTCTGCCAGTTGAGCTGAGTAGCTGATTTCAGATTGGCGCAAGGCCGAACACTTTGCATATGGCACATGTTTCTGGATTCGGTGACAAATGCTCACTGTTTGTTACATTGGCATAGTATGTGTAACTGTGGTTTATTTTGTCATGTTTCAAGTTCATTCACATTTACAGGAAGTAATTCAGGGATTCGATGGGATTGTGGTATGATATGTGAACACTTCCTACTTGTCCATAAAGATGTATTATCATGAATTCCAGGAAATAATCCTACTTGGGTTCTCCATTGAAAGCAACATTTGGAAATTCTAGGGTAATGAATACCCCGCCAATGGCCATATTTTCTGAACTCCCTTTCTTGTGAATATGCAATGTGATTCCTGGCAAGTCTTTCCCACATAAATAACATTTTCAACACTGGATTCTTTGACAGGGGTTGTTTCTTCCCAGAAACATTTTTGACCCATTAATACCAAACATGATAGAAGGGAATTTCTTCTGTTTCGCAGGGATTGTGTTTCCAGGAAACGAATTTGATCCTTTTGTCTGTGCTTTTTCTCATTGGCAGTGTTTTCGGAACTAAAGCGATTTGATTTGATAGAAAATCATTATAATTCAAATTCAAAAGTTAAACACATTTGGTAGCAAAATTTTAAATCCATTTGTACAATAACTAATCACCTAAAGCTGGTTACATGCTAACTTCACATGTAGCTCTGTCTTTCTTGCTGATGTGGCACTTCTGGCGGACATTCAAGCCACCCAAACAGTTGGAAGAGAGAGAGAGAGAGAGAGAGAGAGAGAGAGAGAGAGGGGTCTTGGGCCGAGTTCGTCTGAGCCAGTCAGAAAACCAAGGTGGCAATTAGCAACGGGTGGGGTGGGGCAGGCCTGTATGGTATCGTATGCCGTCTCGAAAGGAGCGGGGCTCGGGCCTGCAATGGAAGCCCGTGGGTTTAGTATGGGCTTATGTTGAAGCTTTTAGATTATAATGGGTATGGCCCGATCTTACTGTCTGTGCCTTTCTGTAGGTCACAACGCGTGTAGCTAAGTCCTGGTGGGGGTAGTACCCCATCGGCGCCCGTACTGGACCGGGGATTTGAATCTATTAAACTGGTTTGGGATTTTTACCACGAATTCCATTGGAAGTTTTCAATTTTTTACCAAATGATGTTGGGAATGGGAGGTGATTTTGAAAGGGAAATTACAAAAATACCCTCAATTATTTTATTTTTAAAAAAATTCTCTTTGAAAATGAACAAGGAGGAGAATAGCAGGGCCTACGTGATGTGTACGACGTTGAACCCGTCTAACATATGCACCTACCATAAATGATTATTTTATAGCAGGGAACTTCCATGTTGTCCGCCAAGTTTGTACATGTGTGGCTCATGATTATTTTATCGAATCCATTGATCTGATGGCCCCAATCATGGATGGACCGTGCCCAAAACTTCTCCCAAATTGAAAGATCCTAGCCATCGAATCTTTCTTCTTTTCTCCATTGAATGAACGTGAATTGTTGGAGTTCTTCTTAACCATGTATTTTCATGCCAACAAAGAAAAGTTAGAGTCGACCAAAAGGACAGTCTTTGGGTATGATCATGGGTGCCATCAGATCAATGGAAGCGGATTGCGTCCTACCCCGGCTCTGTGGGGCCCACCGTGATGTAAGTGTTTTATCCACGCCGTTCACCGCTTTTCTCAGATTATTTTAAGAAACTTAGGCAGGTAGACAGCTCCAGTGGACCACGCCAAAGGAAGCTGATGATGACACCCACCGTTGAAACCTTTCTAAGGGCCAACATGATGTTTTTTTTTTACCATCCAACCAATTCATAAGGTCATGTAGACGTGGATGAAGTGAAAACACAAATATCAGCTTGATCCGAAACTTCTTCAGCTCCTAAGAAGTTTTTAATGGTGGACGTTCAATCCCCACTTTGTGGTCCACTTAAGCCTTGGACCGGCCTCAGTTTTTGGTTTATATTTTAAAATGATCTGAGAAAACCGTTGAACGGCGTGGATAAAACACTTAAATCACGGTGGGCCCACAGAACCAGGCCCGGACGGAGGGTAGGACGCAATCGGCGTCTCAGATCAATTGCTTGGATAAAACCACCAGGGCCCCACACAATATTCTAAACTTACCTTCCACTTTTTTTTTATTTTTATTTTTTTAAATTTGGGTTAGCTTGTTAGTACACACACTCCGTGTTAGCCACCCCCGCTAGGGATCGATACCAAGACAGGTATCTCTACTCAGTCTGCAAGTTGAGCTATGGATCTGGGTGTACATTGTGGCACACCTAATGAGTTGAACATCTACACATGGCCCACCTCTCGGATGGCTTCGATCGCACATCCATCTGCGACCTGTCACATGACGACTGTGTGTAACTCGGGCCTGCCGTATGTGGACTTTGCAAACCCTAAAAGCAAGGATCCAAAACTCAAGTGGGCCAATGCACATGGAAATAAATCTTCCAGACGCACACTGAAAAATTTTCTCCTTCATCCTGGTGGGGCTTCGTTTATGAACGGCTTAGATGGCACAAAACGATGGGCTCAACAGAACTACTTGTTGCACGGGCTCCGTACCTCCTCAAGGGTGCGGATCTCAACACGCAATTCAAAATGAACTTTTTAAAAGAAAAAAAAGAAAAGAAAAAATTCAAATTTGGAAATGCAGCTGGTTCCCACCAGATGATATGTCGCACGACTCGACTTTCGGTGAGCTATTGTGCACTGCAGCAGTGCTGCAATTTTAATTAATTAATAATATCCTTCCTCTCATACAAAATTCCTCTCGAAAATCTACACCATTGCATGGTTTTTGTTTTATATTTCCGAGAGCTGAGAACGCATCAATCAAGAACCGATTCCTTAGTTTGACGGGTCAACGGAAGGGATTTCGATTGCGTACAAACAAACAGAAACCTATTATTTCCTTCTTCTACTAAATACTGGCTCGCATTCGTTAGCTTTTTCGAGGTTTGTTGTTTAGAGAGCTTTTATAGGTTTCTAAATGCGAAGACGAGCGATAGACGTGGGTTTTGCTTCCCTACAAAAATGCAATCCAGTCAACACAACCCCTTACACGTCCGTTGATTTTTTGCCGGGGAAATCTGTACCACAAGATGCACTCCACGCACGTGCTAACGCGATTTTTAATGTGGCCCCAACTCGCCATTGCCTGATAATTGAAAGCGGATTAGGTGCAGCCCTGACTGTGCGGCCCACATTCATGTATGTTTAAGTATATCTCTGCCGTCTATCCATTTTTTCAGCTCCTTTTATAGCAAGTGCCCAGAATTGGTGGACCAAACTAAAGGAAACAATGGTCTACCATTGACTATTAAAAACTTGTTGTGGGCCAAACAAGCTTTGGATCAAGCTCATACTTGTTTTTTGTTTTTTTTTTTCTTTTTTTACTTTCATCCAGTCTGCGTGATCTTGTCAACAGGTTGGATGGGAAATAAACATTACGGTGGCCCAGGAAGTTTTTAATGATGGTCGTTCAATTACTACTGTTTTCTGTAGTGTGGTCCACCAGAGATTTGGATTTGCTTCATTTTTGGCATAATGTGATAAAAGAGCTGGAAAAACCGATGGATGGCGTGGATATACTATACATTCATGAAGGTGGGCTCCACGCTCAGTGCTGCACCTAATCCGCTCCCCTGATAATCAGGCTATTTCTGTCATCTAGTAGGTCGCGTGTCGATGGGTGGCCGGTCCATCTGACATCCGGACCCATTGCTTCTCTTACATTGGAAATAGAGGTATTCAATCTGGAATCTTGGTGAAATAGTCTAAACCGTTGATGTGATGGGCCTTACTGTAGACAGTATGTAGCCAAAAAAATACATCTCAGATTGGAAATTGTGACCGTTTGATAATCAATCTTTTCTCTGTTAAATATAGATTTTCTTCTTTAACCGTTGCTTTGTGGGGCCCAACTATAGATCCAATAGCTACTGCCCTGACGTAAAAAGATAGCAAAGCGTCTGACTGTATCGTACAAAACTTGATTTTCACTACTCGTGGAATCCAGTTGCATGGTCAACACCGTTCTACTGGGGAAACATTTAAAATCATTTTTTTTTTTTTTAATCTTTTAAAAAACGATTTCTAAATCCACTGGATTTTTATTGGTCGCAGAGAGAGAGAGAGCGACGCATGTGTATGGAAATCTGCGTATATGCCAGACAGATCGAGACCAACCAGTCGATGGACCACCTCAGGAATGGGCCAAGCCTGAAATTTTCATCACTTAAATGCTTCAATTTGTGATACCATAAAAACATATAACGATCTTGTGGTTAGATTTATTCAAATGGTATGAATTTTGGGTACGTGTCATCCAAGGTATCCCATCGGTTGGAACTTGGAAGGTTGGATCAATAAGCATGCATGAGTTAAATGAGAGAGGGACACCAATCGCATATCTAGGATCGTGTGAATTTATAACCGCTACATTCGACCATAGGTCTATGTGACAAGGAAGCGGATTGGCGCTGGATTCACTCCATCCAATCTGCATAAATGGGGCCACTGTTTCGATGATCCATACTGTTGATCTGATGTGCCATGCCATGGACGAGCGATATAATAGGTGTTGGTTTGAAAAATTATCAAATCATGTGTTTGTATTGAATTCGGCCACGGGGAACATGTGTATGATTTGCGTATTTAAACCGTGACCGCTGACCTTGATGTCGAGATAGAGTGGTGTTTGGTCGTGGTTCGATCGTTCGCAAATTCAAACAACTATCATGTGCTTATTATTTAGGTGACTGGGAGAGGTTAGGGCTCTTTTTCCATAGAGTTTTTTTTTTTTTTTTCTTAAAAATTCAAACTACTTTTAAGGGTGTAGTAGTTGTATGGACAAATGGAAAATGTTAGAAAGATGGATGCTAAAAAGGATGTATAACTTACACTACAGCAGGATCATTGACCTGGCTGAGAACAGCAGGATGCTTCAGGGTGCAACATACTGATAAGTGAGACAAAAACAAATATTATAACTATGATCAACTTAGCATATGAGTGTCGCCAGACAAATTCCTAAACTAAGAGGATCCTTTTTCTTACTCCAGTTGTATATTCTAAGGAGTTTCAACACCTAGTCAAGGGTTCAAGTATCCATAGGTGGCAAAATCCCACTAAAGCGTGAGTGTCTGGTGGTGTGTGTGTGTCTATATATATATATATATATATATATATATATATATATATATATATATATATATATATATATATATATATATATATATATAAAGAGATTCCTAAACTAAGAGCTTCCTTTTGATCTAGCACGCATGTGCATATGAAAGAAAATTACAACTATTTGTTATAGTTAAGAGATGGTCCGAAGTATGACAAAAGAAGAAAAACTCATCTTTTAAAAGTAAAGTTTTTGATATCTCCTGACTCTTTTCATTAGTTTCTTAACGAGCAAATTCATCTAAGCAGATAGAAGAAAAATTCATATTATAATAGTGGAGATTTTATTGCCTTTTTTCTTTCCTCCTATCTATTCTTGCCAAAAGATACATTTAAGTAGTTTTCCTCTAAATAAAAAAAGAAGAACTCATCTTCTACTAGTAAATTTTTTATAATGTTTTTTTTTATTTCATTTCTTCTCTCTCTCTCTCTTTATTTTTTTTACTACTTCTTCCAAATAAGCCTATTTTAATATAAAAAGAATAAATGTATTTCAATATAATAAGTAAAATGAAGAAGAGGAAGAAGAATTGAAAAGAAGGCCCCAATGCATTTTGGCTTTGAAAATAACAAAAAACACCCAAGTTGCACTTTCAGGCATATAAAATAAGTTCAAAAAACAGAGTTTATTTTGGGGCTCCTACTATACCCCTAGTTATTCAGGGAAAACCCCCCTTAAACTAAACTTTTTTAATTATGGGCACTTAATGGATTATCTTACTGGAATATTGTTAGTCAACATCTAATGGACGGCAAATATAAAAAACATGTAGCAGCTCCAATAATGTTCTCGTGAAGGTAGTACAGTTTGGACAGTTTAATTTAAATAAGTACATGTGACGTTTGAAATATCTGAGTTCCTGCGTATCAACTATCACAGCCTGCCAGAGTATAAAATAACTACCAGCCGCAAAAGAGTAAACAAAAGATACATCTCGAATGTGTTGATATTATCACGTGGAGAGGCGATCTTTTTGCGAGGACTTTGTCTGTTGGTTGAGAAAGTGCTGCGTTTGGGGAGGCATTGAGTACAGGGACTGAGAAGCGAGATTTCCAAGAAACGAAATCGGATTTAAGGAGACTCCTATGTTAGTTTTTCATAATTTAAAAATGGCGATGACACATCCTCCTCCCACGTGGCACGTTTGTACAGGTATTTAGACCATCATAATTGTGGGTCCCATTGTAAATGGAGCACATCTTCAAAATCACACTTATCAAGCAATTCTAACCATCCAATTAATGACTATGAAATGGATGGCCAAGAGTAAAATTACAAATTTGAAGGAAAAATCAGATGTTTTCATTGCAATTTTTAGGTTCTGCTCCATCCACAGTTGGGCCATCGATTTGGACAGTGTAGATTGCCGCATAACTGTACCTGTCTACGGTTATAAAGTCTCCACGCATGGTTAGTGAAGGAAAATAGTATATATATATATATATATATATATATATATATATATATATATATATATATATATATATATATATAGGACTAAAATGATATTTTAATCCTCAGAGGTGCATACGGAACTGCTTCTTTATTAATTTATTATTGATGAGAGAGCTCCAATGCACTTCAATGCACATGGAAACAACTCACACGTGCAATATCAGATCTGACTGGCTCATCACGATATCCCCTCGCTAGAATCCATGCATCTAAAACAAAAGCAAATACAACCACCAGGTGTGGCACAAGCGCAGAGAATTTCCACCGTTTCCAATTTCTATTAACTGTTCATTTCTTTTGTACATGGGTGGCCGACGTCATTACTGTTGAGAATTTAATATTCTCAAATTATAAATTTATAATTACTGTAAAAAAAAAATAATAAATTAAAAATATTAAAGACAAGCTTAAAGTACATATGCTTGAACAATTGAGACGGCTAACAAGCTGCAAGCAAATAGCTTATAGGATACAAAGAGCCCGCTTGTGGTTCTGCGTTCAATAAGCACAAATGAAACACCAGTGGAATTCTTTAATCACAATGTTGCTCGTAGATGAAAACTAAAGATAAATTTTCATATTGGATAGAAAGTTAGAAAATGAAGTTTAGCTTTGTTGAATTAGACCACTACAATGATCTGGTTCTTGCTGGCTTAGACCACTACACTGGTCTGGTTCTTGCAGACTTGTTGGGTAAGGTTCATATTAAACCTACTAGCTTGATAAGAAAACACTCGAAGCTTTATTGGTTCATATGAAGAGATAAGTCGAATGGCTTGTGTTGTTGAAATGAAACAGCCAAGCTTAGATTATATAAGCAATGGTAGCTGGACATTTTGGTCCAAGGTCACAATTATAATTGATTGTTTCTAACTATTGGTGAGAAACTAGCTGTTATTATTTGACAATTTTTTATCATTTTGCATATGAAAAATTAGCTGCGTACTAGCCGTTTAGACATAGTGGCTAGCTGTTTATGACTGTTGGGCTAGCCACATGTAGCAGTTTTTATATGGTCCGGTTTAGTACTATATGAGTAGTTACACCAAGCCTCTTAAATGGATAGCTTCAACTCCTATATAAGGCAGATAGGTCACTCTCAACCTCTTACCCACAACACTCTGAATCTAGCCGCCTAACCCATCTTTCTTAGCCACCGTCGCATCACGACTTGTGCTTGTCTCACTCCACGATGAGCACGTGCAAAACATAGAGGAAAAATAAGCCAAAATAGAGGTGGGATATGTTTTATCATTGGATTCCCTTCATTAATCTGGTCCTAACAATTACGACCTACCATGCCCATTGTTAAATAGCTCCGTCCATTATCAGCCATGGCTCCCTCACACTTTATAAATTGAACTGTATTGATATTTTTCTACTAAGGCCTGGTTGGGAAGGTAAAATATTATGGAAAAGAAAACAAATTATTTACCTGATGTAACAATTTCATCCGTATGAGAAATCAAGAAAGAACAATCATGTTCATTTTTCTACCTTTTCTGAAAAAAAGAAGAAGGTAAAATTACTTTTGAAGTAAATTTATTAAATGTTGATTTCCATTATTATGAGAGACGACTCTTATTATTTGAAAATTTTACATCTTAATATTTTATAAAAGCAAACACTTCAAACCCACTAATGAAATGATCATTGGATTCTACAATTTTCCATTTTCTCAAGATTCCATGAGGGTTTTCCATGTATATATGTGTGTGTGTGTGTGTGTGTGTGTGTGTTTTGAATTATCCTTATCCATAGAAATTTACTTTGTGATATTTGAAGAAAAAAGCAAGCACGGAAATCAATTTTCATTTGCGAGGTTCCTAAACAATGTGGATATTCATTTCTTCAAAAAAAGGGGGAAAAAAAAGAAAAAAGAAAGAAAAGAAAAATAGTCAATTTCTATAATGTAGAAAGACAACTCATGCTATTTGACTATTGACCTTCTAATTAATATGTTAAATGTCATCACCACCTCTCTTGAATATTTCGGAGTCTTCTGGAAACTTCCAGACATTTCTGAAAAATTCTAGAATTCTTTAGAATCTTCCGAAAACTTTTAGAGTTTGATGGAGTTTTCTTTACTCTTCTGGAATGTTTCAGATTATGCTAGAACCTTCCAGATTCTCTTAGAATGTTCCAGAATATAATAGAACTTTATAGGATATTTGGAAGTTTCTAGAACTCTTTAAAGTTATATTGATTCTAGAACCTTTCATAGCTCCCTATAAATATGGGGAGAGCCTCATTATGTAAATATACATAAATATTAACAAAAGAGTGAGTTCAAGAGTGAAAGCAAGGTGTCCAAGTATTAAGAGTTCAAAGAGTTTTTTCCTTGTGTGTGAGAGTTGTCATTCAAGAGTGATAGTTTGTTAGTGTTGTAAAGCATACACTTGTTGTGTACAAGTATTTGTAATAAATAAAATTACATTTACTTGTCGCGTTCAACTCTTCATAATATGCCGATGAGAAACAACATCTAAACTAAATAGAATTATTAATAGATCCACAATTTCTAATTCCCGAGGATTTCATGGAGTCTTTCATATCCACCCTTTTTCTCTATCCAAAATGTTTTGTGAAAGTCTACCCTAGTAATGAGAAGTAATAAAAACTAAGAGTCTTTTAGGGTAATCAGTTTTTGATCTCCATGGCCTCAAGCTCACATGTGTACTTGACAAAAAAATAAATAATAATAACAACAACAACAATAAACACATATTAGTAATCTTGAGAGAGAGAGAGAGAGAGAGAGAGAGAGAGAGAGAGAGAGAGCACTGTTTTGAATTTTATTTGAATTAATTACCCTCTTTTCTCAATTTCCTTCTCTCTCTAAGGTGGTGTTGTGTATTTGTACATTGGGAGTGTTGTATTTTGAAGATGAAAACTTTTTTAATGGGAACTTACTTTTTCCATGGGTGAGAAAAAGTAGCTATGAAAATCTTTGGGTTCGGGTCCTTACCTCAGTGGTAGACTCGAGGAGTTTCAACTCTTGGGTATGATACCATATGTGGTGAAATCCCACTACGGTGTGCGTGTGTAAAAATAAAAAAAATAAAATTTAAAAAGCTATGAAAATCTTTCTTTCATATAAGATGTTAGGCAGATAGAGATTGACATCTTTCCAAAAACCTACTAAATTTAGTTTTCCAAGGTTACATCTGACTACTTTGGCAGTTTGACCACTAACATTTTAACATCTTTATTAAAAAGTGTTCAACAAATAAAACGATAAAATTACTATGGGAATCTATATGTTTTCCATGTCCATGTTTTGGGGCCACTTGGATGCTCAAAATTAAGTTATATTCCTCACAAGCTGTTCTAGGTAGATAACTTGTACATGCTATCTCATTTTTGCATATAAACTAAGGAAACTCAGCACATGCATTAAATAGTTGACCTTAGCAAGGATATTAGGTATGTGTTTAAAATGTTAGATAAGGGTGAGGAAAGCTTGTCCTTACCATGGTGCATGTAAGAACATAACGTTTGGCGCACCCGGATCATGTATATTTTCATTAATTAATGTTCAAACACCCACACGTGCAACTGTACATGTTCAACCACTCAAATCTGCTACTTACGTACTCCCTGAATCTTTCACTGCTCTTTATTCTAGCTGATTAATAAAAGAGAATAAGTACAGCAGGTCCCGAATAGCATGAGTTGAATGGCTTATTCAAGACAGCATGAGCGTGCATAACACAACTTTTTTTTGTTTTGTTTTTGGGTTAGCTTGTTCGTACACACCCATGTCAGTACACACCATGTTAGCCACCCCAGCTAGGGATCGATACCAAGACCGAGGTATCTCCACTCAGTCTGCCAGTTGAGCTAAGGATCTGGCCGTGTTCTATAACAGAACTTTGCTTACATCTGAATGCGACCTTTAGTTTCTCTCTATCCAAACATTTGCAGGGAAGGTTTTGCCTCTAGCATTGTGGATCTATAAAAGAAATTTCTGCCATTGACTTCAAAATGGAATTATTTTGTTCCAGTCAATTGGCAATTTAGCTTGCTTACTCTTATTAACCTAATGTCCTTGGCAAGAGTGGAAGTTTTCATAATATTTTGTGGTGTGCAGCTAATATGGGTAAGATGGTTTTAATCCGCATGGTCCATGTCGTGGCCCATATCCATAAATGTTCATGAGGTCTAAATAATGAGGAAGCATTATCAATGGCTTTCAAATGTAGGCAAAAAAATGAAAGTGGTTGATGATCAACTTCATGAATTTGACAAGTTTATAAATTTATGAAATTCATATTTTCATTTCCTTAATTCCAAACATGTTGAAATTAATACATATTGTGCGGATGCACCAATTAATTTCAATTGGATGGTACGTACAACACAACGGCACTATAAATGTACCTCTAAAGTAAAAAAATAAAAATAAAAATAGTGAAGCTTCCCTGACATGAACTCCTCCCTTGCTATCTATTTAAGTAATGGTCTATTGGGCTAAAGTGCATGGGAAACTTTCCATGCACATAGTTTCATTTCGGTTTGGTGGGGCTCACGTCTTTTATCTGGACCATCCATTAGGCCCAGTGCACTCCTCATAGCTAGGCTTCCTTGAAAAGTACATCCAAATCAGATGATCCAAGCAGACCAGTCAGTGCCATGAAAAGTAGCATATAAGATTGTTTGTAGAAAATCAGTTACCTGTTGCTGAGAGTGATCTGATTGTGTTTTTTGCTTAGTAGGTGAAGAAGAGGGGGATGTACCTAATGGATGGTTTACATATGTGAGATGTGAATGCCAACAGGTCTAAATATATACAGCTGTGCGCATGGGAAGGTTTACATGCACTTAGCCCACTAGATCATTAAATATCTTTTCACCAACTTAACACTAATACTAAATGCAAGGGAAAAGAGATTCCAGGCTTCCTGACACAAAACCTCTCTCTCTCTCTCTCTCTCTCTCTCTCTCTCTCTCTCTCTCTCTCTCTCTTCTATTTTACACAATTCAACTTCTCATCCCTTCTTCTCTCGTTTTCTTTCACCTTTCTCTTTTCATCCACACACCCATGTAAGAAAAATCCAATATTCTTTAGCCAGTCATTGTCTCTAAAGCCTTCCATCTAAGTATCCAACCATGGACATGAATACCTGGCTCTCTTCCCCTCCTTCTCCTACACATACTCCCTTCCAAACTCATCTTCATCCATCTCAACCCCACCATTCTTCTCTAGACTTGGTGAATGATAACACCCATCACCCCTTCCAAATCCAAGGTATTATACTCTCTCTCTCTCTCTCTCTCTCTCTCTCTCTCTCTCTCTCTCTCTCTTCCCCTTCTTTTTTCTTTAATGTTGTTATATTATCATGATCCACATTGGAATTTCATAGAATGGAATTTGATGGACTCTCACGGCGGAAACGAAGTTCCAAAGGTGGCTGATTTCCTCGGTGTCGGAAAACCTGAGAACACACCAGAATTTCCAACATTCGACGCGAGCCAAGCCGACTACCTTCTCTCTAGTTGCACTCTCCAGTCATCAACGGGGAACTCCACGGCTGCCACTACTGAAGATTACAGCTGCCACGGAAATGTAAGTAATATACAGTCATTGACACTCTCTGTGGGTGGTGATAAAGGCTTGAATGGTGAGTCTGGTAGTGCTAGTGCAATCGAAGTGGCGCCGAGAAGGTCTGTCGATACATTCGGACAGCGAACTTCAATATACAGAGGTGTAACTAGGTGATTTCTTCAGCTGATTTTTACTAATTACATTATGCAAAGATGGATGAATCTTGCTATTGCAATGCATTTGATTTCATGTTCTTCAGAAATATTAGACACCCATAAAAGAATAAAGGGAAAAATCAAAAGACAGATAAAAGAAAAGTCTCTGTTCTTGGTGCTGTCATCTAATTATCTCCGATACTTTTAAAGATGTGTTTGTCCCATGAAACGACTGTATCTTTTGTAATTTCGATCCTTTTATACTGAGTAGCTGGCTCTCATTTTCCTCCTCTTTGCGTGTAGACATCAGCCCAAAATAAGATACATTTAAAACTCGAGTGGGACATAAGAGCCAGAAAAAAGTGGGATGGATTACCCACCTTTAAAACCACCTTTCCGGACCCTTCTCTCTTTTTCTCTCAACATATAGCATGCACCTGTGCGTATCCACTCCCGTTCCCTCCGTCTCTCTCCTCTCTTTCTTTTTTTTTTTTTTTTTTTTTTTTTTTTTTTTTTTGTGAGTTGCGCATGCCATACCCTCGTAGTCATGAAAGAAAACAGAAAAGAGTAATGGGTTTCTTGCTATGAAAATACAGGCACAGATGGACTGGAAGATATGAGGCACATCTATGGGATAATAGCTGTAGGAGGGAAGGGCAATCAAGGAAAGGTCGCCAAGGTATTCTGTGGGAGCTCTCTCTCTCTCTCTGCATTGAAAAATCATTTGACCAGTCTCTTTCTTCATTAAAAACCATTTTGACCGAGTTACTAACGGTTTTGTCTTGTTGCTGTGATGGTTGGAAACTTGCATCTTTCAGTCTACTTGGGTGAGTGAAAATCCATGAATTCCAAGCATTTAAAATCAATTTTTATTCTATTTTTGTAAAAAATTCTCAAAAGAGCTTCTAAAATGAAGTATAGCAACATGCATTGTTCTCTTCTATAATAATGTGGTGAGCAGGTGGATATGACAAGGAAGAGAAGGCTGCCCGAGCTTACGATCTCGCTGCCCTCAAGTACTGGGGCGCCTCTACCACTACAAACTTTCCGGTGCGTTTTACTCTACGGGGATTGATCACATGCGTTCGTTCTATTGTAGCCCGCATCCATGATGTACATGTGAAATCCAAACCGTGCATCTGATGAATCTTCTCATTTTCACCGTACATCTCAATAATCGTTTTGACCCAAAACTCGTTTTGGAGACAACACAGGGAACAAATACAGAGATGCCTGAAAGCTGTGTATTCATGTGTTGTGGCCCACCTGAGTTTTGGAATGTATGTCCGGATTTTTGGTGTCCTGACATTCTGATGGGGAGCACCTGATGACAGTTACACAACACGGTGGGACCCACATTCCATTTGGACGTTTCTACAGTTGTGGGCGTCACCTTCCCATGTCCCCCATAGTTTCCTATGGCGTAGTTCGCCTCAGTTATAGATGAGTCTATATTCTGGGATCAAGGACTAAAATGGTTGTCACAAATAATGGACGGTTGGACCGCATTCACATTTATGGTGGGCCTCACATAGGTTGTAATATGCTAATTATTCCAACGTGTGAGATCACTCCTTAGGGCCTGTTTGGGCGGTGGGATTAGAAGGGATTATAGGGGATAGGATTCATCTGGTTTTGTGCCAATTCCACTCCATGTTTGGGAAGAATGGAAAAGCTTGGAATTACATTAAATGGAATTGCATTGGGTCCGGGCCAATTTCACTCAATGTTAGCAAGTTGTGTAGGTCCATCATGATGTGTGGGCAATATCCACACTGTCTGCCTATTCATCGAGATTATTTTAGAGCATGGGCCAAAAATTCAGGTAAATCTAAAGCTCAAGTGGACCCTAGCATAGAAAGCAACGGGGATTGAATACTTTCCGTTGAAAACTTCTTTGGGGCCACATAAGTTTTGGATCTACCTTATTTTTAGGCCCATGCCATAAAATGAGGTTACAAAACAAATGAACGGTTTAGATATAACACATGTGTGTTATTCTCAGTAATTTTAAATGATGGTGGGTATATCCATTCAATGTACCACCGTATTATCAACAAAGCAAGACATTAATCTTATCCCATGGCAACAGGGACAATCCCTGCCGTGGGTAATAATTATGGTCTCAGTGAAATGTTGTATATGACCCTAAAAATGGGCCCACCTGGTAGGCCATAATTAATAAACCTGTGGACCCACTCTGATTTGCCAGATCATATCATCATATGAGCTGACACTGGTAGGCCATCATGGATCATGATCCTACCACATGATTGGTGGTCTTCAAATTGATGTTAAGAAAGGAATGTTTAAGGGTCCACATTCGGTGTGGGCCAGTGCACAAAGGTGATGTCTACGACTGTATCACAGGCACAACTTTTGATTTATGGGTCATTCAAGATTGGGCCCAGTAGATGATCGGCCCTGATTGATACATGATAGCTCTACTATTTCATGGGCCTATGTCATTGCATGATTGCTAGCTGCTGCTTTTTTTCATTGTTGTTGTAGCTGTAGCTATTATAGACGTCTAAACCATGTGTGTGTGGTGCAGATAAGCAATTATGAGAGAGAAATGGAACAGATGAAGCATATGACTAGGCAAGAATTTGTGGCATCACTCCGTAGGTATTAACACACAAAAACACCCTGTTACTATCATTCCTTTAAGCATTTCAAACCATCCTATAAACGGCGTATATGGATGGTCAAGATTGTTATCTGAAAATATGTCCAATAAACGATTTAAGCCATCCATTTATCCGTCCAGTGATAGATTGTTATAAAGAAACACTTTTTGTCAGGCAATCCTAACCATCATATCCGTTTCTTGGAAAATGGATGATTATAAATATAAGGCCAAATTCTGGATGGATCAGATCATTCAACTGGTGTGATTTTTTGTACAGTAGCCCATGAGAAGTATCTGGACCTAATGAACGGTCCAGATCGATTGATTAGACTGTCCCGGTATTCCAAGGAAACTAGGGACACTATAAGTGAGAGCACTGGATCATTTCTATAGTTTATGTATATTGACACTCGCAGTCCCATGCACCTAGTTGAATTTGGACTTGTAGGAATCTACATCATTTATCTGGGCCGTCCACGAGATTCAGTCCACTCTATCTTCTATGACCGATCTTGTCTGTCCATTTCCTCATGCCACTAAATGGACAGTTTGGATTATCTGCTCATCATGATTTTCGCAAGCAGCAGAAGACGAGTGGACTGGACTTAATGGACGGTTCGGATAAATAACATGGATGGCAACAAGTCCAAATTCAACTACGTGCATGAAAAGGATTCCATATAACTTAGCCCGCTAGATCACTTCTCCTCATGATACTACAATTACATTTATGACTTTCAATACAAGTGGACCCCACGTTGGATGTGGTCCTTTGGCCAGATTATCTTAACCACCCAAAATTTTCATGCGTTGTGTCTCTATATAGGAGAGTGAACTTGCTTTTATTAAAATAAGCTAGGTTCATATAAAATAATAGGGTGACCACCAGATGGACGGCCTGGAATTTTTACATGAGTTAACATACGCGAGTGTACGCATACGTATACAGAAATCATACAATAATCTTACAATTCCACTCATGGTTTTGCGAGTTTGCTACCATTTTGTATCGATCTAATGGTGGTGTTGTTTGCTCAGGAAAAGCAGTGGATTTTCAAGAGGTGCATCAATGTATCGTGGGGTTACGAGGTATCTATTAATCTATCCATCTTATCATACATCAAGGGTTTTGATTGAATGCAGAGCCCTGCATCACAGCTACCACGCAGGGCTAGTAATTTCCACCATTTTTCGCCATGCATATCAGAGATCTGGACCATTCATCAAGTAATGTACACTGATCAAAACCATGATTGGTCGACCGATGAGGCAGATCACACTTATACGAGAATAATGAGTTAGAAAAATTCCAACAGTCCGAATCAATGTTCATCTGTGGCACAGAAGATATATGTGATGCCCTGAATTTTGGTATATAGCATGTTCACAACGTTTATTACCTAATGAATGGTCCGGATCGACCACACTTTCCATCTGAAAGTGGGAACGAGACCCCACAAGGTAGCTGCGATAGAGGGCCATGCATCAGCGGCTAATATAATGTTAAATCATAAATGGGGTTTTGTAAGAAGAAAAATGAGAGGATTTACAGAAGCTGTTTGACAGGCATCATCAGCATGGACGGTGGCAAGCTAGGATTGGTAGAGTGGCTGGGAACAAAGATCTCTACCTGGGCACTTTCAGTAAGTTCACACCAAATCAAGGGTCAGGATCCATTGCTAAAAGGCTTATATCTAAGTTATTCATTTGTTGGAGATTGCCGTGGACAGGCCACACCCAAAAAAAAGTCAAACCATGGAGTGATCCCAACAACCGGATGGATGACGTTTTCTGGTTGAATGTTTTCCAACAATTCGATCTCGACCATCGAGACTCATCCAATTCATGGCCAGGATTACTCGATAGTTCTTGGTGTGCAACCAATCCACACTGGGCGAAGCAGACGAATAGTCCAGATCTCATACATGCGTGTCATCATCTCCAGAGTGCCTTGTAACTTTGATATAAGTGGTAGCATCGGATCATTAGCCAAGATTTAGTTAAACTCCCGTATCCAAGGTTCACTATAGGTGAATCTCATTGCCTTGGAAATTTTATTCTAGCATACATGATTTCCACGAAAAAACTAGAATTTTACAAAAAAAAAAAATAATAATAAATAAAAATCTACATAATACTTGATATAGGATTTACTTTCCAGTACTTTTTCCAAATGGTTTTTCAATTAGCTACATAATAATTAACCTAAGTAATTATTATTAGAATACCTTGTGAGTACATTATTTGAACGTATAGTGGTAAGGTGTGCCAGCAAAAGGGTTGTTGGCTTATGATTTTTTTTTTTTGGAAAGGGTGGTTGGCTTATAATTTTTATTTTTATTTTTGGCTCAGTTTTCCTCATATATTTATGTGAAATCCGCCCCAACCATTAGTTGGGTCAACCCTTTTAGGCACGGGGCCTAAAACTCAATACCAACTGTGATTTAGGTGAACCACACAATTGGAAATAATATACAGGCAATACTTACCCTCCGAATTATTTATATTACTATGGCTCACTTGGATTATGTATGCACTTGATATTTGGGCACTGAGCTTAAATTTTATATGGCCCTTAATGGTTTGAGTGGACTTCACATAATTATCATGGTGGGCCCTGTAAAAATGAAGGTAAAGATCTCTCCCAACCATTTCCTTTGGTGTGGCTCAGTTAAATCATGTACCATATTTTTTGGAAGTAAACCTAATGTGGGATTACACATCTAATGGTAAAAGTGGCTTGCACATGCACATCATGATGGGCCTTGTAAAAGATCGATGACGGAGTCCCTATCCTAACTTCTAAGGGTTAATTATTATTTTTTTAAAGGGAAATTTTATGGAATACAGGCCCATAAATTTCTCAGGCCCATGGTGATGTGAATGTGAGATTCCCTATGGCCATTAGATGAGTAATACCTCTTAGACCCATGACCATAAAATCAAGCTGACCTCTCAATTAGGTGGCCAAAACCAAAGAAACAGTGGTGAGAGACATCTCTTTGATTTTTATAAAGCCCACTATGATGATTATATGAAATCCATTCCAACGATTAAATGCCTAGCTAAGTTTTGGGCCTGGTCCTAAAATTTAGGTTAATACGTGATTCAATTAGGCCACAATAAGAGAAACAATTTGGAAGGTGAGCGTTGTCTTGCATACTATTTTCAATCATGTGATCCACTTGAATGATTGATGGCCCTGACTTTTGGGCCCTGACCAAACATAGGATGACTCACCTGGTGTTTGGGATGAGTTTCACACAAACATCATGATGGGCTGATTTTTTAACCTACAGCTCACAATGATAATTAGTTAAATTAATTAATATTTTTGAAAAAGAAATGGGAATGTAATTTCTACATCAAGTAGATAGATTTTTCTAAAATTTTCTTAAAAGAAAGTGGAAACTGTTTCTCATAGGACATGAAAATCCTTGTGTCTCAGGTTTTTTCTAGAACTGAAAATGGCCCTTTTTTTTAATTCATTAATTAATTTTAATGAAAAGTGGATTTTCAAGGCTACTTTTGCCTTTACCACGGTCAAACCGTATTTTCCACCAATTCAAACAAATTCCGGATCAAATGGGATAAATACTCCAGCGCTCTCAAAGCCTACTAAGTTTGATAGTACTCCTAGTTTCATTGCTTCACTTGAACAGTTGAATCAACAATCTGAACTGTTCATGTAGTCTGGAACTCATTCCATAAGTGATGATACAAAGATCTCACCGCTCAGATGATCCAATCTATACTTGATTTATCTTTATTTTTATGCCCATCTATTTTCCAAGCCATGGATGAGATGGCTTCAATTTAAAACTACTCATCAAATGGTTATATTTGTGGGATTAGTATGATCTTTGCATGGTGACCAACGAAATATTCCTTAAACCTAACGAACGGTTTGGATCAATGGATTGGATTGTCTAATTAGCCAATGCAACTTAATTACTCTGAGAGCACTGCAGCAATATTTCTTATCAAATGTTGAGTCTGGAAACAATGGTTATATTCAACCACAACGAATGTTCGCTATGGGTGTTGCATCGCTGCCGTTTCACATTCCTATTCGGTTTCGGATTTCTTCCAGCAACTGAAGAGGAAGCGGCGGAAGCCTACGACATTGCAGCGATCAAGTTCAGAGGCTTGAATGCTGTAACCAACTTCGACATGAACCGTTACGACGTCAATAGCATCATGGAAAGCAACACATTGCCAATCGGTGGAGGGGTCGCCAAGCGTTTGAAGGAATCAGAGGCCATGGAATCAAGGAGAAGAGAAGAGATGAAATCCGTAAATTCGAGCTTCTTGGAGCCCTTTCAGTTTCAAGGCTACCCTTTCATGCCATTGGAGCAACAGCCTCAGATGGATTTCCATCAAAACTACCTTCACAACTACCATCATAACCATCACCCCACATTACTTCATTCCAGTAATGACCCTCAAATTCAACCAAATTACGCTTTCAACCAACATCCTGCTTTTCTTCACAATTTGAATGTGGGCCCATCATCTACAGTGGACCACAGTGCTGCTAGCTCTAGTAGTGGCTACAATGGAGTGTTCCATGGGAATGACTTTTCATTGGGGCCGTCGAATCTACTGATGCCGAACGCTGGCACCATTGAATCAAAGATCCATCAAGCGGGACCGGATTGTGGAGCGACTGATCTTGGGATCGTTAAGGTCGATTACGAGATGAACGAAGGGGGAGGATTCGGCGATTGGTCTGCAGATTCGATTCGTGGGCCCCACCATGGTGTTTATACAATGTGGAATGATACATGAGATAGGATGAAGGATATTGATTTTTTAAAAAAAAAATACAATATCATGGTAGAGTTAAATGGCCAAATTACGTAATGAAATGATTTACTTGAATACATACATCTTCCGTGGTTAAGAGGGCAATTTAGTAATTTTCTAGGCTACTTGTCCTGCACTTTAAGAGCTCGTTTTGCATGAGTGATTGCCTAGATTGGGCTCACATGCAGTTGTGGTTGGATGTTTCACGCCCATCAATGGTTGTGTGAAGAGATGGATGGTTAGGATCATCCCACCGTGTCACTAGGTGGGTGTGCCTCACGCCATTCTTATACATGCACCCGTACGCATAGATAGGTGTACGGGTGCATGTTGTACGCGTGTGTTGTAGGTATGCTCGAGCGTCCTTGCACACGTGAGAGTGGTGTGTCCACATGTGAATTTTGGTATATATAAAAAAAAAGAAAAAAGAAGGGACAAATGAAATTGGTATTTCATCCGGCCGATAAGATCAGTGGACTTGACTTGGAGCCCACTACCATTGCAATTTGGGCCTAAATGAGCGGATACTCTAGCAAATGAGGCCCAAGCCAAGGAATTCACGACTCATCTTGAGCTACAATGATAATTATGGGGTGACTCAGGCCCTCATAACCAAAAGTCACCCCCGAGGCCCCGACTCTGGCGAGTCACGACTTGAGACGGAACAACTCGGTCTGAGTATGAGGACCAGACGAGTCAGTTACTGAGTCTTAAAACCCTGGCCATACCTGAGCACTGAACGGCTCACCCTACAGATCCCACAGGCTGGCCTGACTTGCTGACATACTTAGGCCAGGTTGACCAAGCCGATTGCGTACTGAGTAAAATCTGCGGAGCTCTATGTGTATCCACTCCGTTCACTAATTCTACTGGATGATTTTATGGCTTCAACCCAAAAACGAAGTATATCCAGAGCTCAAGTGGACCACACCACAGCAAACAGTGTGAATTGAATGTCCACTGTTGAAAAAATCTTGGGGGTGACATAAGTTTTGGATCAAGCTGATATTTATGTTTTCCCTTCATCTATCTGTGTGATCTTATGAACAGGTTGGATGACAAATAAACATCACTTTGGCCGAGCAAGCTTTCAACTATGGAAATCATTATTCCCACTGTTTCCTGTGGTGCGGTACATTTGAGCTCTGGATATGCTTCAAATTTTAAAATAAGCTATAAAAAAAGATGGACAGTATGGATAAACCAAATACATTCACACAGTGGGCCTAACAGACTTTACTCAATACGATTAAAAGCCTATTGAGTAACTCAGTAGGCAATCCGATTTCCTGGTTAATCTACTTATCATACATGCTGGCCTGACCTGCTAACACCCTTTAGGCTCGAGATAACTCCAATCATACCAGCCAATCCTCAACCCGTTTGTGGTAAGCTTATAAAAAACGGACTTTTCTCCCTTAACTCGTAAGGCAGTAAATGGGTTAAAAACCTAAGTTGGATATTGCCACATCCCTATCTAATATCTAAGTAATCTTACTTAGATATTATATACTGATTCAGATATTATCCAAAGAAGTTAGATTTAAGTTGATTAGTTAGGTAATCAAATATCACTACTAAAATTTTTTTTAAAAATAAAAAGAAGTTAAATACTTATTAAAATTAACAATAATATCTAAAAAATAATAATTTAATAATTGATAAATACCTACTAAACTAGTTAAAAGAATTAAAGCATTTAAACAAAAACTTACTGTAGCAAAAGATTAAATCAATTAACATAAATGGTCATCATATAAACCTCATCATCTATGTAATCACTCAACAATTATATATTATTATTTAATATTTTAGTTACAATTATTATTAGTTAGGTAAATTATCAAAATGCCATCCAATAATCAGGTAAGTGGATAAGAATATTATTATATCCCTATCTGAACCATTTAGAAGGTAGGTGGGTAATCCGATGATTGTAAAAAAAATAAAAAATAAAAAAGAAGGGGGGGGGGTGAATCATATCAAAATTTCACATTCACATTCAATTTTCTTAGATTGGATGCGTTGGGTAATCAGATAGAGAGGAATAAATTCCCAGCACTGTTAAATCCTATAAATAGTGGTAAAGGCATGGTTTTTGAATCGGACTCAATAGCACACCATCGGATGGTTTTTGAATCGGACTCAATGGCACACCATCGGATGGTTAGCAAACCATCCAATTCGTCCCTGACTTGGGCGAGTCAGCTCGATTCAACCTGAGTCTCAACTTGGCCAAGGACCATTTGGATGGTTTGCTCTAGGAAGGTTACAATTTCTGTGTCAGGACTTTTTTTTTTTTTTTTTTACACACGCACACACACCCCACACACTCATGCTAGTGGAATTTCACCACCTATGGGTACTCGAACCCTTGAACGGGTGTTGAAACTCCTGAGAGTCTACTGCCGGAGCAAGAGTATAGACCCAGTGTCAGGACTTAGCAAATAGGCATGGATGTCAACATCTTACATTCGACAGCTCTTAAAATTTACCAATGTAAGTAATAGATGCTAGATTCTGTCTAATTTCAAGTAAATACAGGAAACCAGACAAGATTTAGTCTTCTACTTTATTACGTCTCACTTGTTAAATAAATATCTAGCTCTGTGATAAGATGAAGATCAGTATCAGGAGAAATGCTCCAGCACTCTCAGAGCACCATAAGTTAAGAGTGCTCCTTGCTAAATCGGTCAACCTGGACAGTCTGTTCAATCCATCTGAACTGCCCATTAACTAAGAACACATTTCATAGGCTATTGTAAAAGATCATACTGATTCGATGATACAAACCATCTTCGATTTGACCTTATCTACTACAGCCACCCATTTTTTAAGCAACCGAAGGGATGGTTACCATTACCTAACAGAAGCTTTTCTAAGAATTCTATGCAATCTATGATAAGCACTAACAAATGGATGGATCAGATTATTGATTGGACCTACTTTTGTGTTTAAAAGAAAAATTGATTGTCCAATTAAAGACCATTGATCAAGCCGTTCATATTTATTAGATCAGTCATGATGGTTGCACAGTAGCCCATGATATGTGCGCTGAACCAATGAACAGTATTTATTGATTTACTCATTCGACTGTCTAAATGTTCCAATGCAACTAGGAGCACTATAACACTGGAGCATCTCTCTGGTATTAGATATTAATTTAATTTTGCATTGGATTAGATTTTAGAATTTCAAACAAACGGTATTATTTTATAAGGAATATTTATAAAATAATACCTAATTATTTCATAATTTTCTTCCTGATACCTTTTCTAAATTGCTTTTCATAAAGCTACCTAATTAATTTAATTACTTATCTTTCCGGTACTTTTTGTTAGAGTTGGTTGACAGACTTTAGAGTAATTATTTAATTGTTTTTAATCAATGATGAAAATGTCCTTCTGAGTTATTGGACGGTGTATAATCTTATTTTATTTATTTATTATTATTATTATTTTTTAAAAACCTCCACCGTGAAGATGGAAATCAGACATATTCATCAAGAGGATCTTACAATGAAAATATCCTGGACTGGAGGAAAATGACGGTCCACCATCCACATCATGCACTCTATATGTGTTTGTTGAATGTGATGGTTTTAATTTTCTTTTAGCCTTTCATTTCATTTCTAGATGCATGAATAAACAGATCAACCTTACTTTTGGGCAAAAGAATTAACACAATGGGCCACGAATGATGAGCCGTTTGAATTTTTCTTAGGTATTCCAGGTCTCTTTAAGTACTGTAAAACATAATTAACAATTATTTTTTAAATGGGTACTTATATACTCTGTTTAGTGCTAAATGTTCTACTGCTCTAAGTGTAGTGCAAATAGTTTCATTCACATCTTCTATTTGAAACCGTCCATCAGGTCCAATCTACTCCTATTCTACTATTGTACAAAAATCACAGCCATAGAAAGGTCTAAAAATGAATGTAGTTTCAAAAATCTGAATGCAATATGAATGAGTTCTAAGCTCTGAAGACTTCTTGGGGCATCCCACATGTCCGCTGGGAATGGTCTTGACCGTTGAAGAATGGTCCCTACTTATATAAAACTTATAACCTGATGTTAATATGCTCATATGGAGAGAAGTTGAACCTTCAGTCCAAAGTTTTTTTGAATATCAGTTGTTGAAAATCAGGTTGCTCCAATCAGTGGACCCTGCATGAATAGTAAGAATGGAAGCTACATAAAATTTCTAACAATTCACATTCAACTCTAATGTGTGGCCCATCTAATGATTTGATTAGCTTAAACTCGTGGGCCAGGGGATTTGCTCTCTTAACCTCCACCTCATGCATCACTTGGGATATAGGATAGGGGATATGAAGAGATGCTCCAGGGCTCCTGATTGTATTGGGACACTTAGTCCAATCCACTGATCTCAACTGTTCATTAGGTTTGGCACAGATTTCATTGGTTATCTTGCAAACATCATGCCCATTTGAGAAATATGAGCCATTTGATAAATGGTCTTTAATAGGATGAGCAAGATTTACACAAAATTAGATCCAATCAACAATTTGATCCAGTAGCTTGTTATGGCATATTATGGATTGCTTTTGATTTTAAAGAATTGCTTTTGTTAGACAATTGTAACCGTTCCATCCGTGGCGTCAAAAAATGGATGGTTGTAGAGAATAAGGTCAAATCAAAGATGGATCGCCATCCAATCATTATGATTTTCATGCTATGGGCAAGGATGTTGGGCGTTGAAACCCCTTAAAGACCCCTCAAAGGGCATGGAAACAACCTTAGAATGAATCAAAACACATAAAAAGAACAAGCAACCATAGAGAATACACGGATTTTAGGTGAAAAATCCTTGCAGAAAAAAAATCATGACAGAAAGTGACGAACAATCCACCATATCAAAAGAATTACAAGAGATGGAACAACTTACATATTTGAAAACCCTATATTCCTTCAAAACCCTTGGCTCTCAAGCTCTATGTGTTTTCTATAACCCTAATCCCGCATTAACAAGATCATTTATAACCCCCGTACAAAATTAGAAAAAAAAAATCGCAATTATGCAGAACTTACGCAAATTGTCGATTAAATTGTTGATCGAATTGACAGGACTAACACACTGCCGATCGAATCGACAACGTCCAAAAATGTCTAACGAGTAAACATTAATTTTCAAAATATTTTGATCGAATCGACAAGACTGTCAATTGAATCGAAAACCTTACTTTTTGGCACTTGATTGAAGACACTCAATCAACAAAAGAAATATATTATGGACTTAATTGGACAATTTAGAACGATTAGATTGAATATCAAGTGAACCGATGGAACTAGGAGCACTAAACATTTCTCGAGAATATTCACTCTTATTTATTTTTTTTTAAAAAAATACATTTTTGAAGGACATTGTGCATGGGCAACAATCAAGTCCATAATAAGGCAGGCGCATGGAGAGCAAAATCACGGTAACGAAAAACTATGTTTTGGTATACTAAATGAAGGGTATTTTGGTTATTCACTAAAAATGGTATTTTGGTCATTAACTAAAATTCGGTTGATTAATTTAATCAATGTTTGCAAAATCTAACGAAAAGTACGTTAATAAAATATAACTACATTAATGAGGGGGTTTAGTGTAAGTTATTTGAAAAGGACACAAAATTGTAAATTAAAAATTAAGGTATTATTTAAAAAAGAAATCTCTTAATACAAATACTAACTCAGTACTCTAATTAAATAATTGTTAATTAAAAAGAAATTGTGATTGGAAGTGTGAACCATAAATCAACCATGACTTTTGATCCGGTTATCGTTACGAGATGCATGACTTATGAATCTTTATTGTAATGTACCATACGAGGCCAACCGGCCTTATAATGGGTTGCATAGGTTTGTTTTTTGAGAAAACACTTCCTTCCAATGTAAAATTATAGTTTTAGAAGAAGAAAAAAACTTACTGTTTTTATCAAGTTTTAATTTGGACATATATCTCATATGCAAGTTTTTAAGAAATTACTTCTAATCATATTAAGAATCATCTCACATACTTAAATTAGAAAATTTTATTTTTAGTAAAAAAATATTAGTAATTTCTAGTTTAATCGATTTAGGATTCCTAATTAAGAGTTTTGCTTCTTTTTTTTTTTTTTGTAAGTGACAGGATATTATTGAATAATAAAATTTTAAATTTTTTCTTTTTTATTTTGTGGTTTCAAAAGTAACCTTTTATATTCAAGGTTTTGCATACTTAAAGTAGACAGTGATCCTCAAACGGCCTTTCCTGCATCATAAATTAAGATGCATTTTTAAAGGAGATGGGAGTTAAAAGAGGCAAGCTTGCATCATAAATTATGATGCATTTTTAGAGGAGATGGAGCTAAAAGTGGTAAGCTTCCTCATTTGAAAACGTCATTGCTTTAAGATGCCATGCCGATTGTGTAATATCAGGGGATTTCGTTACTATATGCTCAAGTTGCTTACGAAATTTGAAATCATCAACCACTATAGTCCTTCGATGGGGATGGGGATGGGGATGCCTGCCGACATGAAAGTTCTGGTAGGTAGAAGCCATGTGGGCCCCATGACATCTACTGTGTCCATCAGTTCCGATATGAGCCAAAATAAAAGTTCCAATCCAAACCTAAGTGCGTCACACCACAGGAAATGGTTGGATGGAAACGTGCAGCGTTGAAACATTCCCAAGTTCCATGGCCTTGTTTATATGCCATCTAAACTAACGGTGCTGTTTTTATAAGAATGAAATGAAAGACACTGATATTAGGCTAATCCAGGTCTAATGTGTCCCTACTAACGTTTCACTGGTAGGCATTCTATCCTGACTGTTTCCTCCTGTGACGTGGTTATGGAAATCTAGGTGAGCTGCAAAGCTTTCACTTTAGCTGGGTTAAAAGAGAAATTTCGATCCTATGTTTGCCATAAAAAGAAAATTTTTGCTTATTACAATTAGGGGTGTACATTGAGTCGAGCTTGACTCGGCTCGAACTCATATTCGAGCTAAAAAAATCAGCTCAAACTCATTTTCAAGCTAAAAAAATCAGCTCGACTTGGCTCGAACTTAGCTTCAAACTTATTTGAATCGAGCTTTTTTAAGCCGAGTCGAGCGAGCTAACCAAGCTAACTCAGTTCGTGTACACCCCTAATTACAATGTGATTGGACCAGTTCGTAATGATGAAATGAACCAATCACGATATAAGAAATCTTCACCGAGTCATGACATAATTTCTTAAGGTAGGATACAAGATAAATGGTCCAACATTATGACAACGTATTGGATTCGTGGGAGGAGAATGGGATGCGCATTTCTATTTTTTGGAGTAGGATTTACTTAGTCTTAGGTGTGTACATCGAGTCGACCTTGAGCCCCAGCTCGGTTCGGTTCGGTCAGCAGATCGGGCGAATTCGCCATCGAGGCATTTCCACAAACACCTAAGTGCAACTTCAAAATCCCACTGTTATATAAAAAGGGGCAATGATTTTACAGGTATTTTCTCAAATACCTTCTAAGTAACATTATATATATATATATATTTGTTTCATGTACATACCTTCCTTGCCTCCAACCAAACCTTCCTTGCCACCAGCCGCATTTTATCAAACAGTTGGTGAGCAACATCAATGGTAAAGTAACCAAATCACTGAACTAGTTTGATCCGAGTTCGATTCAAGCTGGATTCGGTCTGAGCCGAGTCGGGGCCTGCTCGAACACTTTCGAGCTAAAAAAAAATCCGCTCGACTCAGCTTGAATACAGTTTCGTACCGAGCACTCGCTAGCTCGGTTCGTGTACACCCCTGCTTAGTCCCATCTCCTTTGCCAAAAACAGAGGGGGAGATTTTGATATTCTCGCGGGTTGTGATGATGATCGCCGTTCGCAGCCACCAAGAACTTGTATGCACGACATATACCTAATTTAGATCAATCCGTCCAACTGATGGCCCACTATTTAGATGGTCCAGATCAGACAAAACAATTACATCGGCTGTCATTCCTAAGTGGTTGACTGTCCAATATTTAACGCATGGCTAAAAATATCCAGTAACCAGAGTTTACAACCATTCAATCTTTCTAATTTTGATATGATAGCCTATGTAGACTGATTGCCGCATTTTGGATGGTTTGATTTGAAGCGATGTATGCCACGCTTAAAATCTGCTAGTGCACGTGTGTCAACAACTATACTCGGCAGGTGTATCAAATAGCTCTAAAAAAGAATTCAAGAAAGACATGGACCATCTAAAGACACGCAAGAGTGCAGCTTTAAAATGCTGTGATGAGCATCTTTAAGAGGAGACAGCTGATGACAGCGTACAGGGACTAAAATGAAAAAGTGCTACGATACACGTGTTACTGTTATTCTCTGACACTTGGTGAACATGAACAAGATCCAAACCGATCATTAGGTGGGACTTACTTTAGATAGACGAGATTCCAAAATCCACTATTACTGAATAATTTTAAACTTCGAAATAAATGATATTTAAGTAAAAACAAACACCTAAAAGAAGTTAATTGACTCTTCATAGCCGTTTATTTGGTTCTCTAAAACTGAGGATAGGAGTTGGATCTTCATAAATTTTGGACTAGTGGGCCATCAAAGGGGTACCTACCTGATGAATGGTTCAGATATTTAACACGTCTACCATGTGTAAAATAAAAAGTCACCCGTACGCTTAGCGAATGAAACCTACAAACACCAGTCTTTTAGGCGATTAAAATAATGAGATTTGTTAGGCTCACACGCGTTTGCAAAAAAGCTCGTGTACACGCCACACGTTCTAGCATGGAAAATATGTGTGAGATCTAATCCACGCATCAGGTTGGTTTTACCTTCTACATACTTGTCAAATAATAAAATCTGGTCCGATCATCATATGGCCCCTGAAAATGGAAAAGAAATGGATGGGTTTAGAAAACTCCAGCCAAGTTTTTCATAGCCGTACATTTTTTTATAGCAAATATCAATCTGATACTAGGGCTAGATCATCAATGTAGTGTTACTATTCCGATGGATGCATTGGATCGTGGACCCATGGTGGCATTCTGGCACACGTGTGGCCTGTACGTGAGTTTTATTGCACACGCGTGAGCGCTTACCAAAGATCAAAATAATATATAATAAAGGAGATATTATCATGCATTTTCTCACATGGCTTTTCTGCTACGAAACGAAGAGCTTTGGCTCCAAGTTGGCTAAAAGGCTAGCGAGTCTAGCCGCTTTTAATTGTCGGGAGATTCGTGACAAATCTAATTCTCGTATAGATAATTTCTCGGGAGATTTTAAATTAGAGGTTTTACTGGATATAATCTAGAAGATATCTCTCAAAATAAAATTTTAAACCTACTTATTAATAAGATAATTTCTGTCTCAGGTCCATCCGGCTGGATTACAAGGTAAGGTCTACACAGCCGATAATTCCAAATTTACATGTATACGATAAATCCAACCATTCCAATAGATTGGCCCCATATAAGTGAACTGTTTCTGTGAAAACATATCAAATCCACTCATGGAGTCGGCCACGATTATATGATTCTATGTATCAATGGAAATGCACGTTTTCATGGTGTGTCTCACATCACCAATGCATACGGCTGAATTTTGCATCACTGATTCTGACGGTGAGGACATTCTACTGGAAGAGTTGGATTTTACATGTTCTTAAATGGCTTGGAAGTTATCTACTTGGGGGACCGTATATTAATAGTCCAGCTGGTTGGACTAGAGACCTTTTCTTAAATTTAAATTAATAAATGTAAAATGCGCTTTTAGAAGAAGGAAATGGTCCAGTACTCGGAAGAGCACCGTAAGTGATAAGGCTCCTAGTTGCTTTTTTTCACTTGGACATTCCAATTGATTGATCTTAACTGTCCATTAACTCCACTATAAACATATATATCATAGGCTACAAAGGAAAAATTGCATTGATCAGATGATCCAATCCATCTTTGATTTGCCATTATTTTCTTTGGCCATCCTTTACCAAGCGAAGAACTGGATCATTGAAATTACCTAACAAAAGTGATTCGTTAAGATCGTAAGTAAGGGTGTACACAAACTGAGCTAGCTTGTTTAGCTCGTTCGACTTGACTCGAAAAAGCATGATTCGACTCGATTTGTAGCTAAATTCGAGCCCAGTCAAGCTGATTTTTTAAGCTTGAAAATGAGTTTGAGCGAGCAGGCCCCAGCTCAACTCAACTCGAATTGAAGCCAGCTTGAATCCAGCTCGAATCAAACTCGGATCGAACTAGTTCAATGACTCGGTTACTTTGCTATTGATGTTGCTCACCAAGTGTTTGATAAAATGACTCAACGAGGTGTGGCTGGTGGCAAGGAAGGTATGTACATGAAACAAATACCTTTTTTTAGGTTTTTCTTGGTTTTTATGTTGCTTAGAAAGCGTTTGATAAAATACCTGTAAAACTATTGTTTCTGTTTCACATGCAGAGAGATTTTGAAGGTGCAGTCCAGGTGTTTGTGAAAATACCTCAATGGCGAACTCGGCTCGAACTCGGCCCAAGCTGCTGACCGAACCGAGCTGAGCCGAGTTCGAGTTGAGGTCAACCAGTGGCCGAGTCGAGTTGACGCCATCTCGAGTCGGTTCAACTCGATGTACACCCCTAATCATAAGCAATCCACAATGGACCCTAACAAGGGATGCAAATTTCCTTCAAAAGCGCCTTTTAGAGGAAATTCTTGCGCTCAGATGCAAGGTGGGTTTGAGAAATCCAACCCATCCATACATTTTTGGAGCTCATTTTAAGACATTATAAGAAGAATGAAGAGTGTCCAAAACTCAACTGGGCCATACAAGATGAAACAGTGGGGAAAGGAATTCTTACCGTTGAAACCTTCCTAGGCTCCACCTTAATGTTCATATGCCATCCAATCCGTTAATAAGTTCATTTTCACTTGGATGAAGTGAAAACACCAAAAACTTAGACCAATAAAAACTTTTGTGGCCATTTAAATATTTCAATGGTGGTCATTGATTCTTCATTGTTTCCTCTCGTGTGGCCCATTTGAGGTTTGGATCCACCTTATTTTTGGTCGCATGCCTTAAAATGAGCTCTAAAAACAGATGGATAGGTTGGATTTCTCACAAACATTGCAGTGGGCCCCACCTAGAATCCTTCCCCTCAAATACCATTGATCAAATTTTTTATATTTGTCAGGTAGTACGATGTTTGTTTACATATATGGTAGACCATGAAAGTATGCATTCGACCTAGTGAACTGTCTAGATGGATGAATTAGTCTGTCAGGTCCACGGCACATTTCATGGTCTTGCATGTGTATATATAAATCATGTTTCCTATTAGATGAATATCGTATTAAGCCATTTTCTACTTATGCTTACGTGTTAATCCTTATAAGTCTATGGTGCAACCAACTTGGTGTTGACTCTGCCTCATTTCATTTGAACTTTTATACATGCATTCGGTCTATTTTGATCTCACTAGATAGTTGTGCTTCAACCAATTGATAGACGGTTTGTCTTCAGATTCAATGCACACCATCTTCATCATTTGAACCCTCATCTATCCTTGTTTGTCCTGCATGTTTTTACTGACGTGTCCATTTGTCACTTAATAAGAAAAAAAAAAAAAAAAAAACAACTATGGGTCTGTTTGGTTAACGTAAATGGGTGATAATCATTTACCAGTCTAAATTCATATATCCCTAAGAGGACTTTGACCAGTGCACTAAAATAATAAGGAGAAGAAAAGTAAGACATGCAAATTTTGTGAGGCTCACTTCAATGTATGTGTCTGATCCATGTTGTACGTCCATTTGTTTTATCAGCTTATTTTAGGACCTGAGCCCAAAAACGAGGCAAATCCAAAGTGCATATGGATCACACCACATACTACAATAGGAATTGAACACCTACCGTTGGAAACGTTATGGGGTCCATAGAAGTTTTAGAACAAGCTAATATTTGTGTTTTTATTTATCAATGAATGCCTAATCTTTTGAATAGGTTGGATGACAGATACATAACACCATAAGTCTTACACCAATTTCAACTTCTAACTGTGAACGTCAGTATCCCATGTTTCTTGTGGCGTGGTCCACTTGAGCATACAATCTACCTCATCTTAGGCTAATGCCCTAAAATAAGCTAGTAAAGTAGATATATGGTGTCGATCAGAAACATATATCACAGTAGGGCCCACAAATTTTATAAAGTCAATCCCCTCCAATGCAATTTCAATTTTCAAGGTAGTTCCGTTTCCCCTGCAATCTAAATGGATATTAAAAATAATCATTATGTTATTTCCAGCATTTACTTTGGTAAGTGATTAACCAACCAAGCCCTCTTCCAAGGGTTGTACAACGTTTGCATCTCATACAATTGTACTCTCTTATAAAGAAAAAGGGTCTTAGAAAAAGAAAAGAAAAAAAAAAACAGAGAGAGAGAGAGAAAGATTCGGCATGTTTTGCGAGAGGAAATGCAATGGTGGATAGTTTAGCTAAAATGGGAAGGTATAGCAGAAGTAACTCCATCCTTTTGGAGATGAAAGTCCTCCACAAGAGATTCAAGGAGCTGCTATGATCGATAGATTAGGATTGGGGTCGATTGGACTGGATCAGATAGTCAGGATTTTTCGATGCTAGGGTATTCAATTGATTGCTTGTGACATCTTGGTGGCAGCTGATTACTTCAGCCTCTCATTGTATATTAAGCAGCCAGTGATTGGTTTGACGTTGGTGCCATCATTTTGTTGGGGGCCTTACACAAAACCTTAGGATCTAGCCTCCCGAAATAAACCAGAACTATGAATAATAAAGCAATGAAATAAATCAAAGCATAAATCACACACCACACGAGATTTTTACGTGAAAAACCCTCAAAGAGGTAAAAGCCACAGGACCTCGTCCAGATCAACAATCCACTATGAAGTAGAACGTTACAACCTTCTTCACTCATGCAGGAGTGGATAAACAATGAGAGAATAAAAGAAAACGGAGAGTCTAACCGATTACGAGAACGTAAAAGCGCTGAGATATCAAGTGCACAGTAGATCACCTCTGCGAGCAGAACCTCCCTTTCACAAGCTTCCTCTGTCTCTTTCTCTCTTTCTCTTATACCTTTGATAGCCCTAAACACTTTAGCAAATCCCTTGTAAAGCTTTAGGAAACCCTCTTGTCGTACCTAGAAAGCCCTAGGTACCTCCTATTTATAGTTTAGAAAACTTCCTTCCGCATCCTTGTTGCGAAAGGACTCAAAATCTGCAATCCACACAAAATCACGGAACGAATCTGCGTAACCACGACTGGTCGAGATGAGGCTATGACCGGTCGAGCGCTACCCACGACCGGTTGAGCACCTCCTTCGACCGGTCGAGCACCCCGGAAAAAAATAGCCCAAAGTCGCTAGACTTTGAGTCGAGTCAGGGCTCGACTCTACGACTGGTCGTGCACTAGCTCTCGACCGATCGTGTAAGGCTAGAGGTGGGCATCGAGCTGAGTCAAGTCGAGGTGGGCCAAGCTCGGCTTGGCTTGTCCATGATGTACTCGAGTTCAAGCTCGAGCTCGAGCTCGGCCTCGAGGTCAACATTGAAGCTTGGCTTGTTTGCCAAAGCTGTCGAGTCGAGTTCGAGTCGAGCTAGTGGTTCGAGTCGAGTCGATTTTACCTCAAGTCGAGCTCGAGCTTGTTGGGTGAGACAGTAATGGATTCTGTTCTTGATCCTCCTCCATTGATAAAAAATTCAAAATCTTAAGAGAATCAAAGCAAAACCCAATAAAAAACCAAACAAAGCTTTGAATCAGATGAGAAAACCTGTAAGAACCGATCTGTTCTTGATCTTCTTCCACCAGAAGAAATCCAAGTACTAAAAAAGAAACAGAGCAGAACACAGATCAGAAATCCAAGTAAAGAGCTCTAGCCAATTGGATCAATGGATTTCCTTGAAGCTCTAACAAATCTGAGAAGAACCCATCTCGAATTTCTTGGGTTTCTCACCAAAGAAGTAGATCTCAAGAGATTGAAATCATTTTACGGCTTTTGTAGATAGGTGGTCGAATTGTGACCCTTTACGATAGGCCCCCACGACTTTTTTTGCAGCTGGGGCTGCCCGAATGGCCTCCTTGCCTTATCAATTGTACTGCCCTTTTTGTTGATATCAATATATCTATCTTTCTTATAAAAAATAAAATAATAATAATAAAAATGTTGGAAAAAAATACTATTGTGGAGTTGAAATGAAAACTGGTGGTGGTGGTCCGAGCAGGCATGCGGCTGGCAGTGGGTAGAGAAAGAGAAGAAAGGGAAAGGGATTGGGGTGCGTGCGGTCGGGTAGAGACTCTAGGGTTTATTTTTTATTTTTAAATTTAAACTTACAACTTATATATATACATATATAATATATAATATATTTATTAGTCGAGCCGAGTCGAGCTCGAGTTCGAGCTTTGAGCCGAGTCGAGTTGAAATGCCCCCTGGTCGAACTTGGCTTGAACTCAACTCGAGCTTCAAATAATTAGCTTGGCTTGGCTTGAATCGGTCATTCAAGCCGAGTTAATCTGAGTTGACTCGAGCCGAGTCGAGCGAGTTTTTTGAGCTAGCTTGACTCATGAATAGCCCTATGTAAGGCTCACGACCGGTTGAGCACGGGGAAAACTCCCATCAAATCTCTCCCTTTTTGACTTAGGAGAGATTTACCTTCTTCAAGCCAGCCTGGTTTCTACAAATCTCAAACTTGCCCTTGAGCAAAGCCTTGGTTATCATGTCTGACCCATTATCGTCCGTGTGGACCTTCTCAAGCTGTAACACCTTCTGTTCCAAAGTATCCTTGATCTAGTGATACTGAATCTCTATGTGCTTTGACTTGGAATGCTGACTTGGATTCTTGCTCAAGTGTATAGCACTCAGACTATCACAATAGACCACGTGATCTTCCTGCTTCAGGCTAAGTTCTTGTAAGAACCTCTTCATTTAAAGTATCTCTTTACATGCCTCTGTGACTGCAATGTACTTGGCCTCTGTCGTCGACAATGCTACGACCTTCTGTAGCTTGCTCTGCCAAAAAATCGCTCCCCCTGCAAACATGAACATGAACCCTAATGTAAACTTCCTAGAGTCTATGTCACCTGCCATATCTGCATCTGTGTAGCCCTCTAACATAGGTTTTTCGTCACCATAGCATAGGCTCAACCTGGATGAGCCTCTTAGATACCGCAGTATCCACTTAACCGTTGCCCAATGTTCTTTACCAGGATTGGCAAGATACTGGTTGACGACACCAACCGCATATGTTATGTCTGGGCGTGTACACACCATAGCATACATCAAACTTCCTACAACTGATGCGTAGGGTATCTTCTGCATCTCTTCTACCTCTGGCTTCGTCTTGGGACACTGCCTATTGCTCGATCTGAAGTGACCATCCAGTGGAGTACTGACCGGCTTCGCTGCATTCATATTGAACCGCTCTAGGACTTTCTCAATATACCGCTCTTGTGATAGCCAAAGCTTCCCGCTGCTTCTATCACGAGTTATCTCTATTCTTAGGATTTGTTTAGCTAGGCTCAAGTCTTTCATCACAAATGACTTGCCCAACTCCTGTTTCAGCCTGTCGATCTTCTTCATGTCTTTTCCTATGACGAGCATGTCATCAACGTATAACAGCAGAACTAAGAATCACCATCTGAGAACTTGTATATGAACACACAGTAGTCAGATTCCGTTCTGTCATACCCACGCTTCAACATAAACGAGTCGAACTTCATGTACCATTGCCGTGGAGCTTGTTTTAGCCCATACAAGCTCTTACTCAGCCTACACACCATATGCTCTTTGCCCTTGACTTTGAACCCCTCTGTTTGGTGCATGTAGATCTCTTCTTCCCGGTCACCATAGAGAAAGGCAGTTTTAACATCTAACTGCTCTATCTCCTGATCCATGCTAGCCGCCAACCCAAGTAACACCCGTATGGATGTCATCTTCACCACTGGTGAGAATATTTCATCGAAGTCTATACCTTTCCTCTGATCAAAATCTTTCACCACAAGTCTGGCCTTGAACCTCGTCTATTAATTCTTCTGCTCAACCTTCTTTCTGAACACACACTTGTTGCTCAAAGATTTCTTGTCCTTAGGCAATTTCACCATATCATAGGTGTGGTTCTTATGCAAGGATTTCATCTCCTCTTGCATAGCTTCCAACCACTCCCCCTTATGCTCGTCAGCTAGGGCCTCAGAATAATCTTCTGGCTCTCCTCCATTAGTCAGCATAATGTACTCATGCGGTGAATACCTCTTGGACGGCTGTCTGTCCTTAGATGACCTCCTCACCTGTGGCTCAACAGGTAGATCAAGTGGGGGCTGCTCACCTAGTCCATCTTCTGAAGGAATTTCATCGTCCTTTGTACCTTACTGTACTCCCTCGTCATCAGGCACCACGGGAGGAATAATAGGATCTATGTCCTCTAGCTTACCTGAACTATGCTGATTCTTTTCTGGCTTACCAATGTCTTCTATACACTGATCTTCAAAGAAAACCACATCTCTACTCTTGACGAGCTTCTTCTTAGTCGGATCCCACAATCTGTAACCGAACTTTTCATCATCATACCCTAAGAACACACACTACCTGATATTCATATTGAGCTTGGACCTCTCGTCCTTTGGTACGTGAACGGATGCCCTACATCCAAACACTCTGAGATGATTGTACGATGGATCCTGTCCAGTCTACACCTTCTCAGGTACTTCTCCATTCAACGGGGCTGATGAAGACTTGTTTATCAAATACACTGCTATGTGCATTGCTTCTCCCTAGAACGTCTTGGGCAACTTCGCATGGGATAACATGTATCTGATTCTCTCAACAATGGTACGATTCATTCGCTCAACTACACCATTATGCTGGGTGGTCTTGGGAACCGTCTGTTCATGTCGTATACCCAGGGACTTGCAATACTCATGAAAGTCGCCAATGTATTCACCATCATTGTCAGTGCGGATGCACTTCAATGATCTACCTCTCTCTCTCTCTCGACCATAGCATGAAATAATTTAAACAAACCAAAAACCTCATCATTAGATTTCAAAGCATAAATCCAAACCCTCCTAGATGCATCATTTATAAAAGTAAAAAATACAATGCCCCACCTAAGGTTTTTGTCCTTATAGGACCACAAACATCAGAATAAACTAAATATAATGCATGCACTTTATTAACATGAGAAACATATTTAATAAATGAAACTCTATGTTGTTTCCCTAATAAATAATCAAGACAGGTTTTGAGAGGTGTACGTGTCACGTTTGGAAGGAGCCGCTTCCTCGCTAGTAGCTGAAGCCCTTTTTCACTCATGTGGCCTAGACGCTTGTGCCACATGTCAATAGCTGAATCTTCCACTACGTTCAACCCACCCTTACACACACTAACACTTGCCTTGTAAAGGGTGTAACACTTCTTTTCTCTGGCTGCAATCAACGAACCCTTGATGAGCTTTCAACGCCCACCAGCAAATTGGCTTTCATAGCCATCATCATCCAACCTTCCCGTCGACATCAAGTTGAGGTGAAGGTTTGGGATATGCCTCACATCCCTGAGAATCAATGTGCAGCCTACATCGCTCTTCACATAAATATCATCGACCCCTACGATCTTCAATACGCGAGAATTTCTCATCTTCACGGTCCCATAGTCACCTGACTTATAGCTTGTGAAGAAGTCCCTGCGTGGAGTTGCATGAAAAGAAGCTCCCGAGTCTATCACCCAGTCGGTGTCCTAACTCGTAGCCGTGAGACATACATCGTGATCTGCTAAAAGAATAACTACAACGTCGCCATCTGAGGCGACCGCAGTGGAATCTGATTCATCTTCTTTCTCCTTTCCTTTTTCTTTCTTGTCATTCTTCTTACCACGACATTCATGCTTGTAGTGGCCCTTCCTGCCACAATTCTAACAATCAACATCTTTCCTGTTACTCGATTTGCCTCTTGATTTATCTCGGGCCTTTCCGCCTTTTCTGTTCTTTTCTCTCCCCGGTTCCTATGTCACAAGGGCCTCTTACTGAGTAGACCCTTGAGACTTCCTCCTTGTCTCCTCATTGAAGAGACAACTAATAACCTGTTCCATTGAAATCTTTCTGTTTGGTGCGGAGTTACTTAGAGACACCACCAATGTCTCCCAACTGTCAGGCAATGAACTAAGCAATAGTAAAGCCTGCAATTCATCATCCAGGACCATCTTCATAGAAGAGAGTTAGTTCACTATATTGCTAACCTCATTCATGTGCTCGTCCACAGAACTACCATCCTTGAAGTTGAGATTCACAAGTCGCCTTATCAGAAAATTTTTATTACTGGCTGTCTTCCTCTCATACAGCCCTTCTAATTTCAGTCATAGGCTAACAGCTGAGGTCTCTGTAGACATATGGTGGAACACAGAATCATCCAACCATTGTCTAATAAACCCTACTACCTTTCGGTCCATCTTCTTCCAATCATCATCAGACATATCCTTGGATTTTGCTGATATGCCTAAAATTGGAGAATATAGGTCCTTGCAATAAAGCAAGTCCTCCATCTTAGCCTTCCATATGGTCCAGTTAGAACCATTGAGGCTGATCATCCTTGATGAGCCACCTTCCATAATTCAAAAAACCGATCTTACCCGTTCAATGAACTTAACTCTGATACCACTTTGTTGGGGGCCTTGCACAAAACCTTAGGATCTAGCCTCCCGAAACAAACCAGAATTATGGATAATAAAGCAATGAAATAAATCAAAGCATAAATCACACACCACACAAGAGATTTTTACGTGGAAAACCCTCAAAGAGGTAAAAACTACGGGACCTCATCCAGATCAACAATCCACTATAAAGTAGAACGTTACAACCTTCTTCACTCACGCAGGAGTGGATAAACAATGAGAGAATAAAATAAAATGGAGAGATCTAACTGATTACAAGAACATAAAAGCGCTGAGATATCAAGTGCACAGTAGATCACCTCTACGAGCAGAACCTCCCTTCCACAAGCTTCCTCTCTCTTTCTCTCTCTCTCTCTCTCTCTTTTTCTCACACCTTTGATAGCCCTAAACCCTTTACCAAATCCCTTGTAAAGCTTTAGGAAACCCTCTTGTCGTACCTAGAAAGCCCTAGGTACCTATTTTTTTATAATTTAGGAAACTCCCTTTCGCATCCTTGTTGCGAAATGACTCAAAATCCGCAATCCGCACAAAATTGCGGAATGAATCTGCGTAACCACGACTAGTCGAGACGAGACGATGACCGGTCGAGCGCCACCCACGATCCGTCGAGCACCTCCTTCGACCGGTTGAGTACCTCGGAGAGAAATAGCCCAAAGTCACTGGACTTTGAGTCAAGTCAGGGCTCGACTTGTCACGCCCCGAACTCGGAGACCGGGCTCACAAAATTCTCGATCACCGAATCCGGCACCGACAGCCTCCGTAGAACCCCATTCTCGGCTCCCAGCGCCCATACGCCAGGTTCCGATCCTGGGATGCTACAAGGAGGATTTCTAATAATCCACGAACAATAACCACACAACCCACGAACAATAACCACAAGAACACCATCACAAAATCCACTATGAACAAAAACTTTGAATATAGTGCGTAGAAAGGGAAATACAAGGTAGTGCAAATAACAAAAAAACTCCAAAAGCTCTCGGGCACGCTCCAACTGCGGTGAGACTACAACTGCGTCCTGGCGTCACCTGCACGCATCAATCGTGCATAAGCTTATAGAAAGCTTAGAGGGCGGTGTATGTGTGTGCGAACGTGCTCAGAATGCAATGCCAGAGTAATGCGGAATCATGCTGATAAGTACGAAATGCAACTAGCCGTACCAAGGCTATGCAGTACAAGATGTAAATGCTATCGGCCATACCAAGGCCATGCGATGCATGTTGAGGGTCAAATATTGCTTATCAGACCCTAGTTACTGCTAGATTTTACATACACAATAATGTTTAACGAAGTATTTTAAATTGTGTTTTGTTGCAGGATGCAATCAGGATCGTTGACTGAAAACTGACACTAAAAGTGTGGATTTGACACTCAGAATTCACCAGAGCAAGGTACGGACTCCATGGGACCAAGATCGACGATTTTACACAGCCGAGATCCGAGAAAATCGAGAAACTGAAGCCTAAGTGGCCGAAAATTGGTCCAGAATGCAAGATCACAGTGTTCCCACCATCCGCTTGGCTCAAAACTACATACATGGCTTCAGGACCATGAATTAACCGTACGCGTTGAATTTTGGCCGTTGGATCCTTGTGGAAGCAGCCCAACGGATAGATCAGCCCACAAATCACTCATTTGGGGCCCGCCTGCTATCCAGATATACTTCAATTTCGTTGTCAGCGTCTTAAATTGGATGGGGAAAAGGATGGACGGTACAGATTTCGTACGAAAATCACAGTGGACCCACGTTTACACTGAGTGTGCAAATTGTGCACGTACACAGGATGTGCACCGGACCGAGTCGCGGTCAGCCATTACGCTGACCCGAGCTTGAACCAGCGAACGGAACCGATCCGCCGGTTCGTGATAGAGGGCCCCACTCATCATCCTTCTGTATGATCCAGACCGTCCATTGCATCCAGAGGTGGGGCGTGACCCTCGCCAAGCTTTCTCTTTTAGCCTGTACACGTGTATACGCGCTGATCATCAGAAAACGCAGGTTTGACGGTGAAAATGTTCGCTACGGTGGGCCGCACTAAAATCAAGAAAAAAATATACAATTCTAAGTGGTTTTTCGCCACGAGTCGAATGAACGGTATGGATTTTTGCATAAACATCAAGGTGAGGGCCATCGATCAACACACAATGAAGATTACATTGTAGGCTACGTCATGAACGAGCCTCGCGGCGATCTTTGTGGGCCACCACTGTAGATCAATGGTTCGATCTGGACCATCCAGTAGACTCTTAAGGGTCCTATAACCAAGACCTAGTTGAAAGAATTTGAAAAGACAAGGACAGATTGGTTCCCGATCGTTCAAAAGCAAATCAAACATTAGTTTGATCTAGCAGTTGGGCCGTATCAAAAGACAACCAAAATCATCCAGGTCCGACCGGTTTTTCAAAGGGAATTCGGTGAACGGACTGGATTTTCGAAACGGCGCTGATCAATGGCCCACCAACTTCAACAGCGTAAGACGCTTACGCAGGGCGTCCGCGCCATCCGGCTACTGTGAGATCCACTGTGTCCGTGATCACCGTCGGATTGAGAATCTGATCCGTCCAGTAGATGCACAGGTGGGTCTTTACCCCAACCAAGGAGCCAAAATCAGGTGTTCAATAGTCAGCAGCCTAAAATCTTAATCAGATGTAAGTCTGTTTCCTTCAAAGCATGTTGCACCTGCGTAGGTAGCTGTTCGAGTTGTATTAAACTGGGACGCACCAACCCTTTGTTATGGTATAAAAGGAAGAGAGAGCAGGACGGCTGGGAGGCATCATCTGAGTTTGGAGGCAGCAGTAGGAGAGCTGGAGCAGTTTGGCTTGAGGCTTGGTTGTGGAGCACCAGGGAGAGAGAAATTAGAGAAGTTTTTCTTTTATTGTTTATTTGTTTTTCCTGATTATGGAGAGATCTAGTTCGTCCATGTCAGGCTAAACCTCTTAGCTAGGGCTAAGAGGTGAAGCTTGTAGTGTGATGGGAGACCTCTTTGCTTGTGCTTTTTGTATAGACTGATCTGATATTGATTTGGGTTTAATTAAAGGAATGTTTTCAGTCTTTAATGGTCTGTTGTGACTGAAATTACAATGGGTCTGCGATGGCTTTGAGCATGTTCTTTTCCTCTTGATGCTTACGACATCAAGAAGCCCTGTTGTTCACCATCGTCTCCGGGCATGGTCGGATGTCGCACCCTTTCCTGATTTTCATGGCATGTTGATTGATTGGTAATTAGATTAATTCATTTGTTTGCTTTGTCTCCTGGGCATAGTTTGGTGATGGAATCCATTCTAATTCATATACCTCTCATCTTTTGAAATCTATATCAATGGCAGTTCAGTTAATTTTCCTGATTTGTAATACAGGCATAAGATCTCCCTGATCTCTACAAGTGGATCCTCTGAATCCCTAGTGTCTCTTCTCTGATTTTTTTCTAAGTTTTAGATTAATATTTCATCATTATTCTTCAAATTACAATCGATTTAGATTTCATCTCATTCTAGTTCTATTTCTACTTAGTTTCAGATAACGTACAAGTTCCAGTCCCTTGGGATTCGACCTCGGTCTTACCGAGTTTATTACTACATCACAACCCTATACTTGGGGAGTGAACAATGCAATATGTAAGTCAAGCATGTCGATCCTCATACCAATGCAACTCCTCACTAGAGCATCAAATCAGTACGGTTCTCAGTATGGATAATCACCGGGGTTCAATACACTCCAAGTGGCACTGTCTCTCTCCAAGCAGCACAGTCCAAGTGAGCGTAAGAAACCTCACTATCCGCCTGGCCAATAGTCAGCCAATACCTATCCGGTACGTCGATAGCGAACCCATTTCCGAGCTGGTCAAACTCAGCCTAGTAATGCCCCCTGCTCTCGGGCGAGTAAGGCCACCACTCCTTTCCAACCGACCACGACACAGTGGGAGACGCGGCCTCATGGTATTCGGCCCTCGTGCGCTCGTATATCCATTCGGTCTCGATGTTGGAGTCATCCTCTGGTACCATCGGGTTCAGGGACTCTCACCCAGGGACATCTATGGCGCCCCAATTGCTTGGAACAAGATTTTCCCAGATTCAACCGCCCACCCACGATATATTCGTGGAGGATATGGCCCCGATGTCGCTAGGGCATATCTCAATCATACAGATGCAAATGCATGAACCACACTACCAATCATGCAACCATCTGCGTGAAGCACACGCTCATGTAGGGCAACTCCGCCATCGGGGGGGCCGTGAATATCCGCCCAAAGGCACATGCTATGATCAGACACTCCTCATCTCAAGCATACATATGATGCGTATGATCATGAATCATGGGGCTGTGCTAAATATGTTATAAAGCAATAAACTATCCTCTCAATGAAGATGGGTCTATATGGCTTACATGAAACAGATACGGGCCTATCAGTGGCCTCAGGGAGAGTTATAATGTGGACATCGAACCAACATTACTCGTACAATGTGGACGTCAAACCAACATTGTCCCCAAGGCTCGGCTCGCCTCAAATACCATTAAATAAATCCTGGTGGAATTACACATTGCAATGTGCCTTAGGTACATCCCATGGGGCCCTAAATATATCAAATGGGCCGTATCTCATAGGCCTTATATTCATCAAGTGGGCCACCTCAATAAGCCTCACCAATGGGCCTTAGGTACATTGCAATGGGCCATCACCCATGGGCCTTGCATTCATCACAATGGGCCTCACAACATGGGCCTTATACAAACCCAAGTGGGCCTCAACAACGGGCCACACATACATCAAATGGGCCTCATAACGTGGGCCTATATATATCAAGGTAGGCCTCAACAACGAGCCTATGAACACAACAAGATGGCCTACATCCTTGGGCCCATGAATAACAAAGTGGGCCTTAATGAGGGGCCACAATTACATTAATTTGGGCCTAAGCACACTAGCCCATATGCATCTAAGTGGGCCTCAATAGTGGGCTTACCATAATGTTTATTTTCCTATCCAATCTGTTTATATGGTCATATGGACCAAGGCCCACCATAATGTTTACTTTTCATCCAATCTATTCATAAGGTCATGTGGACCAAGGCGGGGCCCACCAAAATGTTTATTTGCCACCCACCCTGTTCACAGGGTCTCACGGCTAGGGAGGGGGCCCACCAAAATGTTTATTTGCCATTCAAACGTTTCAGTAAGAACAAGTGGGCCAGGCCCACCTAATATTTATTTTCCATCCAAACTGTTCATATGGTCACGCGGACCATGGACCCACGATGACGTTTATTTCCATCCAACCCATTCAAAGGGTCACGTGGACCATAGTAGGGTCCACTGAGATGTGGTTCACAAATCCGGCCCACTCATTAGGTGTGTCCCACTTGGCTGAGGGTCCGGACCAAGTTTCAGCCCCATCAAAATTCCAGGTAGGCCCCACCAGTGATTTTATATGGTTTAGGCATGTCTTCCCATGATTTAGATGGTGTGGCCCACCTGAGTTCCGTATACGGCTGAATTTTGGGGACAACCCATAATCAAAGGGGACCCATCAAATGCTCGGTGTTGATCATCGAAACGCATCACTGTGGGGGCCCACAGCTGGAGCCGTGAGGCCCCAGCGACCGTCCGCCCGTCACGGCAGCAGCAGCAGCGCTGCTGCTGTAAAAATTTTATTATTATTATTATTTTTTTTTTGTTTTGGGGCCCACCGAGATGTGATTCACAATCCAGCCCATCCATTTTGGGTGTCCCGAGTTTTAGGCCGTCCAGACCGAGTTTCAGCTGTATCCAAACCTCAGGTGGGTCCCACCAAGTACTTTTATATGTTTTGGCAGGTCTTCACATAGTTTTAGAGGGTATGGCCCACCCGGTGATCAGATCACCTTAAAAATTTGGCTCAAGGGCTAAAACATTATGAGGAAGAGGATGGACGGCGTGGATTAAACATATACATCAAGGTGGGGCCTATACGGGCAGCCCACTCCAACCTTCCCTCTTTTCATCTTTTTTTTTTTTTTTTTTTTTACCAACTGGCGCTGCCAGTCCGTCCAGAGACGCTGGACGGCATGTAAAAACAAATACATTCCGGTGGGTCCCACATGGACGTGCATCATGGTGGGTCCCACCCACATTAGCCACCTCAACTAGGGATAGATACCAAGGCCTCAAGTGTTGAAACGAGGTATATCCACTCAGTCTACCAGTTGAGCTATGGATCAGGGTATTTCATGGTGGGTCCCACCATTCATGTTGGATGGTATAAATGGAGCTCTAAATGGTGGGGCCCACTACATCCAATTGGGTAAAAGAGAGTAGAAGAGAGAGAGAAAGAGAGTGACGGTAAAGGAGGGAGGGACCCCGCCACTAATGGGCCCTCCCTTAAACAATACATACATCATGTGGGTCCCACAACAAGTGGGCCCTTTAAAATTGAAAGCAATGGTATAACACCCACCTATTGCACTCCACCTTGCTCCCTTGGCTTGGAAACTTCTCACCTACGGTTCTTATGGACGTTGATCGGGTTTTAACGGTGCGGATGATGATCGGACGGTTGAGATGGAAGATGAGGAGGTGGGCCACACTTAGGATTTTGGGGAATTTTTTTGGGAAGCTTGGAGATTGCTTGGACGTATGAGAGGGAGAGAATGGGAGAATGAGAGAGAAAAAAAAGAGAAATAAAATAAAAGGAGAGGGAGGGATGGAGGGATGATGTCATGGGCATGGGTAGAGTTGAAAAAGAGAGAGAGAGAGAGAGTGGACTTGGGCTTGCTTGTGTAAGAGAGAGGCATGGGTTGTTGTACTTGGGTAGGTGTGACTTGACTTGAGTGATTGATTTGATTGATGGGACATCTCGTAGAGATTCCCTCGAAGTTCGCAACGTGCGGTGTTTTATTCGAATTGAACGCAGGCCGACATCTTCTAGCCTGGGTATCGGGTCGGTGCGTGAGTCGCGGCGTTAGAATCGCGGTGACGGCGCGGTCGCCAAGATACAGGTTTCGAGTCGAGCCGACTTCGGCATGCGGGACTCGGCTTAGGATCGTGCGCAACATCGGAAATGGGTCGAGGGTTGCCGGAATTCGACCGGTAGAATTGCGGAAGCCGACCGAATGGTACGGTTTAGGTTACGGGTCTTACACGACTCCACGACTGGTTGTGCACTAGCCCTCGACCAGTCATGTAAGGCTCACGACTGGTCGAGCACGGGGAAAAAACCCCATCACATTTATCTTCAAAGGACACATTGTGTAGTTGCTGGGAGTTGTGTGGTTGTTTGATCTATTTTGTAGATGGTATGTTCCTTGTTTTGATGATTATGCAGTTTTCGGATGGAAATATTTGGGGCTGGTGTGCTTTTAGATAGGGTGTTTTAAAAAAGGTTTTAGTTGTGTAGCTCTTGGGTCCATTATCTCCATCCCCCTCTCTGCCTAAGCCATCCTAGCAATCATTCTCGGTCATGATATCCTTGTATGTAGCAGATGATGTCATATAACAGTTGTAGAGATTGTCTTTCATATGAAAGAACTTTTCAATACATATAAAAGAGAAATAGAAAAGAAAACCTTATAGTCAGTCACAAAGAGCAACTGCAAAAGACTTTTTTGGATGATCAAACTGAATCCAATGTATGACTGTATATTCAAATTATGGATAAGATTGTCATCGACTTGATTAAAATCTACGGATTACACTAGGGAATGTTAACAACAGGCAAAAAGTAAAGGATTATACTAAGAAATGTAATTGACGGGAAAGAAAGAATAATTGATTTGATTGGTTTAATATGAGACAAATTCATCCTATTGTATTCCCTTGTCATTTATAGCATGAATTCAGTCATCTATATGGTTCTTATGTTTTGATGGTTGTTGTAACTATTTAACACGTCTTAATCTTCTGATGGTTCTTATGTTATGACGACCTATTAGCCGCTTCTAAGGACTTTGAGCCACATGACAAGATCAGCAACCAAACCTTCCATAGTGCTCCGACTGGCAGAATGCAGTGCAATTAATCTCAAAATATCATGCCAATAGTGCAATAAGAAAACCCCAATGCTCAACCCCGTTATTCTCAAGATCAAGTTTACACTACCGCTGTTCCAGAGATTCAAACCACACCAGCGCCCACTCTAAACCAAGGTCCTTTGTGTAATCCACCAGGTATGCAACCTCGTCAGGAGGCCTCGTCTGGTGTTGTGGTCTAAGAAGCCAAGAACCCTACCCCTATAATGCCCTGGAAATTGGGGGTCTTGCATAAACTCGATTCCTAAGTTCTCGGGTGTCACTTATGCTAATTTTTATTAATTTATATTTAATCAGGTTTAAATGCACAGCATGAAATTTCTTGAAACATGAAACATAATCACAACTGATCTACTGAAATGAAAGAAGTCAAATATATATACAAGTCCAAAAGAATGTAAATGGGTCGTACTAGACGTTACCCAACAAAATCATAAAAAGAATATCATTTCCAAAAGAATAGGGCTGAGTCCACAACTCAGCGATCCAAATCTCGTCTACTAGGCCGACGGGGAACTGTCCATCAGCTGGAAGTAGGACAACTCATCCTCCTCCTCAAGGTTGGCGCCGCCAGGCTCCTCATACTCTATATCACCTGCATCTAGCAGAGAGTCTGGTTGGTGTTTTAAAACACCGTCCCAGAGTAGGAGTGAGTGATCAACTTAGTGGGTGCTATTAGTCTTAAGTTATAACAGGCATCAATTATATTATGAATTTAATGAAAGACAAACATTCATAAATACCTAACTAATCTTGTTAATGCAGGTACACGAAAAATAATATAATGCATGCCCTCGCCATGAGCTCCCTCAAGTAACTCCGTCTAACGATCACGCATGATCAACACTCCTTCAATGCGACCTCGACTGCCGAGTCGCCAACCTAACTAATACGATACGATGGTAGTGTTAGCCAAGTTTTTAATTAATTTCATTCATCCAGCAGGTTGAAAAAACTGATACACCATACGTATCAATGCCCTGAACTGGTTGCAAGGCCAAGGCCCCCCAACGTGTGAGGCCAAGACCCCGCGATCCTTGATCCCGTCGGGTTTTCCATCCCCGACTTCAAGCACATGGGGAGTGTTGAGAAAATGGATCGCTCACGGTCACTACGGGGAGGCTCGTCGCCCTAGCGTAGGTCGACAGTTCAGATACAGTGTCCTATTACACCATGCCCGGCTCACGAGGCGGTAGATTGGTTACAATTTGGTTATCGATGGGCTACAACGGTTGAAGGGTGTTTCAGGTTCCATACATGTGTGAGCAAACAGGGTTAACAAGCAAGGTTGGTCAATAGGTAGACTAGACTGTACGAATTCAGGCAAGCATGTGACAGACGACATCGGGTACGAGCGACCCATGTAGTCTAACTACCGTCACCCAGACGCACCTGCCCAAATTCATGGGTCTAACCTCAGGATAGTCTTACTAATAAGACCACCTTCACTCGCCTCATATTCCTGACCAACCCAATGGTCCTGATGGTAATCCGTAACATGCCAACATTCAGGGTTATCATCTAGCATATGCAATATCACACATTCATATTTCTCAACATAGAATTCAAATTTACCCCTAAACAAAGCTAACATTGTTGTGACATCAAGTGCACGTGTGTTGTGTGGATTAGTAAGGAAGCTAAACATTTCACACACACACACACACACACACACACACACACACATATATATATATATATATATCATAGGAACAAATGCACATGGGTTAGTAAATCATACATGCTATAAGGTAACATCATACCCAATCAACAAGACATACACATGCAACATCAAATTTATATCATTCATGGGTGAGACAACAACATTCCATAACTATTCTATGTCGATTGAAAGAATCAAGGTAAGGTCTTTCCTAGGTTCTCTCTAGATCCTCCAATAAATCATCCAAGCAATCAAAATCATTAAACTCATATTAAAATTGGTGTAGGCCACCTAAGGATAATAGTCTACACCTTGTGACGTTTCGCCCAACTCATGGCACTCCTTGGGTTAGAAAATTTGGGAAAAATGATTCCTATATCAATTTAGAAGTAATTAGGTAAGATTTATGTAATTTATTTTAGAAAAAACCTAGGTTGGAGAGTAAGTTTTGTTTCTTACCTTCCAATCGCAAATGAGGCGGATTCGGCGGAGGAAAATGATTGACGCTGGGGCTTGATTGGAGGAGACCGATGAAGGGGAGCACTAAAGCCTCTCCCACCCTACTCTCTCTTCTTCTCTTCCTCTTTCTCTATTTCTCTCTTTCTTTTCTCTAGGGCAAAATCATATGGGGAGAGGGGTGCCCAAATGAGCCCATTTTATAATGTAGGATTTGGTGTAAATGGCCCCAAGGGCTAGGTTTTTACTATACTAGACCTATGATAGGGTCTTTCTAAGCTCTAGGGCCTACTATAGAGTGTGCATATTGATATACATTGTAGGATAGTTAGCCCTAATGATGATCTATGTATATATATGATCGGCCCGCCATTTGGATGCGCCGATTGACAGATATGATTAGAAGTCTGTTCAACGGTCACCGATAATCGATCGGGGCCGAGGCTATACAGATATAAGTAGGGAAATATCTTTACTCCATGGGTAAAGTTTGGTCGCAAACCGACGGTCCGAAATCCTCAACTTTATATAAGAGTGGATGACCCAATTCACTTAAGTTTCAGTTCATTCTTTTAGGGTATTTGCACTTCTCATGTACTCGTCTTTTAGCTCAAGTTGAGCGGTTCTGGATAACACTCAGGTCCAACTCCCACGATGGACGTCAAGCCCAGTAAGACGGATATTATTCTATAGTTTTGGAACTAGTGGCCCACCAACAAGCCGTCTAGAGCTTATTTGATAATTCAGGGCATTTCTAGAATGAATTAGGTACTGAGATTTCTCGCGGGCAATGATTAAGGTTTGAGTTAACTATGTTCATCAGGTGGCCTAATTGTAACTAGTGAAAGTGAAAATTTGGTCATAATTATTCTAAACCGTTGGTTTTTAGGCTAAAAGAGTAACGGGATTGATTTGTCCTATTAGCCAAGATCCGGGTTTTATCTGACTCGGCTTCGGTTAGATCTTTAATTTAATCATGATTTTCTTGATTAATTAGTGATGGGTCGGCTAGATTTGGGTCCTATGTAAGTAAATCATGGGGTTACACCTGATGTTCAAGTGATCGGATGGATTCGTTGGCTTTTTACAATTAATTAATCGGACTTGTGCGGTTCTTTACTGGTACCACCCCTGTATAAACTAACATTGAGTGCTGATGGTCATTAAGTGATATTATAAGTTAATTAATAAAAAAATTTAAGGATTTTTACAAATCCAAAACGGTGAAAATTCAGGATGTTACAATCTACCCCCCTTAAAAATAATTTCGTCCCCGAAATTGCCTAAGGGTAATAATAAAGATATTATCATTTCGTTTGCCTAATTTATTGATTTCATGTTTATATGTATGGTAGGGTGTATACTAACTATACTAACTTTGCTTATTATATTCTACCCCCCTTAAAAGTTTTCACCTTTGAGGTTTGAAAATAAATTTCAAAATCATTATTATCGTACTAAGTGGTTGTTGATAAAGTTTACCTAAAGGTGGTATATTCTAGTATTTCTGATTGGGCTAATATAGAAAAACAGTTGTAGTAGGCTTTGATCCGATACATCGATTGTCCGTCTGACCAGGGCAGACAACTCGTGCTATCCCTTCCTAATTCTGATGGATCCTGATCTTCTGCTCGGTCAAAGCAGTGAGCCCGTTGGTAGTCGCTCAGGATTGAGAATTGAGTCAAGCCGCGAATACTTCGCAAGTATATAGTCCCGTAATTTTATATTCTGATAAACCTAAATGCTTAGGAAAATCACACATCATTAAAAAGTTAAAATCCCTTATTCATACAGTTGTCATTCAGGTCTTGCACAAAGAGAGTCATCGTCTTAATTAATGTCTCAATTAGTGATTAATAAATCTTCCACTATGCCTATGGTCAAATAATTATCCTAAACAGGTTTCCAATGAACTAAGATTGTATCTTTATATTATCGTCTCGATCCTATGACTAGTGGGTTATGAGCAAACCATGCTTGGGTTTCATTAATTTCGAGAGAAAATAAAGAACCGAGAGTTCTAGGATATTTCAAAGGTTTGAAGGGATGGTGACCTTAGAAAGGCCCTGGGAATAAAGAAAGGAAGAACATCATCTCCTCAATATCGTATGAATCTTGATTCCATAAGAAAATAAGAAAACTTATAATATTTAGTGAAGACTGCATCGAATATGAACTTAGAAAGCATTAAACAATCAAACTCAACCCTAGTCATGAGTCGTAGTTCACCTATACTATAAACTATTTGAAGTAGAAAAACATTCTAAAAATAATCTAGTTTAATCATACAATATGATTTCTATCATGGTTAGAAGAAATTCTAAAAAGAAACGAAATACTAAAACTCCAATAAAAATACTCTTGGTTCATTGGTAACTTTTAGTTATAGAAACTTTCGGTCTCAATACATCTCTTGTTTATAATGTATTTATCACTTTTAATTACTGGATAATTTTTATAATTTTTATGATAATTCATCATTAAGTTGACCATTTTCATATAAAATTTCAATCTATTTCAAATTCCATAAAGATAAAAAAAATCTTAGAAGCATAAGTTATTCGAAACAAACGATTTTCTATAAGATACTAAAATGCCTCTAATTTTTGTAACGTTTCTTATACTTCTAGTAACTAAATTATTTTAAAAAATTTTATGATAATTTATCATTAACTTTAAAGTCATCCTACCAAATTTCATCTTATTTGGAGTTGTAAATAAATTATTAAAATTTTAGGAGCAACAGCTATCTGAAATTAATAATTTTGGATAGTTGGAAAAACATCATAATTTTAACTATATTATAATTATAATTTTAATTTTTCTAATTTTTATATAAAACTAGACTCATCAAGCTTTAATTTGAATTTTGAATCACCTAAATCGAAGTTATAAAGAAGGAGATATGAATTTTTGAAGTTGACCCAAAATTACAGGAAATTTCGGCAGGGCAACTCGGTCCGGGCGGGGTCACGCCAGGCCGGGCGGGGTCACGCTAGGCCAGGAGGGATCACGCCGGCCTGCTGGAGAGTTGGACAGGGTCACGCCGGGCCCATGGAGGGTCCACTTTAGAACACGATTTCCTGAGCGCTAGTGACGCCCCCCAGGATATGCCATATGTGAATTTGGGGTAGGAGAAGCCGATCTACGCAATTGGTGCAGTTATTTTATGAGATTTTTCCTGGTTAGTAGCCAAAACTCAGTTTTTCTCTAGTTTCGCTATTTTCAATAAATTTTCATTCACCCCTAACTCTTTATCCCCAAATGGGTCGAATCTATCAAAATTGGCCCGATATTCGCTCATTTGATATAGGATAATAGTTTCGACCGTCAAATCGTTCAGTTTCCGGCTCGTTTCTGTCTATGGGCTGAGGTCTTGTAAGACTCCTAGACTCATTCTTTAGCATCACTACTCCCTCTCGCTACCCAATCCTAATTCCTGGGAAGTCTTACCTTCCGTTCATGGTTGCCGGTTTAGGGACTGGGATGGTTCCTAGTACTCTAAGTCTCTGCTGCGTTTCCTATCATTTTAGTATCGTTATTGTGTTTCCTCTCAAGTCAGTAGATGCGTTAGTGAGTTCATGACCTACGACCCAATAAATTTCAAACCATTATTTTGATACTATCTTGTAACGCCCTGAAAATTAGGGGTCTTGCATAAACTCGACTCTCAAGTCCCCGGGTGTCACTTATGCTAATTTTTGTTAATTTACGTTTAATCAGGTTTAAATGTACATCATAAAATTTCTTGAAACATGAAACATAATCACAACTAATCTACTGAAATGAAAAAAGTCAAATATATATATACAAGTCTAAAAGAATTTAAATGGGTCGCACCAGGTGTTGCCCAACAAAATCACAAAAGGAATATTATGTCCAAAAGAATAGGGCTGAGTCCACAACTCAGCGATCCAAATCCCGTCTACTAAGCCGACGGGTTACTGTCCATTAGCTGGAAGTAGGACAGCTCGTTCTCTTCTTTAAGGCTTGCGCCGCCAGGCTCCTCATACTCTGCATCACCTACGTCTACGAGAGAGTCTGGTTGGTGTTTTAAAATATCGTCCCAGAGTGGGAGTGAGTGATCAACTCATTGGGTGCTATTAGTCTTAAGTTATAAAAAACATCAATTATATTATGAATTTAATGAAAGGCAAGCATTCATAAACACCTAACTAATCTTGTTAATGCAAGTGTATGAAAAATGATATGATGTATGCCCTCGCCACGACACTCCCTCAAGCGACTCCATCTAACGATCGCGCATGACTAACACTCCCTCAATACGACCTCGACTGCCGAGTCGCCAACCTAACTAGCGCGATGCGATGGTAATGTTAGCTAAGTTCTTAATTAATTTTATTCATCCAGCAGGTTGGAGAAACTGATACATCCTACGTATCAATGCCATGAACTGGTTGCGAGGCTAAGGCCCCCCAACGTGTGAGGCCAAGACCCCACGATCCTTGATCATGTCGGGTTCCCCATCCCTAACTTCAAGCACATGAGGAGTGCTGAGAAAAAGGATCGCTCATGGTCATTATGGGGAGGCTCGTCGCCCTAGTGTAAGCCGACAGCTCAAACACAGTGTCCCATTCCACCATGCTCGGCTCACGAGGCAGTGGATTGGTTACAATTTGGTTATCGATGGGCTACAACGGTTGAAGGGTGTTCCAAGTTCCATACATATGTGAGTAGAAAAGGTTAAAAAGCAATGTTGGTCAATAGGTAGACTAGACCATACGAATTCAGGCAAGCACGTAACAGACAACATTGGGTACGAGCGACCCATGTAGTCTAACAACTGTCGCCCACATGTAATCACCCAAATCCATGGGTCTAGCCTCAGGATAGTCCTACCAACGGGACCACCTTCACTCGCCTCATATTCCTGACCAATCCAATGGTCCTGATGGCAATCTGTAACATGCCAACATTCAGGATTATCATCTAGCATATGCAATATCACATATTCAAATTTCTCAATATAGAATTCAAATTTACCACTAAACAAAGCTAACATTGTTGTAGCATCAAGTGCACGTGTGTTATGTGGATTAGTGAGGAAGCTAAGCATTTCATAGATATATATATGTATATATATCATAGGAACAAATGCACATGGGTTAATAAATCATACATGCTACAAGGTAACATTATACCCAATCAACAAGACATGCACATGCAACATTAAATTTATACCATTCATGGGAGAGACAACAACATTCCATAACTATTCTATGTCGATTGAAAGAATTAAGGTAAGGTCTTTCTTAGGTTCTCTCTAAATCCTCCAATAAATCATCAAAGCAATTAAAATCATTAAACTCATACTAAAATTGGTGCTAGGCCACCTAAGGATAATAGTCTGCACCTTGTGACGTTTCGCCCAACTCATGGCACTCCTTGAGTTAAAAAATTTGGAAAAAATGATTCATATATTAATTTAGAAACAATTAGGTAAGATTCATGCAATTTATTTTAGAAAAAATCTAGGTTGGGGAGTAGGTTTTGTTTCTTATCTTCCAATCATGAATGAGGCAGATTCGGCGGAGGGAAATGATCGACGCTAGGGCTTGATTGGAGGAGACCGATGAAGGGGAGCACTAAAGTCTCTCCCACCCTACTCTCTCTTCTTCTCTTCCTCTTTCTCTCTTTCTCTCTTTCTTTTCTTTAGGGCAAAATCGTATGGGGAGAGGGGGTGCCCAAATGAGCCCCTTTTATAATGCCAGATTTGGTGTAAATGGCCCTAAAGGTTAGGTTTTTACTATACTAGACCTATGATATGGTCTTTCTAAGCTCTAGGACCCACTATGGGGTGTACATATTGATATACACCATAGGATAGTTAGCCTAAATGACGATCTACATATGTATATGATCGGCCCGCCATTTGGATGCGCCGATTGACAGATATGATTAGAAGTCTGTTCAACGGTCACCAATAGTCGATCGGGGCCGCGACTATATGGATATGAGCAGTGAAATATCCTTACTCTATGGGTAAAGTTTGGTTGTAAACTAACGGTTTGAAATCCTCAACTTTGCATAAGAGTGGACGACCCAATTCATTTAAGTTTCAGTTCATTCTTTTAGAGTATTTGCACTTCTCATGCACTCGTCCTTTAGCTTAAGTTGAGCGGTTCTAGACAGCACCCAGGTCCGACTCCCATGATGGACATCAAGCCCAGTAAGACGGATATTATTCTATAGTTTTGAAACTAGTGGCCCACCAACGAGCCGTCTAGAGCTTGATTGGAAATTCAGGACATTTCTGGAATGAATTAGGTACTGAGATTTCTTGTGGGCAATGATTAGGGTTTGAGTTAACTATGTTCAGAGGGTGGCCTATTTGTAACTAGTGAAAGTGGAGATTTGGTCGTAATTACTCTAAACCGTTGGTTTTTAGGCTAAAAGAGTAACGGGGTTGATTTGGCCTATTAGACAAGATCCAAGCCTTATTTGACTCAGTTTCAGTTAGATCTTTAATTTAGTTATGATTGTCTTGATTAGTTAGCGATGGATCGGCTAGATTTGGGTCCTATGTGAGTAAATCATCGGGCTACACCTGATGTTCAAGTGATCAGGTGGATTCGTTGGCTTCCTACGGTTGATTAGTCGGACTTGTGCGGTTCTTTACTGGTGCCACCCCTGTATAAACTAACATTGAGTGTTAATGGTCATTAAGTGATATTATAAGTTAATTAATAAAAAAAATTCAAGGATTTTTGGAAATTCAAAACAGTGAAAATCCAGGATGTTACAACCCCTCAGAAGATGTATCAGCCCAAATAATTACAACAAGAGAGAACCGAAATTACATCTTTGATAGGATGAGCTGGCCAGAAGATGACAATTCTCAATGGTGGGGCTTTCAACCACATTAGGACGACATAGACATTTACATTCCTAACTTAGCGATTGAACTAGAACTAGACATTTGCATTCTAGACTCAACCATACGATTAACCAGGGAAGGCTCAGAACTGTGGGTAGATAATACGGTGATATGGACCACAACTCCTCCCCATCCTTTACTAACTTGTGGCCTTACGATCAAGATATCGTAGTAGCTCGAACGAGAAGAAAATCTATGCTGAGGAGGAGTCTTCGACAAGCGAGACCCAAGAAAAGGGCTCTCATTGAAGGATGGAAAACTGATGTCTAGTATCTTATCCTGGAATGTGCGAGGCATAGGTAATCTACCTACCCTAAGGTACCTGAAAAGCCTGGTTATAAGTAAAAAGGTAGCTATTTTAGGGAGTTTATTTTGTTGTTGTTTACGTGAGTGTCAGGAGATAATGATTCCTGTTTGAATCATTTTCTTTTGAAGTTGTAGAAGTCGGTTTAAAAGTAGATATGATGGATCGGATTGAATGTTTTTTTTTTTTTTTTTTTTTTTTTTTTTTTTTTTTAAACATACCTTATCATGGAGTTTTCGAGTGACTTTCAGATCGGGTGGACCATCTGATCACATTTGCGCTTAAGACGTTGGGATTTTTTCGCTCTTTTTTAAACATTTTTTCAAGGTTTTATCCCCCTGTATTCTACGTCCTTTTTTCCATGATATTGTACGGATAAAATATTGGCCCAGATCATGGTGGGTCCCACGAACAGTATATGCATAGTTCGAATTGGATAATATGTCGAGTCCAAAATTCTGATCGGACAGAACCGATTGGCTGTTTGGTCCTACTTGAACTTGTTTCTAACAAATCAAATAGATGGACAGCGTGGATGAGCGCATACCTCATTGAGGGACCGACACAGCTTACGTCGAATCAACTCGCCTCTACCATGCGCGCGCATTTCCTGCGGACGCCTTTCACAGGAAGTTCCTGCGCTGGTAACCCAAGTGAGGCCCACTTTCATGTTTGTGAATGATATTCCTCGTCCATCGGTTCTGTGAGTTTATTTTAAGGCATGTTGCCATTTAAGATGCCATCCATACCATTAAAAACGTCATTCCTATTGGGATGAATTGAAAATAATTCCATATTAGCATGAATCAAAACTTCTGTGGCCCCATCCCTATTTCAACTGTGGACGTCTAATTATACTTGATTACACTCACTTGAGCTTTTGATACGGTTCAATTTTGGCAACATATACTAAAATTCAATCACAAAATGGATGGACGGGTAGGATTAATCACAAACATGACAGTGGGCCTCACTTGGGTTCCCATTTTGAGAACTTAAAAATAGTTATATACAATACGCAGTCGTAATACGTCATATCCAAATATTGATATGAGGAAGAATTTATATACTTGCCCGAACAATACCTTATATCCAAACATTGATTTAAGCATGTTGATTTGGATGTATTTTAAAATTAAACGAATAGTATACATGAACAGTAGTTGTATACAATACAGTACACCTTGTACGTGAATCCAAACAGGCGCTGATAGCCTCCAGCACAATGGCATGGGACTGTTAAGCAGAATCGAGCGGTTATCGGATGTGCTTCGTCCTTCTACGGACTCAGTTCTTATTTGGGCCTTTTTTCTGTTTCGATGCCATGGTAATTCTTCCCTTTATAGCTGGACTGCTCCGTCACGCTCCCTCCTCGTACAGGAATGTTGTTTCTACTTTTTTTCTCTTTATTTTTACCTTTTCAGGTGGCTGATTAGCCGATATCATAGGTGAGGCCCAAAGTAATTGTGGAGCCCACCTGAACGTCCAGTTTCCTGTACATCCATGTTTCTTATTAATTAATATATAGGGTCGAAAAAAAAAAAGAAGACCACTATAATCATTTTGGCGCACCAGACGTTAAAAGATGCGTGGTTATATTTTTCATATGTAAAGTGGACGGGAGCCAGAAAAGTCAGTGTTGAAACGCATCATGCCGACCATTGAGCTACGGTCTCGAACCCATCATTTTACTCGTGGTTATAAAAAAAATAGTAATGGCTCTGGTTTGATGTGCTGTGATGGACACCTGTCACCGGATCAGACTGATTTCTGTCTACGGAATGGTGAGGCCCACCTGATGAACGGTTATATCAACCGTGAGATGTATGAAAGTGTAGGATTCAAAATCCTGCTCTCGCGAGTAGAATTCCCAAAGCCTTCCAGACTGGAGCCAGCTGTCAGGCTCTAGCCGCCGCGAAGTGACGGAAACGACGGAGCACCGAACCTAGCCATCCTCATCGACCAGCTGATTCCCCGCACGAGATTGCACAAGCTCAGCGACACGTAAGCGCTGACCTACCTGCCACGTGTACGGTACGCCGTGAAAGAGAACGACGCATGGGAAAAGGCTAGGTTGGTCAGTTTGGGCGGCTGCAGTGTGGAGGAGTTATCCATCAACGAAGCGGTGGGCCAATCCATTGGAACCGTTCAATTACCTTATTACCCCTATCTTTTGAAGAAAACAGCTCCACGTTTCACTCCCTTTCAAAATCGGTGTACCGCCGGACGACCTAGTTTCGGGTGAAGCAGAATCTCCACCGGGCTACATACATGCAAATCTAAATGATCAGAGAGTTAGGTCCACCTAGATGGGCCACGGATATAAAAAAATAATTTGGACCATCCTATTTTTTAACAAGTATCATTCCCATATCTAATCCCCGTTGCATTAATTAGTGTTCATTTGACTGACCATTGGATGGCCTCCAATCAAACAATCAGAACCGTGGATCATTTTGATCCATGATCCATATATGGTGGGGCCTACCGTTGGGATTTCCTCGGGTAAGTTCATGGTGACTGCGTGATCAACGTGTAAAGCAACTCACACAACTTATGATGGTCTCGCGGGCGATCTGCCTTTTTGCTCTTGCATAAGGGAAAAAAAAACAAAAGGATATAGCAGGGTATTTGAGTAATTAATTATACATATCAACCGCAGCAATTACAGAAGCATCTTAAGACATTTGTCCCACAAAGAGGGGTATTTACGTAATTGTAGTCACAAACGCGTTCGAAAAGAGGGGCCCATCTCCCCCATTTCCTATCGCCAGTACCGACCCTTTTCTTCCTTGAAATACCCTCCAAAAACCCTTTCGTCTCCCATCTCATACCTTCGCTGAAAATACACCTTTCAAAACCAAAATTTACGAACGAAAAAATGGCGCAACGAGAGGAAGAGACTGAATTCAAGGTCCCGGAAACCCTCACCCTCTGCATCAACAACTGCGGATATCCTGACAAGCCCAAGACCGCCTCGATCCGTTCCTTGGAGAGGGAAAAACCGGCTACGGCCTTACAGAACCGGCCGTCCGAGCCGGTGGAGATGAAGGCTCCAGTCCGCCAGGTGAACCGGTGCTCGGGTTGCCAGAGGAGGGTGGGGTTGACCGGGTTCCGCTGCCGGTGCGGAGATCTCTTCTGTTCGGAGCACCGGTATTCGGATCGGCACGTGTGCAGCTACGACTACAAGACCGCCGGAAGGGAGGCGATCGCCCGGGAAAATCCGGTGGTGAAAGCGGCGAAGATCGTTAGGGTTTGAGGGCAAAGGAGGAAACTTGAAAAAGAAAAAGGCGCCTCCCTTGTTCTTTGATCCGGAAACAAGGGGACTCGATCACGCGACCTTTGATTTGGTCATGGACAAATCTGGAAAAGATGAAAATTCCAAGAGACAGATTTGTTGAATTATGGAAAGATATATTCGATGCAAATTCTCTTCTGCGATTTCTTCTATAATCGATTTTATTTCTTTTCTAAATTTTATTTTAATGAAATTTGAGGATTTGTGAACCCATATACTGGATTTTCAGTGAAATTATGTTTTTAAAAGAGATTATACACCGAAGCTCGATGTATAAACCATATCTACCTGTTTTTGCTGTATGATTGAAAACAATCTTCCGATCATCTTTGGCCAGATCAATGATCAACGGTTCAAAGTCGTTTACTGATCAGAAATTGTATGTCACGTCGGCAGCGATCTACCGCTTACTGGTAATCTGGTGGGCCTAATCATGTACGGGGCCATGCTTCCGATATCTACTCTTGTTACCGTTTCCTTTCTCCGTTTCATCGGTTGGAAGAAGTTTTGGTGGCGTGGTACGTCCATTTTCAGGACCATCCAGATGGATGGTCTGGATTATCCGAAGGTCGGCCACAACCGCCGCCTGTACGGACGGTGTATTGGGTCGAGCAAAAAAGAGTTTTGCTCGACCTATTTATGCAATGATTGGGGGTGAAGAACCGTGGAAAATCTCGTTTTCTGCAATTTCTCGGTTCGGGAATTTCTCGGATATATTCGGTAAAATGTCGCTGGAAAGAAAATAATTTAGAAGTATTTATTATTGATAAGTTTTTCTAGGGGAAATTTACAATAAACTACCTACTTACTATTGAATTTACAGTCGGTATCTTTTGGCTGGGAGCGGATTACGTGTTAGCCGGGTAACACGTTGGTGGGGGAAGTGGATTGGCTGGTGTACCACACACCGGCTATATAGTTGTTGTGGGTACGTGTCGTGCGAGGGCGAGGACGAGTACTGACGCTCCTCGAGCTCCTAGTTGTATGAACGGTTCCAAGGATATCAAAGTTACATGGCCCCACGGTGATGTATTTATTATATCTACACCGTTCATCGTTTTTATAGATCATTTTAGTGCATTATACAAAAAATTATCTGGTCATCGTTTTTAGAGATCATTTTAGAGCATTATACAAAAAAAAATAATCATATCTGAAGATCATCTTGATCGCACCACAAATAGCCGCAGAAAATTATTTTTATCGTTAAAAAATTTGTAGGGTCCATCATAATATTTATTTTCCATCCAATCATTCAGGAAAGATTTGAATGAAGAGGAAAAACAAATTTCATATATTGATCCAAAACTTTGACCCCAAAAAAGGTTTTCAATGGCATCCCCCATTGCTTATTTCAATGTGATTTACTTGACAGCTATTATCGTCTTATTTTTCGTTTCAAGCCTTAAAGATGAACCCGCCAAAAGGATGAACAGTTTGGATATAACACATACCTCATAATCAGACCGGTTTATATATAGCACATACCTTATGATCATACCCACTGAACTTGCTAACGTCAATACAACAATTATATAGCTGGTGTGAGGTACACCCGCCAATCCACTTCCGTTGGCGGGTGCTGTATTGGGGGCTCACCTTAATGTATGTGTTGCATATCTAAGTTGTCATCACTTTACCACATCATTTTAGGGCCGTTTTAAAAACATCCCTCTTCCAATTTATTCAATTTTTCCTGCGGTTTTTACTTACATGACAGCCATGTGTAATACCACTTTAATGTTCAAGGCTAAAATATCATGCCGACTTATTATTCAAGTAGGCCATGCCTAAGAAAATAATCAAAAGAGACGTCCACCGTTGATATCTATAGGACCCACCATGATTATGATGTGGAACCCACATCAACCATTAGATGACACGAAATCCAATTACATCACTATTGGGATCGCCAATATAAGTGGCTTCCCACCATTAGATGACGCGAAATCGGCCGCATGATATCATGACATGAAATCCATACCAACTATTAGATGACCCGTTATTGGGAATTCGGATTACATACCGTGTTACTGAGTATGCTTTTATTTTACCAAGTAAACTTTGTTGAGCGGGCCTACCATGAATGTATGTAATATATCCATGCTATCCATCTATTTTACCCCTCATTTTAGGGGTTAAGTAAGAAAGTAGATCCTATCTAAATCTCAAGTAACACCACGTGAATTTTCCTAATTTTAAGGGTTGAGTCTAAAAGTGGAGCATATCTATATCTCAAGTGGACCACACAATATGAAACAGCAAGAATAATAATTTCTTATGTTTAAACCTTCCTAGGGCTCACAATTATGTATATTTGTTATCCAAACTCTCCATAAGATCACACGGATATAAATGAAGGGAAAACACAAATATCATCTTGATCTGAAACTTTTGTCCTGCAATTCATTTTTGGGCTCTAAGAAATAAAATTATATAGTATAATGGATAGATGGAATGGATATAATACATAAATCATGGTGGGCTTCACGGTTTGCTTAGTGTAATGGGTTAATACACAATATGCTTCCAGATGACACATTAAAATTCAGACCTAGGGCCCACAAATCAAGCATCAAGGGATGACTATTTTTTTTGTTTTTTTTTTTTGTTTTTTTTTTTTTTTTCATTTGTATGATTCACCTAAAGGAGGTATATATGAGTTTTTTCTCGTACATTTTTTTCCATTATATGGTTCACGTAAATCAAGGATGGGACTCGATTTTGGGACATACGTGGGCCTTATAAGACCCGACGGTCCTGTACAATTTTTCCATTTATATGGTTCACCTAAATCAGTGGTGGAACTCAATTTACTAACAAGACCTGATGCACCTGGTTATAATGGCAGTTGGGGTAGATTTCATATAAATATTATATGATGCGGCCCACCCAAGGCGTCAATCCACAGAGCATTCATTTCGACTCTTGAATTTAGTGCAATAGTGATAAATAATAATAATAATAATAATAATAAAAAAGAGAATGATCCAACACAGCCCATTGTCTCCGGCTAATATATCATATTTCCGGAACATCCAATCCGTTAAAAAGTTAGGCAGCAACGTGATGATCACTTAGGAAACACTATCAAATTCAATAGACAGGGAATTTTGTGGCGCAATGTACTCGTGTGGTCCACCAAATGAGTGGACTGATCTCATTTTTCATATATGTTATAAGAATGGTATGTTCCACATTTTGCACGGATAGGATATATGTACGCGTAACTTAAGTTGTTAGAGGTTGAAAAATGGTTGTAGCGTAATTTATTACACAACCTCAGCGTCTGTGTACCTGATCGTTTCTCATACACGATACCACAGCGACTAATCTCGTTCTCGGTAATTTCTCGGCTGAAAATTTCTAGTGATATTTTCAAATTCTGAGTTTTTTCTTAGCATATTATCGGCAAAATATCGTCAAAAGTATCATATTTATAAATATTGATTTTAAATTAATAAATAAATCTAGGAAATTCAATGCCTCGGCAATTAGGCATTACATGAAGATGCTTATTGAGGCTAACCTTAATTTTATTTTATTCTCTAAGAAGTAGTGAAACTTAAAGACTTTGATGTAGAGCGGGTGGCGGACAGTTTCATGGCCACGATGGATCAAAAAAGGCACGGTCGACGACAGAAGTAATCCGGACCGTCGGACCTTAGATCAGGCGTATCTTACAATTCGGAATAAGTTATCTGACGTAAAATATATGATTTTGGATTAGAACAAGCTACTTTAGCTAACCAACCCCACTATGCCGGGTTGCGATGCCTGGAATTGCGAAAAACCCCTGGATCGACAGTCGTTTTCCTGTTTTAATTTCGTTTTTATTATAAATAGTAAGTTTTAATTTTGTTATAACTCTTCATCCGCCGGGCTTTAGGAGTTGCGTCCAACATGAAAAGAGCTTAGAATAATTAGGAGAAAGGTTTGGTGAAGCCAAATAGGATGCTTACTATTTTTGGCTAAAAACCTTGCGCACTAGTAGACATCACGACCGTTTATAGGAGTTTTAGTTGTAGTTTGATTCTGATTTCTTTTTCATTGCTTGATACTCCTATTTAAAGGGTTGTGAACTTGTTTTTAGTCATGAATTAATCAATTTCGAATTTCTTAGAATTTATTTCTATCTTTTGCTTTCTTTACTTGTGGATTCGAGAATTCTCTGTGAGGAGTCCAGAGAAGCTCCATGGATTTATAGTTATCCTCGTCACGTTCATCCCTGCGTTAGACTTGTAGAATGAACGGTTCGGATGTATAACATCCCAACCGTTAAAAGTATGCACCAAACCATGGTAATAACAAAAACAAAACATCAGGGGAATCAGATCACCAAAAGGGCTACACTTGAATTTGAATATTTTGAATGGTGTACGATAGTTTTATGGATTGGCCTACCTTACAATTTGATCTGCTATTTCTTTCGTTCAGCTAATAATAATGTCGACCTACAATAATATGTGGCTTATCCACACCATCCATCATGTTTTTCAGCTCATTTTATAGTTTGAGTCCAAAATTTTAGCATATCCAAAGCTCAAGTGAACCCCACCATAAGAAAATTTAGGGGTTATAATGTCCACTATTGAAACCTTCCTAGTGCCTACAGTTATGTTTATTTGACATCTACCCTGTTCATAAGGTCATGTGCACATGAATGAAGTAAAAAAACACAAATATCAACTTGATCTAAAACCTTTAGAGGACGGGTCCTTATTCTTGCTCGGGTGGTAGACGGTAAGGAGTTTCAACTCCCAGTCAAGGGTTCAAGTACCAATAGGTGGTGAAATTCTACCAGCGTGAGTGTGTGGGGTGTGTGTGCGTGTAAAAAAAAAAAAAAAAAAACCTTTAGAGGGCCATTATAATTTCAACGTTAGGTGTTCAATTCACATTGCTTTTATACGACAAATTACTTGAGCTTCTTACTATTAATTTAATTTTATTTTTTTTAGTTATCGGGACACTATGGACACTACGTAGGGGTACGGCACGTCTATTAGCTGGCGTAGATAGAGTTCCCATTGATGAGATTCACCCATCCATCACGTGGGCCACCCTCAGTTTGCACAAGGTAAAAAAGATAAGGCTAATTCAAAACTCAAGTAGGCTGCACCATGGGGATCAGTTAAGATGAGATGTCCTGCCAGGTATGTGGGGTCCACCATGAATTGTGGCCCACATAAATCATCGATAGGACTGAGTTTCAGGATATTTTCAGCCCAGCTTTGGGCTTTACCAACCAGGCATGGGCTGTCAAAGCTTGTTATTATATGAGAAAATGGCTAAATGTTTGAAGATTGTTGATTAAGTAGTAGCTAGCTCATCACTTGTACAAGTGGCATTCAAGATCCATTGCTATTCAAGCCATTTATATGAGAGGATTCGCTAGTGGTGGTCATACACTAATACATGGAACCAATGTTAAACCAAAAGGGTTCACATCCCTTCAAAGACGTCGAACATATTAGCCCTGTAGAAAGGCCCCACCATAAAAATTGGACCATTCCACTCGGTAGAAGGGCCACACCAATACAATGTATGATCATCAACCACTCTTTGATTTCCACCGTGTAAACTGCCTGAAGAGTGGATCACCTTGACCTTTAACCAAGTTGATATTGGTGATGGGATCCACCTTTTGAACGGTATGGATTTTTACACGGCTTCAAAACTATTTTGATAACAAATATTGAATAGTTGGAACGATGGTCCAACCTGTACAAACTGGTTCCATTATATCAACATTTTGGGTCACTGAACCATGGTCCCACCTGTACAAACTGCACTAAACCATGGTCCCACTTAGGTATGGCAATGGGCTGGGTGTTATCTGGGCTAGGTTAGGTCCTTGCAAGGTATGATAGTTAAGACCCAAGCCCAGAATGGCATAGCAAAGAAGGCCCAATTCCCAGCCGAAAACATTTGATTTGGCCCAAGCCTAGCCCGGCATGCAAAATTGATAAAATCTCTATTTCTCACTTAAATGTGAGGCCCAAGCCTAGGTCGGGCAGCTACACGGCCCACGGCCACACCTAGTCCCACGCGTGGAGAACTGTATAGTCTGAGTTTTGGGGATAGGGTGCTAGCTGTCCCAGCATCAACCTAAATTAGACTAGATTGGACCAAACCCCACCAGTAAAAAGAAAAAAAAAGTTGCAGCGGTTAGACCTGTTTTTAACAGGGATCCAAGCCTGAATTGTGATCGACCATGAGTCTAGACCCAAACACACTTTCATATATAAGTAATTTATTATAATAATAATAAATAAATAAATAAATAAAAAGAAAAAAAAAGATGCTAGGATCAAGCACTTACCTTTTGCCATGTGATCCTGAAGAGAAAAGCCATGCTAGGGAGTACTTGGGTTTATTGATGAGCAATCATGTAGTAGACTTTGTACATCATTAAACTGCAACTAACACATGTATATATTAATTCATTTGATTATCGAGATTTTTAATGTTTGTATTTTTATGTATGGATGTGGTCATGATGATGATAATGTATGTGCATAGGTATTAGATTGACCATCCTGATGAAATGTTAATATGCATTGATTAATTAAAAGACATTGGTTTCTTGTAGGACATATATATACCAATGTGTAAGTACGCACAATAGGAGTAATGCATTTTGAGGTACATGTATATATGAGATGTATTTCTATCTTAATTTGTGAGATGATTAGGATGAGATCTCACATGGATTGGCACGATCATCTCAACCCAATCTGATTGTGTAAGTTCATATATTGCAGCTGAGATAGCTCATTGGTTGCTTGAGTTAATATTGCATGATGATCGCATGGATAATAAATGCTTGATTATTTATGATGTATGAATTGAGTCGTATATGTTGTGATATCAATTACCTGCAAGCAATGGATTGATTCCAATTCATTTGTTGTACGAGTATGCTATGCTTATAAGTGACTCTTATGCCCTCATTACTTTACGCTACGTAGCAAAATTGTGATAAGCTGATGCGGCTTTAGTATGTATTCTCAAGGTTTTATGTATAGATTTGGTTGGGTTAGAAGCATGCTAAGAAAGTTGCCAAATTAAAATCAGGCTATAAAGATTGGATAAAGAAAGATTGTGCATGATCGTGCATTGGTGACGATATACATGAGACTTATTTAAAACGTCAAATCAAATGAATGATCAGATTTTGTCATGAACTATTGAAAAATATTTATTTATTATTATGCCAATATTTTTAACAACTTTTTTATTTTTGTGAATAAGTATGTAAAGATAAAAAAAATCATTCAATCTCAAAAGTAAATAAGTGTGCATCACAATCAAAACATTGGAATTTGTACATGTGCAATTACGAAATCAAATGTACTTAATTAAGTGTGATCTGATCAACTAAGTAGGATAAGTGGTTGAAGATTGCGAAGAGTGGTTTCTAGTCCACTTATCAATTTGGTTGGATGTAAATCAATGATTAAAAACTGTTGATTAGTTACTCAGATGTGATCTTGTGCTTGTGGCCCATCTGGGACTTAGAATTTCATCATTTTCGGGCAAAGTATATATTTCAATAGGTTTATTACAACCATCATGGCAAACATTACATATGTACACTAATTAGAGATATTAAAGTTGATTGAGTAATTAAATTCAAACTCTTATAAATATATTATGCATAGCTACTTTTGGAATACAAGGGATTTTGAATCCAGGATGCCAAACGTAACAGGATAATTTCAAATTTAGGGTATTTTAAATTGAGGGTGTTCCAAATCTATGTTCCTGAACAAGCCTTATGAGTTTGTTTAGATACCACCTCCACAAGTAACTTTTTTTTTACTCATGAGAATAAAAAAGTTACCTTTTAAATTTTAAATTAGCTTGGTAAGTGACTTTCAAAAGTAACCTAACAACTTAAAGTTATTTATAACCATTAACCAAAAAACTTTGCTTTTAACTTTTTAATTTTCTACTCTCTCTCTCTCTCTCTCTCTCTCTCTCTCTCTCTCTCCCCCCTTAAACACAATGGATAGTTCATATCAAAGGTAGCCATGCATGATGGAAATCTACATCAAAAGTGGGGCCCACATGATGGACAACCCGCATTAAAAGTTAGCTTTACATGATGGGTAGTGGACACTGAAGGTGGGGCCCCACACGATGGATGACCCATATAAAGGTGGACCCCACATAATGGACAATCTATATCAAAGGTTGGCCTTTAATTGTGAATGCCTTACATCTAAGGCTGACTTTGCATGATGGATGGTCCATATCAGAGGTGGCTCCACACAATGGGTGGTGGATATTGAAGGTGGGCCCACATGATGGATGGTCCATATCAGAGGTGGCTCCACACAATGGGTGGTGGATATTGAAGGTGGGCCCACATGATGGAAAATAGCATTGACGGTGTAACCCACATGATGGATGAGCCATATATATCAAGGAGGGCCCCACATGAGGACAATTCACATCAAAGGTTGGCCTTGACTATGAATGACCCACCTCTAAGGTGGGCCCCACATAATGCATTGCCCTCCTTTCATTTGGTTGTGAATCTACGTCTTTAGTAAGCTTTCTTTTATTTCTCTGTCTGGTCCGGCAGTGAAAGAGATGAACATAGGTACTTTGTTCAGGGGAAATTTTGTACCTAAAGTTTTTGGAAACAATGTACTTTACCATGCTTAGGCTAATATCGAATGGACAATTCTCAGTTTCAATGATCGATATACATCTCTCTTGGTTCACCTTCCTCTCATTTCTCAGTCTAGACATGATAAGTAAGGAAAACTCATGCGTTTTTGGAGCATATAAAAAAGTTATTCTATTAAAGTAGTTCCCTTTTTCCATCATGGATATACACAAAATCCAAAAGAACTTACTCTTAAGAATTTATTTTTCCTTTAGCCACTAACCCGTTTCACATATTTTCTAAACTAGTTGGGAGCCGAGTTACCTAAAGTGTAAGATTTTTTATTTTATTTTATTATTATTTTTTGAAGGCATCACACATCAAGTGTAGTATAATAAATTACTGAACTAGCTGTAGCTTTTTCTTTTCAATATTGGATTTGATTATCTTTACTCTATCCGTTCTTCCTGTGAGTTGAAACCAAACCTGCGTATGTGGACCACACCATTACAACGTACATTTCTAATGTAATTCAAAATCATTCTCATTTGTGCTCTAAAATATAATAGAATTCAGATCTGGTGGCATTCGTGTCCAAACCCAACAAGGGACGGATCTGATTCCTGGGTAGTGCCCATGGTTACACCTATACCCAACATGGTTCAGCCAAATCTTACATTTCAATCCTTATTGTTTATCCACCGCGTGAGTGAAGAAGTTACCAACGTTCTCTACTTCATATGGTTGACTGACGAGGCCCCGGTTTTTACCGAGAATGCAGGTAATGAGCTGACTAGGGTAAGATTGCTACATCACACACCAAAAGGAGGTAATGGGCTGGGCCAACCTAACATTGTAAGGCTGGCCTGAAATGGGCCTTTCACATCCTGCTGGACCCTGAGCCTGAAAATTAATAAGGCTTGGTGAGTTGCATCAGAAAATTGATCAAATCTCTATTCCCATGGTGAATGTTTTTTTTTTTTTTTAAATAAAAATAAAAAAATCCATCTATTGATTAGGTGGGCTCACGTGTGTAAAGAAATAAATACTTATTTTAAAAAATAAAAGTGTATATGTAAGATGCATGTGTTGCCTAAGCAGTAGTTGGACCATCATATATGTATGATGTAATACGTGTACACTTGAACTAGGCTGGGCCAGGTTGGATTAGGCCATTTGAGGTCCGAGCCCAGTCCACGGGCCAGTCTAATAGGTCCAAGTCGTGGGGTCCATGGATCAAAAAGTGACATCAGGTCTCATTCTTCTCAAAAACCGACTACTTCTTTGGTTGAAATTTGAAATGATGATATCCAGTATTGTCATTCCTAGCAGTGTAGCAAACTCATAGCTCTATCTCACCTTCAGTAGCAACAACCACCTTCTTTTTACAGGGAATTTGTAGAGTCGCGATGCACCAGAACGTAAAGCATCGCAATACCCAAATCCGTACAAGTGGGCCCATGTTTCTTATGGTTAGCGCAGCAAAAGGGTGTCGTTCAGAAGTCTCCCAGATTAGAAGATATACTGGCCATCCAAACTTTTGGCGTTCTTCCCAGACCGTTGATCCATTTCTTTCTTAACCGTCTGGTGTAGATCTCAGATTGATGTGTTAGAAAAATCTAAACTAGGAGATCCTTAGGAAAATCTATATCCCAGGTTGGACCAATCAAAGCAACGGTTCGGATCACCTAAAAAAGGGTGTGATTTGTACAAATTAGTCTGCCCATTGACAGACAAGGGTTGTATTGTACACGCCTAGTTTTAAACTTTTCAAATTGCGATGTACCGGGAGTTGTTATGAAAGGCATTCCCTTTCGATCATGCATGAACAACGAGGAACATGGGTCGTTGCTGTATCTCTCTTGTCAACCATCCATTTGAAGGCCCCAAATCAAAAGGTTACAATTGTCCCAGAGAGGTGTATTATGGTCATGATCCATCCAAGGTGGACCGCAACAGACCAGCGGTCTGGATTACTGAAGCATGACCCTACTTGTCAGGATTAAAACCCGCGTGTATCTTACAAACCGTTCAGGCCAGGCATTCTATAATTCACGTGTAGCCATCATCCATGTCCCAACGTGCGTTCATGATTCCACACGTGTATTTTCAGAAGGATAACATGCTTAAGCTCCTGCGTTCCCCTCCTGAGCTTGTGTTGGTCACTTTCCTCCACTTCTGCTAATGATCTGACGATTTGGAACGTCGGATCAAGTGATTTTTTGGGCAATGGCCGATTGAAAGGATGGTCCATGTTCAACTGATTTTTGGCCTAACTGATACGTCGGCGTGCGAGTGGGCCCACCCCGCCTCGCCCCGCGAGCCCATCCTGAATTTGAACGTATTAGATAGGCCAATGGGCTGAGCTTGGCCCTGTTTGTTGGCTCAATCTCTTTGGGGCCAGGTTTGGGCTCAAGCCCAACCCGCTTCATATGCATGTGTTATATACTACAAATATGCTAGCAAAACAAGTATCTTGCATGTAAACAGTTGATTTCATTTCTAAGTGTTCATTTCGTATGCATCTGCCGCCCACTTGATCAACAGATGGGTTTGGATTATTTATGCTGGAAATACGAGTTTCTTCAATTTTTAGGTCGGGCCAGATTGGGGTCCGGCCCAATCATTTTTGGGCTGGTTTGGGTAGGGCCTAGCCTGGTGCGGCCCATTTCCACCTCTATGCCCAACGGGGATGATTCAGTAGAAATGTAACCGGAATATGGAAGAGGAGCCCTCTTTCCATGAAATCGCAATGTATTAACGGGGACCGTCCATCTTGTGGACCCTGATGTAGATGGCCAAGCGGTACAACATACATATAAGTTGGATGATGTCCGGATTCAGTGTGCAGAGGCGAAAAAAAGAAGAAGAAGAAGAAGAAGAAAAAAGCAATGGCTAAGATTCTGTTTTAAAATCGGTTTCTAAAATATGAAATATATATGCAGGGCCCACAAAATGAATGGTCCTGATTGACAGATCGTCTTTCCTTGCTGGCCATGAGTTGACGCGGCTCTAGGATATTCCGGTACTACCGCCTCCACCTTTAACTCCCTAATCGCACTATAATTTTCACTAAGAAAGCAAAAATTGATACATGTGATTGAATGATTAAGATCGAGCGTTGTAATAGATACGCACTCCATCACTGTGTGTGTGGTGGGCCCCACTTCTACTGGTGGTTCGTACGTGTAACGTAAAAAAGCAAGGGGTGCGTGTTGCGCACCAGGCGTAACCTTTCGCTGCTCGAGGTGAAATGAAATTAAGCAATAAATGATAAATAATTGTAAGTGAATCAAATGAATGCATTGCATTGCCTTTTTCTTATGTGGAGCAGATGATGGCAACATGTCCCACTTTAGTTCCCTATCATGTAATAAAATGGAGATCAAAAGCTTTCATACTCTGGAGATGATTGATGATACTCAGGCACTTAGAAACGGACCAGAATCTGCTTCAAACTTAGAAAATAAGCCAGATCTATAGCTCATGTAGGTCACATTACATAGAACAATGGAGATGGGATGCCGACCATAAGTTTGCGTGGGGTCCACATGGTTTAAATCCTTCATCAAACACGTTAATCAGGTGTAACTCATCAGGATGAAGTAAAGATACAAAAGTCATCCTGACCCAAAAAATCAAACGGGCCATTCTGAGTGAACTTGTAGGTTTTAGGACTAATTTTACATTGTTCCGATTGGTGTGTGTCCCATCAGAGATTTTTATCAGAATAGAATATTTTATTTATGTACAGTCAATATAATAGTTTTCACCTGATGGACAGATTAGATTTCATTTAGAAAATGGCATTGTTTCTGGCATGTGTTGCAGAGGAATCCAATCCCAGGAAACTACCTAGAAATTGCATAAGTGGGGTAGAAATAATTCAAATTTATCTGTCTAAATCATGGGTCACTTTAGATGTATCAGGAGCAACAACTATTCTTATTTGATTACCTATCTGACTCGTGGATATTTATTGGACGGTTAGAAATAAAAAATTCCTATGGTCCTATTTCACGAGCAAGGGTCCACCAGTGAGAGGTAGTTATACTGTTTAGCCTATCCCATCCGGCGACAGTTACTTAGTGAGAGTGCGTTTCAAAATTTACCTAGTTTAATTCGAGTTAACCGTCTGCCACGTGTACAGTTTCGGCTTTAGATTTCGAAGGTCCTAAGCAAGGATGCTGGGGCGATCATGAGGTTCGTGAGAAATCAGCCCTGTCCGTCTGTTTTACGAGCTCATTTAAAAACAAGGACGAAAAATGAAGTGAATTCAAAAGTCAAGTAGGGCACGCAAGAGGGAAAATTAGGAAAAAGAATGCCTGCTTATGAAATCTTCTTGGGCTCTACCTTGATGCTTATATGTTATGCAAATCATTTATATGAACATTACCATTGGAATGAAATGAAGACAAAAAAAAAAATTAAAAAAAATAGCTTGATACAAAAATTTTATAGACATAAGAATGTTTCAACAATACTCGTTGAATTCCTACTTTACCTCTTATGAAGCTTATTTGAGTTTTAAATCCACGTCATTTTTCCTGTACTGCACATCCTAAAATAAGCTGGTAACATGGATAAAATAAATTTCTGACAAACATTACAGTGGCCTTACCCAGCATTCTTGGGCTGTGAAAGGCTTTGCCCCCATTTTTTAAGTTAGCGGGAAAATTCCTACTTGGGGGTACTTAGGAGGGGCATCTTGATATTTGTGAGAAATTAACTTCAACCATTCATTTTTCCAAATCATTTTAGGATAAAAGATCCAAAAATCAAATTGATCCCAAACTCAAGGCTGCCGTACCAAAAGAAAACAATGGAGATAGCATTGAAACATTTGTATGACTACAGAGGTTTTGTATCATGTCAAGTTATTAGTGTTTTTACATGATTTCATCGTGAATGACCTTATAGACAGTTTGGATAGTATAAAAACATCAAGGTGGCCCTCAGGAAAGTTTCAACGGTATACAATCTTTTCTCCAATTTTCACTCACGTATGCCAACCTTGAATTTTGGATTCACTTGATTTTTTATCCCATGTCCTAAAATGATCCAGAGGCACCACCCAGCGCAGGAACTTCCTGCGCAAATCGCGTCCGTTTCTGTGTGACTTTGTAGCAAGCATCATACTGTGTTCGAGTATAAAATGAAACGGTGAAAAACATTAATACTCTGGTGAGTGTGACGGTTGATACGCAGGCATTAATAAATTGCATGTGTAATGTACGTAACTTAAATTAAACTGCCCAAATCTTGGGGCCCAATTTCAATGGCCGGTGAACCAAGAATTATATTGATTTGATCCTTTTAACTGGCCGATTGCTTGACACCTTCGTCCCAGAGATAGTCAATGGCTTGGATTCAACAATATAAAATTTATTGATGCATTTCTACCGCTGCACTAGATAGTCAATGGCTTCGATTCAACAAGAATTACACGTTTTTTTTTTAAATTATTATAGTGCGATCCAAACCGTTGATCAGAAGGAAGAAGCAACGCTTTGGCGATACTTGAAGTATCATTCTGCTTCGAACGTCCGATTCTTTTGTTCCCTGGACAACGAATGAACGGTTGGAAATAAACGCAGCAAATATTTTGAAATAATGGCTCTAGATCAGGTGGCTAGTACTAGGAAATATTCCATGACAGAAGAGCAATCATATCAACGGATTGGATCATGAAACCATGAGCTCCACTCTCCCAAAAAGGATTGCAACAGGAAAGTATTCATTTGGGTAGTATGGACCGGAATAGTACAACACCTTTTTTATCAGCTCCGTAAAACACCCCAAGCTCGGTGTGACCCACCAAGTCTTATATGTAAATCCACTCCGTCCATCAGGTGAGAATTGTTATTTGAACCGTACATACAAAAGATCAGTGCGATAAAATTCTGACGGATCACATCGTTGGGAGGTGTAAAACTGCTCATGAAGCCTCAAGTTCACACGGTCTGGTCCACTTGACATTTAGATAAGAGTTATTTTTCTGTTTTCACTTCATCCTCGTGAGTTACACCTGGCTAACGGGTTTGATGGAAGATACACACCATGGTGGCCCAACATACAAACCTATGGTTGGCATCACATCTTCATTGTTCCCTTCGGTGTGGCCCATCGAGGTTGTGAACTCTCCGTTTTTCATACCAATTTATAGAATTAAGGATAGAACCTGATGGACGGAGTGGATTTTATATACGCATCATGGTGGACCCACAAGCTTGGGTGTTTTACGCGCTGGGTAAAACAGTAGATCATTCGGGTCCCCGTTGCATCAATACCTTATAATTCGTCCAAACGGCATTTTCAATTGCAAAAGCATCCGTCCTTTTGTCATTCCTTACTCATGGAATTAGCACGTGAAATTCACGTGAAGAGAAATAGATGACTTTTGCAAGTGGTACCTGAGAAGACACTGGTGAGTGGTTGTAAAAGGCGGGAGATGTTGGGTCGGCGATACCTGCAGGTTTGGCTAGTGTCGCTGCCACTAGCCCGGTGGCTAGTGGTCAGTGCGCTGTGGGCCCCATTATGGTGTATGTGTTTTATCCATGCGGTCCATCCATTTTTATAGATGATTTTAGGCTTGATCCCAAAAATGAGAGGGATATAAATCTTAGGTGAACCACGCTGCGGAAAAAAGTGCTAATTAAATTTCCACCATCAAAATCTTCCCAGGGCCCACTGTACTGTTTATTTGATATCAAATCTGTTGATTAGGTCTTAAAGACCTAGATTAATGGAAAAACAAAAGATCAGCTTGATCCAAAACTTTTATGGTCCCTAAGAAGCTTTTAATAGTGGACGTTCAATCAATACTTCTTCCTTTGATGTGGTCCATTTGAAATCATGATATACTTCATTTTTAGGCTCATAACATAAAATGATCTAGAAAAATAGATGGACGGCATGAATGAAACACATACATCATAGGGGCCCAGCATCGACTACTAGCCATTAGCTAGTGGCAGGGCCACTAGCCAATCCGCTCTCATCCCTGCAACCCTCTGCAGCGCGTGAAACCTGATGATATGTATGTGAAATCCACTCCATCCATCAGGTGGGCGCGGGGGATGCTAGTTTTTAAGGCCAGAAATCATCCACGTCCACGACTCAGATGGGCCACATCGCGAGTAACAATTGGATGAGATGGTAAACGTAGATTTGTTTGTGGGGGTTATTATGTGTATCTTGATTCTTTCATCAGGCGTGGCTCAAGGGGATGAAGGGAAGATACAAAAATCAGCCATTGTCCGAAACTTAGGTGGGTCACGGCCACATGAATTTAGAGGTTTCAGAGGTGATTTTACATCCTTCCCATTGGTACAGGCCCACATGAGCTTTTTATGGGATGAGCTTTTTGTATGTCAGCTGAATGTAACCGTTATCACCTGATGGTGAGATAACACCAAGGACCGGATATGATAGAGCCATTTTGGAACCGTGCAACAGTAATAATTATATCTAAATCTACCATTAGAAGAGAGAGAGAGAGAGAGAGAGAGAGAGAGAATTATATGTAAATCTGGTCCATTCATCTATTGGGACCTGGCACGGATTGCTTATATTTGAAAGAGAAGGTCTTAAGTCCAACTATTTGGACCATTTGTTACCATCCACCTAATGAATAAGTTTCAACTGATCATGTGCATGTAACATCCAGCCCTTTCAATATCTTGAACCCACCATGCCAATCACTTTGTGTAAAAATTAGTCACATCCCCTCATCATCAGGTGGACCACACCTAAATTATTCATTGTCTGTTTAGACATTGGTTTCTTTGGTGTGGCCCACATGACCGTGCCACCGTGTGGGACTTGGATTGAGTAGTGACCCTTCCAACACCGATTGGTTGGTACCGGAAAAGTCCCATTGAGTCCCACCATGATATTAGGTACAGACCCGGAAAAGTTTCAACACAAGGTCATGGGTTAAGTATCTATTAGCGTGAAATCTTACTGAGTGCATGTGTAATATATATATATATATATATATATATATATGTGTGTGTGTGTGTGTGTGTGTGTGTGTGTGGACAGATGTCTTAAATCTGTCTGTTGATCTGTTGATGACATCAACAGGGTTTCGATGACATCGAAGCCAGTCTGTCGATGACATTGACAGGGTTTCGATGACATCGAAGCCAGTCGTCAATGACATCGAAGGTTTCTCGATGCCATCAATAATTATCGAATTTTTCACCCTTGGGCGCTGGACAGTTTTGGTCTTGTGTCGATATTATCGAAGGATCGTCGATGACATCGAAGCTATCATCGAGAGACCTTCGATGACATCGAAGAGTTCCATAGATGCGATTGCGGAAAGGCAGATTCTGCGGATTTTGTTTCTTATTCCGAGTCTGCTTCTTTCTAAACTTATATAAAGGGGTGTATGCGGGATTGAGATGTATTCTAAGGCTTTATAAAGTAGTTCCAAGGGTTCCTAAAAGGATTTTAGGATTTTTAAAGGGTGTAGCAAGGGTGAGATTCGAGGTTGTTCGAATCGGGTAAGTCTTCTCTTTGTAATTTCTATTTTCATAGTAGAGATCTATCGCTTTGTGCCATGATTTTTTCCCGCAAGGGTTTTCCACGTTAAATTTGTGTTCTCTTGTGTGTGCTTGGTGTCATTGGATTGCTATCATAGATCTAGATCTGTGTGATTCCGCAGGTCAAAATCCCCAACAAGTGATATCAAAGCAATCGGTTGGGGCACAAATCTGAATCTGCAGGATTAGTAATAATGGTGAGCACTAGGTATGAGATTGAGAAATACTCAAGGAAAAATAATTTTGAGTTATGGAATATCAATATAATGAGTTCCTTAATCAAGCAAGGCGAAGATGGTGCTCTTGAAGAGCGAAAGTATACTATGACTGATGATGATTAGAATACTCTTGATAAGAAAGCTTTATCATCGATCCGTTTATGTCTCATGGATGAGGTTCTCTACAACGTCATGAGGGAGAAACTGTTATGGGTGAAGTTAGAGGATGTTTTGCGAAAAAATCCTAAAAAAATTGCTTACACTTGAAGCGGCAATGGTATAACTTCAAGATGGCAGAGGGTGGAGATCTGGAGACTCACATCAGCAACTTTAATAAATTAGTTTGTAAATTACTGGATATGGAGAAAGTGATGAAAGATGAAGAACAAGCATGTATGTTGCTGAATTCTCTTTCAGCGTCGTATGAGTTATTCAAGGACACTATGTGCAACATGAATAAAACCCCAAGAGTCGACACCGTTATTTCAACCTTTCAAGAGAAGGCTATGAGAAAGCTAAACGGCGACATGGGGACATCTTATGATGTACTGTTTACAATGGGTAAGAATTTTGAACAAGGTACGGGTTCTTCAAGTTATAAATCCAAATCCAAGGGCAAGGGCAAAGGAAAGGTAAAGTGCTAGAATTGTGGGAAGGAATGACATGTGAAGAAGGATTGTGAAAATCCTAAATCGAAGAGAGAAGATTCTGAGGCTTCGTATAGGGAGGCTAATGTTATCACATCAGATGGATCGAGTGGATGTGATGATGATGTTTTGTTTGTGTCTACTATCAGGCGGTCAGACGATGATCATAAGGACGAGTGGATGTTAGACACAGGGGCATCTTTTCACATGACTCCTCATCAGAGTTGGTTCGCCAGTTATAGCGAGTGCGTTGGTGGACAGGTGTTTATGGCTAATGAATTTCCCTGTAATGTTGTGGCTATTGGTATGGTGTACATCAAGATGTTTGATGGGTTGAAGCGTATCTTGACTGATGTCAGACACATTCCAGATTTGAAGCAGAATCTGATTTCTCTTAGTGTACTTGATGTAAAAGGATGCAAGTACACAGGTATTGATAGTGCTCTTAAGGTATCTAAGGGGGCACGGGTAATCATGAAAGCGCAATGACTCGGTAACTTGTACAAGTTGATCAGGAGCACATCAAAAGGTGAAGCTGCAGTGGATGTAGCAGATTCCACCTCTGCACGTGTGTGGCATGTTGGGCATGGTCACATGAGCGGGCATGATAGGAAGGCTGAGACGTGCAGACAGGGATACAAATTAGGTGGAGCAGCCACCTATGAGAAGAATCACACGGCATGATCGCAGGATATCGGTGAGGTACATGGACGACTCCAATATCGCAGGGGATTCATATTTTATTCAGATGGCTCTAGGTGAGCCTGATGCTGAGAAGTGGAAGGTGACTATGAGCGATATGATGGATTCGTTGTGCCAGACCGACATATGGGAGTGGGTGGAGCTTCCAGTGGGCCAGAAAGCGGTTGGATGCAAGTGAATTTTCAGGATGATACAACATAGATACAAGGCGAGGTTGGTAGCGAAGGGCTATGCTCAGAGAGAAGAGATCGGCTTCTCAGAGATATTCACGCCGACGGTATAACAGGTATCTATTAGATCCGTGATTGGCGCTGGTTGACCAATGTGATCTTGAGCTGGAAGGATGGATGTGAAGTCTGCACTTCTGCAAGGGAAAGTGAAGAGCAGATCTATATGAAGCAACCAGAGCGGTTCGAAGTTAAAGGGGCTGAGAAAAAACTTTGCAGGAGGTCGTGGTTCGACCTGTCGCCTAGGCAATGGTTTGATTCCTTCATGGTGAGTCAGGAATTGATGACATGTAGATTGCCAATTATAACATGTCTGAAATTAATGTACGGAAAACTCAGTTAAGTGGGACATTCAGGATGAAGGATCAGGGGGCTGCAAAGATGGTTCTCGGCATTGAGACTGAAGGAGGAGTAGGCTTTGGTAATCACAGGAGAAATACCTTATGTGTAGGTATTGATCAAGGATGTGATGGGCCAGGTAAAGCCGGAGAGCGTTCCCTATGCGTCTCTCCTCAAGTTTTCCTCAGGACATGTCCCAAAACAGATGAGGAAAAGCAGGATATCTCATGAGCTTTATTCAAATGCGGTTGCCAGTGTATATCATTATCTGGATTAGACTGGTTATTTCACAGGCTATCAGTGTTGTGAGCAAGTACCCCCGCAAACAATATTGGGTAATGGTGAGATGGTAAGAAGACTACGTCTTTTCTTTTGGAAAGATAGGAGCAAAGGTGGTTGGGCATGTGAATTTCGATCCGGCAGACATGATCAACAAGAATGTTCTTGTAGAGAAGTTTAAGTTCTATGCAACTTTTTTGGGCTTCGAGATGGCGTAAAAGGAAGACGGAATGTACAAGAGAAGCTATGATGTGATAAAGAGATAAGAGGTCAAGAAGCTACACAGATGAAGATTGAAGACATGGTGGAGATTGTTATGGACAGATGTCTTAAATCTGTCTGTTGGTCTGTCGATGCGTCGATGACATCAAAGGTTTCTCGATGCCATCAAAGATTTCTCGATGTCATCGATAATTGCAAAATTTTCACCTTTAGTCACTGGACAATTTTGGTATTGTGTCGATATCATCGAAGGACCGTCGATGACATCGAAGCTGTCATCGAGAAACCTTCAATGACATCGAAGAGTTCCGTAGATGCGATTGCGGAAACGCAGATTCTGCAGATTTTGTTTCCTATTTCAAGTCCGCTTCTTTCTAAACTTATATAAAGGGGTATATGCGGGATTGAGAGGTATTCTAAAACTTTCTAAAGTAGTTCCAAGGGTTCCTAAAAGGATTTTAGGGTTTCTAAAGGGTGTAGCAAGGGTGAGATTCGAGGTTGTTCGAATCGGGTGAGTCTTTTCTTTTTGTAATTTCTATTTTCATAGTGGAGATCTGTCGCTTTGTGTTATGATTTTTTCCCGCAAGGGTTTTCCACGTTAAATCTGTATTCTCTTTTGTGTGCTTGGTATCATTGGATTGCTATCCTAAATCTAGATCTGTGTGATTTCGCAGGTCAAAATCCCCAACAGTGTGTATTCATTCATTTTCCAAATTCAACATGAGCTCAACAAATGAGGTAGATTTGAGGTGGTTGCTTATCATTACAAAAAGTCTTAAGGGTTTATAAAAGTTTTGAACGTACATTTGTGTTTTTCTTTCATCTGAGCTTACGTGACATAGCTAACAAGTTAGATAGTAAATAAATATCATAGTGGATTGTAGGAAAGTTTTAATGGTGGGTATCTAATCGCTATTATTTTCCGTGAGATTTGGATTTGGATTATTTGGGCTCATTCCTAAAATGAGTTAGGAATGGATGAAGTGCTTAAATAAAACACAAACATGATGGTGTGAGGTCCACAGAACCGACGTCGGAACTGGAGGCTATACCGTGTTCGGGTTCATTCTGCTTTTAAATTGCGTGATAGAGATTAGAATCATGGCTGTCCAGTGCATTATCAGGTAATTCCTGTAATTCATCAAAAGTTCTCATTGTGTGAGACCGACAGGTACAATGTCACACGTGTCACCATTCGCATGTGTGCAAGTTCCGGTCCATTCACCTTATAGGGTGAACTATCGGATTTCCAATTCAACAAAATCAGGCCCGTGCGCTGGCAACGAAGGCCACGCAACTCCATTGAACATTGACCCTGACTCTCTTTAATTGTCCATTTCTCTCATAAAGTGTACCTTTCTGATCATTGGACCAGTCTTACTTTTTGTATAATGCATGATCACAGTTCTTCCCACCTGATCAATGGACTGGATCATGCATATGTATTCTACGTCAGCACATGCATCGAGAAGTCTCCCTTTCATCTAACGCGAGAGAGTACGCTTTACGTTCCATTCACTTCACTCCAAGCCAAAGATTAAAAACTCAAAAAGTACATTCGCCTGACTTTAATATTTGAATTGTGAAAGGGGAATATAAACTCTTGTGAGATGACACGTGCACTCGCCTCAGAGGTGTAACGAGGCAGATGTTTGTGATATCTGACCCGCTCATCGGGCAATCACCACTGGTGGATGTCGTGCCTCAAAAATCAAACCGATAAGATCATCATTATGACACACATGCATTTGCATTCGGGTCATCAGTCAGTTTCTGTTGACCGTTAAATTATTTCGTACATTTGTCAGCCATATAATTATCGAATTAAGCTGGATTTTGAGACATAGTATCTAAGCGATGGAGATCACTTGATGAACGGATCCGATCTTAAACACATATGTCCATATTCTCACCTGTGAAGTGAGTGCACTTACAAAGTGCATTCAAGGGAGTGCACATGGGGAAGGTGGTTCTTTGAATTTTACTCCCACGAAATGATGGCAGACCAGACCACATTTCCTGAAAGCTACGAACTTTGTATTGCCAAAATGCTGGTGGGACTTCATGTCGAGTCCAGACCATAAAGCTAGGCTAGATTATGGTGTGCGTTAGCAACTACCCATTAAACCGTGACGACTCAATCACGGCTGCCGTATGAGGGCTAGTGTCGATCATCTCTTCAGCGATTCAATTACTGGCAGATCACTTGAATGGTTAGGATCATATGTGGTTTCCAAACTCTAAGACTAGTGATAAGGATGCGTAAGATTGGCTGGCAGATAAGGCAAAAATAGGGTGGATGAGTTGCCACAACTTTTCGTTGAGTTACAGCAAACGCACATTGTAAACTCTCCTTAAAAAGCCAGGGAAAGTAAAAAGCTAGCTAGATATCGTGCCACCTAAAGCTGAGAAGAAGAACTTTTTGAAGTAAGAAGCTTTTTCTACCAAAGAACCACGCGAGCGGAGGAGTCTTTCTCTGGCGCGCTCAAGCACTCGTGCGTGCGTACGTGCATACACATACCAAACTCACGTGCACGCACCTACATGTGAACATATAAGAACCTTGCAAAGCCCTCCACATCATTTCATCCTTCCCCGCCCACATTGCATTACTTCCTACCATTATAATTAAGGATGACGTGTAACTGAAGCAGAGTTACTTGACATTGTGGCTAAAAAAGCGTAAATGAATTTTACATATATATATATATATATGATGCAATAGGTGTGTAGATAAAGAAAAGCACTTACATTTATAAAGAGAAAAATCTCTATAAACAAGAGATAAGATTCATATTATTAAATGAAATCTATTTACAAAGCCTCTGCTCATATTACTTGCATAAGTCCTAGTTTCAAATTTGGTTTTTTTTTTTTTTTTTTAAAATCAAAATAGTAAATTTATTAAAAACATATAAATGCAATGTTATAGCCATTGGATTGAATACCTAATCCACTTTCTTTTGATTTTGGTAATCCATGAAATTATCCTCGACATTGTTTTACATTAATATATGGGCCTTAGCATCCGCACACATGACATTTACGTACCTCACGTTAAACCATCCAAATCATGGAAACCGCGGGAGATGGGATATAAATATAGAATAATGTTAATCAAAGGATCATAATCTTTGATTTTATTACTTTCTAAATCTTTTTATTTTTAATTTTCTACATTGATTAGATTTATGGCTGTAGCAGGTCTGCCTGGGTGTATTAGTAGTTGGGTAGACCAAATTGCCCACAAAAATGATTACTTTCGAGGTTAGGTTTAGGAAAATCTTGTGTGTTATTTTATTAAGAATAACCAGATTATATAAGGTATGTCCACACAGGATACACATATGAATAAACATCTAACGATCCAGACCATTGAGCATAGATAGACCATGCGTAAAGAATTAATCTCCTATTTTGACGATATCTCTAACCTTTCAATTGGCGTTCGTATGCAAGCGTCAGCAGAAATAGACCAACGTTCCACATTCAAAGTATAAAAAAAAAGAGTCAGAGATTGGGTAGCTGGGATCTCTCAATCTGAGATATTCATGGGCATAATCCATCCACGATGACGACCCAACGAACGGACGGTTTGGATAACCTAACCGTGGCCACAAGTGACCGAACTTCATGCGCCCTGGCCTGCGACCCTATGGCTCAGTCGTAGACTCATAAGAGTTTCAACGAGATTCGTGTTGTGAGTATGTGTGATAATATTAGGTTTGGTACGAACACCCGTTGCAGTGTGAGTATGTGTGATAATATTAGTGGTGAGCATCGAGTCGAGTCTGGCCGAACTGGGGCTGATCCAACTTGTTTTGAAATAGGCATGACCCAAACCTGGCCCAACTCGGTACTGAGTCCAGCATGCTTGACTCAATTCTAACCTAATCTGGACCAAATCCAACCCAGTCACAAGTACCAGCTCGAGTTGAGTCAGGTGCAGTGGGTATCCACAGGCTGAAGTCACAACTCAAAACCCATATTCACTCGTCAGAATTGTAGCCTCTCCATTAGCTACATGGCATCTTAAATCTAAAATGTCACATTTGAGTTTTCGGAATCGAGTCGAGGCAATGCCAAGTTGGATTTCAGGTCAAGTCAAGTCAAATTGCTAAGTCAACTCGATTCAGATCGACTCATCCACTTGGTTTGAATCAAGTCGGATCCAAACGACTTGATCCAGTCGAGTCGGACCAGCTCTAATTTTTTAAAAAAAAGCCTCTCTTAGCCTAGTCAAGGCTACATAAAATACAAGCGTTTGTACGCTACGTTCAATGTACAAAATTGACCGTGTGGGACCCACTGTGATGTTTTAAAGAAATCCAATCTGTCCATCAAGTGTGCCCCCTAATTTTCTTCTTAGAATCCTAAAACTATGACAGTTCAATACTCATGTGGACCATACCAAAGTAAACAGATGGAATGATGACGCTCACAATTAAAAACTTTCCAGATTACATGCGGAACCCACTGTGTTTTTTAAATATTCCATCTAATCCACTAAGAAGATGCATCCAACCAGGATGAATGGACTGAAAAAAATCAGATTACTCCAAAAACTCAGGTGGGCCACAACATGTGATTTTAGAGAATCTAGGCATGATTTTACATGGAGTGGCCCATTTGAGTTTTAGATCGAGCTGATTTTTGGGACCCAAAAGACAGTTAGAGGGGCTACACAATATAGACGGATTGAATATCACTAAAAATCACAGTAAGGCCCGTACGTCAATTTGTACATTAAGCTTAACATGGAAACGTTTGTATTTTATCCTACCTCTGGTCAGTAATATAGAAATCAGCCTCAACGGTTTAAATAAACAGTTGAATAATTACACGGTTAATGCCAATCTTAATCAACATATAAGCTGTTGAGCAGCTTAAGATGAAATATATTGCTTTGTAACCATCAATGACGAAAGCTGATCTTGTCGATCCGATTGGTGGCCTGCAAATGGTTATCTTAGCCAACGGCTCACATTCGATGGCAATAAAATCCAATGAACTATGGCTGAGATCTTCTAAAGGGTGGGATTTTTGGTGTATGACCCATTCATGATGGGGCCCGAAAGATGAACGGTGCAACTAGCGGGAAGGTTGGGCCTACTTTCAATGGTTGCTGATCGTTCTAAAAGCTCATCTAGATCTAGCCAAATATTTTATATTTCATCTTTGATAAGAACCCAAAAATCTATTAATATAGTAGCTTTTCTTTTGTCTTTTTTTGTGTCTGCTTTGGGTGACACGCAACAACCGAGTGCAAGCCAAAGGAGCCGAGAAATATGCTATTCTACCCTTTCTTTTTTAATCTTTTCTAGGTTCCCTTTCTTTTTGATAGATGTGGGTAGTTTCCTACCTCCTCATGGAAAGCCGTGAATTGGTCAGGAAATGGAAAAAATGCAGCCCATCTATTCCATTGACATCATGCATGATGCTGTTACTATACATGGTGGCCTGTATGTAGTCCAATCCGAACCGTTCAAATGGTTGGACCAAATCTGGATGGATCATAGCTCATCAGATGAGTTTTTCAGTTTTTTGAGGGGATTGAATTTGACCCGAATTTCTTGATTTGTGGGGGTGTATATTTGAGAAATTCACCGTAAATCCAATAAATCACTAACCAAGAACAATATCTGAAATCTATAGATTTAAAAATCCCTAGTCACAAATAACTAAATCTAAACCTGTGGAAACACTAAAGATTAGCTAATTCCATAAAATGAGAGACTTTCAAAAGTAATAGAGTTTACTCTGTAATAAATTCCAAATTCATGTATGTGTAACTTTATTTTCAAACCATGGGCTTTGGGATTCGTTCGACTTGAAATTCAGTCATTGATACAGGTGTGCCATGTTGGGCGTGCCAGATCCTGGTACGACTTGATCCGAGCCAATTACCTTTAACCCCAAGCGTTGAAATAAACCAAGATATCAAGAACTTAGCACTTCGGTTGCTTATTTAATGATTCACAAATAAAGCAAGGATTATTTGTGAAGGGGAGGGTTCATCCTTGTAATAATTTTTTATTTTTTTTTTCATTTTATTTTAAAAGATTTTTTTTTTCACTATAATAATAGAAGTTAATCAATTAACATAATATGAGAATGATTAGAATGAAAATATAAAGAAATTATATTTATCAAAGATAGACACTTACAAATTAAAATAATAATCGTCGATGATACAACGACAATGGCATAAATGGCAATATCATAATGCTAAGGCCTTTCTTAATCCCCTAACTTAGGTGTAGAAATTACATTACAAACTAAGCTAAAGTCGGTCCAATATAGTAGCATGGATGGACTAAATTGCACTAATCCTAAGGTAAAGTCAGTCCAATGTAATAGTGTGGATGAACGTGTCACTAAGGGCTAAGCTAAGCTAAGAACTAAATTAAGATAAATAATATTGTGTTATAGAGTTGTGTTATATAGGGTTGGTGAGGGATAGGAGCTTTTCGATCTTTTTCCTATTTATATAATTTTTTGGCAATAGTTGGAAAAAGATTTTCATAACTACTCTTTACATTCATTGATGTAAAATTAATTATTTAGGCTTATAAATAGTTGTGGCCTATCATTCAATGCCATGTGTATCAGTTGTTTGTTATAGGTTGGTCATTAGTTGCATGTATATCTTCAATCAACTCTATGGGTGAGAGTTCTTCGTAAGTCACCACATGTAGACAATCATTATCATTATTTTGTTTGAGCGTTGTGTAATATGAAGATTGGCTGACTTAGTATTGTTGTCATATTACTTTATAGTTTCTTGAGCAGTCTGGACTATATGGATCTCTTCCTTATGATATTATGATGCATTGATTGAACCCATCATTAACCATGACCACATTTTGATTGTTATTTGTTATTGGTTGTGCGGCGGCTAAGATTTTTTTTATTTAATAAAAAAAAACTTTGTCACGTAAATGAAATATATGACACTTGTCACATGGTAGTAATCAACTGAACTTATTTTTTTTGAATTACTCATGACTTTTTGGATTCTGATCAAATTTTAACTATTAAAGTAGTTGAAAAAAAATAAAAAACAAAAATTCTTACATTTAACTTTTATTCAAATTTTGCTATCATATAACATCATTGATACATTTGACATGATCAAATTAAGTCTAAACATGATTTGCTGAATTCAAGTCCAATATAAACCAATGAATTTACCAAGTTCATTGTCCTGGATTTACCAAATCCAATTTATCATTATCTTATTGGAAAAGGGGCCTAATTAGCTAAAAATCAAACCCCAGCCCAACCCACATTCCATGAGCAATAATTCAAGCCGACCTACTTGCTAAATAGCTGGGAAATTTGCACCTATTGCTAAAAACAAATCATTAACCCCAAGACCCACCTATAAGCCGATTTGTTTACTATGGCGCGCGCCTTATTTTAAGAGGTCAAGAGATAAGAGCTTTATATTATTATTTTCCAGCCGAGATGGCACGTGCAAATACACTTGGACAGAAATCAATATGCAAATGGTGAGGGAGATGAGAGGTGAAGGGTTTGTAAAAAGAAATCATTTGATAAGGTATCCTACACTATCACAACCATTTTTAAATTGGTGGTGACTCTTTAATCGTACGCATGTCATAGTTTTTACGCCAACTCAAACTATCCAAATTCCTGACCTAACTTTTGATGGAGCACAACTTATGTCAAGAAAAATGATACATGATCTTGACCTTTGAATTTGGACCACACATCAATTTTCTTTTAACAGTTTATTTGGTATTCATCAATTATACATTTATATATATATGCCTGATTGTCGAGATTTTAGACATATCCACCATCCACAATGCCACTCACAATTTGAGTGGTGTAGATAGCCGTTCGTGGGTCCCATATGCCATTTTCAAAATGTCGGTGAATCATCATAAGAGTTTAGTTTCTCTTGCGGATAAAGACACCAACGCGCCCTGCATTCAATCATGATCACTAAATTCCCTAAATGCCCTTTAATTAGATTTTAAAACCCTTCCAGTAACGTTTTATAAGGCATAGTTGTAGTAAGTAGAAAAACTAACCGAAAGTAAAACCTCTCCTTTGGCTGCTTGCATGATATATGTGTTTTATCCATGCTGTCCATCCATTTGGATGGTTATTTTAGGATATAAGTGAAAAAAAAAAAAAAAAAAAGCAGATCCAGAGATCAGGTGGACCACACCATTGGGAACAGTGGGGTATGAACGCCCACCATTGAAAACTTCCTGGGGCCACACAAGTTTTGGATCAAGCTGACATTTGTGTTTTCCATACATCCAGGTCTATATAACTTCATGAACAGGTTGGATGGCAAATAAATATCATGTAGGCCTTATAAAGGTTTCAATGGTGGCATCATTATCCCCACCACTGTTTGCTGTGGTGTGGTCCACTTGAGTATCTTTCTCATTTTTGGAATCGTGCTTTAAAATAAGCCTGCAAAATGGATGAACGGCTCGGATATAACACATACATCACAGTGGGCCTCACAAATTACCCTGGCGACAGGCTCACAGCAATCCGTGGCCCAATCCAACAAGTCACACCGTTTAAGTGTGACCCAAAGCCATCAATAAGTAGGTCGCGCTAGCTGACCCAATCAGGTTTTACGGTCCACAAAATGGTCCCGCTTCTCCAAAATGTATATGGGCCAGATGGGTCACACTAATAAATTGTTGCCACTTGGCGCTTTGGGCACATCAAAAATTGCATTATTGTTGCCTAACCTACGCAATGCATCATAACGTGGGCCCCACCCCATGATCATGGCCAGTAATCCTTTTGGACAATTAAACTTTTTTTTTTTTTTTTTTTTCATATCGTCCTTATTCTCGCCATGATTTAAGACTCTTTTCCCTATTAATTAAAGTGTTCTTGCAGATTAATAAAAATTGTTAATTGAATTTTATATATATAGATATACACACATAAAATCCAGCCATATCTAAGTAATTAAATAAAGTCAAATTTCGCCCTTTCTTTATTTTAATCCAATACCCGCGCCAGCTACTGAAAGGAAACGGATTGGCTACTCCCCCTGACACCAGCCCCGGAGCTGGTGGTCGGTGCTCTGTGGGCCCACCATGATGTATGTGTTTCATCCATTCCGTCCATCTATTTTTGTAGATCAAATTATGGTACTGAAAAAAAAATGAGATATATCCCAATCTCAAGTAGACCACATGACAGGAAACAGTGTTTAATGAACTTCGACCGTTAAAAACTTTTTTGGGGCCATAACAGTATTGGATCAAGCTGATCTTTGTTTTATCCCTTCATCTGGGCTTTTATGACCTAATCAACGGATTGGATGTCAAATAAACAGTACATCGGGCCTTAGGAGGATTTAAATGATTGATATCTAATCACTATTTTTTTCCTGTGGTGTGATCCACTTGAGATTTATATCCCTCCCATTTTTTGGATAAAAACATAAAATGATATTTAAAAATGGATGAACGGAATGGATGAAACACATACATCATGGTGGGGCCCACAGAGCACCGACCACCAGCTCCGGGGCTGGTGTCAGGGGGAGTAGCCAATCCGTTTCCCTACTGAAAGTACTTGCACCCGTTGGATCACTAATGATATAATAAATGTTTGGTACACCTGCGAGACACTAAAATTTGGTACACTACATCTGTATCATGAAAACGGTGGGTGCCACCTTGAAAATTACTCATCTCAAAGATCAAGCTGATCCACTTCATAGCTGGGCCACACTCGTATGTTGAGTCAGGCTGTCAGTTGTCCATTGATTTCAAAGTTGGGGCCGACCTGATGACTGGCATAGGTTGAGTTTTTATCACAAATAATGGTGATGGTGGGGCCTACCATTTTCTTGGCATTGATGTCCTACCCAAGTGCCAAGTAAGCAGGTAAAATGGCTCCGGCTGCAAGTAGTGGTACATTGCCTGCCTGTGATCAGTTCTCTTGCATGTGGAGCAATGAAAATCGGCCCCACAGAGTACACGATCTGACCCTTGTAAATGCATGCAGTACGTGCGTGTCCCATTCAGGGAAACTGACACCAAAACAGGCCTCTAAATGCATATTAAGGGAAGATCTCACCTACAACGAGTTATAAATGCAACTAGTTGAGGTGGGGCTATCATCGCGTACGTATAGCATCCATGATCCACCGGTCTAACTGGTTACCCATAATGAAAATGGGATGCCTTAAAGTACATTGCTCCTTTGTTTAACCATCAAATGACCCACCACCAAAATTGAAGTTTTTAGGTGATTGTCCATTCTTTTCTACCATTTTGACTGTCTGATGGTTTGTCTTACATTATCAATATCTTATTTTAAATTTGGATTGAGTATTGTCAGAGCTTGTAGATGTGAAGGAATTTGATTAGACAATAATCTACTATTAAAGACATGGTTTGATGGAAAGTACTTATTCAGTTGAGTATTAGACTCTGTATCTAACTATTAATATTGTTGCTATATATTTTTCTAACAACGGTTTGTTATCCAATTAAATCTTATTATTGCTTGCATGCACTTTAATTTTAACAATGATCCCTTGTTCAATCAAATCCTACCACCCCAAATTCAAACCTTATCCTCTTATTTTCAAGATGAATGAACTCTGTTGAATGGATTAGATGACATACACATTCAATAATAAGCACGAAAGCCACACATGTTTTGTTTTTCATCAGCAGCCTCTTGCGCGAGTGTTTCCACCCAATATATATATATATATATATATATATATATATATATATATATATATATAAAAAGGAGCAGACCAGACTCCACCATTTCAGCAAGCCTGAGCTCAGCTCTCACACGAACGGTGATCCACCCGTATATAGCGGGCAGAGCATGTGCAACCGTGCGCTCCTTTTTGTTACATTCCCCTCTCTAAATATTCCCAATCCCGAACGTGCACAAGCCCACTTCGAGAATATATCAACCCTCGTCCAACCTACTGCAGTTGATTGGCCACTCGCGAGTAGGATTAACCTACTTGCATCGCGGTGTGAGATCTCAGGCGTCTAGCAGTTAGATGCGGATTGCATACTATCACTGTCACCACGCAGGAAGCGGATTGGCTGGTGTACCAAGATATATGGCTGCTGTAGGTACGTGTCGTGCGAAGACGAGCACTGACGCTCCTCGAGATCCGAGTTGTACGAACGGTTCAAAGGAGATCAAAGTTACATGGCCCTACAGTGATGTATTTATTATATCTACACCGTTTATCTATTTAGAGATCATTTTAGAGCATTATGCAAAAAATGAATCATATCCAAAGATCATCTGGGCCACACCACAAATAGACGCGGATATAATGATTTTCACCGTTAAACAATTCGTAGGGCCCACCATAACGTTGATTTTCCATCCAATCTGTTCATAAGGCCAAAAAGGCCTGAGTGAAGAGGGAAAACAAATTTCATGTTGATCCAAAACTTTTGTGACCTCAAAAAGGGTTTCAATGGTAGACGTTCAATCCTCCACTGCTTTTTGCAGTGTGGTCCACTTAATAGTTAGATCTGTCTTATTTTTCACTCAAGCCTTAAGATGAGCTTGCCAAATAGATGAATGGTTTGAATATAACACATACCTCGTGATCAAACCCACAAAACACACCAATACACCAGATATATAGCGGGTGTGAGGTACAACAGCCAATCCGCTCACATCCGACCCATAGTGACATATATGTAATTTCTTCCATGCCGTCCATTTATTTTTCATAACATTTTAAACCATGATTCAAAAATGGGATAGATTAAAAGCTCAAGTGAGCCACATCATAGGAAGCCTATGGGGATAATGATAAACATGGTTAAAATCTTACGAAGGCCGCTACAATATTTAATTGCCATTGAACTTGTTAATAAAGCTATTTAAACCTAGATGACGAGAAACACAAATATCAGATTGAGCTAAACATCCAAGGCCATTGAGAAGTTTTCAATGTTGGTTTTTCAACCAGCAGTAAGCGGTCCACTTGAGTGGCTAGGAACATTTCACAATGAATAGATGGCACGGACCATTTCACAGTAGGCCCCACGTAACTTAGCCAGCCAACACCAACGTGGGTGCTGACAGGGGACTATGCAATACACGTCTCTGTGAGGCTACCGTGTTGTATATGTAAATCTACTCTTTCCATCATATAATATTCCCTATTTGAATAGTGCAACCAGCGCATCAGCCGGGTAAAAAATTCCATGGCCACAACAGTAAAAACAAAGTATTTTTTTTCGTACAACCTCTAGGTTTAGGCATGTGGACCGACAGAATTTTGGAATATGCCGATTTTTGTAACTTACTTTTGTACTGATGAGTGACACTTGATTAACCAGATTTGGTGAAAGATACACGCGATGCTAACCCCACGCACGAACCTATAGCTGGCACCTGTCCCAATTTTCTTCCATCGTGTGGCTCACGTGACTTGTGAATCTGTATAGATTTTTACCCCAAGGCCTGTAAATGAGTACAGAAGCTGATGAATGGACTGAATTTACCATAAAACGTGGTGGATCCTACAGAGTTGGGCAGGTTTTGTAGAGGATTCTGGTCCTTTCATCTTCAATGGACTGATATCGGTCCATTCATGAGTTGAGTGGTGGACGGCTAAAAGCCAACGCAAAGGTACACATCCTACATACAACAGGTAGGGGCTACGTGACAAGCTTACCGACCCGATATTTGAACCAGGGACAAAGACATTGAGGCCCACCTGAGTAACGGCCCACAACTCGCCAGTTGGCTCCTGTGCCCACAAGTAATATTCTAATCTTACTCGCGCGAGTACAGTTCTCAACTCTCAAAAACATACCCTCCAAAAGAATCCAAAACCACAAACGAACTCAAAACCACCTCCCCCTTTACCTTCCATCCCTAATCTCTCTCTCTCTCTCTCTCTCTCTCTCTCACAGAAAGCTCAAGGTTGGGACGGATCAGAAATGGATATGGACATGGAGAATCTGACCGCAGTCAGGGTATTGGGAAGGGGAGCAATGGGCACTGTCTTCCTCGTCACCGACAATACATCACCCCCTGACCGTTGCTGCTGCTGCTGCCCGTTCGCGCTCAAGGTCGTAGAGAAATCCACCTTCCAAACCAAACCCGAAGCCGAGCGTCGGGCCCGCTGGGAGGTGTCCGTAATTTCCAGCCTGAGCCATCAGCATCCATTCCTTCCTGCCCTCCTAGGCACCATCGAGACCGTCGATTTACTTGGCTGGGCCGTCCCCTACTGCCCCGGCGGGGATCTCAACGCCCTCCGCTACCGCCAGAGCGATAGCATCTTCTCCCCCTCCGCCATACGCTTCTACGTATCCGAGATCGTATGCGCGCTCGAGCACCTACACCGTATGGGGATCGTATACCGCGACCTCAAGCCTGAGAACGTGCTGATTCAGCAGTCCGGCCACGTCATGCTCACCGACTTCGACCTCTCCCGCGCCCTGAAGAAGGGCGATGAGTCCTCCACGTCATCGTTATCCGCTGACGTGGGAGACGCGGAGGAGGGGAAGAGTCAGCGCCGGAATCTGACGCGCCTTATCTCCGTCGGGATGGGCCTGAGGAAGGCCAAGTCAGCGAGGGTCTCGCCGGTGAGCCGCCGGAAGGCGAGCATCTCTGGCGAGCGCTCTAACTCGTTTGTCGGGACGGAGGAGTACGTGTCGCCGGAGGTGGTTCTCGGCGCTGGCCACGAGTTCGCCGTCGACTGGTGGGCCCTCGGGGTGCTGACATACGAGATGGCGTATGGACGGACGCCGTTCCGGGGGAGGGACCGGAAGGAGACGTTCCGCAACGTGCTGACGAGGCCGCCGGAGTTCGTAGGCAAGAGATCGGCGCTTACGGACCTGATCTCGCAACTGCTGGAGAAGGACCCGACGCGACGGCTGGGATTCGACGGAGGGGTGACGGAGATCAAAGAGCACGCCTTCTTCCGCGGCCTGAGGTGGGATCTGCTCACGGAAGTCTCACGGCCGCCGTTTTTGCCTGAGGATGACCTAACGACGTTAACGGCGAGAAACAGACTGGACATCAGGGAGCACTTCCAGAAGCTTCGGCAGAAGCCGTACTCACCGTCAACGTCGATGTCATCTTCTCCGTCTTCAGATTGGAGGAGAAGCGTCTCTTCATGGACGGAGTTCTGACGCCAGTCTAACAATTTCCGTTACTTCTCCGTCTGTGTACATAGAAAGAGTGTATTAACGACATTTGGGAAAGTTGTATTGCGCGGGGGTGCGTAATGCGCGTGCAGCGCATCTGAGATGGCGAGTTTTCTGTTTGGGGAAGGTGGATGCGCCGTACTCTCTGTTGCGGATACGTAGACTATACCCGCTATATACGTAAGCGAGATGTAGATATACATTGTTCTGATAAAACAATCGCTGAGTTTTGTTTTGTTTTTTTGTTTTTTTGTTTTTTCTACTTTTCTTTGAAATTTCATTAGTTATTCTCGATTTTCGGTTTGTGTAGGCCCGCCTCACGGTTCTGTGATCTGGGACTCGGATTGGGTAGTGACGGCCCTTACCGTGGGGCCCATCTAGATCTATGTATTCTATATAAATATTGACAGATCATTTTTGGGGCGAGCCCAAAAAATAAAACAGATCCAAATCTTAGGCTGATCATATCATAGGAAACAATGGTAATCAACTATTAAAAACTAATTACAGCCTACAAAATTTTTGAATTAAGCTAATATTTGTTTTATCCTTTCATTGAGATTTGGATAGAAAACAAACATTACTTAAACATTAATACCGGCCATAAGAAGTTTTTAATAATGAAATATTAAATCACCACTTTTTTCCTGTAGCATGGTAGACCTTTAGATTTGGATCTGCTTCATTTTTGGCTCATGTTGTAAAATGATCTGAGAGATAGATGTTCGGTGTAGATATAGAGTACATACATTAAAATAGAGCATAGCAAGAACTGAACCGTCTTGCGTGAGTCTGCGACTCGGTGGTGGAAAAGCTATAAGCCCACCATGATGAATTTGTTTTATCTGTACTGTGTATTCATGTTGCCAGCACATTTTAGGGCATGAGCACAAAAAAATAAGCAGATTTAAAGCTCAAGTGGACTACGTTATAAGAAACTTTACTATCGAAAACTTCTTGAACCACATAAGTTTTGGATGAAGTTTATATTTTTTTTTTTTTTTTTTTTTTTCCTTTCATCAGGTTTAACCTGACTCTGTGAACAGGGTGGATGGGTAAACAAGAAGTTTTCAACGGTGGGTGGGAGTTGAATCCCCACAGTTTCATGTGGTGTAGTTTATTTGAGCTTTGGATAATGCCTCAACTGGCTGAATGGAAGGACGTGTGGATAAAACAGATACATCATGATCGGACCCATAACTTTTTTCACCATCCACTTGACTAGTGGATAGTGGAGAAGTCACTGTCCAATCTGAATCCTTTGATCATATCGTTCCTGTTTGGGCCCACTCTGGATGGACCATGTCTCCAAACTCACCTAAATACGGCAATTATAACCTCTCAATTTTTTCTTGATGGACCGTTCAGAAACGACTCACCTTTAATTAAAACAGGGCCCAGTTTAGGATCTTACGATCAGTTAGACTTTCGGGACATGATACATACAAGTGGGGGCCAGCAGATCAATAACCTCAGATTTGTAAAAATACAGACGATGAGAATGCCAATTACACCCTCGGTGTCCCACTTGTTTCTGAAAAAAAAAATTGCCTGTGGGGGCTGCTAAGATGCATCAGTTTATCCACTCTGTCCAGCCATTTTTTTCATATCATTTCAGCATATAAACTCAACAATGAGACATATCTAAGGCTTAAGTGGACCACTGGGTATTATATGTGGATTATGTGACCACCATTTAAAACTTCTTGGGAGCCGCATAAGTTTTGGAACTAACTGATATTTGTGCTGATCTATGTGACTTTATGAACATATTAGATGATCAATAAATATCACTGTGGGCCCTAGGAAGGTTTAAACGATGTACATCATCATCACCACCGCTTTCACTTCAGCTTTTAATTTGCCTCAATTTTAAGCTTATACCCTAAAATGACGCGGAAAAATGAATTAGGGGTGTGGACAAACCCATATATACATCAAGGTGGGCCCCTCAGAGCCCAGACTGTTCAGAGCTTGGGACAGGCTGTGGTGGTAACAAATCCTCGTCCTATGCTCTCGTTAACTACGGACTGTCATCTTAATGCACCGCTTGTATATCAGGTCATTTTTAGTAAATGATACCCTCAACATCAACCCTACAAACCATCGATCATATGCATCTCGGCGTGTAGATGTTCTAAAAATCGAGTTGATCGACCTATCTCAGATGTGCGCTATCAATCGTTCGGTCCAGATCTCATGGATCACCATCAGTCAATTGGTCAGTCTGGATAGTTGATGTATTCACCAGGCTCATGGACCACCATGTCAATCTCATTTCTACATTCCAATCCAAAATGCCTTACTAAGATTGCACGTGTGCATCGTTCGTATGATTTTTGTAATGTATCATACATTCTGCATCATGCTTGTATGCAGATGTTGACCTCATGCCTATCAACTATTTGAATGGCCTGGATCGCACCGCACGTGGGTGGGCCCCATCATACGTACATAAAACAAATAAAGATATCTTATTAGGTTGTTAGTTGGAAAAGCTGGTGTTGGATGCCTGTACATATATCGCAATAAGCATTGTAATGTGATTTTTAGCTTCTGTAACAGAAATTGATAGAGAATTGAAAAGCGTTCCATTACATTCCATTTTCCTTGAATTCCTAAATCTTCCCTACTTACTTCGTCCCTTCTTACCTATTGAACCATGCTCTTTTGGTGCGCGGTTTCGGTGGATCCCTAACTGTGTGGCCCGCCTTCTTGTATTTTCCTTACATCCGAGCCGTCCATTCCTTTTCAAAGAAAATTTTAGGAGATGATTTCCAAAATGAAGTATATCCAAAACTTAGGTGGACCACACTACAATAAACAGTGGTGATTGAATACCCACCATTAAAAACTTTTTGGGGGCCACCGGAATGTTTATTTTCCATCCAACCTGTTGATAAGGTCAAGAATAACTGGATGAAGCGATCTCATAAATATCAGCTTGATATAAAACTTTTGTGGCCCACGAGAAATTTTTAATGGTTAATCACCACTGTTTCCTGTGGTGTGGTGCAGATGACATTTGGATCTGCTTCATTTTTTGGATCATGCCCTGAAATGATCTGTCAAAACAGATGGACGGCGTGGTTTCGAGTAATATACAACAAGGTGGTCCCCACCACGCCCGCTCCTTTCGGGATATGTTTTATAAAGCAATTCGGAGTAAAAATACTCTTCATGGTACATGTGGCGACAAAATAGTGGTGATTGGGACCATAGATATGGTGGGCCACCGTTCAGATCGGCTATAGGTGAAACATCTCAAAAAGATTGAAAACATCGACCATCCACTCACGGTGAGTTCTGTGGCTTCAATGTATACCGTTGATCTGTTTGAGATTACCATTCCATTTGCAGCTCATGGGACGCGGATTTCCTGCCAAGGTGGGGCCTACTTTAATGTTTATGATAAATCCACCACGTTCATCCGTTTTGTGAGATTATTTTAAGACTTGAGATCAAAAGTTAGCAGAATCTAAGACTCAAGTGAGCCGCACCAAAGGAAAAAGTGGGTAGGGAGATTCCTACCGTTGAAGCCTCCCTATGGTCGATAGTGATATTGGCATTACATCCATACCGTTCATAACGTCATTACTAATGGGATGAACTGAAAACACAAATATTAGCCTGATTCAAAACTTCTGTGGCCCCACGAATATTTCAACTGTGGACGTTAAATCCTAACTTGTTTCGCCAACTTTAGGAGTCAATCCAGCTCCTTTTTTCCATGACGTCTTAAAATGATCTAACAAAACGGATGAACGGATTAGATTTTTCAAAAACATTACAGTGGATCCCACCTACATGCGAAACGCTTTTGCAGGAAATCCGCGTCCCAACTCACGGGTCAGACGGCCAGCAAAGTCCGGTCAACGTTTTTTTCCAGAGACATGGCCCATTAGACCAATAGCCGTACATGCCCGCGACGTGTATCGTAAGGTATAATAGAAATCGGATTGCGTACTGTGTAACTCAGTATGCTTTTATCATACTCAGTAAACTATGTTTAGCCCACCGTTAATCTAAGTGATTTATCCACGCCGTCCATCCGTTTTTCTAGATTATTTTAAGGGGTCTAGCAAAAATTAAAGAATATCCAAAGCTTAAGTGGACCACACCGCAGGAAACAGTGGGAATAATGATTGTACCGTTGTAACCTTCCTAGGGCTCACAGTGATGTTAATTTGTCATCCAACCAGTTCATAAGATCACACAAACATAGATGAAGGGAAATTACAAAATCAGCTTGATTGAAAACTTCTGTGGCCCGTAAGAATTTTTCTACGGTAAACATTCAGTTCACACTCTTTCCTGTATTGTGGTCTACTTGAGCTTTGGATATGCTTCATTTTTGGGGTGAAGCTCTAAAATTATCTGATAAAATAGATGGACAGAGTGGATAAAATATATAAATCACGGTGGGTCCCACAGGTACGCAATCCGGTTCCAGCATAATAGCATTCCTCCTAGCATGTAAACGTGGGGAGGAGAATCTAAAACGACCGAGGAATTGTCAGAGAATTTTATTTTTTAATTTTTAATTTGGCCGTGATTGGAGCGTTCTGCCTCACATCTACTACTACAAACCAAAAAGACTCCCTGTCCCATTTCCCGTCTTTTGTTTTTAGCGTTTCCTTTGGGATGGGATTGTGGGGTCCATTTCTCTATCTCAAGGCAGACAACCCCTTCGGATCAGTCAAGATAGGGGAGAACATTGGCCCTTTGTATGGCCCCCACCAATGTATTCTCTGATTGACAGTCCTGCCTTTTGATGGCCGCCCATCTCCCATCTACTTCCCTGACACCTGGGCCCCATTTCCAGGACCCGACTTTGCCTGTATCTAGGGTTACAAGGCTCCCCTGTAACCCAATGCTCTGTGGGGCCCGCTACAATGTTTGTGTTATATCCATTCCGTCCATCCGTTTCTTCGGCTGATTTTAGGACAGGAGTACAAACACGAGGGAGATCCAAAACTCAAGTGGGCCATACCACAGGAATCAGTGGGGATATAGACACCCACTGCTGAAACTTTCCTGGCCCCAGCGTGATGTTTAGATGCCATCCAACACGTTCATAAGGTGATTCCCACGTGGATGAAGCGAAAACACAAATAGAACCCTGATCCAAAACTTATATGACCCCACTAAGGTTTCAACGGTAGGCACCCAATCTTCACTCGTGTGGGAGTTTTTTTTTTTTTTTTTTATCGCTCACGTGTTTGGGCTCATATCCAAAATGAGCTGATGAAACGGATGAACGAGTGGATATAACACAAACATCGTAGTAGCCCCACAGAGATTGGCGTTACACGTCCCCGTTTCCATTCTCTATCTACTTTACATAGGCGCCAAATAAAAGTAACATAAACAAAGGCCCGAATTCGGATCCACCACCATCTGATGAACTGTGTTCGACATACCGAAAACCATGCATGTGGCACAGGTGTCAACTAGGCCCTTACCAACTGGGTCTGATATAGACTTTTAAATGATCAGATGATCCTACTCATATGATCGACCACTCGTAAAAGGGGAACTAAAGGTGGCGTCAGGCATTATAGGGCCCATGTTGTGTGTGCATGACATGCAACACGTCCAACAGGCACAGCTCACCATGGTAATCAGAATAACTAAAAATTAGGCCAATGAAATCATGAGGTGGGCTAGCTGCACACGAATTTTTGAGGTTTTTGGGTGTTCTACATTGTAATGGTGTGGCCCACCTGATGATTGGGCCAGCCTTTTTTTCGTTGGTTTAATCAACATGTTGAGGTGCATCTTGGATGGGTTAGTGATATTATACGTCTAAGCATGGAAGTTGTAGGATTAGGGTTTATCTCTTATTATGGATATATGGTGGGCCTGATTTTTAATGGCGGTGGCGAGTCTGGTGCGGTGATGGTGACTGACAGTGGTAGAGGTGCCGGGACTGGGATTGCTGAGTACCGTGGATGGTCGGAAGCAGCAGATCTGATTGGACAAATAGTTTTGATAAGGACAAAAGATCAGACGGACAGGTTCAGCGAAACAACATTGGATTCTAAATGGACAGCTCTGATACGATGATATAATTTGAAGACCAACTTGCTTGACAATTCATTAATATGAACCAAACAATCTATGTAAGTTGAATACAAGTACAAGACATATATATATATATATATATATATATATATATATATATATATATATATATATATATATATATATATATATATATATATGAAAAGGTTCTATACGGTCGAGCTCGTGGAAACTCCACATGAGGTTGAGCTGTGTGGGACCCACCATGATGTATGTCGAACATCTACCACATCAGTCAGATGCACAATTCCATAGTTGGCCTAGAGCTTAAAAATCAAGTCAATTTGTGACTTGTGTGGGCCACACCACATACAAAAGTTGAAATGGGTTACCCTCCATTAAAACATTCAAAATCATTTTTTGGGCCCATCGAGACGTGGTTCACAAATCCAGCCCATCCATTATGTGCGTCCCACTTGGATGAGGGGTCAGACCAAGTTTCAGACGCATCCAAATTTCAGGTGGGCCCCACCAAGTGCTTTTATATGCTTTGGGCAAGTCTTCACATGGTTTTAGATGGTATGGCCCACCTGAATTCCGTATATGGCTGATTTTTGGGATTTCCCATAATTTAAAGGGGACCCATCAAATGCACAGTGTTAATTTTCGACAAACATCATGGTGGGGCCCACACAGCTCGACCTCATGGGAAGTTCCCAAGAGCACATGGGTCCTTATTCTTACTCCGGTGGTAGACTCTCTGGAGTTTCAACACCTGGTTGAGGGTTCAAGTACCCATAGGTGGTGAAATCCCACCATGGCGTGAGTGTGTGGTGGTGTGCATGCGTGTAAATTTTTTATTTTTATTTTCAAAAAAAGAGAGATCCCAAGAGCATATATACAATTTGGGATGGATGTCATACACAGACCATATGGACCCCACTATACTAAAGTCCATATTCAATTGACAAAATGCTTCCTTTCAGGGGGATTGGGATATTTTGAACAGTCAAGACTTTCAGTTTGGACCATGCATTGCAGGACCAACCTGATGAACAATCCAAAAGTATTACATGCATGCCACTGTGTCCGGTTGCAGGAAGTTGGCCACGCCATATCTGTGTTTTTGCAATACACGCCATCGTTTCCAATATAGAAGAGGAACAAAGAACAATTTCGATTTCCACTGCAGTCAAGTCGCGTGAAAATAGTGACAATGTCCATAATCCAAATGAACATCCCACATGATGCCTCGACACCCTGTCTGTTAGATTGGCCATCTAGCATCTTTCAACTCATCAGGACCCCGAAACTTGGTCCCTCAACATCAAACCTTCCTCACAACCACTATAGATTCCAGACACTGATGGGGCCACGACCTTCAACATCTTTCCGAGCATCGCAATCATCTCAAACACCATCTGCAGACCTTGCAATCCAAAACAAAAGCGAATCTATCTTATTCATTTGACCGGGCATCTAACTTCCCTGTCGTAGGCCCCTTTCTCCTTTATGGATTCTTATCCTGTATCTATTTTTACTGGTACTGGATTGTATGCCAATGAAATGTGCCTGCCACGTGCATTTGCCAATAACCCTTATGATTCCTGTCGCCTCTTCTTTACCTGCCCTGCACTACTCGAGCCAATAACTCTTCCTGAACATAACAACTTAAACATAGTAATGCCAATATCAAAGACAATGTAGGCATGAAAGTCGCTGCTGGCATACTGCTAACAGTCAAAAGAGGTTTCCATGGATAGTGCAACCTCCATTGGACAGCTGGCTTTCCAACCCGTTAGTTAAAGCTCCTGTTTCCGCATTTGGATTCCACCCTCATGCCTCCATCCCATTTTATCTGTGAGATCAATAGGTGAAATGGTAGCTGGAACCCATGAATAATGGCTTCTTCACGAAGAGATGGATTCAAGGCAATTGCTTACTCTGCAGCAGACACCACTACTAACCTGCAATGAATTTGCAAATGGTCACATTATTTTTATTCAAGAAAGACATGGCACAGAAGGGGAAGCAAATATCCCTAACAAAGATTGGGCCTCAGGGCTCTTTCCTTTGGAAGGGAGTCATGCCATAACAAGATGTTTGAAGACAAACGCACCTGGATGCATAAAAAATAAGCGGTAAACGCCATGGTTCGAGCCATCATGAGAAGCCCAGTTGATGACATTTGGCAAATATTCTTCCACTACCATGTTCCAGCTAAGAGAGGAAGCATTGAAGTTTGAACACCTGAAGTCTTTCGTGAAGGCCCCTTGTGTACGGCGCTTCATTCGAATCTGCCCACTCAACTGGTCCAGAGAGCATAACTCTTAGAGCACCTTGATTATCTCTGACAATGACCATATTACTGAACAGACCTGGATTCCCCAACGAACAATGACCAGAGTTTTATCTTCCAAGCACCGCTTGGAGGACTGCCCCACTAGACCAATCTTTCATGAAGAGCCCTTGTGGTTCATTTGAATCCACCCACTGGACCGGTCTAGAACGCATAACTTGTACAATTGCTGGATCATCTCTGACCATGCCCACATTACTGGATGGACCTGGATTCCCCAATGAACTCCGACCAAAGTTTCCTTTCCTCTTACTTTTGCTCTCAATGACTGCTTTCCAATATCAAGCATGAACGCCACAATTTCATATTCCTCAAAATAATTGACAACAGTATCCCCTTCAGGCCACTTTCCAATGCATGGCCATCATATAATTCCAGCTTCTGACACTCTTAAAATGGTTATAACATTCCTTATGTTCCCATTTTTTTTCTCTTAACGCTTTGTTCCTGTAATGCACATCTATTACATCAGTTGCAGGCTTGCACATGTTATAACCTTAACATCATAGGAAAGTGCTTAAATAAGTACACTTTTAGATGTGTTAGAATTAATTCAGCCTGCAATGAAAACCAAGTCATCCATTCTCCATTCAATTTTGTAGAAGAGCTTTGCTTATCCATCCATCAGGTGGGTCCAACTGTGTCCCAAAAATGTGCCAAATCTGCTCATCAGGCTAACAAATGCAGGGTGCTTAAATAAGTACACTTTTAGTTGTGTTTGAATTAATTCAGCCTGCAATGAAAACCAAGTCATCCATTCTCCATTCAACTTTGTAGAAGAGCTTTGCTTAAGCACAAAACACATGTACAAGGCAACCCATATAACCACAACAAACTATGCCGACCTGGCAAACATGAGAAATAGCTTATCCATCCATCAGGTGGGTCCAACTGTGTCCCAAAAATGTGCCAAATCTGCTCATCAGGCTAACAAATGCAGGGTCTAAAGGAACTTGGCAGAGTTTTCAACAGCCATCCTTCATCTCAAACACTTGGTCCACCTAATGAGTGGACCAGCATGAGTTTTGGGATAGGTAATTTACATTGTGGGACCCACCAGATTGACAGATCAGATATTGCATGCACCTGCCAGCTAGGTGCATATTGTGGCATGTAAATGGTTGCCTGTGCATGGAATTAGCAACTCTCTTTGTACAATAAGACCGAATATAGTTTCCTTATATTTGGCAGGTTCAAAATAGTGGAATGCATTGTATCATATCGGGAATGCATTGGGACAAGTTCATCCAATGAAATGATACAAACAGATGTAACATGAGGTAGTGTATAAAAAAAGACCGTGTCATCCCTATATTCACACCTAGATAATTTAGTGGAGTTCGAAATCATATTGAGGAGGTCAACAATATCAGAAAGTGTCGTATTGGGAATGTATAGTGAGAAGTTCATCCAGCGATGCAATACATTCAAACAACATTTTGAACCTTGATATTTTGAGGAAACAGACACAATTAGCAACTTAAGGAGATGAGAAAGCCAGATTGAAGTTGCACAAAAAGCCAAGAAAAATTGCAAGACAAACTAAGAACTGTTCTGTAGAAAATCTTTATCATCAATAGACACCAAAAGTTGTAGAATGGGTCCGAACTCCGAAGTTTAATTGACATCTCTCATGTCGACTTCATAATCTTCCAGACATCAAGCACCAGTTTCACAACAAATGTGCTGCACTAAATCTGCAACAGTGCATCTTCGAAGCATATCATCTTTTCTTTTTAAAGGATATCTTTGAAGCATATCATCAAGTTACATGGAGTACAGATCCACTATAAAAGGGAAAGGATCCCATGCTAGAACCATACATCTAAGTTAGTTATCATGCACTCTATTTTAATGCATGTATGAGATCCAAACCATCCATTTGCTGGACCCTATCATGAAAAATCCATGCCTCAAAATCACATCAATTGGGATGGTCTAAGTCACCATTTGGAGGACCTTTTTCTATTACATGTAGGCCATTGGCAGAACTTTTTCATAACCTTTCCCTGCTAGTTCTGAAATTTTTTTTTGACTGGCATGTTGTGGACCGATCATTCACAAGGGGCCAAATTATGCTCATCTGGTACACTAGCGAATTCATACTTAAAAGTGTAAAGAATTGTGGAGAATTCTAGAGCGAATTGTAGAGTAAGGTAAAGGTGTGCAGAGAGTTGTACTAGAGTGGTGTTGATTTTTGCTGCAATCTCTAGAATGCTCTAGAGTTCTCTGGTGGGTTTTACAGAGAGTAGTGTAAATTATTCTAGAAAGGTTATAGAGTATTATTGGCACATTGGATGATCGCCACTTGGCATCATCCTAGCCATCCATGTAAGCGTTTTAGAGGGTTCTTAGATCTATATAGGAGGAAATGTCCTCATTTTTAACGATTCACAAAGAAGTAAGCTTTGGAGCTCTTGATTAATATAAAGCATTCTTCCATCCTCTTGCGTCTCTCTTGCATCCTAGTGATCTTGGTTCACAAATGTTTGCACTTGAGGGATAGGCTGACTGGTTTGCGATGGGACTATGAATCAGTGCCACAAAGTCTACGCTTGGGGAAAGCACTTGGGCCACGATAGGAAATTAGGTTGGTCTAGCATGTGACTTTTGGCTACAACCCATCCATTGTAGGACCCTAGAGATAAACAATCTGGATCTCGTACATGCATGCCATGTGCATGGAGCTAGTGTCCGATAACGAAGATTTAGGGGCCACCCTAATATTTCATAAAACAAATAAGAGAGGGAGAGATTTAACGGCGGATTTTTTCCCGGTCTCTGAATAGGATGAAATGTTAAATCATGGAGAGGATTCGAAAAGTTGGTTGCATCTAATCAAGTCAACACGGAAATTGTACCTCATGAGTTAGATTAAGTTAGATTATCTAGTTAAAAAGCCTTCCTTAACAACTGAATGCGAACGCAAGATATCAGAGATTGAAAGACACTAGAGAGTCAAGAATGAACAACTGAAGCTTGATGTTATGAACTTCTTGCGGGAATTCTTCGAGCGGGGTCATCTCTGTTCAGAAGTGGGGTCGACTTTCATTGTTATCATTCCTAAAATTCCCGAGGCTGACAGACTTGAGGACCTTAGACCTGTAAGTCTAATTGGAGGGCCATATAAAATTTTGGCTAAAGTCCTCACAACACGATTCCAGAACATGATAGGCAAGGTAATTTCGGAAAATCAGGGTGCTTTTGTAGACGGGAGAGATTCTAGATAGTACTCTTATTGCTCATGGGTGCATCGACTCTTAGGACAGGGAAGGGATCAAGGGGATTGCTTAGAAATTGGACATAGCGAAGGCCTATGATCATGTGGACTGGGATTTTCTCGACTATATGCTCAAAAGAATTGGGTGTGGAACAAAATGGTGTGCTTGGATAAGGGAATGTGTCAAATCAGCCCTTTTCTCCGTGCTAGTTAACAGCTCCCTTAAAGGCTATTTTAAGACCTCAAGGGGAATCAGACAAGGTAACCTGCTTTCCCCTTTCCTATTTCTACTGATAATGGAAGCTTTTAGTAGGATGCTCAGCAAAGGCCAAGAGGTAGGTCTCTTTTATTGTTTCAAGGCAGTTAACTCTAGCCCTCCGATATCACACATTCAGTTCGCAGACAACACGCTTCTGTTTTCTGAGGCAATAGAAGAAAGGTTGCCAACCTGAGCATGATCATCAGATGTTTCGAGGTGGTCTCTTTCGTGGCTTCAAGGCAACTAACTCTAGCCCTCTGATATCGCATATTCAGTTTGCAAACTACATGCTTCTGTTTTGTGAGGCAATATTGATGCAGGACATGGAAAATTAAATATGATATGCAAGATCTCAGGCTTTAGATCATACTAATTCAAAACAATCCATATTAATTCCATATCCTACACAAAAGCTCAAACATTCAAGTAAAGGGGAATTTGCACAGGTCCAGGCCTACACAGGTTAGGGTTGGATCTGTTAAACTTATAACCAAACGATGCTCAAAGATAAGCAGTCATCATCCACACATGCACAACAATCAGTCCCTAATCGAAGGTATTACCAATTTCAATTCAAAAAACCCTAGGGTGAGAAAAAGGGCAAATACATTAAGGATAATGCAATTTAGGGTTAGGGTTTATGAAAAACTGGTATGAGTGGGTAAAATAAGAAGAAAACCTGAACCGGAAGACAGTTCCTGAGCGCAGACAACAACAATGGCCCAGGCGCACGTGCGTGTGATCACGGCCTCATGTGCGTGAGGGCCACTATTCAGAAAAATGTCACATTGGCCCTGGTCGGCTAGGGATGGACTCTAAAATTCCCAAATCTCAACTCGATCTGATGCGCGGTTTGTGCGTGGTGCTTTGCCGAAGTTTCAGCCCTCCTGTAGGGCCAAATTCTAGAAATCTGCTGTAGAGAGAAAAACGACTGCAACTATTGATGGAATTGCAGATGGAATGCTTGTAGGAGAAGAGAAATATGAATGAAAGAAAGTGGAGGCGAATCGGGATAGATGTGGCTTCGCATCACGGTAGTTAGCCCTTCGAAGAAGGGAGGGCTTCGCGCCCAATTAGGTTTTCATAACTCGGAAAGGAGCAGGAAAACGAATCAATTTTTATTAATCTTTATTGCATCAAAAGAACTACAAGGGGTGCCTATTTATAAGAAAACCCTATATCCCAAAACTCGCGCCATGTGCCCAACTTATTACTTGGCAATGAAGTAAACTAAAATAAAAACCAATCTACGAAATCTAAAGCGTTCATGATGTTCTAAATAATATAAATAAGCAAAACCTAAAGTATGAACTTAGTCCGACTAGTGGGCACGAACATGAGATCCCGTGATGGGCTTTTCTTGACTATCGGACCCACTATTTTGAATCAAAACTTCATTTTCTAGCTAGGATGCCCTCCCTGGACGTCGTCATCGAGCCACATCGATGGTGGGGCCCTCCTTCATACGTACGTGCGTAGGGGGGCTGCGTGTGTAGGGGGCGGCGTGCGTGATGTCCCCATCAATTTCGCACCCAATTAGGTTTTCATAACTCGGAAAGGAGCAAGAAAACGCATCGATTTTTATTAACCTTCATTGCATCAAAAGAACTACAAGGGGTGCCTATTTATAAGAAAACTCTATACCCCAAAACTCGCGCCATGTATACAACCTATTATTTAGCAATGAAGTAAACTAAAATAAAAATTAATCAAAGAAATCTAAAGCGTCCATAATGTTCTAAATAATATAAATAAGCAAAACTTAAAGTATGAACTTAATCCGACTAGTGGGCCACGATCATGAGATCCCATGATGGGCTTTTCTTAACTATCGGTCCCACTCTTTTGAATCAAAACTTTGTCTTTTAGCTAGGAGGCCGTCCCTGGACGTCGTCATCAAGCCAGATCGATGATGGAACCCTCCTTCGTACGTATGTGCGTAGGGGGGGCGGCGTGCGTGCGAGTGTGTGCGTGATGTCCCCATCAAATATAAGGAAAGGAAGACAAGCTGAGCATGATCATCAGATGTTTTGAGGTGGTTTCGGGGTAGAAGGTTAATTTGATCAAGTGTGAAATTCTGGGAATCCATATGGAATCTGATGAGTTGAGTGACTTGGTGGAAGCTTTCGTATGCAAGGCAGGTTTGATTCCTTCGACTTATTTATGTCTCCCTCATTGCTTGGGGTGCCCAGCTACCCATCTATGAGACAAAGTTGTGGAAAGAATCAAAAGAAAGCTATCAATATGGAAGGGTCGGTTTTTGTCTCTTGGGGACCGTATCACTCCCATCAAAGTTGTTCTTTCTAATATGCCACTGTACTTCATGTCTCTTTTCAATTGCCCAAAATCAGTCCTAGCCTGTTTGGAAGTGACTTTATGTGGATAGACACCATAGACACAAGAAGAGATTCCATCTTCTGGATTGGGGTGAGGTTTGCAAACCCTTTGACGAGGGAGGAGCTGGCATTAGCCTTTTGGAAGACATGAATTTGGCCCTTTTGGGCAAATGGTGGTGGCATTTCAGTGAGGAAAGGTATGCCCTTTGGAGGGAGGTGATGGCTACCAAATATGGATGCCAGAATAGAGGGTGGTGGACAGAGGAATCCACTATGTACAGAGCGTCCGCAATTTGGAAAGGAATCTACAGGGTGCAAGCAATTCAAGGATGGTGTTGCCTTTACTTGTGGGAATGGCAAAGACTAGTGTGGTGGCCTTCCCCTTAAAGTTACCCACCCGCGGTTGGCTCGCCTTGCCCTAGACCAAAACGTATCCGTTGATAGCTACTACAATTTTTGTGGTGGGAAAGCGACGTGGAACTCACCGTGCCGCTGGAACCTTAGGGACAATGAGATAACAGAGTTGATCTCCCTTCTGCAACATTTGCAATGTTGCAGCCTCTCAATAGAAGAGAGAGACAGGATAGTTTGGGTTATCAACAAAACTAGTCAGTTCTCGGTTCACTCTTTCTATTCCTTAATCCATAAGCAAGGTAGGAAGCAAGCCCTCGCTTCTCACGTTTGGCATTATGGTGCCCCACCGAAGATGATTAGCGGCTTTCGGATGGTTGGCAGACAGAAACAGAATTTTAACCGTTGACAACCTCCAAAAGAGAGCTATGATCATCCCAAATATTTGCCTCATGTGCATGTCTACAGCTGAATTGGTTAATCATCTCCTTATTCGTTGTCTTCGCCACTTCATTGTGGTTGGCCGTCCTCCAAGATTTCAACATGGCATGGGTCATGCCTCTCGATGTTGGGGACTTTCTATTGGCATGGCATGGCGTTTCCTTTCCAGAGAAGCTGCAAACCTGTTGGCATCCATCCCTTTTGGCTGTATTATGGGTTATCTTGTGGGAGAGAAACAATAGATGTTTCTGTAATGAGAGCTCTAGGGTGGATCGGGCTTATCTGTATTGGCTCTTCTCTAGTCAAGGAGTGGGCAGTTACCTTGCTTTCTCTTGATTAGTTTTTCTTTTTAGTTACTATGGTGCTATCTTGGTGCCTTTATCAATGAAAGTCTTTGTGTTGCCTTTCAAAAATAAAAAAGTAAAAAATAAAAATTAGCTGATAAACCACCACATATACATTCTAATGTTACAAAGACTCATAGTATAAAATATATAAGGGGCAACGACATGGTCAAGCATGCAAACATTCATCATCACTATCATCTATGCCTTCCTCCCAGAAATTTAAGGCAACTTTTAAATGGTAGGTTTACAAAAGTATTCCAATCAACCCTGCAATCAGAGTCAACCTTCCTTTCTTAATAGGGCTTTAGCACCAGCCATGCCATAGGCCACATTGACAACACTTGCCAACAGTCCCACCGAGTAAGAATAAGAATCTATTCCAGAAATTTGAGGTGGCTTTTAAATGGTAGGTTCACAAAAAGTTCTATAATTGGCTGTGCAGTAAGCGTCAAGCAGTCAACCTTCCTTTCTCAATAGGGCTCTAACACCAGCAATGGCATAGGTCAAGTTTTACAATTGGTTGCGCACTAGGCGTCAAGTCGTCAACCTTCCTTTCTCAATAGACCTCTAGCACTAGTAATGGCATAGGCCACATTGACAACACTTGCTCTCCTAGAAATTAAGAAGAAGAAGAAGAAGAACCAAGCTGTAGCAAACCATATGTTGTAGCCATCTAAAATCATTCAACAACATAAAGCCTAAAATCATTCAATGCCGTAAAAATCGCCAGATTCAACAATTGACCAAGACTAACCAATCAGGGAAATCGGCCAAAATAAAAAGGAAATGTCATTCAACCACATTATCAAGATTGAAGTAGGACGTGTCAAAGATGCGTTTTCTGCACAGCTAGACCAAAAGAAGCCCAAACGAACGAGGAAGTAATCTGTCAGATCCAAGCCCAGCCCTACGTGGGGCAATGATGTAACTAGGCCCCAAGCATGTCCAAAAAGGGAGAAATTGTCGTTCAAAGTTTAGACCGTTAATGAGTTGTAACTTTTAATTTGAGCATCATCACGAAAAACACAATCTATTGATCTTTATCTAACGATGGTTTCGGGGTCAACCGACCTCCGTTTCGCAAGAAATGCATGCTTCCAATTCAAAATTGAGATTTTAGGAAATTTTGTAATTTTTAGTAATTCCGATGGTAGTGTTTGTAGCTTTCCAGCATGAGAATCTGCGAGCCATGCAAGCATTGCAGGCAGTGATTGACTGTTTGATTTAAGCCTTAGGACAAACCTGTGTTTGTAATGATGAGCAACATGAGATCGGTGATAGATCTCGCAGTCATCATGTTTGTGGTGTGGCACTGGTGATGAATCACAGGCCACTACCCAATAATGGTGAATTGCAAGCCACCACTTCGATCGTGAGGAAGTTGTTGTACATGCCAAAGAAGGAGACAGATACGCAAGGGCATAACATCTTTCGAACGAGGTGGACCATGAACCAAAAGATTTGTGATCTGATTATAAATGGTGGGACTAGTTAGAATATCATGTCAAAGATTATGGTGGAAAAGGTTGCAACTAAAGACAGCAAAAAGCATCCCTCTCCGTACATAATTGGATGGATTAAGAACTCAGCGAGACAAAGGCGACCGAATAATCTCGTATTTCCTTTCTCCATTGGTAAATATTATAAGGATGAAGTAATGTTTGACGTACTCAATATGGAAACTTGTCACATGTTACTTGGTCGACTATAGCAGTATGATGTTAATGCCGCGCATAGAGGCCGGGATAATATATTTGTTTTTATTAAAGATTGTCCTCACTCCTATGAGAACAGACCAACCCAAGATTTTTAAAGTGGAGGGACGATCTCTCATAACCATACAGGATTTCATCAAAGAATTTGAGGAAACGAAGGAGATCAATGCATTAGTTGTAAAGGGAAACGAAGTACAACCCACGAACATTTCAGAGAAGTTGAAACCAGTGTTGTAAGAATTCAAGGGGATTATGCCCGATGAACTTCCCGACGAGTTGTCCCCCATGCGGGACATTGCTCTTGCTCAGGCGGAGTTTGCCTTCAACAACATGCATAATTGATCCACCAACAAGTTTTCATTCGAAGTTGTGTATTGTCATGTTTCCAAATATACACTCAAGTTACTGGGTATGAGTGTTGTGGCAGAAAATATGGTGGACTGGATTGTGAAAGTGCATGACGAGGTCCAAAAGAAGTTATTGGAGTCTAATGCCAAGTATAAGGAAGATACTGATAAACATCGGTGCTGGAAAAGTGTTTGAAGTAGGTGATTGTTGAGGGTCAAATATTGCATATCAGACCCTAGTTACTGCTTGGATTTACGAACATAATACTGTTTAACGCCCGGTTTTAATTGTGTTTTGTTGCAGGAGTCAATCAGGAGCGTTGACTGAAAACTGATAGTAAAAGCATGAATTTGGCACTCCAAAGTCACCAAAGCAAGGGACAGACCCCAGTGAACCAAGATCAACGCCCGAGATCCAAGAAAATCGAGAAACTGAAGCTCAAGCGGCCTGAAGGACATCCAGAATGCAAGATCACGGGGTTCCCACCATCCGTTCGGCCCGAAACTCCATACATGGCTTCAGGACCATAAATTAACCGTACACGTCGAATTTTGACCGATGGATCTGTGTGGAAATGGCCCAACGGACAGAACAGTCCATAAAACTCTGATGGGGGCCCACCTGATTTCTAGATATTCTTCAACTTTGGGCTCAACTCCTTAAGTTGGGTGCTAAATCGAATGGATGGAACAGATTTCTCAGACATGTCACAGTGGACCCCACATTGCAAAATGCATGTGTACCATGGGACATCCACACGCGCCGCACCGGATTTGGAGCCGGTCAACACGAGCGCGGACCCGCGAGTTTCTTCCTCAAAAAGACAGCGTCCGACGCTGTCTAAGTTTGATTGGCTAGTGGGCCCCACACATCATCCAAATGGATGATCAGCACCGTCCATTGCATCTCTAGGGTGGGTGTCACCCTCGCCTAGATGTCCGTTTGGTAAAATGCATGTGTACGGACGATGATCGACGAAAAACGCAGGATGGATGGCTGGGGTAAAATTCAATGGGCCACACTCAACCTAATTCAAAACCATGCATATATGGACGGTTTTCCGAGCCTAATCTAATGGTCGGAGTGGATTTCGCGACACGATAGTGGACGAGGGCTCACCAACTTCACAGCGCACACGAGTGCGATCTTTGTTTCGCAACAGGGAGTTGCGGACGTTGCTAGTGGCTCACCATCGTGGCGTGATGACTTGATCCGGACCGTTCATGAGACTTCTGCGGCCCATATCACTCACGCCTAGCTGACAGAATTTCAAAAGTTGACGTCAATCGGTTTTCAACCGTCTAAACAGATGATCAACGGTGCAATCAAATAAACCGTAGGCCACCACGGTTTTAAGCTAAAACCTATCAAGTCCGGATGGTTTTTCGTCCTGAAGTGAATGGACGGCATGGATTTCTCAACTGACCTCAGGAGTGGGTCCCACCGACAGCTAGCACTCTTCGCATAAGCTCTGTTACGCGGCCGATTTCTGTTGGTGCGAACGGGTTGCACTCCGACTCCAGCAAGGTCTCCTTCCAGGCTTTATAAAAGGGAGAGGATCTGGGAGCTGGAGATATCACGGCTGGAAAGAGAGAAAGAGACAGGGAACGGGAGAGAGATATAAAGAGTTGGTTGTTATTTTATTTTATTTTTTTTATTTTTATTCTGTTTTGTTTCTCTCCTTCTATGGATCTCATAGAGTTTAATCTAATCATGCTAGGCTAAACCCCTTAGCTAGGGCTAAGAGGTGAAGCTTGTAGTGTGATGGGATGCCTCTTTGCTTGTGCCTTTGTTTAGACTGATCTGATATTGATTTGGGTTTAATTAAGGGAATGTTTTCAGTCTTTAATGGTCTGTTGTGACTGAAATTACAATGGGTCTGCAATGGCTTTGAGCATGTTCTTTTCCTCTTTATGTTTATGATGCCAGGAAGCCCCGTTGTTCACCATTGTCTCCTGGGCATGGTTGGATGTCGGTACCCTTCCTAACCTTCATACGTTGATTGGTGGGTAATTAGTTTAATTTTGTTGTTTGCTATGTCTCCTGGACATGGTTTGGTGATGGAATCCATTCTAATTCACACACCTTTCATCTTTTGAAATCTATATCAATGGCAGTTCAGTTAATTTTCCTGATTTATAATACAGGCATAAGATATCCCTGATCTCTACAAGTGGATCCTCTGAATCCCTAGTTTCCCTTCTCTGATTTTTTCTAAAGTTTTAAATTAATATTTTATCATTATTCTTCAAATTACAATCGGTTTAGAATTCATCTTAGCCCAGTTCTAGATCTGGTTATTTTCAGATAACGTACAGGTTTCAGTCCCTGTGGATTCGACCTCGGTCTTACCGAGTTTATTACTACATCACAACCCTATACTTGGGGAGTGAACAGTGATAATGTGTTAGTTCACCTGCACAATGAGAGGTTTCCGACTGGGATGTATAACAAGTTGAGAAATAAGAAGATAGACCCAGTTCCAATCCTCAGGAAAAACAATGACAACGCCTATGTTGTTGATCTTCCTGAGAGCATGAAGATCTCATGGACTTTTAATGTAGCAGACCTTTATGAGTATCATGAGCTAAGTCCGAGTTCTTTCCAATTAGAGGGGACTAATGTAGGATGTGCTACAGATGCATTCTTTGCATGACTATACCAAAGCCCAAACAAAAACAAAAGTAGTCCCTCAAATTCGGGCCTAGTCCTACATAGGGCAATGACATAATTAGGCCTCAGGCATGTCCGGATCGAAGAAATTCAGTCTGAATGGGGAGAAATTGTCGTTCAAATTTTGGACCATAAGTCAGTCGTAACTTTTGATCCAAGCATTGTCACAAAACACACAACTTATCGATCTTCATCTGACAATGGTTTCGGGGTCAACCGACCAGCATAGCAGGTCGTGTACCTTCGTTTCGCAGGAAAATGTATGCTTCCCGTTCAAAATTGCAATTTTGGGTAAATTTATTATTTTTAATCATTCTGATTTTTGTCGTCTCTTTATTTTTAGAGTTTTAGGATTTCCGTCTTTTTAGAAAATTCTTGTAATAATGCTTGGACTCCTCCGGTAAGGTTTATCTAAACTTTCTATTTTTGGCAAATTAGGCTTAATTTTGGGTAACTTTCAATTAGGGTTATAATTTTACTATTTTGGGCATTTTCGAATTTGGGTTTGGGTTTTCTTTATTAGTGGTGTAATCAATAAATTATACACCCGTTATTCAATAAAAATATCCGAATGTTCTCTCTTATTTTCTTGTGGACTCAAGAACTCTCCTTGTGAATTCAAGGATTTACTCACTTGAGGAAGGAGGTGATCTTTCTCTTATTGTTTCACGCCCTTCCCTACGTCAAAGATCCAAAAAGAAGGAATAACATGTGAAATGGAAATCTTGGAAGCTACCCCAACAAAAGAGTTTGCCTTCATTAAGAGTATAGATACCAAAAAAAAAGATACTAGAAACAGAGGAAATAAGAGATTAGGAAAGAAATTCTGAGCTGAAAAGTAGTGGGATGTAAATCCTGGTATACTCCAGAAGGTTTCAAGACTACCTTTTTTTGGTCCTCCATAAACATATTTGCAAGTAGACCTTCAAGCCACATGAGACTCCACTCTTTTCCACAAATCGACTGAGAATCCCTTTTTATGTCAAACAGAAATCTTTTACTAGAAGAATGAGAAGGATTACAAAACGATGCGATAAATCAACCAGTGACATGGCGAATCAGAAATGTATACAGAGCATCTAACATGCATATTAAGAGAAAAATAATTCAAGAAGTAACATATTACAGACCTTGATGACAGATGAAATGCTTCTACACCTTCATTTTACATGCAAATTTATGTTGTATATGAAATGATGGAATATTATAGGCCCCACACCACATGCAAAGTATTATATAATATACATGCTACTGCATAAACCAAAGTACAAATCCATGTATCAAAATATAAATTTACAAAGCAACTTCATCTAAGAGTATAGAACCATAATTTGGGTGGGTAGAAATGGTGATTCAGATCACAACAGACCCATAATCTGAATCCAGCGATTCGAAACAGAAATCCTAGGAGCTTTCGATTGAGGTAACATCGATATGCTCTTGGTGAAATTATTATTTCTGCGAGACAGCAAGAAGCTTACCTTGGTTGCACCTGAGGCATGTTGATTAAGGAACGGGTCATGCTGAAACATTTAGGCAAAGAAAAGGTTATCAGAACTTATCATCAGGTATGAAGCCCCTCTGCAGCATTTCATCATGCAGTCGAAATGCCTCCTTCAAGTTGTCCCGGGCAACATATCCATTTATAAGTGATGTATATGTAGATCTATCAGGTGCAAGACCGCTCTTAATCATCTTCTTAAGGATGAAATCAGCTTCTTGCATTCTTCCTTGTCCACAAAACCCATTCAGGAGTGCATTGTATGTAATGGCATCAGGTAGGACCCCTCGGCTTTCCATTTTGTCGACCAAAGCAAAGGCCTCCCCCATCTTCTCTTCTTTCACAAAACCATGAATTAGAGTGTTATATGTTATCCTATCTGGAAGAACACCTTCCCCCATCATCTTATTAAAGAACTCTTCTGCCTTTGTTGCATTCCCCGACCGACAATAGCCTTTAACAACAGAGTTGTAAGTCACCACATTGGGCATTATACTTTTCGCCACCATTTCATCCCATAACCTGAATGCCTCAACAACACGCCCTTTACTACAGAGTTCGTCTATTAAAATGCTATATGTGACCTGATTAGGAAAGATTTTTCTGCATATCATGTCATCCCACAGCTCATTAGCCTTTTCCACATCACCTTCTTTGCAAAACCCATCAATCAAAGTATTGTACGTGACAATATCTGGTTTGAGATTTTTTTCAATCATCATATCGAACAAACCCAGTGCTTTCTCTAGACTACCGTCCTTACAATAACCGTAAATAAGAGTAGTAAAGGTGTAATAATCGGGAGTTATCCCCCTCCCCACCATTTCATTAAAAAGCTCAAATGCATCCAATAACCTCTTCTCCTTGCACATTCCATTCAAGATCGTATTGTACGTAACTACATCTGGAAGACAACCTGTCTCCACCATTTCATCCCGCATCTTGAGAGCCTCAGAGATCAAACCAATTCTACAAAACCCACCAATCAACATAGTATAAATCACACTATCTGGGACCAATCCAACACCCTTCATATCTCTAAAATACACTAGTGCCCGATCAAGATCGCCTTTCCTCGAAAACAAGCCAATAAGCAAACTAAAGCTCACTATATCAGGAACAAGAGCCCGACCCAGCATCTCCTTATAAATCTTCACAGCATCACCCATACAGCCCTTTTTACAACACCCACCAAGCAATATATTATAAGTAGCTGTATTCGGACTCAACCCAATATTGACCATCTCACCCAAAATCTCCACTCCTCTTTCATACGTCCCAATCCTACAAAATCCATTTATAATCGAATTATAGACAACTACATCAGGCTGTGGTCCCTTACCCAGCATCGAATTCAATGACACGAAAGCTTTTTCCAAAAGTCCATTGCGACAATATGCATCAACTAACGTATGGTAAGTCACTATATCGGCAAAAAGGCCCTTCTGTTCCATTTCAAATAAAAACGATTCCGCCTTCTCCATCTTCTTTTCTTTACAGAATGCGTTTATCATGATATTCAATGTATACACATTCAATTGAATTCCGCTCCCAGAAATGTCTCTATAAATCTCCCATGCCATCTCGACCCAACCGACCCTAACCAGCCCACCTAAAAGGCTATTGCACGCATTCACAGACGGTGTAAAACCCCGCCTTTTCAAAATCCGGAACGCTTCTGAAGCTTCCCTCACTTTCCGCGCCTGGACATAGGTTCGAACCAATAGATCAAAAACCATAGGATTCGAATTGCTTACCGTACACGTGGATATAAGAGACTCGACTATTTCGGGGCGCGAAGCACCGCTCCTGCGGACCATCTGGAGGATCAACGCCTGCGCTTCTGAGGTCCTGCGGCTCCGTACCAGCGTGTGGATCATCGCGCTTAGAGAATCCGAGGAGTGTTTGAAGGAATTCGATCCTTTTATGAGGTCGACGAATTTCAGCGATAGCACTGGATTCGAGCTGCATTTGGATAGGACGTCGACGACGATTGGGGGATTGAGATTGGAGGTAGAACTACGCAGGGATTCGAGATTCCCGCCTTCAAGGGCGGAGATGATTTTCGCTGAAGTTAAAGAATCGGATACAGATTTTGCAATATGAGGTTTTGGCGTTTTGGGGTTTTTTTCTACGGTTAGGGTTTTTCTAGGGTAAGGGTTTGAATTGGTAGAGGAGGAGAGAGGATGAGATGGTTTTCTGAGGCTTCGTAGAGTTGCCATTTCAAAGTGCCGTTGGGGATTTTCGTTTCCTCAAAAGAAACTCCGTCTTGCTTCTCGGTTGATCGTTGAATTACTTAATTGCCCCTGTACTCTGGGTCGGCTCCTTTCAGTGGCGATGGATTGAACTAGGGAGTGCAACTCTAGAGAACTGATAGTTGTAATAGATTGATAGGTGGATCTGACCCAGAGATGCAATGGGTTATGGGTCTGTCATTAAGGCCCCGTTTGGATCTTAAGTTGCTTAAGATAAGCTTTTTATTCCACAAGTAGCTTAACTAGTTTCTACCCAGATGAGTATATTTGGCAAACAACGTACTTATCAGCTTCTAATGCCGAGACATGTACGTTTGGTTTATAATTAGATATGAGTAACTTTTTTACTTAAAATTACTTAATCACTTCAAAAATTTTGTTTAGCTTTTTTACTTTTTATATGTCACAAAGAGAATTGAGAGAGGATAGAGTAGAAGCTGATGAATATGTTGTTTACCAAAGTTGCTTACATATTTTATAAGTAGAAATTAAGATAAGTTATTTGGGGCATAAGTATTTCAAGTAACTTATAATCTAAAAGCTCGTTTGGATACTGTTATGGGAAGATCCGAGCCGATTACGAGCAGAAGGACCGACTGTTCATTACTCCGAGCGGAGAGTCCGAACCTCGGAGTAATACTAGGAGAATGAGTTAAGATGGACGAAGCTCCCATTTTCGATCAGTTTCTTTCCAGGGGCAATCGGAAGAAGAGAACATTTGGGTTGTACGATCGACTCCGAGCGAATGGCTCAATGAAACCAATCATCAGCTCGGATTAGTATCGTCGTCCTCAGTCTAGCCGAGCCGAGGTATCCCCGAGGATAAAGGTCCCACGCGCTAAATGAAGAAACTGCAATATATAGGAATGCGCTATTAACTCGCCCACAGATACGCACGTCGTAGGACACGATCTTCGGATTCTGAGCAATATCTCCACGACCCACGTATCCCACTGATTGTGCCGAGATGATCGGATACGAATCAAGCGAATGAGGTATAAATATTGCATCATCCCATAAGCAAAGGTACGCAACATCTGATATTCGACCCTTCTCATAAATTTAGACCCAGATTCTGTTGTCCTGACTTAGGCATCGGAGGGTCCCCCGGCTTAGCCAGGGTCTCCATTGCTTGTGGTTTACGTGCAGGATTCTTAGTTCGACGTCTGCTCGGAATACTTGAAGTGAGGAGGAGGGTTGACCGGATTTCAACCTCAACATTTTTGGCGCCGTCTGTGGGAAACTGATACAAAAAAGCCAGTTTCCTGTTCTTGAAAGTTATGGCTAGAGGAAAGAAGAAAGCTGTGGTGGCGGAACCGGAGCAGACCCGCTCCTCATCACTGCTCCATGCAGAGTCTGCTCCGGGCCCATCTCAGCGTTCTCGCAATCGTTCCAACAGATACCGCGCTTTACAAGGCGAAGTGCAGGCCTTGCGCGATGAGTTGCAACGGATGAGGCAGGAGCGCGAGCCCCAGCAACAACCTGAGCGGAGAAGTCCAGTACCAGAAGAAGTCGGACCAACCGTTCAAGCCCATTCAGCAACAAGAAGTCCGAGGCGCGGGACATCTCCGCAACAATCTACCCGAGCACCGGTGTCTGCTCAAAACCCTCCCCGAGCTCCTACCAGGAATGTGACGACTCGGGCCCCGACGGATGTCCCAGCCACCTCGGCTCTGGCTCCAACGGACCTTCGTCACACCCTGGAGAGGAGAAGGGAGAGAAGGATGCCTGAGCCGGAAAGCACTCGGGAAGAAGTGGCTGAGAATAGGGATCCCTGGGAGTCGCGATTCGCAGACCTGAATAATCAAGTCTTGATGTTACAGAAGCAACAGCAACCGTCATCAATTCCGGCCGCTGTTCAAGCCATGATGGAAGAAACCAAACCTCCGTTCACCTCAGAAATTATGAACGAAGTGATGCCTCAGAGATTTCGGATTCCTCCCGTCATCCAGTACTCTGGGTCCGGCGACCCATCTGAACATGTGGAAGCTTACCGTTCATGGATGCATATACAGACTGCAACCGATGCAATGATGTGCAGAGGATTCTCGATCACTCTGGCCGGATCCGCTCGGAATTGGTATCGACAACTCAAGCCTGGATCCATATGTTCGTTCGAAGAGTTATCTCGGTCATTCCTTACCCAGTTCATAAGCGGTAAGAGAAGCCGAAAGCCCAATACCCACCTGCTTACCATCAAACAAGGACCGAAAGAATCCTTAAAGGATTACATAGCTCGATTCAACGAGGAAGCATTGCAGGTGGAGGACTATGACGACAAGATGGCTCTCGCCGCCGTATGTAGCGGCTTAAGGGAGGGACGATTCGCCTTTTCTATAGGGAAGAACCCGGCAAAGACGTTAGCCGAGCTCATCGCTAGAGCCCAGAAATACGTCCATGCCGAGGAGTTCTCCGCTACTCGCAAGAGTATCCAAATAACCGAGCCGAATGGTAAAGGGAAGAGGCCAAGGAACGAAGAACCCCAGGCCCCGAGGAAAAACTCAGATGATCATTCTACTCGCGATCGCCGACCGAGCAGAAAGCCAGAAGGGAGATTCCGTTCCTATACGCCTCTCAACACTACCGCCGAGCAGATCTTACTGGATATCCGGGGCGAGAAACTTCTCAACTGGCCTGTTTGTATGCGGGCGGATCCAGAGCTCCGCGACAAGCGCAAGTATTGTCGCTTCCACCGAGATCACGGCCACAATACCGACGAGTGCGTAGATCTCAAAGATGAAATTGAATCTCTCATCCGCAAGGGGCACTTGCGTCGGTATACCAAGCAAGAGAAAACTGCTCGGAAAGAGGAACGAACACGTGAACGCCCCAAAAATCCGACCGAGGAACCTGTGGAGATCCGCACCATCTTCGGAGGTACATCAGGAGGAGGAGATTCAAACAGAGCTCGAAAAGCTCACTCCCGAAGGAGTCCGGAGTATTACGTCAATCTTGCCGAGCGGCCTAACAAAGAACCGCGCGTCAGTCCCTGTAACCTCACCTTCACAGAAGATGACGCTCGGGGGATCCAACACCCACACGATGACACCTTGGTAGTTACTATGACCATAGCCAATCATAAGGTGTACCGGATTCTCATTGATACTGGAAGTTCAGCCGACTTGATCTACTCTGAGGCCCTCGCAAGAATGGGGATTCCACAATCTCGGCTCAGACCTGTGAAGACCCCCTTACACGGCTTTGCCGGAGAAAAAGTGATCTCCGAAGGAGCTATTTCCCTCCCGGTGACTGCGGGAGAAGGGCAACATCAAGTCACCTTGATGGTGGACTTCCTTGTTGTTAACGTACCATCAGTGCATAATGTGATTATGGGCAGGCCCTCCCTCAATGCAATGCGGGCGGTCGTGTCTACTTATCACCTGATGATGAAATTTTCCGCCGAAGGCGGAACGGGTTACCTCCGAGGCGATCAACGCGAGGCTCGGAGATGCTATGCCATCGCGGTTCAAAAAGGGTCTGCAAAGCAAACACTCACTGTCAATACCTTGGACCCGCGCGGACCCTCCGAGAGCAGACCAATTGAAGATTTGGAGAAGGTACCACTCGACGAAGTCGATCCAAGTAAGACGGTCCAGCTCGGAACATCACTCACGCCTGAGCAACGCTCCGAGCTGTTGAATTTCCTGCGACGACACAGAGACGTATTCGCCTGGTCACATGCGGATATGCCGGGAATCTCTCCAGACATCTTGGTTCATAGGTTGAATGTGGATCCGAATCATAAACCTGTGAAACAAAAAAGGAGACCATTCGATGCCGAGCAGTGTGGAGCCATTGCGGAAGAGGTCTCGGTTCTGTTGGATGCCGACTTCATTGAAGAAGTATATTATCCAGAATGGATCGCAAACGTGGTACTGGTTAGGAAGGCAAATGGCAAATGAAGAGTTTGCGTGGATTATTCAGACTTGAACAAAGCATGTCCAAAAGACAGTTTTCCATTACCGCGGATCGATCAATTAGTGGATAGTACTGCAAGACACGAGTTACTTTCCTTCCTGGATGCCTACTCTGGTTACAATCAAATCGCAATGCATCCCTCCGACAGACAGAAGACTACCTTTGTCACGGACAGGGGGCTCTACTGTTACCGGGTCATGCCATTTGGCCTGAAAAATGCTGGAGCCACATACCAGAGATTAGTCAACCAGATGTTCGCAAAGCAGATCGGGCGCACAATGGAAGTTTATGTCGATGACATGTTGGTGAAAAGTGTCAAGGCATCCGATCACTTGGCGGACCTCGGAGAAACCTTCGAAGTCCTCCGAAAGTATCAAATGAAGCTGAACCCGACGAAGTGCGTTTTCGAAGTCGGCTCGGGAAGGTTCCTCGGATTCCAAGTCAGTCAGAGAGGCATCGAAGCTAACCCCGACAAGATCAAAGCACTCCTTGACATGAGTTCATCTCGAACTGTCAAGGAGATACAGTGCCTCACTAGACGAGTAGCAGCACTCGGACGCTTCATATCCCGAGCCACTGATAAATGTCTCCCCTTCTTCCAACAGTTGAAGGGTCATAAGAAGGCCGAGTGGACACCCGAGTGCGAGCAAGCTTTCCAACAGCTGAAACAATATCTGGGCTCACCGCCTCTGCTATCAAAACCGGAGGAAGGCGAACCTTTGTTCTTATACCTCGCAGTCTCAGATTCAGCAGTCAGTTCGGCCCTGATCAGAGAAGTGGAGAATAGACAGCACCCAGTATATTACGTGAGCAAAGCTCTGGTGCCAGCAGAAACAAGATACCCCGCTCTGGAGAAGCTCGCACTCGGTCTGGTCGTCTCGGCTCGGAGATTACGTCCATATTTCCAAGCTCATTCGATCATCGTGTTAACTGACTCCCCCCTCCGGCAGATTCTCCAAAAACCAGAGGTCTCGGGTCGGTTGACTAAGTGGGCGGTTGAACTTGGGGAATTTGACATTACTTTCCGGCCGAGGACGTCGAAGAAAGGCCAAGCGGTGGCAGATTTCATTGCGGAATTCACCGTTATGGGTGACGAGCAGATCAACAACAAAGATGAGGCAACTCCGCCTGACCTCCCAAGCAGCTCACAAGTCATTCCTGAAGCCGGATGGATCCTCTACGTGGATGGATCATCTAACTCGAAGCGAGCCGGGGCAGGGATCGTTTTGATCGCTCCTGACTCCACAATCATCCAATATGCCATCCGACTCGGCTTCAAGGCTTCCAACAATGAGGCGGAATATGAGGCACTGTTAGCTGGGCTCAGATTGGCTGCTAGCCTCGGAATCCAATCTATCCAAGTTCGATGCGACTCTCAGCTGGTCGTGAATCACATCTCCGCCGACTATGAAGCCAAAGAAAACAGAATGATCGCTTATCTGGATGAGGCCAGAAAACTGATCGAGAAGTTTTGGAACTGTACGGTCCGCCAGATTCCGAGAACAGAGAATGCATGGGCTGACGCCTTGGCAAAGTTGGCATCAGCCGCAGAGGGAAAGATTCCGCGGATCGTTCCGGTAGAATTCATTGAGCATCCCAGCATCGATCGAGTAGAGGAAAAGACGGTTAATCCGGTGGATAACAGTCCAAGCTGGATGGACTCAATCTTCAGCTACCTCGAATCAGGGGAGGTCCCCTCGGACAGACAGGAAGCTAGGCGTCTGAGACTCCGAGCAGCAAGATATGTTATTCTGAATGGAACTCTGTATAAAAAGGGGTACTCACAGCCATACCTCAGGTGCCTCCGATCCGAAGAAGCAGAATATGTCATCCGGGAAATTCACGAAGGAATCTGCGGAAACCATTCTGGCAGCCGAACCCTGGCTTTAAAGGTGCTTCGGCAAGGATACTTCTGGCCTACTCTCAAAGAAGATGCCAAAAAATATGTTAGAAAATGTGACAAATGTCAACGTTTTGCGTCCGTGCCCCGACAACCGGCAGAAGAAATGACTCCCATGAGCGGTCCGTGGCCTTTCGCTCAGTGGGGGATCGACATCATCGGCCCTTTGCCAACCGGAAAAGGACAAGTCAAGTTTGCCATCGTCGCTGTCGACTACTTCACGAAGTGGGCAGAGGCCGAGCCTGTCGCAAAGATTACCGAACAGAAAATAATTGACTTCGTCTGGAAGAACATAGTCTGCAGATTCGGAGTTCCGAGTACTATCGTCTCAGACAATGGCAAGCAGTTCGACAACGACAAATTCAGGGGTATGTGTAAAGGGCTCGGCATCAAGAATGCTTACGCCTCGCCCCAGCACCCGTAGTCCAATGGGCAAGTGGAGGCAGTAAATAAAGTCATCGAGCACCACCTCAAGAAGAAGCTGGAAAAAGCAAAAGGTAACTGGCCGGAAAAACTCCCATTCGTCCTTTGGGCGTACAGAACCACAGCTCAATCTTCCACTGGAGAAACTCCGTTCTCGCTTTCGTATGGGTCGGAGGCAATAGTGCCTGTTGAAATCGGCCTCCCTACGGCTCGAGTGGTTAGTTTCAATGAAAATAAAAATGCTGAGCAAATCACCGCCAATCTGGATCTTCTGGAAGAAATCCGTGAAGTTTCAAAGCTCCGTGCTGCCGCTCGACATCAACAGGTAGCCAGATTCTACAATTCTAAAGTGAAGATCAGGCGATTCCGACCAGGGGACCTAGTTCTTCGACGAGTCTTTCAGAACACGGCCGAGCCAGGAACCGGAACACTCGGCCCTAACTGGGAAGGACCATACCGAGTGGTCCGATCAACTAAGCCCGGATCCTACCACTTAGAAGATCTCGAAAACCGCCAACTCCCCCACCCGTGGAATGCAGAGCATTTAAAAATTTACTATGAGTAATAAAGCGCTCCGAGCAGCTCACTGACCCTTGAGGTCATTCAATAATGTACGCCCCCGGGCGACAAGCCTTTAAGGTTATGAATAAAAGCATATCCGATCAGCTTATCCTTGCCATCAACAAAGACCAAACGGGCTAAAATTCTACAGGCGCCTCCTCTTAACCGAGGAGATAAAACTACGAGGCGATCCGACTTCCCACTAAGGAAGTCGGACCAATTTCTACAAAGGCATCCCCCCTTAACCGGGTGGGCAAAGCCAATGGGTAACTCCGACCCCCTAGTAAGGGAGTCGGTCCCATCTACTCAGAAGGCCCTCCGCTGAAAAGCGAAACGACTTGATCCTTTTAAGGATCAGACCGAGGCCCAAACCACATCCAAACAAATCAAGGGCACGGCTCTACTGCATCGCATAGTAAGTAAGAACAACCAAGAAAAAGAAGTGGGGACCCAAAATTGGCTCTCTCATTAAATGATTACAAAAACATAGTACAAAATAATATACAAATAAAGGAAATGGAGTCTTCAGGAGGGCAGAGGAGCTTGGGAACCGGGGGCTTGATCCGGGTTGGTCGGCTCGACAGCAGCATCGGCAGGGTCCTCAGGCAGGAGAGGATCAAGGTCAAGGTCCGGATACAACACGGACCTCGATAAGGCATTCGTCAAAACCGCGGTCATAAAATTTGGCGGCCTCGACATCCCTCTCCTTCGAGGTCTTGTATGAATCTATTGCCGCAGTAACTGCCATGGCCAAGGAGGCTTCAGCCTCGGCCCTCTGAGCTTCCAGAGCCGCCGCTATGGCTCTGCTTTTCTCTTCTACAGCCTCAGCCCTGATCTTCTTCTGATCCTCATTCAGTCGGGCAATCTCCTTAGTCGGGTGTCAGCTCGGACCTTGGCATGACTCGGCTCGGCCCCACGCTGCATCACGACACGACGCTTCGAGATCCTTCGCGACCCTCTGAAGCTGAAGCAGTTCAGATCTGCTGCCTTCAAGCTGGTGACACAGATCACTCCGCTCCAGCTGAAGAATAGAAGCCTTGTCCCGTAAGACCCCCGCTTCCGTTTGGAGGGTCTCCGTCTCCGCCCGGAGGGCTCCCACCTCGCTCCTGAGGGCTTCGACCTCGGCGTCAATTTTCCGACGCTCTCGGACCCTCTCCCAGCATAGGAGGATCCTCGGAACAGACTGGTTCAAAGCAAAGAAATGAGAAGGAAATAATAACACAAAAAATAGCTACAACTTCAAGGGGGCAGAAAGTACCTGATAGAAGACTCCAGCCAAGTCTTCCAAGAAGCAGTCATCCGGTTTATCGAGAAGGCGAGAAATGGATTCCTCCGAAACATGTTTCGCCGCCCAATCCGTTAGACAAGACATGTGATAACCCGGCTCGAACCGTCCTCCGCTCGTGCCAACTTGAGCCGAGCCCATCTCTTCTCCGGCTCCCGTCCGACTGCCAGCCGAGGGTTGAGCCTCTCCCTCAGCATCACGTATAGCCTCCCCCTCATTACCCGGTTGGGTAATCATAGCGTCAGCCATTCGAACGGCTTCCTCCTTCTCGGAGGATGAGTGAACTGCTATCAACGGAGGTTCTAACCTTGCTCCTTCACTAGGAGGAGCGGCAACGGATGGAGGGGAGGGCGCCCCGTTCTTTGGGCGTAACCGAGTTTAAGGCCGCGCGAGAGGTACGACCATCTCAACACCGACCGGGGCCCCCGTGGCTACACCCGATGGTGTTGGAATTGGGGACACAATTACAGATGCAACTGCCCCCGGTAGTATTGAAATTGGGGACACAATCGCAGATGCAGTTGGTCCCTCAACTAAAGGCGCTGAGGCAGGAAATGGAGCTGTATCCCGAACCAAGATGTTTGGGATAGGGGGAGGAAGTGCCGCCCTCTGAGCCGCAACCACTGAAGCAGAACCTGAAGGATGAACTCTATGAGCGACCTTCTTCCTCCGAGCTACCTTCGCGGGGGGCTCAGTCCTCAATATCTCCTCGGCAGATAGCGCAGCTCTCCTCCTCCTAGAACCGGACGCCTCGACCATGCCTGTACAGCAGAATGATTAAGATAACGTTACCTCGGACCTGTAAAAAAAAATAAGGATACTCACTGAGTGAAGTAGAATGCGGCCTTGTCTTGCAAAGCCCCGATCGATAAAGGTTAGCCGCTGTAATCAGATCTGACCAGCGGCGATGCTCCTCTGAATATGTCCTCGCTTTGGCTATCTGGTTCTTCTGGTCCGAGGTAATGAAGGGTATGCCCCTCGTGAAGCCTGCAAAACAATTGTTTTTGAGTGAGGCTGAAGTAAAAAAACAAAACAATGCGAAAAAAGAAATCCCGACCCGACCTGGCATAGTGAAGCAAACGGGAACCCGAGTCGATAAAGCCCCGACCTCCGCTGCTGGCGCCTCCCACTCGCCTGCGGCCCAAAACCACTTGTTCTTCCAGTCCTTATTCGAGGACGGAAGACCCAAGATAAGCCCTGACCCCTTGCTACCCCTGGTCGCGAAATAGTACCAGGGATCGTTACCTTCATGCTTGACCAGGTACAAATTCATCAGCTCGGCTGGCGTCAACGCCGAGTTCCCTACTTGGTGCCAGATAATGTAAGCGGAAATTAGCACTCTCCAAGCATTAGGCGCGAACTGTCCAGGCGCAAGCCCTAAGTAGACGGTTAGAGTTCTAATGAAGGGGTGCATCGGGAGTCGGAGTCCGCACAATAGGCCACATAAAAATATGGCCACCTCCCCGGCCGCGGGATTGCCAGCAGCATCAGAGGGCTCAGGGGCCCTGATCCGAACGGAGCGAGGTATGTCAAACTCCGTCCGAATCCATTCCATCTGGGACTCTGTAATTACAGAGCCCCCTGGGACCAATTCTGACGCCCTCCCACCAGGGGGCATCTCTGGAACATCGGCGGTGACAACTCTGAGGGCTCGTTTCGCCCCTTTCTTGCTGACCTGGCGAGTCCGAGTTCTCGCCACCGCCTGTTTCCGGGGCCTAGGATACAACGGCACCGCTTCGAAGGAACCTTCAGAAGCCCCTCTTCTGTTATCAGAACTCCCCAACTCGGAGTCGTCATTGTAACTCCTAGCCATTTCCTATTGGAAGACATCTTGGGTCAGGGATGTTAAAGATCAAACTCACCCGACAATCGCCGGAGATGGCTTCAACAAGCGTGAGAACTAAGTCGGAAGCTACTTCTGCCGGAAATCGCCCTCACCGGAAATCGCCTTCTCTGTTAAAACAACTCAAATGCAGACGATAGCAGTCGAATGAAGACCCTGGCTAGGCCTTTTATAGAATAAAGAGGCCCTGCATTGAATGGCCTGTAATAATGGCTGCGTCGGAATCACGACTGGCCGACTCCGAGTCCGACGTGGCGTTATATCATTGGTTCAAAACATGGTAAAAGCAACGATATCCTCCTCGATTATTGTGTGAATTAATTTACACGGTACCCGAGCGCAGAAAAGAACGCTCGATATGACGCCTCGAGAGCACGTGGCAATCACTCACAAGTCGGTAACGATTCGAAATCTCAACCGTCGCCACGTGTTCGGTCGTGTTTAGCTCGAAGCCGCTAAATCTCGAGTGCGAGACGTTTCACACGAGAGTCATAAATGCACCAAAGAATCGAGGCGACTGATCTTCCAGTTGATTACTCTCCGAGCTCATGAATGACCTCAGAGAGTAGGGGGCTTCTGTTATGGGAAGATCCGAGCCGATTACGAGTAGAAGGACCGACTGTTCATTACTTCGAGCGGAGAGTCCGAACCTCAGAGTAATACTAGGAGAATGAGTTAAGATGGACGAAGCTCCCATTTTCGATCAGTTTCTTTCCAGGGGCAATCGGAAGAAGAGAACATTTGGGTTGTACGATCGACTCCGAGCGAATGGCTCAATGAAACCAATCATCAGCTCGGATTAGTATCGTCGTCCTCAATCTAGCCGAGCCGAGGTATCCCCGAGGATAAAGGTCCCACGCGCTAAATGAAGAAACTGCAATATATAGGAATGCGCTATTAACTCGCCCACAGATACGCACGTCGTAGGACACGATCTTCGGATTCTGAGCAATATCTCCACGACCCACGTATCCCACTGATTGTGCCGAGATGATCGGACACGAATCAAGCGAATGAGGTATAAATATTGCACCATCCCATAAGCAAAGGTACGCAACATCTGATATTCGACCCTTCTCATAAATTTAGACCCAGATTCTGTTGTCCTGACTTAGGCATCGGAGGGTCCCCCGGCTTAGCCAGGGTCTCCATTGCTTGTGGTTTACGTGCATGATTCTTAGTTCGACGTCTGCTCGGAATACTTGAAGTGAGGAGGAGGGTTGACCGGATTTCAACCTCAACAGATACCAACAAATAAGTTACATTTTAACTTATGTTAATTTATTAAGTTAATTTGGTAATTGTCGTCATAAAAGCAACTTAATTACTACTTATCTTGATAAGTGTTTGTATTTTTTTACTCGTTACTTTTCTACTTATTTCTCTTTCATAGTTCATATTAAAGGAGTCTCTCTCACTGTCCATATCAAATAAGGCCCCACATGATGGATGACTCCATATTAATGTGGGCCCGCGTAATTTATTGTTCACATCAATGGTCGTCCTGTAATGATAAATACCCCACATGCAAAGCTGGCTAGAATGATAGACGACCCACTTCAAAGGTGGGACCTACATGATGGATGGTCGGGCTTCACATGATGGGCCATGGACATTGAAGTTGGCCCCCACATGATGAATGGCCCATATTAAATCGACCTCACATAATAGATAATTCACATCAAAAGTCAGCCATATTGATGAATGGCCCACATCCAAGACAAGTGCAGTATGATGGACAACCCACATTGAAGGTGGGGCCCACATGATGGACAGTCCACATCAAAGGTGACCTCTACATGATGGGCAATTAATAATGGTGGGCCCCACTTCAAAGGCCGGCCTAATGATGAGTGGCCCATATCTAAGGTGGGCCCCGTGTGATGGACAGCCCACATCAGAGGTGAGGCCCACATGATTGATGGTCCACATCAAATGTGGAGCCCAAGGGTCTAATATTTTAGTCCATGTCTAGATAAAGCCTGACCTCCCAACTGACCCATAGACCACCATATTTATTCTACACATGTTGCTTATGTGATGAATCGACCAGCCAGATGTTTGGGCCACCCAAAAATTAAGCCCGTCGGGTAATCAGGTGGGATTGCGCTGTTAAACATGCATGGAGGAAAAGGATTTGTGAGAATTGATCGGGGATCTCTGTTTTAACATACATGTAGACCTTAACATGGCACATACCCAGGCCCACCTGATGGAGGGCCTAGATCTCTGAAACCATATCAAATTGGCACGTGGAGAGAGAGAGAGAGAGAGAGAGAGAGAGAGAGAGAGAGAGAGAGAGAGAGGAGCCGAGCATCGTTCCAATCAAATATATGATTCCATCTCCAAGGCACATTTTGGTATCTGAATCTAACATTTTATTTTGGTTCCAAAAAAGGCCCATTATGGTTGGTGGATTAGCCCATCTATAAATTGGGGGATGATTACTTATGATATTGGAAACTAAATATACTTTTCTACTTTTTGACTAATAAGTATATTATTTATGCTTGGGTCCCTCTCCCTCATACGATCCTCAGCTCGTCGTGGTGAGCTTGGGTTGCCCGAAAAAACATGACACTTGTATATGATCTAGGCCATTTCATTGGTGGGCCATACTTTTAACAGGTACAAAAATAAGCAAGGCTACTCATTGAGTGATCATAAATGTACGATTTTGCATGTGTGAATATACCGTTCCTTCTTGAATAATACGTTGGATCACTGAATAACATGCCCGTATTGGGCTGCTGGCAATAGGGGTCTATACAATCATATCATTCATGGACCATACAGGTACGTATTCGGGTGTTGCATACAAGTTCTCAGACAATACGTTAAACCTTGCTTTTATTTGATACTAGGACCAGGGACTAGGCCAGGCATTGCCTGGCTTTATTCAGTTCTATGAAGCATGGTCTGGCCCTCTTAGAAGGTGGGTCATCAATTTCAGGCCTAACACCACCCACCAAAATCATCAATGAGCCTGTTCTTGAATCTAATGAGCCTAAATAAAAACATTAGCTTGGGTCCAACCCATTTATCGATCAGACCCGAAAATAGGACCTGGCCCAACAGATGGGCCTATTTAAAAGGCCTGATTAGCCTAATCTGAGGCTGTTACTCAAAACTTCAAGACGAGACTTATGTCGCCGCACAAGCTCAACCAATAAAGGATTCCCCAATGACGCCCACATGCAGAGTGGTTGAATGAAAGGAACCGATCGGTTTCTTGGGATTATTGTGTATGGTTTCATGGTGTCTTGTTTGGTCCCGTTGAGAGTCAACCCAACCCGGTTCAACTGAGTGAATCCGTGGCCTAACTGAGTTACGAGATCTTCAACCCCACCCACCTCTGATTAGATGTATTGAGTTGACTCGGTTAGGTTGCATGTCTTTACTCGTGCCTCGGCTGTAGACTCGTAAGCATTTCAACATGAGGTCAAGGGTTCGAGTAAACAATAGGTGATTCTATTGAAAACTTCACGAATATCAGCTTAATCCAAAACTTTCGTGGCCCATGAGAAGTTTTTAATGGTTACTACTGTTTCCTAAATTATGGTCCACCCGAGCTTTGGATTTCCTTAATTTTTGGGATCCTGATCTAAAATGAGGTTTCAAAACAGATGAATGGTTATTGTCCACCCGAGATTTGGATTTCCTTCATTTTTGGGATCCTGCCCTAAAATGAGGTTTCAAAACAGATGAATGGTTATGGTCCACCCGAGATTTGGATTTCCTTAATTTTTGGGATCCTGCCCTAAAACGAGGTTTCAAAACAGATGAATGGTTATGGTCCACCCGAGATTTGGATTTCCTTAATTTTTGGGATCCTGCCCTAAAATAAGGTTTCAAAACAGATGAATGGTGTGGATATAAGGCAAATACATCAAGGTAAGCCCCACGGTCAGGGATCCCACCCACCGTCGCTCCCCATGTTGCGTTGTTAGTTCTGACCGTCCATATTTCCAATTCAATTAAGATCGTTGAAAAGAAATTTTTGTTCATACACATTTTCACATATATACGGCCATAATCATTCTTGGAGATTGTGCTGGCCCATCATGATGCTAGACAGATGGATGGTCCCGATCATCCAACCAACTTCAGAAATGCGGCAAAGTCAAATGCACCAACGTGGTGCCTGTGGGCAAATCCAGGACATTCATGGTGGGGTCCCACTGGTGGATTTTTCATGGCCCAAAGATCTGGCCAATCCAAGTGGATCAACAAGTGTGAAGTAATTGATAACTGTAACAATTGCAATGAATGGTCTACATTCAACATGCATGGCCTGCTTTAATAATGAATGGGCTGCATTGATGTTTAGGGAAGGAGTGAAAAATGAAGATACCATCTAATAACTGCACCACATCCCACACGCCTGCCACGTTGGCACCTGGGAATTGAAGTTGAGGTGTCTGGAACTAAAATTCATGTCATATGTATGACAAGGGATCGTCCACACTTTCATCATCAATTCATCATTCAGTTAATAAGAGTAATTTGATACTCTGGCGACGACCGGCGGTTGGTAAGCAGGCATTCCAAAACGCATACGTGGCATACATAAATTCAGTATTAACCGTTCAAACTGAAAGATCTGCTGGAAATGAGTCATCTTACAAAATCAGATTGACTTAATGATCCTAGCCAACTCTAATTAATGGGCATTTGTTTGTTGAGTTTGCACCGTCGTCTATTATCTGTTTCGATTGTCTGTTAAGGGTGGCCTTTGGACGGTAACTTACTTTAAATTAGCTATTATCCGATGAGTAGCGTATTTGGTTTTCTACTTAGCAGATAAATTTATTTAGGAAACAACATATACTTCTCAGTCAGAAGCTAGAAAAACATTTTTTTATTTCCAACATCATAAATATTTACCCCGTTTGTTTCCCTCACGTCCACCATCTATCATGTGGGGCTCACCTTTGATATGGATCATTCATTATGCGGGCCCTACCTTTGATGTGGGTCATTCACCATTAGAGGTGAGCCTTTAATATGCATCGTTCATTGTGTAGGGGTCACCTTTGATGTTGGCCATCTATCATGTAGGGTCCGCCACCATGTTATTGTCCATCATGAGGGGGCTACCTTCAATATCCACCGCCCATCATGTGGGCCCCATCTTTGATGTGGATCATCCATCATGTGGGCCCCACCTCTAATGTGAATTGTCTTTCATGCAGGCCCGCCTTTGGATATAGGCTACTTATCATTAGGGCGGACCTTTGATGTGGACTATCCATCATGTGGGGCCACCTCAATATGGGCCATCCATCATGTGGAGCTCAACTTCAATGTCCGCTGCTCATCATGTGGAGTCCACCTTTGATGTGGACCGTCCATCATGTAGGCCCCACCATTGAAGTGGGTCATCCATCGTACCAACCTTCTTTAGATATGAGTCGTTTATCATCACGGGCTTACCTTTGATGAGGGCCATCCACCTTGATGTATATCACTTATATCTATGTTGTCCATTTGTTTTGAAAACTTATTTAAGGGCATTCGAACAAATGAAGCAGATCCAAATCTCAAATGAACCATAATATATGAAATAGTGATAATTGACCATCAAAAACTTCTAAGTGGGCACAAAAGTTTTAAATCAAGTTGATATTTGTGTGGTCTCTTCATTTAGGTTTTTGCAACCTTAAAACCAAGTTGGATGGAAAATAAACATTTCGGTGGTCCCTATAAAGTTTTTTAATGGTGGAGATTTAATCATGACTATTTCCTATGGTATTGTCCACCTAAGATTTGGATTTGCTTCATTTTAGAGATAATGTCTAAAATGAGATGTAAAAACGGATGGACAGTGTGGATGTAAGGCACATGCATCATAGTGGGCCCTATAGTTAGGAATCCACCCGAACTGCACCCCATTAATGTGGGGTCATCCATCATGTGGGGCTCACTTTGATGTAGACCATCCATTCTGTGAGCCCCACATTCGATGTGGACAGTTTAACATTTGGGGCCTCCTTCAACATGAACAGTGAAAAAGAGCCTCTTTGACATGGACAGTGAGGAACAACCTCCTTTAATATATATTGAGGGTGGGAAAGAGAAGTAGAAAATTGATAAGTTCAAAAGTTTAAAAATAAAAATAACTTATAGTAAATAGGTTTAGGTACATAACTTACTTTTGTAATCATGTTTATCAAACTAAATAACTTAAGTTAAAATGTCGTTTATTCGCTGATAAGTTACTTTTTCTACTTACAGCAGTAAATAAGTAACCTATTTGAGATAGTAAGTTTGGTTTAAGATAATTTATGAGCAACTTTTTTTTAAAAAAAATCTTTAAGTTAGTTAATCACTTTAGCTTAATAAGTAAAAAATCAAGATGCATTTGTTGCTGTGCCTCACTGGTAGACTTATTGAGGTTTTAACACAAGGTCAAGCATCCCTTGTGATGCCAGTGTGCGAGAGTGTGGGGCAGGTATGTGAGAGTGTGGTGGGTTGCGAGTGTATGCAAAGGTATGAGCATGTGTAAAAAAAATAAAATTAAAAAAGTAGAAGCCAAGATAAGTTGCTTGAGGCCTAAGCAACTTACCTCAAGTAACTTAAGATCCAAACACCCCTAAATGTCCACCAACCAAGCAGCTAAGATATCAAACCAGTGTAATTTTGAGCTATCTAGACTATCATCTGTGTTCCCAACAGCTTTATTTAAGTCATCTTTATTTCTTGCGAATGAACCATCTCATTGCCAGAGTATCAAAAATTTTCCACCCTGTTGTTTGTAAAATTGCCTAACTATGAATTTGCATTCCGAATTTTACAAAAGGAGTTATCTAATCCACTGGCAAAATGCAATGCTTGATACATAGGTACTCAGAAATTATACATGCGGAGTGCACTGACTCAAATGTAACGAATAGATTGTGGAACCCATTATTTTTAAGTCACAGCCCCAAAATCAGAGTGGTGGAACAACCCTGATTCATGGACACTTTTTGTTGAAATTTCATGCTCATCGTCATCAGATTATCAGATAAGCATGATTTTTGGTTCTTGATACATTCAAATTAGGTCCCATTATTTGTGCAGTGTTATATGAATTACTTACAAGCCTAGTAAGCAATTTCTAAATAATTTTATAACAAACCTACCATTTGCTAAGTACCAGTTCAAAAATCAGAGCCATCAAACAATCCTAAGCTCTGATTTGGGCCACTTTGTTGAAATTTTATCTTCAACCATTCAATAAATGTTCACTAATCTGATAGTTAGATTATCAAGTAAATGTGATTTTTAGCTCATCATACATCTAATCATGGGCCCATAATTTAGCTAGTTTAGTTTGAATTAAGCGCATGTCACATGTCGACTTTCTAAATATTTTTTTAGTATTTGTGTCTTCCCTCACACTCTGCTAGAATATTAAAGGTTTTTTTTTTATTATTTGACTTGCAATCCAAGTTTGTTCTTACCCTCCACTCATTTTATACTTTTTCTTAAATATGCGGTGGACATGCATTTGTCAAGAAAGTTGCCTCCTCTCCCTTTTGTTCTTTTCTTAAATGCAGTCAAGGAACATCCACATAAGTGTATGTGTGTGCCACTCATGTTATAATATTTTTTTTTTTGTTAAATCTGCAGTGGACTTACATTTGCTAAGAAAGTTGTGCCCTTTCGACTTTCTTCTCTCTCTCTTTTTTTTTTTTTCCTAAAAAAATACATTTAGTCAAGCATTCATTGACCATGTCCTGCACATGTGCTTACATGTGTCACATGTTTAAAAACAAAAACAGACCATTCATCAAATTCACTGTTATTAGAAGAAGATATAATAATAATAATAATAAACAAAACATACACACCAATGGATTTCAGGCCATTGGATACCTAGGCAGGGCTCATAATCTTAAGTTTATCCTAAAATTAAAATACAATGATGTTGCCTTTTGGTTTTGAGATTTTCATGATAATGTCACAAAAAAGTATAGATCCTTTGCCAATCTCCTAAAAACATATATATTTGACTAACAATTTTTGTGTTTGGTTCAATAATGGTAAAATTATAATGATGGCACTTCTCCTCTCAATTACGAAAGTGATGGGCTAAATAAAAGACTTTTTATTGTTAGCTTGTTAGTACTCCCTGTTGTCAGTTCACACATCATTATTAGCCACCCCTACTGGGGAATTGATACCAAGACCTCAGTGTTGAAACGAGGTATCTTTCACTCAGTTTATCACTTGAGCTATGGATTAGGGTGTCTAAATAAAAGACCCAAAACAACTAGGAAAAGGAGGAAAGAGATTTTTGATCTGTAAATGATAAAAAGCAAGACAGCCCAAAGTGTCATACATCTAGGATGCTTGTTGTCTTACCTTCTTCTTTTTTACATTTGCATCTTTTCTTTCCTTTCACTCGTATAAAAATCTCCTCACCATCTTAACCATGGATAGACTTCAAAGATCAACAAAGTTGCTTTCATCTTAAATATGAGTAACATCACAATCGTCTGGTCGACATCATATTCAACTGTCCTTGCTTGCACTTCCAACCATGGCCCATAAATGTATAGTCTACGTCATTCAACCATCCTCACTTGCACTTCCAGCCATGGCCCATAAATGTGCCTCAACTACTTATCAAAATTTATCTTCATTTTTATTCTTCTCTTTATTCTTTTTTTTTTTTTTTCATTATCTTTTTTGAGTTTCCAACAACTCCAACTTGCTTTGTTGAGAGAATGACCACTGATCACCTGTACCCAGCTGTATGACAACGTAGCATGCAACCATGGCTTCCCCACTGAAGTTTCATGTGTGCGCCACATCCAATTACTGTAAATGCTGGGCCCCACAATGAAATCACTTGGGAAAAGTGAAAATTTTGGGCCTATATATCCATTCATCAATTGGGACACAATATCAAAATAGTTTGGTAGTCTGTGATCTGACTCAATGTTCAGGTGTGGCCCACATGATGAGTGATTTGGCTTTAGTTTTTGACGGCAGGTGATTTACATGGTGTTCAGAGTAAGCGGGTTGCATCCCCATGACGGACTCAGTCTAACTAAGGGCTCTATGAGGCCCAACATGATGTATGTATTTTATCCATGCCGTCAATCCATCTTGCCAGTTCACTTTAAGGCATGAGCTCAAAAATAAAGCTTATCTGAGGCTACAGTGGACCACATGACAAGATGCTATCCAACTTGTACATAAGGTCAACTAGACCTTGATGAAAGGTAAATACAAACATTAACTTGTCAATACTTTTATGCTCTCTAGAAGTTTTAATAGCAGGCATTCAATCTCAAAAGTTCCAACACTCCATAGGGGTGAAATCCCACAACAGCATGAGTGTGTGGGCATGTGTAAGTGTGGAGTGTGCGTGCGAAAGCAAAAAAAAAAAAGGCATTCAATCGCTACCTTGTGGCCTGTATAAAGCGCTTAGATGTATTTCATTTTTTAAAGCTCATTTCTTTAAATGGCCTACTAAAATAGATGCAACGCATGAATAAAAACCATGCAGGATGCAATCCACCTCCAGTGGGCAGCCGATTAGGTGTTACTTGGATAACACATTAGTGGGTGTTTTTATGATTATGGGACCCACCATAATGTATGGGTTTCATCATACCGTCCACCAGTTTTTCCAGCTTAATTTAAAGAACGCTTTCAAAATGCAGCATATCTAAATCTCAAATGGACTCTAGTCATTATCTTGTTACACACTCTGGCACGCTGATAAGGCATCCGGAACCGGGACTTCTTGTTACACACTCTCGCACGCATATAAGGCATCCGGAACCGTGACTTCTTTGTTGAAATACACTCTATCTACCATGAGCCATAGGTCGGAGCCCCAAATCTCAAGTGGACCTCACCATATGAAAACTTTAGGGCTTGTTTGGTCTGTCGAATCAAATGGCATTGAATTGTACGAGATGGGATTAACATGGTATTGCACAATGATTACACGTCTGGAAATACCATGTATTTTAGCTATCCAATCTCATATTTGACCAAAAATTCTTGCCACGGGAAAACACTAGATTAAGCAAAATCTTGTTTGGTGGATTGTGGAATTGTAATCAACTAACCAAATTAACAACGGATGTCATTTACTTGTACACATATATGACCAGAATATTATAATGGTTTACATGGATGAACAACATGGGCAAATGCATGCATCAATGTGGGCCCTCATGTATAGTGGATTTCAAAATCTACCCAAATGTAATTTCATCCCATCTAATCCCAACATTTCTTATCCTCCTCAAATAATGATGGAATTTATATAAGACCAAAATGCAATTCTATATCACCAAATCCCATCTAATATCCTGCGCCAAACGCCCCCTCACGGATCACGTTTAGGTGGAAAAGAAGGGGCCTGTATTGAGTCAGCAACGTTCAGCAGTAGAGCGCGGATTATGTGTTACCTGGTTAGGCGGTAGCAGCGACTTAGCGGGTGTTACTAGGCCCACCTTGATGATATGTTTTATATCTGCTCCATGATATGTTTTATATCTGCTCTGTCCATTCATTTTTTCAGCCCATTTTATGAAGTAATCCTAAACATTAAGCACATCCAAATCTCAGGTGGACCACACCACAAGAAACAGTGATGATTGAACACTCACCATTAAAAACATCCCAAGGCTCACTGTAAGAAGATATGTAATGTTTATTGGTCATCCTGACAATGTCAACCAGAACTGGATGAAGGTAAAATAAAAAGATTAGCAGCTTTTAATGGTCATTCACCAATTCTTCTAGTGGTGTGGTCCACCCAAGATTTGGATCTGCTTAATTTTTGGGATGAACTCCTTAAACGAGATTAAAAATCGGATGGGCGGCGTGGATACGAAACATATTCATTGAAGTGGGCCCCACACGGTAAGAGTAACACCCACAAACAGCTACTCCGCGGGGAGAATAATCTCATGGCCCAGGGCTACGGGGGTAGGCCGTAGGCGGCCTCAATCAACGGCCTTAAGATATTCTTCCTTCGTCCACCGGGCACGTGTCCCTTATTCCAATACCTTATGTAGCCCACGTGAGTTCTGGCCAAGTCATTTGCACGGTGCTGGAACATGGATTGTCGACTTGTCTGAGTCGACCCAGCCTCGGTCAGGACCAGTACGGGTTGTACCACGAGTCACCCTCCACTCAATCTGAGACTTGCCTATTTACCCCTGACTCGGGCGAGTCGGGACCAGCGTGCTGACTGGCATAAATTGTACACGTGGCATGCGATTAACACAAACTAAACTGCTCAAAATTGTGGGGCCCAAGTTACGTAGATCATATATCAAAATGTAACAGCAATTTCAGTATCTATCTGGTCCATTCATGGACAATTAGATATACGGTTGAAATTAAAGATGTCCAACAATCTGAATTCAGCAAACTACTTTTCACGAATCAGAGATTAAGATTGTCCGAACAATCTGGTTTTGCAACCCCAAATTGGACGGTTTAATTTGAGTCAATGTATTCCACGTGTATTGCCTGAGTATCAACCATCAACTACGCCAGAGTATCCACTCCCGCGTGTTCATGGTTCACGAGAGACTGAAGTTCATGGAAGTCAAGGAATCTACTGCAGACACACTCACATGCCCGTATAAATTTTACTTGCAACAGTGACAACATGTGAGGGAAAAGGCAGTCGGTTGTGTTCGAGCATATCCAATGCAACGGACAGCACCTCACGTGACGTTTTTTTGTTTTTTTGGGGTTTTCCTTCCCACAGGAGTAGGAGACGCGATTTCCCTGTAACCCTAAGATCTGCGGGGCCAACATGGTCTCTCTGTTATATCCGCTCCGTCCATCGATTGCGCCAGCACATTCCAGGACGATCATTCAGATTCCAGACTCAAGTGGGCCATGACTATAAGAAACGGTGGGGATTGTACGGTCATCATTTTAAACTTCTAAGGGGCCACAAAAGTTTTGGATCTGGATGATGTTTGTGTTTTCCTTTCATCCCGGTGAGAATCACCTTATGAACGGGCAGGATGGCATATAAACATTACGGTGGGCTCCAGAAAGTTTTCAATGGTGGGCATTGCCGGCACCAACGTTTCCTGTGGTGTGGCTCGCTTGAGTTTTGGATCTGCCTCATTTTTGGGCTCGTGTTCTAAAAAGAGCTGGCAAAACGGATCGACGTAGTGGATGTAATACAGTAACCACGATGAGCCTCTCCAAGCATAGGGTTACAGGGGAATGTTTAACGCCAGGTTACTGGGCAATAACGTACTGGTGTAGGTTACTCTATTTCTCGAGGTTTGCTGCCACAACACGACACACGTACGTCCACACGTGGATACAAGTGCCGAACTACTGCTTGTGTAGGACATCCTCCTATCCATAGTCTTCCTGATCATCAGCCAAAAAAAAACAAGCCGATCAACTCTCGCATACGTCACGGATCACCATCCATTGTCATGCCTTCCTGATAGTTAAACGGCTCGATGTCCTATACGTTTTGCAGATTCGCGTGGGGAGTGGATTGCGTGTGACCCGTGCCTGGGGCTGTGATGGGCCATAAAGATGTCCGTGACAAATTCACTCCGTTCATCTGTTTTGAAAGATCGTAATAGTACCAGAATTTAAAATTAAAAAGATCCAAAACTCATGCGAGCCATACCACACGAAACAGTGGGGATTGAACGCCTGGCAGTGATACAGTTTATCTTAGTGGTAATAATTCTATGAACGGTTTGGATGGCATGTAAACATCATTGTCAGCTTCAAGAAAGTTTCAACGGTGGTCGTCATTGTTCCCACTGATTTTTAGAATCCTGTCCTATTGTCATATTTAAAAACAGATGGACGGAGTGGATTTGTCATGGACATCTGTATGGACCCCACACAGCCCCAGGCACACAGATATCTATGTGGCCGGGGTCATAGGCAATCCGAGTATAGGTCCGTGACTCCGTGTACATGTGCGTGGAAGGCGAGTAAACCTCCTATTTGTTGCCAAAAAAGGACAAAAACAATAAAACATTCCTAGACATTGACTGAGGAGAACAGCTTGTCCAAACGAGTACGAATCTTACTCGCGCATTTGAGATTCAAGCCGTTCATCATGCACCGCCCAGCTTCACGAGGATGCTAGCAACCTCTCAAAGCTTTTATGACATGTGTGACAGGCTATCGATCATCCATTCAACTGATGCAAAAAATCAAATAGATCGGATGATCCTTAGAGTGGATAAAGTGCAGCCGGCCCTTATCATGGAGCCTAGCTTGATGTATGTATTTTATATCTATTCTCTCCATCTGTTTTTCCATAACAGTTTAGGGCACCATGAGCCTAAAAATGAAACAGATCCAAAACTCAGGTGGACCATACCATATGAAGCAATAGTGATTGATCATTAAAAACTTCTAGGCCCCAAAAGTCTCTGAACAAGCTAATATTTTTTTTTTTTTTTTTTTTTTTAATAATTTTATTCTGATTTGTATGAACTTACCAGAAAAAAAAAAACATTATAAAAACATTGCAGTAAGGTTTAGGGAGTTTTAATGGTGTGCTGTTCAACTACCATTGTTTTCTATATTATGGTTATATTTGGATCTACTTCATTTCAGTGCTAATGCTGGCGCGAATAACTTATGTTGCTGTCTAATTATTGTTTGTCAAAAGCCTATATATATATATATATATATATATATATATATATATATATATATATATATATATATATATATATATATATATATATATATATATATATATGTTAGTACACACTCCACTGTCAGCGTACACTTAGGGGTGTACATCGGGTCGAACCGAGTCCACTGGCTTTAGCTTGACTCGGCTTGGCTCAGTCCTCGAGCTTGACTGGCTAGCCCAACTCGATTCGGTCAGCAGCTCAGGCCAACTCGAGCCAAGTTCAAGCCAAGATCGAGTCGAGTTCGCCGTTGAGGCATTTCCACAAACACTTGGCCTGCACCTTCAAAATATCTCTGTGTGTGAAACAAAAGCAATGGTTTTATAAGTATTTTATTAAACACCTTCTAAACAACATAAAAACCAAGAAAACCCTAGAAAAAAAAAGATATTTGTTTCATGTACATACCTTCCGTGCCACCGGCCAAACTTTGTTGAGTCATTTTATCAAACACTTGATGAACAACATCAATGACAAAGTAACTGAGTCACCGAACTGGTTCGATTCGAGCTAGATTCGATCTGAGTTGTGTCAAGCTGGGGCCTGCCCAAACTCGGCTTGAACTCATTTTCGAGCTCAAAAAATCAGCTTGACTCGGCTCAAATTCAGCTTCGAACTGAGTTGAATCAAGCTTTTTTGAGTTGAGTTGAGCGAGCTAACCTAGCTAGCTCGGTTCGTGTACACTCCTACGCACACTTTGCTGTTAGCCACCCCACGAGGGAATCAATACCAAGACCTCAGTATTGTATCGAGATATCTTTACTCAATCTCTACCACTTGAGCTATGAATCAGTGTGTCAAAAGCTTTAATACATGCAGATGGGTCAAATGAAGATATATGGGGCATATTTAGAACATGATGTGGGTGCCTGGAGATTTAGGTTGGTACATTTAATATATGTTTATGCAGGCATACTGGGATATGCGGCATAAATGTTATGTGTGGGTCCTTAGACATTGTATTTGTGGGCTGCTTAAGGATGAGTAGTCTCACTGAGGCACCCGCCCAGTGAACAACTGAGTAAGATGAATTTTGGAATGATCCGTGGGTGATGATTTGAGATATTGGGTGAGATGGTTTTAAGGAGAAGGGTGAGGATTTGATAGTGCTGTGACGATCAATGGTAGCTTTGATACCATAAAAGGTTTTAAGAGAATACAAGGTATTTATGTGGAACTAAAACTCTCACGCTGGCTACACAGGACGCATTCATTTATAAAATATTACAATAGATATTTGTGGGTTAAGACTTTTATACGATTAAGACTTTTATAGAATATTGCAAGAGATTCACATATTAAGATTCTAATCTTTGAAAGACATGAGACAGTCCAACACATTAAAAAATCTATTATGATCCAACTGCATAGCTGATTTTGACCAAGGATCTTTTATATAATCCCATCATCAATTACATTTAAAATAGTGTACGGAATTAATCGATCATCCATTCAAATAGTACTAACTTTCATTGTGTCCCAACGGGCCCATTGATGTTCAAGAAAGAACAGATGATATATATAACTTGTAGATTAGGGAATATTTAATTGACAACTAAAATATTCAACGGTCCAAATTCAACAAAAATAAAGATCAATTGATTATAAGTAAAAGCTAGCCAACTGATGTAGAGCAGGTCGTGGACAGTTTCATGGCCAAAATGGATCAGAAAAGGCCCGGTCGACGACAGAAGTGATCCGGACCGTCGGACCTTAGATCGGACGTATCTCACAATCCGGAATGAGTTAGCTGACGTAAAATATATGATTTTGGGGTAGAACGAGCTACTTTAGCCAACCAACCCAGCCACGCAGGGTTGCGATGCTCGGAATTGCGAGAAACCCCTAGATCGACGGTCGTTTCCCTGTTTTAATTTCATTTTTACTATAAATAGTAAGTTTTAGTTTGATTATAACTCTTCATCCGTCGGGCTTTAGGAGTTGCGTTCAACGTGAAAAGAGCTTAGAATAATTAGGGGAACGGTTTGGTGAAGCCAAATAGGACACTTACTATTTTTGGCCGAAAACCTTGCGCACTAATAGACATCACGACCGTCTATAAATATAAGTTTACTATTTATAGTAAGTCGCGAATTCTAGGAGTTTTAGTTGTAGTTTGATTCTGATTTCTTTCTCATTGCTTGGTACCCCTATTTAAAGGGTTGTGAACTCATTTTTATTCATCAATTAATCGATTTCAAATTTCTTAGAATTTATTTTTATTTTTCTGCTTTCTTTCCTCGTGGATTCGAGAAGTCTCTGTGAGGAGTCCAGAGAAGCTCCGTGGATTCGGAGTAGTTATCCTCATCACGTTCATCCCTGCGTCAATTGGTATCAGAGCGAGGTTTTCCCTCGGGCCGATGGCAAATAATGAAGGTATGAATCAAAATCCTGTGGACTGTGATCCAGGGATTCGTTATCTTTCGGAAAGAATGAAAGCTTTCCATCGGGAGAGTCAGTTGACCATGCAAAGGCTGCAGGTAACCCTCGACCGTCTTGCGGATGTGCTACTTCCGTCCCAAGCCCTAGGCGGTGCTCCGCCACCTATGGTTGCTCCACCACCCATGGTTGCTGTACGACGCAACCCCGATTTTCGTAAGGCACTATCAGTGGCAAACCGTAGGGCTACACCAGATGATTCAAGTTCTAGCGACGAGGACCTTAATGAGGGTTTTGCCTGATGACCAATCTATGAAGGTGATCATCTAGATCGTGCTGAAAGAGACTATCGAGATAAGGCTGAACTTCCTAGTTTTAATGGTTTATTACGTATAGAAGATTTCTACGATTGGCTAGCCGAAGTAGAGAGATATTTTGATTATATGGACATGTCAGATCATAAAAGGGTAAAATTGGCAATGTTTAAGTTAAAATCTGGTGCTTCTGCATGGTGGGAACAATTACAACTCTCGCGAGCCTACCAGAACAAGGCACCAATCTCATCATAGCCACGGATGAGACGCCTTCTTTGATCACGATTTCTCCCCAGTGATTATGAGCAGATATTATTCCAGCAATACCAAAATTGTCGACAAGGAAATCGAACCATCACCGATTACACTGAAGAATTCCAGCGGTTGGCTACACAAAACGATCTGTTAGAATCTGAGTCACAGAGGTGGCACGATTTATAGGTGGGTTGCGACCGACAATTCAGGACCGAGTTCAGATGTACCCAGTCGGGACCGTGGATGAAGCAGTTCAATTGGCGGGTAGGGCAGAAACACAACTTGTAAGAGTTCCTGCTCGTCCCTATCCTTCAACTCGACCCCCCATGACGGGTCCCACGCAGGATCCAGTGCTGGCACGAGGAAAAGATCTAGTAAGAGAACGTCCTCAACATCCTACAACCGCGAATCGTGATACGGGGAGCGGCTCATCTAGACCTCAACGTACAGCACCCACAACAGCGGGCCCGAGTAGGATTCCAAATCCTTATGCTCGACCAAGGTCGAACAATTGTTACCGCTGTGGCCAAGCAGGCCACTTATTAAACACCTATCCTCAACGTCCCGCAACACACTTGACTATAAACGAAGGGGCACTAAAGATGAGGCCACAGAAGAATACCATGGCTATGATGAACATGAACAAACCACTGAAGAAATAGCAGATGGCGATGAAATGACAAGCGAGGATCGTGGCGAATTTCTAGTTGTGAGGCGATTACTGTATACCCCACGAAAAGAATTACATCCACAGCGATACAATATATTTTGTACTCGGTACACTGTCAACGGAAAGGTCTGTGATGTGATCATAGACAGTGGTAGTAGCGAGAACATCATCTCAAGAGTGATGGTGGACAAATTGCGGCTACCAACGATGAAGCATCATTTCCCGTACTCAATCTTCTGGATAAAAAAGGTGAATGAAATCAAGGTAACTGAACAATGCACTATCTCGTTTTCAATTGGTAAAAATTATAAGGATCAGATACTTTGTGATGTGATTGACATAGAAGCTTGCTACATGCTACTCGGTCGACCCTGGCAGTCGGACCGTGATGCGACCCATTAGGGACGAGACAATGTCTACGTATTCATCAAGGATAGCCGAAAAATAATCCTTGCCCCTATGGTACCAGAGAACCACCCTGAAGCCTCTAAAATGAAGGGGAGTTCCCTCTTGACTATTCGGGATTTCATGGAGGAATCCAAGGAAACTGGCGAGGTATACGCAGTAGTGGTGAAGAGCGAGGAAGATGAACTCTCAAACATCCCTCCAAGTTTAAAACTGTTGCTAAACGAGTTCAAAGAAGTCTGGCCTAAGGATTTACCTGATGGATTTTCCCCCATGAGGGACATCCAATATCACATAGACCTCGTCCTTAGGGCTAGCCTGCCCAACCACCCTCATTATCGGATGAGTCCGAAGGAGTGCGAGATACTTCAGGGGCAAGTGGAGGAATTGATCCGTAAGGGTCTCTTGAGAGAGAGCATGAGCCCATGTGCCGTACCAGCATTATTAACGCCAAAAAAAAGATGGAAGCTAGAAGGGCCAAGGTGTTCCCAAAACTAGATTTAAGGAGTGGGTACCATCAGATTCGTATCCGACTTGGTGATGAGTGAAAAACGGCATTCAAGACCAAGGAAGGGTTGTATGAGTGGCTGGTCATGCCCTTTGGCCTATCGAACGCACCAAGTACTTTTATGCGTTTGATGAATCAAGTTTTAAAACCGTTCACTGGCGAATTTGTGGTAGTATATTTTGATGATATATTGATATATAGCCAGGATGAGGCGGAGTAAAGGAAACATCTCAGGCAGATGCTGCAGGTCCTACGAATTAATAAGTTGTACCTCAACTTGAAGAAGTGTAGTTTTTTAATTGACAGCCTGTTGTTTCTAGGATTTGATGTAACGTCCACAGGCATTCGTGTGGATGATGAAAAGGTGCGAGCTATTAGGGAATGGCCAATCCCGACAAACATTCATGAGATGAGAAGTTTTCACGGGTTGGCGACTTTCTAACGTCGATTTGTGCGAGATTTTAGCACCATAGTCGCGCCTATAACAGATTGTATGAAAAAAGGACCGTTCCAGTGGACCGATAAAGCTAACAAGAGCTTTCATGAGATTAAGCATCGTTTGTCTACAACACCGGTTTTGGTGCTTCCTAATTTCGACCAATTGTTTGAGGTTGAGTGCGACGCTTCATACGTCAGAATTGGAGGAGTGTTATCACAGGAAGGCAGGCCGGTAGCCTTCTACAGCGAGAAGCTCAGTGAAGCCCGAAAAAAGTGGTCGACTTATGAGCTTGAGTTGTACGCAGTTGTTCAAGTGCTGCGACATTGGCGACATTATCTAATTCAAAGAGAGTTTGTTCTGTACACTGACCATCAAGCATTAAAGTTTATTAATAGTCAGACTAACGTGAATCATGTGCATGCTAGATGGGTTGCGTTTTTACAGAAATTCACGTTCGTTCTGAAGCACAAGTCAGGGCAGCAGAACAAGGTGGCTGATGCATTTAGCCGTCGTGCATCACTGAGCAACAAGGTGGTCGGCTTCGACTGTCTCAAGGAGCTGTATGCCGAGGATGAGGACTTCAAAGATTCTTGGGTGAAGTGCCAAGAAGGTCACCCAAGTAACCTTCATATACAGGACGATTTTCTCTTCAAAGAAAATCGATTGTGCATCCTCCAAAGTTCTCTGAGGAAGCAAATTATTCAAAAGCTACATGGAGGTGGCCTCGGTGGACACCTTGGGCGAGACAAGACGCGAGCTCTTGTGGAAGAGCGGTATTACTGGCCGCAATTAGTACGTGATATGGGAAAAGCCGTACAACGTTGTCATGTTTGTCAGACCTCCAAGGGGCAATCTCAGAATACGGGCCTCTACAGCCCGTTACCTGTGCCTGACGGTCATTGAGAGAATTTATCAATAGACTTCATGCTTGGTCTCCCATGAACATAATGCGGCATGGATTCGGTGTTCGTGGTGGTAGATCGTTTCTCCAAGATGTCGCACTTTATCCCATGCAAGGAGACCCTGGATGCAACATGCGTGGTGAATCTATTCTTCAGGGAGGTTGTACGGCTACACAGGGTCCCTAAGACCATTACTTCTGATCGTGACACGAAGTTCATTAGCCACTTTTGGCGGACTTTGTGGGCTCGATTCGATACATGACTTCAATTCAGTAGTGCTTACCACCCACAGACTGATGGGCAGACCGAAGTTGTGAATTGCACGTTGGGAAACCTCTTTCGTTGTATTTCAGGAGAAAAACCAAAGCAGTGGGATTTAGCCTTGTCTCAAGCAGAGTTCGCATTTAACAACATGGTGAACCGCTTGACAGAAAAATCTCTGTTCCAAATTATCTATGGACGAGTGCCTCGCCACACGCTTGACCTGGTCCTTCTGCCCAAGTACCCAGGCACGAGCATTGTAGCAGAACATATGGTAGACAAGATCATGGGCATCCATGCGGAAGTGCAGACTAAGCTAAATGTCTCAAATGAGAAGTACAAGGAACAAGCGGACAAGCACCGGCGACAAAAAGTGTTCGAGGTGGGCGAACGCGTTATGGTCCATCTGTGCAAATAGAGATTTCAGACCGGGACATACAACAAGTTGAAAAATAAGAAGATTGGACCCGTCCCAATCATTCAAAAGATCAATGACAACGCTTATGTTGTTGATCTTCCAGATGACATGGCGATCTCACGGACTTTCAACGTCGCGGACCTGACCGAGTATCATGAACCAGCGCAGGATGAGAACTCGAGGACGAGTTCTTTTGAAGTGGAGGGGACTGATGTAGAGCGGGTCGCGGACAGTTTCATGGCCAAGATGGATCAGAAAAGGCCCGGTCGACGACAGAAGTGATCCGGACCGTCGGACCTTAGATCGGACGTATCTCGCAATCCGGAATGAGTTAGTTGACGTAAAATATATGATTTTGGGGTAGAATGAGCTACATTAGCCAACCAACCCAGCCACGCCAGGTTCCAACTCTTAGAATTGTGAGAAATCCCTAGATCGACGGTCATTTCCCTGCTTTAATTTCGTTTTTACTATAAATAGTGAGTTTTAGTTTGATTATAACTCTTCATCCGTTGGGCTTTAGGAGTTGCATCCAACGTGAAAAGAGCTTAGAATAATTAGGAGAACGGTTTGGTGAAGCCAAATAGGACACTTACTATTTTTGGCCGAAAACCTTGCGCACTAGTAGACATCACGACCGTCTATAAATAGTAAGTTTACTATTTATAGTAAGTCGCGAATTCTAGGAGTTTTAATTGTAGTTTGATTCTGATTTCTTTCCCATTAGTTGGTACCCCTATTTAAAGGGTTGTGAACTCGTTTTTATTCATCAATTAATCAATTTCGAATTTCTTAGAATTTATTTCTATTTTTCTGCTTTCTTTCCTCGTGGATTCGAGAAGTCTCTGTGAGGAGTCCATAGAAGCTCCATGGATTCGAAGTAGTTATCCTCATCACATTCATCCCTGCGTCACCAACGAACCTGATTTTCAACTTACTACGTATGGGTCTCGCAATTTATACTATTTAATTTGAGTGGTAACCATTCCACATGCACAATTCACAGACCGCTCTCAGTGTCAGTAAATCTCCCACGCTCCTGCAAACCACAATGAGAAATTTCCATGGGATGCAGATATTTTTCTCGCAATATTATAAAGAAAATCTTGAAATTTTAAAATTCACTATGGTTTTTAAAATATCACATGATATCTTTTTATTATTAGAATTTAATACCATTAAGGCATTACAAAACTCAAGATTCTTATCGAGATTTTGAAAATACATGTAGATAATTTTCGCGAGATTTTCTCAGTATCGTCGCGGAAAAAAACATGAAAACTTGAAAATAGAATACATGTCAGATACCTGTGAATGAATTACATGTGTCATTTATCCGGGCCATTCATTATGTAGGGTGTACTACGAACATGCTATTCATAGACGTTTTATCTGCTGATGATCTAACCAACATTATTTTTGGCCCTGGATGTGTTAATTTCGATACCACGGTGACATGCGAATGATCACATACGTTGAAACGCATGGGAATTAGTAATTACCATCGGTAAATTTGGAGCTGCGTGGGCCCACTATGATGTTTGAATGCCATCCAACCCGTCCATTAGATGTGTCCTATATATTATGTTAGGACTATAAGCCAAAAACCATGCTAATCTATGACTTATACCGAAAGGAACAAAGGGAGCCATTGGGATGGGGATGCCCACCGCAGAAACTTCGACAAGGAAAATGGGATTAAACGTGTCGTTTATATTTCATCAATTTTTATCCAGCGGCATGAAGTGAAGAAAACGAAAATCTCAGGTGGCCCACAACAAGTGAATGCTAGAATTAGGCATGATTATATATTTCTCTCTGTGGGGTGTCTTATCTGGCTTTATTTATGGTGAAAATAGGGAGAATCACCTGATTCAGGGTTTGGATGATATATATATATATATATATATATATATATATATATATATATATATGTGTGTGTGTGTGTGTGTGTGTGTGTGTGTCTTCCTTTCATGTGCATTGCAGATTAACATGGTGCATTTGATGAATCCCCTTTTAAGTGATTGGATATGCCAAAAAATCTAATTGTATATAGAACTCAGGTGAGCCATACAATCTAAAAACATTATTATTATTATTATTATTATTATTATTATTATTATTATTATTATTATTATTATTATACCATCTAAAACCATGTGAAAACATGCTTAAAATATATCAAAGTACGTGGTAGGGCTCACCTGAGTTTGATGCAACTGGAAATTGTTCTGGCCCTTCATCCAAGTGGGACACACGAAATGGATGGGCTGGATTTGTGAACCCCATCTCAGTAGGCCCAATAAACCATCATGAAGGTTTTAATGGGCATGTAACCTCTCTCAACTTTTGTACACGTAAGTTATATATTCGACTTGATTTTTAAGCCCGTGCCTACCATAAAGCGGTGCATCTCACTGATGTGATAGTTCATAGAGGTTCGATACACATCACGGTAGGGCCCATACAACTCGACATACAGCTTGACGTTGTGAGAAGCTCCTGTGAGATCGACCTTATAGTGTGTATATGTGGTAAATGGTTCTATGCAGTCATCATGTGTGGGGTCCACGTGATGCGTGTCGAACATCTACTCCATCATTCAGATGTACCATTCCATGGTGGACCTCGGTCTTAAAAATCAAGTCAATTCATGACTTGTGTGGGCTACACCACATACAAAAGTTGAGAGTAGTTAGAAAAAAAAAGCATCTTCTGCTGTCATCTTAAAAAGAATTGACCATCGAAACAATCCAGTCGTATAAAGTCTTAATTCATAACTTGAATGGAATGAATTGCCTCCATTGTGAAAAAAATAAAGAAAATTTGTCTTAAATGTTAGAAATGTAAGTGTTTCTTGTATACAACGGAGGATAGAAGAAAACAATAACGAAACGATCAGATCTATCAAGTTCAAGGCTTGACTTGAATAGTCAATTTCTCAAGACAGATTTGCTGCATTTTTTCTGGAAGTTCCAGTAAGTGCAAACGAAGGGAATCTGTAAATTGTCTTTACAATACAATGAACTCTCAATCCGATTTTCAACACGAAAATTTGCACATTTAAGTGCTGAACAGATTTTTAGTTTTGAAACCGATGTGCCTTAAGATGTTCAGAAAAAACTCAGCAAGAGATTAGATCGAGAATAATTGCATGATATAATCTTAAGGATTAAGAGTATCTTCTTCTGAATTATAGTATCCAAGATTTATATTAATTAAAAAGGTTATAGATTTCTTCCTGAAGAGGTGCTAAAGTGCCTCTTCAAGAAATCCATACCCATTCACAGCAAATAATTGCTTTTCCATGAAAAGACATGACTCTATCCTATGACAGTTATCTCTGTACCCATTCAGATAAGAGTAGTTATCCAACAGGAAAAATCGTATCTACATAAGCGACACATGGCATAGGTGCCACTAAGGCTCTCTTAGCTCCTTGCAAGGATGCGCACATGTGAAGTACTAAGTGCGCCTAATAAAGTGTCCAAGCCAGGCCGATGGTGCTATCCTTGAGGAGATTTGAACCCTGGTTGCATAAGTAAAAAACACTTTTCTTACCGACTGACTATACACACTATTTATGGAAAGTTTAAATAATTAATATATTTATTTACTTTCTATAAATAACTTTTATTTTTTAAATTTATTTTTATTCTAAAAAACACAATACCTCATCTAAGCGGGACACACAATGGATGGGAACCCCTCTCAACTTTTGTACACGTAAGTTATATATTTAATCTGATTTTTAAACCCGTGGCCTACCATAAAGTAGTGCATCTCACTGATGTGATAGTTCATAGATGTTCGATACACATCACGGTAGGGCCCATATAACTCAACAAACAGCTCGACGTGAGAGGTCATAGATTTCGATACACATCACAGTAGGACCCATACAACTCGACACACAGCTCGACGTCGTTAGACGCTCCTGTGAGATCGACCTTATAGTGTGTATATGTGGGAAATGGTTCTATGTGGCTACGTGATGCGTGTCGAACATCTACCCCATCATTCAGATGTACCATTCCATGGTGGGCCTCGTCTTAAAAATCAAGTCAATTCATGACTTGTGTGGGCTACACCACATACGAAAACTGAGAGAGATTACCCTCCCATTAAAACATTCATAATCATTTTTTAAGCCCACGAAGATGTGGTTCACAAATCTGACACATCCATTATGTGTGTCCCACTTGAGTGAGGGGTCAGACCAAGTTTTAGACGCATCCGAATTTTAGGTGGGCCCCACCAAGTGATTTTATATGTTTTAGGCATGTCTTCACATAATTTTAGATGGTATGGCCCACTTTAGTTTCGTATATGATTGATTTTTGAGATATCTTATAATTTAAAGGAGACCCATTAAATACAAGGTATTGATGTTCGACTCACATCACGGTAGGGCCACACAACTTAACCTCATGAGAAGTTCCCAGGAAGTCCACATATATATATATATATATATATATATATATATATATATATATATATATATATACACACACTAACTTTTTTGAGAACTCAGCCGATGTGAGATGTGAACTCATCCCATGTGATTCTAAAAAATTTGACTGGTCCACATGAAGCAAAACCTCATACAACCCCGTGTCACGAATTGTTACTTTGATTCAGAACTTCGGCCGGTCATGAAAAATGGCAACAGTTTCTTTTCTTGATTTGAACTTCTCTTAAATGAGGGTGAAAATTCACCCCTGGGATTCCGCATCTTTCCCATCACCACCAGCGAAGAAACGTGTGCGTAAGGATCTGATCATTTCCCATCACCACTAACGAAGAAACGAAATCACGGTCGAGACACCTCATCTTCGAGTGCCAAACGCAAACGCCACCGATGCTAGTGTCGCACGTATGCGTAAGATCATGAACGTTGAATGATAGGGCATTACGGACGCTACACATGATCTTAAATATGGTTCCGTATAATTCATCATTTGAACAATACGTAGATATTCAATCCACGCCCTCCGTACATTTCTTTATACCTAAGTGGCCCAAAAGTCAGTCAAACGACAGATTTAAGGAACGCTAACGATCGGGGCCATCTTATGAACGTCTTATATCGCTCACATACTTGCTAAGTTTGCACGTATGGTGCGTCTGCTTCTGGCGCTTAAAAACGTAGCGAATGGAATTAGCATTCGTTGAGTACAAAAATCTTAATACCTTTCCCATCAAAGCGGAATCTGGAGAGGATTAGGTGCGCCCTTGGCCTCATCCAAAACGGTGCGGCCCTTGTCTTGTAGCCCACCTTGATGTATGTATTCTATATCCACGCCGTTCACCAGTTTCATAGATCATTTTATGGAATTATCCAGAAAATGAAAAAGATCTAAATCTCAGGTGGACCATTAAAAATATTTTGTTGGCCACGAAAGTTTTTGATCAATCTGATATTTATGTTTTCCCTTAATCTAAGTATCTATGACGTTATCAATAGGTTGGATGGAAAATAGAATTACGGACACATTACTTTGGCCCTATGAAGTTTTAATGGTGGAACGTTCAACCACCACTGTTTCTTGAGGTATGGTTCACCTGAGACACACACACACACACATATACATATATGCGCTTAATTTTTTGAATCATATTCTAAAACAATATTTAAAAATGTATGGACGGTGTGGATATAGATAAATACATCAATATGACTCCCCACGGTAAGGGTTGTACCGTCTTGGGTTTGGCCGGGGCCGTACCTAATCCACTCCAGCGGAATCCCGTTGATGGCACCGTGCCACCTGCATGATGCATCAGCCGAGTTCGTTTTGCATATGTCGCGATTTAGAATCTGCAGAATGTCTCGCCTCTTACGGCCCATATACAGAGATGATCCGAATATCGGAACTGTCCACATTCTCGGAGCTATATCTATTTCTCTATAGGAAGAAAAATTACGTTATAAAATGATAGAAACATTTTACCTTTTTAGTTAAATTAGAACCGTTGAAATGGCCTTTTCAATGTTCTATATTCATTTGGACATTGCAATGGTTGGAATGTACCGTTTAACATAAAAAAGTGTTGATTGGTTACGGTGCCCCGGACCCAGTTCCATAATGTGGCCGATTTCCACCCCGGATTGCATCTTTAGATTGATCTGACCCGTTAATGTTCTCAATACAGTCTCATAGAAGCTTTGATACTATAAACATGCTTTATTGGTAACCTAACCTTTGAATCTTGGGTTTGAATACGATCCATTAAAAAAATAGATTTTCGTGTTCCATATTCATCTTCAAACACTATCAATCGTTCAATAAATGCCTTTTTTGCGATTGCCCTTTCGGTATAAAATTAGGAACGTGAACGGTTCCGATCATCTACATCCAATCTTGCGGTTGGAAACCGACCTGTGGTACCTGCTCACCATTCTCTATCAAAACTCAATAAAAAAAGAGAGCGGATTGCGTACTGAGCAAAGCATAGTGAGTAGACTCTGTGGGGTCCACCATCATGTATTCATCTTATCTACTCCGTCCATTCATTTTTCAAGATCATTTTAGAGAAAAATCCGAAAATTGAACCATATCCAAAGCTCAAGGAGACCATATCAGAGGAAACTCTATTGAATGCCTAACGTTGAAAACTTCTCGGGGGCCAGGGAAGTTTTGGATCTATCTGATATTCGTGTTTTCACTTCATCCATGTCTCTGTGACCTCATGAACAGGTTGGATGACTAATAAACATCACTGTGGGCCCTAGAAAATTTTTTAACGGTGGACGTCATTATCTCCACTCTTTCCTGTGGTGTGGTCCACTTGATTTTTCGACATACTTCGAATTTGGTTCATGACCTAAAATAAGCTGGTTAATGGATGGACGGAGTGGATAAAACACATACATAACGTGTGGGCCCCACAGAGTTGACTCAGTACGCTAAAGCCTACTAGATATTCAAATACGCAATCCGCTTTCATAAAAAATTGCAAAGAAACAAAGGACGCGGATTGCGTCCTACCCCCGCCCGGACGGTAATCCGTCCGGGCAGGGCTCTGTGGGGCCCACAGTGATGTGATTGTTTTATCTACGCCGTTCAACGCTGTTTTCAGATAATTTTAGTATGGGAACCAAAAAATGAGGCGGGTCCAAGGCTTAAGTGGACCACACCACTGATAATGACACCCACCGTTGAAACCTTTCTAAGGGCCAACGTGATGTTTTTTTTAACCATACAACCTATTCATAAGGTCATGTAGACGTGGATGAAATGAAAACACAAATATCAGCTTCATCCGAAACTTCTCCGTCTCCTAAGAAGTTTTTAATGGTGGACGTTCAATCCCCATTTTGTGGTCCACTTAAGCTTGGACCCGCCTCATTTTTTGGTTCTGATATTAAAATTATCTGAAAACAGCGTTGAACGGCGTGGATAAAACACTCACATCACTGTGGGCCCCACAGAGCCCTGTCCGGACGGATTACCGTCCGGGCGGGGGTAGGACGCAATCCGCGTCCAAGAAACAAAATACTTTGCTAATTATTTCAAGAAACAAAAGAAGAAACAAATCCACCAATCGAGTCGCACTTTCCCGCAGAACTCCCCAACGTTTGGAAAATATAGCAATCTTTACACTCTCAAAATCCCTGTCTTCTTGCTTTTCGCGATATCCATTTCTTCAAAGAAAACGAGATCGGTATATAGAGACAGACAAACGGCTGCACCCAAACAATGTAAAAATCAAATTCCATCATTAAAGAAATTCTCACTCTGGAAAGCAACAAAACAATACGACATCCGTGAACTCTTTCGTTCTTTCTTACACGCACGCGCGTGTGTACACACACACTCTCCCCCGAAAATATCTGATTTATTTTTATGCTATTTTGTTCCCATCCAAACGGGTCTTATATTTTTATTTCTCACGAGACGTTAGTTTTACTTGTATAATCGCATTCTTTCCTTTTCATGTCCTTTATCTGACGTGAAAGGCTTTATAAGAACACCGCTCTCTTCCACTCCATTACCGAACTTAGTTTTTTTCTTTTAATTTAAATTTCCTTCCCTGAATATCTGCTGATTCTTCCGTGTATTACCTTTGTATATCCCTATATAAACTCTATTGGGGTAAAAGAAATTTACGTTCATTGTGTTTTCATTTTTTCATCTTCTGTTGAATTTCAGTAGAAATGCTTCTGTTTTTTCTATTTTGATATCTCTTTTATTGATTTGGGGGTTTTTTTTTTTCTACTTCTTCAGCTGAATTCTCAATAGAAATTTGGTTTCTGCATATATCAATCTCTCTTTGTATTGAATCTGGATCATTATTTCTGCTCGTTAGTCGAATTTTGAGAAAAAAAAAAAAAATCTATCTCCAGTTTATTTTGATTTCTATTTGTGTTAGATTTGTGAGTTTTCTCTGCTTCTTTAGTTGAATTTTGAGAAAAAAAAAATGCTGCGTTTGGTGGATTAAGTCAATCAATCCATGTTTTGATTGATTTATTTATTTAAATTATTGTTCAGTTCTAATAATGAAAATGGGATTTTTTACATTTTTCGGGGCATTTCTCTGCATATCTGCATTTTCCGTTCGTGTCCTTGGTAAGGAATGCACGAACATTCCTACCCAGCTTTCATCTCACACTCTCCGATATGAGCTCCTGTCATCAATGAACCAGTCGTGGAGGGACGAGTTATTTTCGTACTACCATCTTATCCCTACTGATGACTCTGCCTGGATGAATTTGCTCCCGCGGAAGCTTCTGAGTGAGAAGGCAGGGGAAGAATTAGACTGGGCGATGCTCTACCGGCGTATGAAGAACCTGGGTGGGTCGAATACTCTCAGTGGTGGACCAGGCTTCCTCAAGGAAGTGTCGCTTCACGATGTGAGGTTGGATTCAGGTTCCATGCATGGGCAGGCCCAGCAGACAAATTTGGAGTACTTGTTGATGTTGGATGTCGATAGCCTGGTTTGGAGCTTTAGAAAGACAGCGGGTTTAGAAACGCCCGGCACGCCCTATGGAGGGTGGGAGTCTCCATCAACCGAGCTCAGGGGTCATTTTGTAGGTTAGTGTTTGTTTTTTCCCCCAAATCTTCATTGTAGTTAATTGATGGATTGCTGGGTGGATTCAAATTCGTTTATTGGATTCTTATAGCTGTTGCATTATTTGCACTGATCATAACTTTGACTGAAGATGGAAATGAATTGCTGTTGTATTGTAACAGTTTAGGCTACATTTGGATGTGCAGATGAATTGTACTGCGAATGTTCGGTTCTGTGAGGAGGAAATGACCAGCTTGTAATGATGTAGCACAACATGCCTCAGAAAATGAGTTCATCTCATTTTAGTTAATTGTAATTATGTATTAGAGATTATATTTCTTTATAAGGATTAAAAATAATCTTGATAACCAACAATCGTGATCTCTTATACATAATTATGATTAACCAAAATGAGATGAACTCAATACTAAGGAAATAATAAATATAAATGTCTATTTCCATTTATGGGGCTAACTAGTGCATTTCAGTTTGATTTTGCATCCAAATTCACCCACAGATAACTGAATTGTCTTATGAGCATGGTATACCAAAACAGTTACATAACGGTCGTTAACCCTACGTGTTATAGGGCCGAAACAGCTGTTACTTTAAAAAAGCCCCATAACAGACCCAAAACAGATTTTTTTTTTTTTTTAAATAATAAATTAAAATTTTATTTTTTTCAAGGGCCGTAACGACCGTAATGGCCTGTATTGTAATGGTAACAGCGATGGCCATTTTGGCCACCATTACCGTTATGGAACACCTTGTTTATGAGCACTTAGATTTATTTATTTTTCTGCCATATGTAAATTGGTACATGTCAAGCTTAAAGCATGGTTTCTAAAATTGTAGTTAGCCAATCCCATTTTATTTTCATTATATACCTTAGTGGCATGTAAAAGTATTAACATCTGAAAGCAAGGTTGAAAAAGCTGTGTTCTGACTTAAAACTGCCAACGGTATTTACCATAATCTAACGGTAACAGCCATCCTGAAACATAGAAAATGGGAAATTAGGAAAATGGAAAAGGTATGCCATAATGAAATAACAGCTATTTTTAAAAATAATGGTTGTTATTCTCAATCAAAATAATGGCCTCTTTTTTATAAAACATAAAAGGAATTATTTCACACGATGTGATGCTGTCTTTCTGAAAAACATCCCATCTCAATTATGCCATTATATAACTGCTTTCAATTTGAGAAAAAGAAACCTGGCTGTTATTTGGCAGGCGTTTTAGAGAATGACTGTTTATGTTATAATGGACGACAGGAGTTCGGTTCTCTTTTGAATCACAGTCAGAACCAAAAGGCTGAGAATGCCTGTGATTTGAATGACTTCAATTGTCTAATGATGAGTACCTGAATTGGTAAAACTGTTTCTTTTATCTAGAACATGTCTGGAGTTTGGGTACAGTTGCTAGATTTACTTGATTCACAGTTTTTTTTTTGTTAGATAAATTGTTTCAGCCATCAGTGGATGGTCTTTTCTTGTTTGACAGGGAAATTTATTGGCACAAGGATCTGCTAGAAACAAAAGGATGAAACTGTGGCCGTGCAAATTTATGGGTTTTTTCTGTTGATGATGGTTGCATCTTAAATAATGAAAATGCCTATTAACGAAGATTTTGTATATTTCACTTCAAGTTTTAATTATCCATCCTCATTATTCGACATTGCTCGATCATGTTTTGGTAATCGATTCTAATCAATTCAATGTTGTAAACGGCAAACTGGGTATCAAACCATAAAAGTTTGTTTTTTTTTTTTCTCTGTCGAACTGTTGGTTTGATTAGTTGGACCAGTTGATTATTTTTAGTATTTAACAATATATTCAGTAAATTGTTTGTAAAAATAACTACATCAAGGGAAGTATTGGAAAAGAAGTCAAAAAAAAATAATTGTATAAAATTTGATATATACAATAACAGTTCCATAATACATAAATACAGCAAAATTTAAGGCAACTATTAGCTTTAAAAGTTTAAAAGAATAGCAAAAAAAGTTATGTGACTGTTTATCCCTTGGATGTGTGGTTTCAGAAAAGTCGGTAGAACCAGCTAGTTGGATCAGTTATCGTTTGTCAAACAACCAGTTGCTCTAAAAGCTCGAGGCGTTAGAGGATGGTGTATCAATGTATATCAAGGGACTTGAACACTCCCCCGCACGTACAGGGTGGAACTCCACACGTGAACATAATGGGCAAGGGTGGAGGGACAGGTGGAGGGACCCTCACACCTCACACAATAAACGGCCCCCCGGGGAGATTATATTAGGTCCACCCCGCACGTGAACATAATGGGCAAGGGTGGAGGGACAGGTGGAGGGACCCTCACAACTCACACAATAAACGGCCCCCCGGGGAGATTATATTAGGGAGGCATCTTTACTGCTCATGAGATTTAAACGCAAGACCTTCCGTATATTAGGGAGGCATATTTGCTGCTCACGAGATTCAAACACAAGACCTTCCGCTTCGATATCATGTCAAAGAACTACTTTCTCTAAAAGCTAGAGCTGTTAGAGGATGGTGTATCAATGCATATCAAGGGACTTTAACATCATTGGTCCTTGTTTGGTTTTGACTTGAGTGGTGGTTTGGAATGAAACCGAACCACTTTGGTGTCCAATTCACATCAAACCCTGTTAGAGCTCCAGTTTAGTCTGTTGTTTACAGCATCGATTCCATTAATTTTATTTGGCATTTCCATGAAACCCCATATGCTCCAATCTCGTTGGGTCCATTATATGTTTCAGTAAATGGTTGAGCTTTTCTAGAATATATCCAAGGGGTCTGTGTAGGAATCATGATCAGGTTCCTCAAATGTCTTTCATGATTTGAGCATTGCAGAGCCTGTTGAATTTCCACCTTGTCATTAAAGAGAATGAGTTCTATGTTTGAGGTTTAATCAATCCATAGGCTTTGGAAGGGTTCAACTTTATGTAGAATTGCACATGCCAAATGCTCCCATTTTATTCTTTGAGGCTTTGATGCATGCAGGATATATGATTCACTGTTGGTTTCCTGCAGGGCACTACATGAGTGCATCGGCCCAAATGTGGGCAAGTACATACAATGATACTCTCCACGAGAAAATGTCTGCGGTGATTTCTGCACTTCATTCCTGTCAGAAACAGATGGGAACAGGGTATCTTTCAGCTTTCCCCTCTGAGCTATTTGATCGTTTTGAAGCTATTAAACCCGTTTGGGCGCCATACTATACTATTCACAAGGTAGACAATCATTCAGTTGGGGACGTCATTTTCATATTCATCTCATGGTGTGTAAACATTAAAAATCCTATGCTAACAGATCATGGCAGGCCTTTTGGATCAATATCTGTTCACTAATAACGCTCAGGCTTTAGAAATGGTGCTTGGTATGGCTGACTACTTCAGCAACCGGGTGCAAAATGTCATATCGAAGTATAGTCTGGAAAGGCACTGGTTATCACTTAATGAAGAAACTGGTGGCATGAATGATGTTCTTTATAAGCTATACAGTGTAACGGTAAGCTTATCATAACATTCAATTTCTACTAGTTTTTTATTTCTAGGCTTTGGCTTTTCCTTAGTATTCATATCACTGAGATTGGTTTTTATTAGTTCAGGTTAGTACTTAGAAGTTGCACGGTGAAGATCATGTGATGGGTTTAATTCTAAACTACTGATGTATGATACAACTAGTTGACAACTTTCGTTAGTCAAGAACAATAGGTTGGCATCAAGGTATGCAAAAACAGTTACGTATTGGCCATTACGTAAAGTAATGGTGGACAACATTACGTGGTATGGGGTCCCAACGGCCGTGACAGCCATCACAAAAAATAATAACGGGCCATTACGGGTCTGATACAGTTTTTTTTTTTTCAATAGGAAAAAAAGAGACCGTAATGGCCTGTATTGTAATGGTAACGGTGGTGGCTGTTACAGCCACCGTTAGTGCTACAGAATACCTTGATTGGCTGCAATCTAGTTTTGTAGAACATGTTAAAATTTATTTTGGTTTAGGAAATTATATCCATGATTATATCTTCATAAAGAATATCATCGAAGGTTTGGCTTTTATTCCTATGAAAAATATTGCCACCCGTGTGAGTCACTAGTCCAATTGCATAAGCGATGTGAAGTTATGTCCCTTGATTCCTTGCCAAACTTGTGTTTTATTTTCAGCTTTAGTGCTGAAGACATGGTTTTTCTAACATCTCCATGATGAAGTCCCTTGTTATTTTGTTTCTAATGGCATAGCTGCTTTGATCAATTATTTTGCTCTGCAAACAAAAATACAACAGACAGACAATGTTTCCTTTCCTGTTTTTCTCCCATCAAAACCCTAGATCTAACAACATTTTGCCAATTTGTAAAGGCTGTTAGAACCAATCCATGCTGTTGAGGAGCCGACCATGCCCACTGTTTTCCGTAAACGCATCCACCTTTTGGGCGAAGATGTAGCAAGATATCATGCTCGCTCTTCAGAAAATTTAAAGTAAAAGACTCATTGTTTATACGAGTTTTATCCTTCTAGTTATATCAGAACAACCTGATCAATGCTTCGGTTCGTGAGAGGTCATATAGGGAAAAAAATAAAAAATAACGGAAACAGTTTTCTGGTCTTAACATCGGATGCATTGGGACAGCTGCCACCACTTACCAGGGATGCAGATCTTCATTCCGCATATGATATTATGATGTGCTGACATTTTGACATTTTAACACCATATTTTTTTAATGTTTTCCAGTAGTTTCTATTTTGCTGTTTGAAAATTTTTACTGGTAAGTGGTAACTAGAACTGGAAAGTAACTATGCAGATTACTTCTGATTCTTAACTTGAAAATCCATTCAAAAGGGAGTATTTTGTGGATTGTGAAATGTGGACTGTTAACTGCAGTTCTTACAAATGGGGCCTACAACTGTTATAACTTAGTAACCGTTAAAAACTGATTACTCTGTGGACATTGGAATTCTTTAGTTTTAACTTCTTTTCTAATCTGTATGCAGGGAGACCAAAAGCATCTTATATTAGCCCATCTCTTTGACAAACCATGCTTTCTAGGATTGCTAGCAGTACAGGTGATTATCATTCCTTCATCAACATCTTTTGCTTCTTCACTTCTAGTAATTGGCTGTAAGTTGTTCTTAATTGCCTTCCTGAATGTTACATCATGCAACTGCTTGCCATCACTTGCAGGCAGACAGCCTTTCTGGTTTTCATGCCAATACACATATTCCAGTTGTTATTGGATCCCAGATGCGCTATGAGATTACTGGTGACCCACTCTATAAGGTAACTTTATCCGGTGCTAATTTCATATTTTGTATTTGCAGTTAGGGAAGATATATGGATTTCTGATTGGCAAGGAAGCTAAGAATCTGCTCTTCCTGTTTGCTTGATTTCTTCAAAAAAAAAAAAGAAAAAAGAAGTACAATGCACCTATAATTGTTTGTATGTATATATCATGGACTCACAGTAATTATATGGAAGAAATGAACAGGGTAATGCTCCTGGTGCCATCTTTTGCTTTGTCAATGATGTTGGAATAATCTTTCTTGATTGTGCATGTTAATGTCTGTCCTTCTCTTATATCCTCTTCTTCTGCTGCTGCTGCTGCTATCCCTGAAATATTGGTTTCTTGCACTCTAGTATACAGTCTTAGTTCAATGTCTTTTGTGATTATTTCTAGACCATCAGAACGGTGATGGTTGGTTTAAACTTTTTCAAACTACTTACCTTTCTGTAGACAGCTCTGACTTTTATTATTAGTATTCCTTTCATTCTGGTCACAACAAGATGTTGCATCCATAATCCGTATTGGATTTTGGCTTTGAAATTGTGGATGTACCTTTCGCCTCCCAGATCATTTTCGCTGTTGTCATCAGCATCGTCATCATAGCCTTCCAGGGATTTTGCATTGTAGGAATTGCCCTTTTTTAAAAAAAATCTTTTCTTTGTGGGTACTTTGCTTAGCTTCTGAGGGCTTCACATTAGTTTGTAAAGGAATAACTTGGGTAAATTATGCCTGTTTTTTTTCTTTTTAAAGTATATTAACGTTGAATTTGTTTAATATGTCAGGCTATGGGAACATACTTCATGGATATTGTCAATTCTTCTCATAGCTATGCAACGGGTGGGACATCTGTCAGTGAGTTCTGGTAACTGCACTAGGAACCCTTTTGTGCTTGTGTATAAATCCTTTCCATAGACAGTTATACTTTTCATGCCACCTTCTTTGGCTGTTGGATGATGACAGTTGCAAGCTTTTGTTTTATCGTTCTGATGGGTCATTCCATTTTCAATGCTTTTTGGATCCTATGTGATGGTAACAGCATACCTGGCTTATGATCCAGGTCCAACCCAAAGCGTTTAGCAGATACTTTACAGACAGAGAATGAAGAGTCCTGTACTACTTACAACATGCTCAAGGTGTGGCATCCTTGCAGTTTCATCATGATAGAATCAACTGCTGTTGTGCATAGAACAAAATACACATCTTTTTATTCATTTGATCTTTCCAGCTTCATTCATTTTGTTCTTCCTTTTTTTTTCTTTTCTTTTTTTCAGATGGGTTATTGCTGGACCTTGTTCTCTAAAATGCATTACATTTTAGCCGCCCTTTACTTTTCTTATCTTATTAATTGTGCTGAATCCTTCTAAAGCACATGTGCTTTTGTACGTAGGTTTCCCGCCACTTGTTCAGATGGACCAAAGAAATGTCATATGCAGATTTTTATGAACGTGCTCTGACAAATGGTGTTCTGAGCATCCAAAGAGGAAGGGAGCCTGGAGTAATGATTTATATGCTTCCTCAGGGACGAGGAAAATCCAAAGCAAGAAGCTATCATGGTTGGGGAACCAAGTTTGATTCCTTTTGGTGTTGTTATGGGACAGGTTTGTGCTCATCCTCCATATTTGAGCTTTTGTGTTTCTCCAGTTTTTGTTGTTAATTTTCTCAACGTCTCTTATGCTTTTAAAAAAAAAAAAAAAAAAAATTTACATTAAGAAATATATTCTCTCAAGTTATTTTATAAGGTCAATCCAATTATTTAGATCTGAAAATGTTTGTTTGAATTTTACAACTCACTCTCGGTGAACAGCTGAAACTGGCAGATGATCTACCTCCCAAGCTGACCAGCACATGATCAATGTTTACACTGGCATATGCAAAATCTCCCATTCATGCTTGGTTTCCACTCTATTGTTAGTCTTGCCTTCCTTCAGCTCCTAAACTCTTCTCCTTTGTTTTTGTGCTCAGCTGTTCGCCAAGTAGGGATACTGAACCATATTTGATCATTTCTACATAAAAAAAGAAAGAAGATTCTTATCACTTAAAAAAAAAATAAAAAAAAAAAACTTAAAAATAACTTTCTCGATTGTCTCAGTTTTACATGTTTCTATCATGGGTATCCCTTCATATCATCCTAGCACTACAAGATTTTGACGCAGGGATAACGTGATGAGGTCGAGCACCGTATTCCTCAAGAGGATAACTATTCTGAATCCATGGAATTTCTCTGGACTCCTCACAGAGGCTTCTCAAATCCACAAGAAAGAAAGCAAGCAAAATAGAAAATAAATTCTATAAAATTCGAAATTGATTAATGAATGAAATAAACAAGTTCACAACCTTTTAAATAGGGATACCAAGCAATGAGAGAGAAATTAGAAGCAAACTACAACTAAAACTCCTAGAATTCGGAACTTGCTATAAATAGTAAACTTACTATTTATAGACGGTCGTGATGTCTACTAGTGTGCAAGGTTTTCGGCCAAAAATAGTAAGTGTCCTATTTTGCTTCACCAAACCGTTCTCCTAATTATTCTAAGCTCTTTTCACGTTGGGCGCAACTCCTAAAGCCCGACGGATGAAGAGTTATAATCAAACTAAAACTTACTATTTATAGTAAAAACGGAATTAAAATAGGGAAACGACAGTCGATCCGGGGGTATTTCGCAAATCCGGCTTGCATAACCCGGCATGGCCGGGTTGGTTGGCTAAAGTAGCTCATTCTACCCCAAAATCATATTTTTTACACCTGATGACTCGTTCCGGATTGCAAGATACGCCCGATCTAAGGTCCGACGGTCTGGATCACTTCTGTCGTCGACCGGGCCTTTTCTGATCCATCTTGGCCATGAAATTGTCCGCGACCCGCTCTACATCATATTTGTTGATCAGGAAATTTTAAACTGAAACAGCAACTGGATACAAAGATTTCCCAGCAATGGTTCTCATAAGTGGTATTCATCTCTCTCCATATAGAGAATTATAAGAAGACACTATTTATATTTAAGCTATAATTGTCGCTAAGCATTTTTACATAGATGGAAATCAAAATTTCCTTGAAAATGATGATGGTTTTGGCAGCCACAGCTGTTCGCAAACACAGTAAGAGATGAGATGAACTAAATCAACAACTCCCCACAAGCCATGTCGTAATCATTTCTTCACATAGGAACCCTGAACCATGAAATCTGATCCATTGGTAGTGAGATGCACTCTGCAGCATTGTAATAAAAGCAACAGCATTCATTGTCTTCATATAGTATCACAAGTACATGTTCTGCTTTCTCAGTCAATCTTTCCTCTTTCTATTATGGAAAGCGGGCTTTCTAGGTAACTTTGACTTATTCTCAAAAGATCTGATTAAACTGGTATAAGCTCAGTTTTCTACCATATAATCATGTCCCATTTATGAATTTCAGAATGCAAGCATAGGCCTGTTCAATGAAAGGCCACTGTTCATAACTTCGTGAACCAAATTGCTGTTGCTGATGAGAGCAATAACTTTGAGTAGACTAAATTCCCAGTGCACTCCATGCAGTTGGATGGAGTTTTCATCTCCCTTGTCCAATATGGTTTTCTAAGACAGTTGATTAGTGCTGTTTCACTACATTCCTTTTCTATTTTACATTGGCATTTGGTTGCAACACTTTCTGAGGTATTTGCTAATTCTAGATTATTGAATTATACTTTTGCAGCAATTGAATCATTTTCAAAGTTAGGAGATTCCATATACTTCGAGGAAGAGGGGGATACTCCGGGTCTTTACATCATCCAGTTCATATCAAGCTCTTTTAATTGGAGATCTGGACAGATTATGCTAAAACAGAAAGTAGAACCTGTAGTTTCATCAGACCCCTACCTTCGAGTGTCATTTGCAATTTCAACAAAGGAGGTACTATTTGATATTTCTCTACTTATATAATTCAATTTTTCGTTGAGGCTCACCAAGAAACATGAAATAGTATATGGTGTTTACAACCCGAAGTGATTCAAGCTTTAGCATTGTTTTGCATTCTAATCAGATATTTGACAAAAATCAGCTAATCCTTTCTGATTATGTCATCTTCAAGCAGGGGATGGGACAATCATCAACCATCTACCTGCGGATACCAATTTGGACACAGTCAGATGGTGCCAAGGCAACATTCAATGGTGAAAATTTGCCCCTGCCACTTCCAGGTGAACTTCTGATCACTTGCTATTTCTTCTCTCCTGATAAATCATTTCCCTTTTTATGCTCTCTTTGTTGTGTATTATATTCCCTTGGTAACAAAACTGCAATCAGTTGTTGTGATCCATTGCCATTGACAGAAGGCATATGCAGCTGCTAACCATGAGACAAACAACTCTGCAACTTGAACAATCCGCTCATTATTTTAAACCAGTGATTAGTATGTAGAGCCTGCAACATGCTTTGTGGTCATACTTTGGAACAAATGTCAATATCCTATTGGTTTTATTTATTCAAATTCGTAAAATCTCAAGTATCCTTCTATTTCAAGCAAAGAAACCTTTCGGCCATGTTTGATAGACGCCTAAAAATGAGTTTATCTCATTTTAGTCAATATGGGTTCATCTCATTCTAGTTAATATCTGTTAACTAAATGAGATGAACTCATTTTTGGTGTCTGCCAGACAAGATCTTATGCTTCTTTTTCTTCTTTTTGAAAGTGATATGATCTCAGTTCCTTTTTCTGACAAACACAATTTGATTATTTCCAGAATGGCCTTTTGAGTTTCATAATTGAAACCCTATCAATGGGAGTTTGAAAATGGTTGTTAGTAAACTAGAGCTTTTTACCAATAACAAAAAAGTCAAACATCTAGAGTCTTTGATGAGATGTCATTCTGAGTCTGACCACTTAACCCATACATGAATATATGAATTAGACACCACTCAAAGAAAAATAAAATGTGTTTTCGATGCCAAAAGCAACTTAGAGATTTTCTGATGATCGGTTATTCCCATGAGCAGGCAATTTCCTTTCAATCACAAAAAGATGGAGTCCCAATGACAAACTGACCCTTCAGTTGCCGATTAGCCTGAGGACAGAGACCATAAAAGGTGGCATTCCACAAGCCTACAAGTATCAATTTGATATTTCTGCTGATGCATGAATTAGATACTAATCTGCCATATATTTTCTTGGTTAGAAGAAAACTAACAATCTCATTGGAATCACAGATGAGCGGCCTGAATATGCTTCTGTTCAGGCCATTCTGTTTGGTCCCTACCTTCTTGCTGGCTTTACCGATGGTGACTGGGACTTAAAAACCGGAACAGATAAATCTCTCTCTGACAGGATCACTGCAATCCCAACCACCTATAATTCTCAGCTGCTCTCTCTTACTCAAGAAGATGTTTCTGCGACCCTGATCTTCACAAACTCAAACAATTCCATTAGGATGGAGAAACTGCCTGTGGCTGGCACAGATTCTGCCGTCCATGCCACCTTCAGGCTTGTTCCCATGGATGCAGACTCCTCTCATTTCTCCTCCCAGACAGATGTCATTGGAAAATCCGTCATGCTCGAGCCATTCGACCTTCCAGGAATGGCAGTGGTGCACCAAGGTCCAAACAACAATCTCAAGATTGCCATTCCCGAAGGTGGGTCAGGCTCCAGTGATGACAAAGGGATGTCTGTGTTCAAAGTGGTTGCCGGATTGGATGGGAAGTCTGGCACAGTTTCGTTGGAATCAGAGAGCCAGAAGGGGTGCTTCGTGTATGGTATTGGTGGGGTGAATGACAATGCTGGAGAGAGTGTGAAGTTGATCTGCCAGCAGGGGAGGAGAGTGGGTGCCGGTTTCCGTCAGGCTGCAAGCTTTACGTTGAATGAAGGGATGAGTGAATATCATCCAATCAGTTTCGTGGTGACCGGAATGAAGAGAAATTTCTTGTTGTCGCCATTGCTGAGCTTGAGAGATGAATCTTATACAGTGTATTTTAACATTGATACATGAAAAATAGGTTGTATGGATGCATAAAGTCCCATGCAAGGCAAATGCATGGATGTGTCTTGTCCTTTATTTGGGTGGGTTATATAATAAGTTCCCTTGCTTATAGAGACTAAAATTGGATTGAAGGGTCATTCTGCAAATGCCATAACAGAATGACATCTCTCTCTTTCTCTCTCTCAAAAATCATTTTTTGCCATGGTTTGTGGACCACATTTAAATTCAATAGACAGCTGATGGTCTGAACAAATGGTGCATTTGTGGCTGACCTAATGAATTAATTGGTCTGGTTTTTATCTGCAGGTGATCTTGTAAGGACAGTCTTGTGGGGCTAAGGGCCAAGGTCTTTTAAGCTTAATTAAGGCCGGGGGCCCATAGTTCTCTAACTCAGTGACCTGACTCGAAACTTGGCTGAGTCAACTTGATGAGATTTCAAGCCAAGTCATGAGGAAACTAGCTCATGACTCTTGACTTGGTTCAAACTCACCAAGCCGGATACCGACTTCGTTAACTCAGTATAACTCGGCATAACTCGAACTGAAAACTGGAAGAACTCCCCAAACTACTGCCCCTACCACCCACACCTCTGCATGCGTGTGGCACATCCCAGTGCTGTATCTGGTGGGCCCATCTAGGTGAGTAGAGGTTTCAAGGTTGCAATAGGAACGTCATGCATCAAGTAGGATTCAATGGCGGATCTGCACTTTCTCAAGATAACTAGAGTGGTGAGCTGACCTGAGTAATGGGTGCAGATATGAAATTGGACCCACTTGGTCGGTTCTCAGTCCAGCATACCACTCCAACTATCAAATGGGTCTGGTCTGGAGCCTCTCAAATAGCTTGGTGCGAAACTGGTAAATTTGCTAGAGAAATGCTCCAGTGCTCTCAAAGAACTATCAATTATAGTGCTCCCAGTTGCATAGATTCACTTGGACATCCTGATCAAGCAATCTGGACTGTCCATTAAGTTCTGAACACATTTCATGGGATGACATGCAAAATTCTCACTGATTGCATGATCTAATCCATCCTTGCCTTGGCCATATTTTCTGTAGTCATCCTTTATTCAAGCCGTGGATTGGATGGTAACGGCTACCCGACAAAGTGATTCTTTGGAATTGAAAGCAATCCATGATGGTCTCTAACAAAAAGATGGATCAAATTGTTGAATGGACCTATTTTTGTGTAAATGATCTTGACCATCCATATCAACGAACATTGATTGAATGGTCACTATTTGTCAAATTGTTGTGATGCTTGCATGACTGCCCATGAAATGTGCATTGGAACTTCAGAAATGTGGCAATAGTCCAACAAGGACCTATATTAAACGGGTCAGTTTGGGAACTCACCTAGACCTGATCCACTTACACCCGTGAATAATATTCCCATCTGAGGACTGTTAATGGGCGGGGCTAGCCCGTTCGACTTTCGGCCATGCTTTGAAATACTAGGCCCGAGGGCCAGACCCAGGTCGAAAACATAAGCCTGTTGAGTCACCGGTCCGAGTTTGATCTTTGTTTAAGATCCTGTCAGCCGAGCTCGTTAAGGATTTAAAGGGAATTTTTACCACATGTGCATGATCCGGCAGACTTCATGAACAGCCCATATCTTGCACAAAACATGGTGGCTGAGCTCGGGCTCACCATGTGTAGAATCATCCTGGGCTGGGCCCTATTCCTTTTGGCTACTCACAACTCTGACTTGGGCTCAGCTAGGCTTGGATAGACTTCAGCCCATCAACCACCCTACATAATAATATCACACGTTTGTAAGCATGTAAATGGGGGTAAATCGGAAATGAAATTGGAGGTAAATGAATTGGGAGTAAATGGTTTATTCAATTGCATTTTAAATCAAAATATTCTGATTAGATGGAACTAAATGGGAAGAAGTAGAATGCATTGGGATTTTTCATATATTCATAGGAACATATGTGATATCTCAAATAAGCTTTAATACTCAAATTAGTATACATATGTGATATTTAATAGAATTATTATAATAAGCCAATTAAAATATATACTTTACTTAAAATGAAGAAATTTGAGCCTCAAGTGGGCCACAAATGTAAGGATCACAAGTAAGCAACTTAACAAAAAAATTTAACTGTCCATTTAGATGGGGAACTTTTGGATAGTTTGGATCATTCTATTGGTATGGCTTTAGTGATGTAACCAATAATTGAATTGTTTTGAAGTATATTCGGTGTCATTTGTATGGCAAACAAGTGTGTAGCAACATCTTTATTTACTCGGGTGACTCTTCAAGGGAGCTCGAAAAGGCATTTCACTCTATTACTTCCAAATCCTCTCTCAAAAAGAGGATTTTATTTACAGGCTCATTTACTCTCATTTCATTTCATTACATGCATTTACTCCCTTCCAAACATATCAAATGCCATTTACCTGCGTTTACTCTCACTTCCCCCAATTTACCTTTATTTAGGCTATATTTGGTTCCTTGAAACACCACAATAATGTGGAGTAAAACTCGCATCATTACTCCTTGCCGCTGATTGGATAAAACAAGCTATCAAATCACATTAATCCATTAGAATCACCCCCGACTTGGATGGGCAGAGGTGCGTTGATGTGGCATAGTTTCATGGGCCCCACCATGATGTGTTATATCCACACCATCCATCCATCTTGCGAGCTCATTTTATGGAAAGACAAAAAAAAGAGAAAAAAAAAGAGATGTACAAAATGAAAATTGACCACACCACATATAGTCGGGATTGAACACTTTCCATTGAAAACTTCTTATAACCTATGAATCTTTTTTTTGGATGACTATCCGGTGTAACAGACCCAAAAAACAAATATACAGATAATTTGGCGACGGACCAAATCCGTCGCTAATTTCTGAACAGGCAGAAAATCAACGACGGATTTGTGGTCCATCGCTTCTCCTAAGATCAGCGACAGACCAATTCCGTCGCAAAAGTTTATAATGGCGAATAATTCAGGTGGATTTTTCCAGTTACAGCGAAGGAAATTTTATTTTATTTTCTGGCGGCAGATAGGATCCGCCGGAAATTTGCGACAGATGGGATCCGTCAGAAATTTGTGGCGGAAATCCGTCGCAGATCATTAGCAAAACCGCGATGGATCACATCGGTTTAATTTTTGCGACGAGGAAAACTGCGACGGACCAAATCCGTCATTAATTTGGTTTTGAGATGCATTTGGTCCCTCACAAATTCACTATTTTAGCACTGTGGTTAGAAATTTTATAAATTATTATAACAAATATTCAGATGTTAGGATTCTATATAGTTTGAAGGATTTGATGAAGTCGTATATTGAAAACTCTATTGATGGGCCTGGTAGCTGATTTTGACGAGGTATATGATAAAATACTTCACATTGCAAACTTTAGTAGGACATCTGGGTCGTTATTTGATAGTTTCCTTGATACCTCCAATCCCTTTAGATTATCCTATCATCAATTCTATTAAAATTAGTTTAGTGAATCTATTCATCATCTATTTAAATAGAACTTTCATGGTAGCCCAATGGGCCTATTGATATTTTTTTTAAAAGATCACTGTGATGTAACATCACCAAATGAATTTATGAATTATATACATTCTGGGTACATTCATGATTATGAAAACTTTGATATTTCTACTAATGATTGTTCATATATACTTATACAAATTGAAATTGTACAAACAACATAAATTTCTCTCAAACATAACCATCCAAATTGTGGGCTGCATTAGATGATCTGTATAAAAAAAATAATGCATAACTTGCATGTTAGTGAATATATAATTGACAACTAAAATAATAAACGGCCCAAATTAATTAATTTTTTTTAAAGATCAATTAATTATAGGTAAAAGCTACCAAACCAGCCAGACTTTCAACTTACCACCTATGGTCCCATAATTTGTACAGTTTAATTTGAGTGACAACCATTCCACAATGCATGATTCAAGTGCATGCTTGTGAACTGTCACACTCCACCCTCGATGTCAATAAAGCTCCCATGCTTCTGTTAACTATAGTGAGAAATTTCAAAGGGATTCACATCTATATCGTTCATAGATCATTCCTATTGGGATAAACTGAAATCACAAAAATATTAGCCTCATCCAAAGCCTCTGTGGCCCATGGGTGTTTCAACTGTGGACGTTTAATTCTCACCTTTTTCCCGTCCTGCAGCCCACTTGAGTCTTAGATCTGCGTCATTTTTGGACTCATATCTTAACATGATCGGACAACATAGATGGACAGTCTGGATTTCGCATAAATATCACGCTGGCCTCCACCTTGTTTTCTAACGCAGGCAATCCGCGTCCAACTGATGCTACCAGTAATTAGCCGGCTAGTGATCGGCCTTATGTGGCCCTACTATTATGCGTTTGTTTTATCCGCACTATTCATTTCTAAATCATTTTAAGGTATGAGCCCAAAAATGAGTCAAATCAAAACCTCAAATGGACCACACCGTAGGAAAACAATGGTGATGGAAGGCCCACCATTAAAATCTTTCTAAAGTCAAATGTAATTTATATCCACACCATCCATCAATTTGGAGAGATCATTTGATGACATGAGTCAAAGAATGAGGCAGATCCAAAACTCCAGTGGACCCACCACAGAAAACAGTAGGGATTGAATCCCTACCATTAAAAACTTCTTTGAGCCACCGAAGTTTTCGATCAAGCTGATATTTGTGTTTTCCCTTATTCCCTTATTACATGCCTGTTTTAACTTATAAACACGTTGGATCTCAAATAAACATCATCGTAGGCACTAGAAAGGTTTCAACGGTGGGGCGTCACTGTCCCTACTGTTTTCTGTGGTGGGGTCCACTTGAACTTTGGATCTGCATCATTCTTTGAATCATACCCTAAAATGATCTCTCCAAATGGATGGATGGTGTGGATACAACAAATACATCATGGTGGGGCCCATTGAACGTGGTGACGTCACTTCAGTAGCAAGACTTGCTAGTGCTACTGTCTGGTTGAACAAAGAATTTCCAAATGCCTTCAACACAGAAGATCGGCACTCTAATTTAAATGACCTGAATATCCGCTAATTTGTCTTATCTTCGATATTCCCATTTCTTCCACGTCTTCCCTTTGTATATTCCTATATAAACTTGTTGGGATTTTTGGCCTGCGGAATCACATAGATCTAGATCTAGGATAGCAATCCAATGGCACCAAGCACACACACAAGAAAAGAGAACACACAGATTTTGGAAAACCCTTGCGGGAAAAAACCACGGCACAAAGTGACAGATCACCACTATGAAAGCATCAATTACAAAGAGAAAAGACTTACCCGATTCGGATAACCTCGAATCTCACCCTTGCTACACCCTTTGATAACCCTAGAACCCTTTAGATTACCTTTAGGAAGTCTTGTAATAAATTTAGAATAGCGCTAGGGACCCCAATTTATAGTTTTGGCAACTTCCCTTTTGTATCCTAGTTGCGAAAGGACTTGCGTCACAAAATCCGCGAAACTCCTTTCGCATCCCAGTTGCGAAAGGACTTGCAACACAAAATCCGCGAAACTCCTTTCGCATCCCAATTGCAAAAGGACTTGCGTCACAAAATCCGCGAAACTCCTTTCGCATCCCAGTTGCGAAAGGACTTGCAACACAAAAAACCGCAAAACTCCTTTCGCATCCCAGTTGCGAAAGGACTTGCAACATGAAATCCGCGAAACTCCTTTCCGCATCTCAGTTGCGAAAGGACTTAGATTTAAGGCATCTCGCAACAATCTCCACCATGTCTTCAAAATTCAACCGTGTAGCTTCTTGACCTCTTCTCTTATTTCTGCATCACATCATAATTCAAGATCACATTGGCCAACCAGCGCCAATCACGGATCTGATAGATTCTTGTTATACCGTCGACACAAATATCTCTTAGAAGCCGATCTCCTCTCTGAGAATAACCCCTCGCTACCAACCTCGCCCTGTATCTATACTGTATCCTCCTGAAGGTCCATCTGCATCCAACTGCTCACCAGCCCACTGGAAGCTCCACCCGCTCCCACATGTCAGTCTGGTATAACGAATCCATCACATCGCCCATAGTCACCTTCCACTTCTCAGCACCAGGCTCACCTAGAGCCATCAGAATAGAAGATGAGTCCTCTGCGATATTAGAGTCGTCCATGTACTACGCCAATATCCTGCGATCATGTCGTATGATTCTTCACACAGGTGGCTGCTCCACCTACTCTGTATCCCTGTCCGCACGTCTCAGCCTTCCTGCCCTATCCGCTCATGTGGCCATGCCCATCATGCCACACACGTGCAGAGGTGGAATCCGCTACATCCACTGTAGCTCCACCTTTTGAAGTGCTCCCGATCAACCTGTAAACATGATCGAGTCGTTGCGCTTTCATGATTACCCATGCCCCCTTAGATACTTTAAGAGCACCATCAATACATGTGTACTTGCATCCTTTTGCCTCAAGTACACCAAGAGAAATCAGATTCTGCTTCAAATCATGAACGTGCCTCACACGTCAAGGTACGCTCCACCCCATCAAACATCCTGATGTGCACCGTACCAACAGCCACAACATTACAGGCAAAGCCATTGCCCATAAAAACTTGTCCACCATCGCACTCCCTGTAGCTGGTGAACCAACTCCGATGAGGAGTCATATGAAAAGATGCCCCTGTGTCTAGCATCCACTCGCCCCTACGATCATCGTATGACCGTCACGGCGAAACCGACAAAACATCACCATCATATCCACTCGATTCATCTGACGTGGCAGTGTTAGCCTCCCTGCATGAAGCCTCAGAATCTTCCCTCTTAGATTTAGGATTTTCACAATCCATCTTCACATGTCCTTCGTTCCCACAATTCCAGCACTTTACTTTTCCTTTGCCCTTGCCCTTGGATTTGAATCTAAAACCTGAAGAACCTGTACCTTGTTCAGAATTCCTACCCACTGTAAACAGTGCATCGAAGATGTCCCCATGTTCTTTGTCAGTTTGCTCTCATAGCCTTCTCTTGAAGGGCTGAGATAACAGTGTCGACACTCAAGATTTTATTCATGCTGCACAGTGTCCTTGAATGACTCATAGGACGCCGGGAGAGAATTCAACAACATACATGCTTGTTCTTCATCTTTCATCACTTCCTCCATATCCAGCAATTTGCAAACCAATTTATTAAAGTTGCTGATGTGAGCCTCCAGATCTCTACCCTCTGCCATCTTAAAGTTATACCACTGCCGCTTCAAGTGTAGGTAATTTTCAAAGGATTTCTTCGCATAGACATCCTCTAACTTCGCCCATAACTTAGCCGCAATTTTCTCCCTCATGACGTTGTAGAGAACCTCATCCGTGAGACATAAACGGATCGATGATAAAGCCTTCTTATCAAGAGTATTCCAATCACCATCAGTTATAGTGGACTTCCGCTCCTCAAGAGCACCATCTTTGCCTTGTTTGATTAAGGAACTAATCATCTTGATCTTCCATAACTCAAAATTATTTTTCCCTAAGTACTTCTCAATCTCATACCTGGCGCTCGCCATTATTACTAATCACTCAGATTCAGATCTGTGTCCCAACCGATTGCTCTGATACCACTTGTTGGGATTTTGGCACTCATGGAATCACACAGATCTAGATCTAGATAGCAATCCAATGGCACCAAGCACACACACAAGAAAAGAGAACACAGATTTAACGTGGAAAACCCTTGCGGGAAAAAACCACGGCACAAAGCAACAGATCACCACTATGAAAGCATCAATTACAAAGAGAAAAGACTTACCCGATTCGGACAACCTCGAATCTCACCCTTGCTACACCCTTTGATAACCCTAGAACCCTTTAGAATACCTTTAGGAAGTCTTGTAATAATTTTAGAATAGCGCTAGGGACCCCAATTTATAGTTTTGGCAACTTCCCTTTTGTATCCCAGTTGCGAAAGGACTTGCGTCACAAAATCCGCGAAACTCCTTTCGCATCCCAGTTGCGAAAGGACTTGCAACACAAAATCCGCGAAACTCCTTTCGCATCCCAGTTGCGAAAGGACTTGCGTGACAAAATCTATGAAACTCCTTTCGCATCCCAGTTGCGAAAGGACTTGAAACACAAAAAACCGTGAAACTCCTTTCGCATCCCAGTTGCGAAAGGACTTGCAACATGAAATCCGCGAAACTCCTTTCCGCATCTCAGTTGCGAAAGGACTCAGATTTAAGACATCTTGTAACAAAACTCTACTCATTTTCCTCTTCTTCCGTTGAATTTCAGTAGAAATGCTTCTTTTTTTTCTTTTTTCTTTTTTTTTTTTCTAATTTGATATCTCTTTATTAAATTTGGGTTTTTTTTCTGCTTTTTCAGCTGAATTCTCAATTGAAATTTGATTTCTGCAGATATCAATCTCTCTCTGTATTGAATCTGGATTATTATTTCTGCTCTTTAGTTGAATTTTGAGAAGAAAAAAAATTCTGCGTTTGGTGGATTATGTCAATCTATTCATGTTTTGATTTTTTTTTTTTTGGTTATTAATTATAGTTCAATTCTAATAATGAAAATGAGATTTTTTTACATTTTTCGGGATATTTCTCTGCATATCTGCATTTTCTGTTCATGTCCTTGGAAAAGAGTGCACGAACATTCCTACCCAGCTTTCATCTCACACGTTCCGATACGAGCTTCTGTCATCAACGAACCAGTCGTGGAGGGACGAGGTATTTTCGTACTACCATCTTACCCCAACTGATGAGGAATGCCCAAGTTTGAAAGAAGTTCACGTAAACCAGACGAGCTCACTACACGCAGTGGATATCGCTCGATACTCGGCTTTTGTGCTCGATTTGAAAACAGTGGTCTGCTTCTTACACTTCCAAGAGATGAGAGAAGTGTCGAGAAAAACACACTAGCCAGTGGTAGATCTTTGTGTGAAAGCGCAACCGGCCCAATCAGCATCCGAATAAGCACGAAGGTTCAGAGTCGTCGTAGAGGAGAAGAAAAGGAATCGATCTAAAGTTCCATGAAGGTATTGTAGGATGTGCAACACCACAGTCATATGAAGAGTCCGAGGAGCAGAAACAAACTGACTAACGACTTGGACAGCGTAGACAATATCAGGGCGAGTCATAGTTAAGTAAACCAGACTCCCAACCAAATGGCGATATAAATCGGGCTATGCAAGTAGATCACCATCGTCGCGGCCATAGTGAACGTTAAGTTCTAAGGGAGTCTGAACTGTCTTTTGATCCGTCAATGAAGCCAAGGCGAGGAGATTCTTAGTATATTTACGCTGGCTGACCAAGATCCCACGGTTGGAACGTGAAAATTCAAATCCAAGAAAGTATGTTACATGGCCGAGGTCTTTCATCTCAAAGGATGATTGCAGAACTTCTTTTAAAGCCGAAATGTCAGTAACATCGCTACCAGTCAGGAGGAGGTCGTCAACATAGACCAAAACAATGACAATTCCGTGAGCAGTGATGTGCAAAAATAAGGATGGGTCATGACCACTTTGAGTAAAGCTAGCACCCGTAACAACATCGTGAAAGCGTTGAAACCATGCCCGAGGTACCTGTTTGAGGCCGTACAAAGCTTTCTTTATGCAACATACCTTATTGTCAGATATTAAAGAGCAAGGAGGAGGTTTCAAATATACGGTTTCTTAGAGGTCACTATGAAGAAAGGCATTTTTCACATCCATTTAAGCGAGTGACAATGAGCGAACAGAAGATATAGCTAGAAGAGAACGAATAGTTTTCATCTTGGCCATGGGAGCGAATGTCTCATCATAATCAATTCCATATTCCTGTTTGTATCCCTGAGCGACAAGTCGAGCCTTGCATCGATCCAATGATCCATCAGACTTGAGCTTGATAGAATAAATCCACTTGCTACCAATTAGCTGTTGGTCAGCGGGTCGAGTGACAATGTCCCACGTATGATTATCATCCAATGCCGCAAGTTCTTCTGCTATAGCTTTCTTCCAACAATCATAAGTGGCTGCCTGAGAGTATGAAGTAGGAATAGAAACAGTATCCAGAGTAGCATTCATGGCAGATATAGAGCATATCAAGCGATCAGGCGCTCTATGTTCACGAGCGGAACGACGATCGAGGTAGGTTCGGGATCTGCAATAGGTACAGTAGGTTCGAGTTGAGTAATAGGTGGTGGATCCCTATGTGGTCGACGTGAGTAAACCTGCAACAGACGAGGGAGAGTACTTAAGGTAAACGGAATTTCAGGAAAGACGGTTAGATCAGGAGAGTTTGAAGGGTGCGGAAGAAGAAGAGATGAATGAAAGGCAATGTGTTCAAGAAAAACAACATTTCGTAAAACCCGAACATGACAAGAAACATGATTATAATATCGAAAACCCTTCTGAGTTTTTCCAAATCCCAAGTACATACATTTGACCGATTTTAAAGATAGTTTGTTACGTTCACGTGAAACCAGGTGAACATAACAGACACAACCAAAAACACAAAATTGGAAATATGCAGGAGTAAGCCGGTGAGAACAAAGTAGGGAGATTTACTATTCAGAACTTTGGTTGGCATCTGGTTAATCAAGTAGACTGAATGTAACATTGCTTCTGCCCAGAAAGAACGAGGAACACTCATAGCTGTCATCAGGGTGTTGGCAGTTTTAACAATATGACGATTTTTTCGTTTAGCCACCCCGTTCTGTTATGGAGTATCAGAACAGGTGGTCTGATAAATAATCTCATGACCTTGAAGAAATGTACGAAAATCGGTTGAGAGATATTCTCCCCCTGAGTCAGAGCGGAGAGTTTGAACTGGAACTCGAAATTGAGTCTCCACTATAGAGTGAAATAACTTGAATTTTTCAAAAACTTGTGACTTCGACTACAGAAAGTAAATCCCAGTGTAACGTGTGAAATCATCAATGAATATAGCATAGTATCGTAACCCAGAGAGAGACATAATTGGTGATGGACCCCAGACATCCGTATGCACAAGTTTAAACATAGAAGATGATTTTGTAGTACTTAGAGAAAAGGGAATACACTTACTTTTTGAAAGACAATAGGAAGAACAAGAATCATCCAAATCATTTTTATTAAGAGAAATATTCCCTAACATGCCAAAAGAAATTAACTGAATTAACCGATCGAAATGTGGATGACCCAGGCAAAAGTGCCACAATTTCTATAATTTATTTGTCGAACAAATATCTGATGAAGATTGAAAAAAAAATAACGAGCCGAAGTGACAGATGGATTAAAGTCCAGCACGTATAGACGACCATGCCGCCTACCCATCCCAAGTACCTTCCCCGTTGTTAGATCCTGCATAAAACAACAGTTAGGAAGAAATATGACTAAGCAGTTATTGAATGTGAGTTGACTAACTGAAATTAAATTGGAAGAGAGGTTAGGGACATGAAACACATCACGAAGGGTGAACTGGTGATGAGCAGAAGGAGAGTGAGTCAATGATCCAACGGACTGAATAGGTAGTTTAGTGTCATCTGCAGTAGAAATAACCTGATTGCCGGTGTAGGGACGAATGCCACGAAGATGGGATATAGCACCGGTCATATGATTGGAAGCACCCGAATAGAAGAACCACGTAGAAGATGGGGATATACCTGATATACTGGTCGTAGAAAGGGCCTAAACGATTTGCTGGAGCATCGCAAGAGTTAATGGAGATGAAAGACCTTCAACAGAAACAGTAGATGCAGAATTACTAACAGACGCTCGGAAAAAATAGTGGCAGCAGTAGCAGAAAGAGCACGACCACGACCATGACCACGACCACCACGTCCACGGCCGAAAGAAGATGCATAAGCATGTGTACGACAGTCCTAAATACTATGACCAGTCCGTCGACAATAAGCGCACCATTCTTTACATTGAGTGACAATATGACCCACCTTGTTGCAGCCGCGATAAGTCAAAGGAGTGGAACTACGTGTTGGTGTAGTAGTGGATACAACAACCACCATATCAGATGATCCCGGAGTTGAGGAAGGAAGAGAGAGAACTTTCAGTCGTTGTTCCTCGGCCAATAAATCATTAATAACCAAATTCAATGAAGGAGTAGACTACGGTTCAGGAGAGCAGCCCGACAATGCTCAAATTTCGGACGCAGCTTCATAAGAAACTATCGAACTTGCGCACTCTCACACATAGTTTGGAATATCTTAAAATCATGAGGAAATGTTGGATCCATCATAGTCATCTCAGTCCAAATTGTGAGAATTTTGGAGTAAAATGATTGAATATTGTCATCACTCTGAGTAAGGTTAACGAGATCCTGTTCTAGGCGGTATAACCGGGCCGCATTACTCTGGTGATAAATTGTCTGGAGATGCTCCCATATTGCCTTAGCAATGCGATGTGGCATGAGGCCAACAGCAATCGACCGATCGACCAAATCGAGAATCCAGGTAATAATTCGTACATTTTTTATTTCCCACTCAGCCACTTTGTCGGCATCTGTGGAAGTGGGGACAGGAACAGACCCATCAATTAGTCCCCATAAACCATGACCCTTGAGAAAACTCTGAAAGTGGATAGCTCATAGATTGTAGTTGGTACCATCGAAACTACATCGTGGGGCCTCTGTATGGGACTCTTTGTCCATAGTTAGGAAGTGAGATAAACCACGCCAAGGAAGAAGGTACCTCTTAGTAGGATATCCGGTAGCAGTGACAGGCAATAAAATAGAGATATGTGCAGATCAGTAGGAATGGAGCAACAAAGACGTAGCAGGGATGAGCGTAGCAGCAGGGATGGAGCAACAGAGATGCAGAAGGGACGTGCGGAGCAGCAGGGACGTAGTGCAGCAGCAGGGGTGAGGGGGCGTGCGGGCGTGCGCAGTAGAGACGCAGCAGGGAGGGGGCGTGCGGGCGCGATCGGACAGGGCTGGGGAGAGCGGACGGGTTTGGGGAGATCGGATGGGGTTCGGAATGGGCGGACGGATCTGTTGACGCAGCAGAGATGATGCAGAGGGAGTGTAGGGGTTGTCCGGAGCATGGTTTTCTGATGCAGGAGGGGCCGGATCTGGCAAGAGGTGGTGCCGGCGACGAGAGGGTGGCCTGATTTGGCAGGAGGTGGTACTGGTGACGAGGGGGTGACCGGATTTGGATCATTAGGGCTCTGATACCATGAAAACAGTGAAACCAAAAGGTTTTCTGTATTTGAGACAACCCAATGAGGTTGAATATATAGAGATTACAACCATCTATACAAGGAAAACAATAAACTCAGAATCCTCTACCTATGGAAACAAACTATACAAGGTATATTAGTTATACAAGGTATGTGAGCTGTCTAACATCCTCAAGGAAGTGTCACTTCAGGACGTGCGGTTGGATTCAGGTTACATACATGGGCAGGCCCAACAGACAAATTTGGAGTACTTGTTGATGTTGGATGTCGATAGTCTGGTTTGGAGCTTTAGAAAGACAGCGGGTTTAGCGACACCCAGCATGCCGTATGGAGGATGGGAGGCCCCGTCATGCAAGCTCAGAGGTCATTTTGTAGGTTAGTGCTTGTTTTTCCCCCCCAAATCTTAAGTGTTGTTAATTGATGGATTGCGGTGTGGATTCAAATTCGATTATTGGGTTCTTATAGGTGTTGCATTATTTGCACTGATCATAGCTTTGATTGAAGATGGAAATGATTTGCTGTTGTATTGTAATGGTTTAGGCTGCATTTGGATGTGCTACTGAATTGTACTGCAAATGTTCAGTTCCATGAGGAAATGACCAGCTTGTAATGATGTAACCAAGGACCTCAAAAAATGATTCATCTCATTTTAGTTAGTCTTAATTATGTATAAGAGATGATATTGCTGTTACGGTAATGGCATTAACCCTTGCGTTTTATAGGGCCAAAATGGCTCTTATGGAAAGAACGCGCCCGAAACAGTTTTTTTTTTTTTTTTTTTTTTCAAAAAATAAAGAGTAAAAAATGCCTTGACGGCCATAATTGGGTCTGTGTATGATCAGGTTCCTCAAATGTGTTTCATTATTTGAGCATCGCAGAGCCTGTTGAATTTCCATCTTTTCTTGAAAGAGAATGAGTCCTATGTTGGAGGTGTCCCTTGTACTAATTTAATCAATCCATAGTTTATGTAGAATTGCACATGCCAAATACTACCCATTTTATTCTTGGGGCTTTGAAGCATGCAGGATATATGATTCACTGTTGGTTTCCTGCAGGGCATTTCATGAGTGCATCGGCCAAAATGTGGGCAAGTACATACAGTGATACTGTCCGTGAGAAAATGTCTGCAGTGGTTTCTGCACTTGATTCCTGTCAGAAACAGATAGGAACAGGGTATCTTTCAGCTTTCCCCTCTTGAGTTTTTTTTATCGTTTTGAAGATATTAGACCTGTTTGGGCACCATACTACACTATTCACAAGGTAGACATTCAATCATTCAGTTGGGGACATTGTTTTTATATTCACCTTATGGTGTGTAAACATTAGCAATCCTATGCTGACAGATCATGACAGGCCTTTTGGATCAATATCTGATCGCTGGAAACACACGGGCATTACCAATGGTGATTGGTATGGCTGACTACTTCAGCAAACGGGTGCAAAATGTTATATCGAAGTATACTGTGGAAAGGCACTGTTTATCGCTTAATGATGAAACTGGTGGCATGAATGATGTTCTTTATAGGCTATACACTGTGACGGTAAACTTATCATAACATTGTATTTCTACTTCTTTTTTTCTGGGTTTGGCCTTTCCTTAGTATTCATATCACTGAGATTGATTTTTATTATGCACTGTTGGAAAATAGTTCAGGTTAGTACTTAGAAGTCACATGGTAAAGATCATGTGATGGGTTTAATTCTAAACTACTGATATATTATACAACTAGTTGATAACTTTTGTTGGTCAAGAAAAATGAGTTGGTATCAATGTATGCAAAAATGTTCACGTAATAGTCTTTACGTAACGGTAATGGTGGCCGCCATTATGCAGTATAAGGTCATGACAGCTGTGGTGGCCATTATAGAAAATACTATTGAGCCATTACATGGCTGATACAAGGTTCTTTTTTTTTTTTTTTAAAGGAAAAAAAGAAAGAAAGAAAGATACCATAACGGCCTGTATTGTAATGGTAATGGTGGTGGCCGTAATGGCCACCTTGGTTGGCTGCAATCTGCTTTCGTAGAAAATGATGGGTTTTTTTTTGACCCGTTGTCCTTTCGCAACAGGGATGCGCAAAGTCCTTTCGCAACTAGGATACGCAAGTCCTTTCGCAACTAGGATGCGCAAGTCCTTTCGCAACTAGGATGCGGAAAGGAGTTTCCTAAAACTATAAAAAGGGGTCCCTAGAATTTTTCTACATATATATTGTGTTGATGAGAAAAATACAAGAGGGCTATCAAAGGTGAGAGAGAGGGAGAAAGAGAGAGAGGAAGCTTATAGAAGGGAGGTTCTGCTCGAGGAGGTTTTTCTACTTTGCAATTTATATCTCAACGCTTCTATGTCCTCATAATCGGTTAGATCTCTTTGTTTTCTCTATTTCTCTTATTGTTTATCCACTCCTGCGTGAGTGAAGAAGGTTGTAAACGTTCTACTTCATAGTGGATTGTTGATCTGGACGAGGTCCCGTGGTTTTTACCTCTTTGAGGGTTTTCCACGTAAAATTCTCTTGTATGGTGTGTGATTGATGCTTTGATTTATTTCATTGTTTTATTATCCATAATTCTGGTTTGTTTCGGGAGGCTAGATCCTAAGGTTTGTGCAAGGCATCCCAACAAAGTGGTATCAGAGCTAAGTTCATTGAAGCAGGTAGGATCGGTTTTGAATTATGGAAGGTGGCTGAGGATGATCGGCCTCAATGGTTCTAACTGACCATATGGAAGGCTAAGATGGAGGACTTGCTTTATTAGCGAGGACTATATTCTCCAATCTCTGCATATGCAAAATTCAAGGATATGACCGATGATGATTGGAAGAAGATGGACCGAAAGGCGGTGGGGTTTATTAGACAATGGTTGGATGATTCCGTGTTTCACCATGTGTGTCTACGAAACCTCAAACAAGAACTTTCTATTTGAAATTACAAGGGTGATGAGAGGAAGCAATAGGTAATAAGATATTTCGATAAGGCGACTTGTAAATCTCAAGTTCAAGGATGGTGGTTCAGAGCCGAGCACATGAATGAGGTCAAGAATATAGTGAACCAACTCACCTCTATGAAGATGGTCTGGATGATGAATTGCAGGCTTTACTATTGCTTAGTTCATTGTTGGGAGACATTGGTGTGTATCTGCAGTAGCTCAGACGGAAAGATATCCATGGAACAGGTAACAGTTGTCTCTTCAATGAGGAGATAAGGAGGAAGTCTCAGGGGTCTACTCAGCAAGAGGCTCTTGTGACGCAGGAACGGGGGAGAGGAAAGAACGGGAAGGGCGGGAAGGCCCGAGATAAATCAAGAGGCAAGTCGAGTAACAGAAAAGATATTGAATGCTGGAATTGTGGCAAGAAAGGTCACTACAAGCATGAATGTTGTGGTAAGAAAAACGACAAGAAAGGAAAAGGGAAGGAAGATGAATCGATTCCCTTTGGTCGCTTTAGATGGTATACATGGTAGTTATTCTTTCTACAGATCATGACGTATGTCTCACGGCCACGAGTCGTGGCACCGACTGGGTGATGACTCGGGAGCTTCTTTTCATGCGACCACGATGGACTTCTTCACAAGCTACAAGTCAGGTGACTATGGGACTGTGAAGATGGGAAATTCTGGCGTATCAAAAATCGTGGGAGTCGGTGATATTTGTGTGAAGACCAATGTGGGCTGCACATTGGTTCTCAAGGAAGTGAGGCATATCCCAGACCTTCGCCTCAACTTGATGTCGACGGGAAGGTGGATGATGATGGCTATGAAAGCCGGTTCTTTGGTGGGCAATGGAAGCTCATCAAGGGTTCGTTGATCGTGGGGAGAGGAAAGAAGTGTTGCACCGTATAAGGCAAGTGTCGGTATGTGCAAGGGTGGGTTCAACGCAGTGGAAGATTCAGCTATTGACATGTAGCAAGGCGTCAGGCCACATGAGTGAAAAAGGGCTTCACTACTAGCGAGGAAGCACCTCCTTACGTGACAGTACACCTCTCAAAACCTGTCTTGATTGTTTATCGTGGAAACAAGATAGAGTTTCATTTATTAAACCGCTTCTCATGTTAATAAAGTGCATGCATTGGGGATTTGGTTTATTCGATGTTTGTGGTCCCATGAGGACAAAAACCTTAGTGGGGCATTATATTTTGTCACTTTTATAGATGATGCATGAGGGTTTGGGTTTATGTTTTGAAATCCAAGGACGAGGTCTTTGGTGTGTTTAAATTGTTTCATGCTATGGTCGAGAGAGAGGGTAGATCATGAAGTGCAAAACCGTGACAATGGTGGTGAATACATTGGTGACTTTCATGAGTACTGCAAGTCCCTGGGTATACGGCATGAAAAGACTGTTCCCAAGACCCAAGAAAATGGTGTACGAGCGAATGAATCGTACAATTGTTGAGAGAATCGATGCATGTTATCCCATGCGAAGTTACCCAAGACGTTACGGGGAGAAGTGCGCACGGCGGTGTATTTGATAAACAGTCTCCATCGCCCCCGTTGAATGGGAGCACGAGAAGGTATGACTGGACATGATCCATCATACTGTCATCTCAGGTGTTTGGATGCAGGGGGCATCCGTTCACATACCAAAGGACGAGAGGTCTAAGCTCGATATGAAGATCGCAAAGCGGTGTGTGTTCTTAGGGTACGGTGATGAAAAATTCGGTTACGGGTTATGGGATCCGACCGAGAAGAAGCTCGTCGGGAGCAGAGATGTGGTTTTTTTGAAGATCGGTGTATCGAAGACATTGGTAAGCGAGAAGAACCACTGGCCTAGTTCAGTGAACTAGAGGACATGGATCTGATTACTCCTCCCGTGGTGCGATGACGGAGGAGTACATGAAGGTGCAGAGGACGAGAGAGTTCCTTCGAGAAGATGGACCGGGGATTGATCCACCTGTTGAGCCACAGGTGAGGAGGTCATCTAGGTGACATGTACCGGGTCAAGAGGTACTCTCCACATGAGTACATTATCTAACTCGATGGGGAGAGCCGAAGATTATCTCGAGGCCCTAGCCGACGAGCATAAGGGGAGTGGTTGAAAGCTATGCAAGAGGAGATAGAATCCTTGCATAAGAACCACACCTATGATATGGTGAAATTGCCTAAGGGCAAGAAAGCTTTGAGCAACAAGTGGGTGTTCGGAAAGAAGGTTGAATGAAGAATTCACAGACGAGGTTCAAGGCCGGACTTGTGGTGAAAGGGTTTGGTCGCAGAGAAAAGGCATAGACTTCGAGGAGATATTCTCACCAGTGGTGAAGATGACATCCATACGGTGTGCTTGGGTTGGCAAGGCTAGCATGGATCTGGAGATAGAAGCAGTTAGATGTTAAAGCGCCTTTCTCCATGTGACTGGAATAAGAGATCTACATGCACCAACTTAGAGGGGTTCAAGTCAAGGGCAAGGAGCATATGGTGTGTGGTGAGGAAGAGCTTGTATGGGTGAAACAAGCTCAATGGTACAAGAAGTTCGACTCGTTTATGTTGAAACATGGGTATGTGAATCCGAGTCGGACCATAAGTTCTCGGATGGTGATTTCTTAGTTACGCTTATTATACGTTGATGACATGCTCATCATGGGAAAAGACATCAAGAAGATCGACAAGTGAAACAGAGTTAGGCAAGTTTTTGCGATGAAAGACTTGGGCTCGGCTAGACAGATCCTAGGAATGGAGATAACCCGTGCGGAATGTATAATGCAGGAAGCTCTCTACTGTCACAAGAGCGGTATATTGAGAAAGTCCTAAAGCGGTTCAATATGAATCTGTGGCGAAGCGGTCGATCTCCACTAGATGGTCACTTGATTGATTGAGCGACGCACGGTGTCCCAAGACGAAGGCGAAGTGGAAGAGATGCGAAGAAGATACCCTATGCGTCGGCGTAGGAAGTTTGATGTATGCTTTATGGTGTGTACACGTGCACATAGCATATGCGGTTGGTGTTGTCGTGGGTATCTTGCCAATCATGGCAAAGAGCATTGGGGACGGTGAAATGGATACTACGGTATCTAAGAGGCTCATCTAGGTTGAGCCGATGCTATGATATGACGGTAAATGTGTTGAGGGCTACTAGCAGATATGGTAGGTGACATAAACTCGGGAAGTCTACATCGGGGTTTCATGTTCACATTTCGGGGAGCGGTTTGAAGCAAGTTACTGTCGTAGCATTCGTCGAGGAATATATCGCGCAAAAAGAAGCATGTAAAGAGATGCTTTGGATGAAAAGGTCTACGAAACTTTAAAGCGGGAGGAGCACGTGGTCTATTGCGATAGTCGAGTGCTATACACTTAAGAATCAAGTCGCATTCCAAGTCGAAGCACATGAGATTCGATATCACCTTTGGATCGGGATACTTTGGAACGAAGGTGTTACAACTTGAGAAGGTCCACACGGACGATAATGGGTCGGATATGATGACCAAGGCCTTGGTGCAAGTTTGAGGTTTGCGAAACTGGTGGCTTAAAGAATGTGAATCCCTCCTTGGTCAAAAAGGGAGATTTGATGGGTTTTTTGACTCGTTGTCCTTTCCCATGAGGGATGCGCAAGTCCTTTCGCAACAGGATGAGTCCTTTACTAGGATGCGGAAAGGAGTTTCCTAAAACTATAAAAGGGTCCCTAGAATTTTTCTACATATATATTGTGTTGATGAGAAAAATACAAGAGGGCTATCAAAGGTGAGAGAGAGGAAAAGAGAGAGAAGCTTATAAGGAGGTTTTTCTACTTTGCAATTTATATCTCAACGCTTCTATGTCCTCATAATCGGTTAGATCTCTTCGTTTTCTCTATTTCTCTTATTGTTTATCCACTCCTGCATGAGTGAAGAAGGTTGTAAACGTTCTACTTCATAGTGGATTGTTGATCTGGACGAGGTCCCGTGGTTTTTTCCTCTTTGAGGGTTTTCCACGTAAAATTCTCTTGTATGGTGTGTGATTGATGCTTTGATTTATTTCATTGTTTTATTATCCATAATTCTGGTTTGTTTCGGGAGGCTAGATCCTAAGGTTTGTGCAAAGCATCCCAACAGAAAATGATAAAAATTTATATGGGTTTAGGAAATTATATCCATGATTATATCTTTATAAAGAATATCATCAAAAGTTTGGCTTTTATTCTTATGAAAAATATCGCCACCCGTTTAAGTTACATCCCTTCTTTCCTTGCCAAACTTGCATTTCATTTTCAGCTTTAGTTCTGAAGAAATGGTTTTTCTAACATCTCCATGATGAAGTCTCATGTTGTTTTGATTCTAATGGCATAGTTGCTTTGATCAATTATTGTGCTCTGCACACAAAAATTCAACAGACAGACAATCTTTCCTTTTCTTTTTTTCTCCTATCAAAACCTTGGATCTAGCAACATTTTTCCAATTTGTTAAGGCTTTTAGAACCAATCTTCCTCTGTTGAGGGGCTGACCATGCCCACTGTTTTCTGTAAACGCTTCCACCTTTTGGGCATGCTCTTTCTTCAGGAAATTTATATTAAAAGAGTCATTGTTTATATAATTTTCATCCTTCTAGTTATATCAGAACAAAGTAATCAATGCTTTGGTTCATGCAAGGTCATATAGAAAACAAAAAAATCAGAAATAACAGAAACAGTTTTCATCTTTATTCCGCATGTGATATTAAGATGTGCTGATATTTTGACATTTTAACATTGTTAAAGTCGATATGCATTGAAATGCCATCCTCTGACGGCTCGAGCTTTTAGAGAAAGTGATTGTTTGACATGGTATCAGAGCGGACGGTCTTGTGTTCGAATCCTGAGAGAAGAAAATATGCCTCCCTAATATGTTCTCCCATGGGGCTGTTTTTGGTGTGAATTGTGTGGACACTGGAATTCTTTAGTGTACTTTTTTTCTAATCCGTATGCAGCAAGATCCAAAGCATCCGTATTAGCCCATCTCTTTGACAAACCATGCTTTCTAGGATTGCTAGCAGTACAGGTGATTATCATTCCTTCATCAACATATTTTGCTTCTTCGCTTCTAGTAATTGGCTGTAAGTTGCTCTTAGTTGCCTTCACTTGCAGGCAGATAGCCTTTCTGGTTTTCATGTGAATATACATATTCCAGTTGTTGTTGGATCCCAGAGGCGATATGAGATTACTGGTGACCCACTCTATAAGGTAACTTTATCCGATTCTAATTTCATGCTTTGTATTTGCACTTGGGGAAGATATATGGATTTCTGATTGTCAGGCTATAGGAACATACTTCATGGATATTGTCAATTCTTCTCATAGCTACGCAACGGGTGGGACATCTGTCAGTGAGTTCTGGTAACTTCACTAGGAACCCTTTTGTGCTTGTGTATAAATCCTTTCCATAGATAGTTGTACTTTTCATACCACCTTCTCTGGCTGTTGGATGACAACAGTTGCAAGCTTTTGTTTTATTGTTCTGATGGGTCATTCCATTTTCAATGCTTTTTGGAACCTATGTGATGGTAACAGCATACCTGGCTTATGATTCAGGTCCAACCCAAAACGTTTAGCAGATACTTTAACAACGGAGAATGAAGAGTCCTGTACTACTTACAACATGCTCAAGGTTTGGCCTCCTTGCAGTTTCATCATGTTAGGATCAACTTGTTGTTCATAGAACAAAATACACATATTTTTATTCATTTGATCTTACAGTTTCATTCATTTTTTATTTTTTTTTTTTTTTTTTTTTTCAGATGGGTTATTGCCGGACCTTGTTTTCTAAAATGCCTTATATTGTAGCTCTTTGCTTTTCTTATCTTATTAATTGTGCCGAGTGCTTCTAAAGCACATGTGCTTTTGTATGTAGGTTTCCCGACACTTGTTTAGATGGACCAAAGAAATGTCATATGCAGATTATTACGAACCTGCTCTGACAAATGGTGTTCTGAGCATCCAAAGAGGAAGGGAGCCTGGAGTAATGATTTATATGCTTCCTCTTGGACGAGGAGTATCCAAAGCACGAAGCTATCATGGTTGGGGAACGAAGTTTGATGCCTTTTGTTGTTGTTATGGGACAGGTTTGTGCTCATCACCCATATTTGGGTTTTTGTGTTTCTCAAGTTTTTGTTGTTAATGTTCTCAATGTCTCTTGTACTTTTATATTTTATCTTAAGAAATATGTTCTTTAAAACTTTGAAGTTATTTTATAAGGTCAATCCAATTATTTAGGTCTGAAAATGTTTCTTTGAATTTTACGACTCATTCTTAGCAGATGATCTGCCTCCCGAGCTGACCAGCACATGATCAATCTTTGCATTGGCATATGCAAAATCTCTGATTCGTGCTTGGTTTCCACTCTATTGTTTTTTCTCGCCTTCCTTCAGCTCCTAAACCCCTCTCCTTTGTTTTTGCGCTTAGCTGTCTGTGAGAACAGAAAGAGATGAGATAGACAAAATCAACTACCAACAAGCCATGTTAGAATCAGTTCACCTAGGAACCACGAACCATGCTATCTGATCCATTGGTAGAGAGAAGCACTCAGTAGCATTGTAATAAAAGCAACGCCATTCAGTGTCTTCATATGGTATTTTAATTACATGTTCTGCTTTATTATGTAAAGCAGGCTTTCTAGGTAACTTGACTTATTCTCGCAAACCGGGATGAGTTTTAGTTTTTTGACATATTATATATGATTTTAGGGTAGGAGTGTAAACAAAGACGAGAAGAACCATGTAGAAGATGGGGATATACCTGACATATCGGCCGCAGAAAGGGCCTGAACGATTTACTGGAGTATCGCAGGAATCAACGGAGATGAAAGACCTTCAGCAGAAACAGTAGATGCTGAATCACTAACAGACGGCTCGGAAGAAATAGTGCCAGCAGTAGCAGAAAGAGCACGACCACGGCCACGACCACGACCACCACGTCCACGACTGAAAAAAGATGCATAGACACGTGTACGGCAATCCTGAATACCATGACCAGTCCGTCGACAATAAGTACACCATTCTTTGCATTGAGCGACAACACGACCCACCTTGTTGCAGCCGCGACAAGTCAAAGGAGTGGAACCACGTGTTGGTGTAGTGGTGGACACAGCAAGCACCATATCAAAGGATCCCGAAGTTGAGGAAGGAAGAGAGAAAACTTTCAGTCGTTGTTCCTCAGCCAATAGATCATTAATAACTGAATTCAATGAAGGAGTGGGGCTAGGGTTCAAGAGAGCAGCCCGACAATGCTCGAATTCCGGACGCAACTTCATAAGAAATTGGCGAACTTGCGCACTCTCGCACATAGTTTGGAAAATCTTAAAGTCATGAGAAAATGTTGGATCCATCATATCCATCTCAGTCTAAATTGTGACAATTTTAGAGTAAAATAATTGAATACTATCGTCACCTTGAGTAAGGTTAACAAGATCCTGGTCTAGACAGTATAACTGGGTTGCATTACTCTGTTGATAAATTGTTTGAAAATGCTCCCACATTGCCATAACCATGCAATGAGGTGTGAGGCCAACAACAACGGACTGATCAACCAAATCAAGAATCCATGTAATAATCCGTCCATTGCTCATTTCCCAATTAGCCAATTTGTCGGCATCTGTGGAAGTGGGATAGTAATAGATCCATCAATTAGTCACCACAAACCACGACCCTTGAGGAAGTTCTGAAAATGGATAGCCCATAGCGAATAGTTGGTACCATCAAAACTACAACGTGGGACCTCTGTACGTGATGAGTTCTTGTCCATTGATTGGAAGTAATGTACAGCACGCAAAGAGTTGCAGCAGAATAAGGTTTTAAATTTACCGTACAGCAGGAGATACCCAAGGGGTTGCAGTATCTAGATCTGACGGAATAGTAACAACAACAGGGGTTGCTGGATCTGGAAAATCGAGATCTGGATCTGACGGAACAACAACAACAACAGGGGCTCTGGATCTGGAAAAGCTAGATCTGGATCTGACAGAATAGTAACAGCAACAGTGGATCTGGATCTGAAAAAGCTAGATCAGCAATAGGGGCTCTGGATCTGAAAAATCGAGATCTGGCGCTGGATCGAGAAAAACGAGATCTGGAAGAGCAACATGGGTGGCTAGATGGGAGCAACAGCAACAGGGGTTGCTGGAACTTGAACAGATTGAGCAATGATGAGACGAGGGGTGGTCGGACGAGCAGGGGCGACGTTGTAGGGTGGTTGGACGACGTAGTGATGGTCGGACAACGCAATAGGGGTGGCCGAACGATGCAACAAGCGTGGTCGGACGACGCAGGGGCGGTCAGACGAGCAGGAATGGTGGCTGGATGCAGCAGGGATGGTCGGATCTGACAGGTGGTGCTGGATTTAGATTAGTGAAGCTCTGATACCATGTAAACAGAGAGGAGTTAAAAGCTTTTGTGTATTTGAGACAACCCAAAGGGGTTGAATATATAGAGATTACAACATCTATACAAGGAAAATGATAAAATTAGAATTCTCTACCTATGGAAACGAACTATACAAGGTATGCTAGCTATACAAGGTATATGTGAGTCTGTCTAACAAGGAGAACCTACTTAAGCCAACAAACCCACTATGCCGGGTTTCCCACGCTGGATTTGCGAGATTCCATTAGATCGACGATCAAAAGTCCCATTTAATTTCGTTTTTTTTAACTATAAATAGTAAGTTTTAGTTTGAGTATAACTTTTGATCCTTCATGAAAATGGCTTAGAAAAGTTTGGAGAATAACGAAGTTGGTCCAAATTGGACACTTACTATTTTTGGCTGAAAACCATGAAGTCTGGTTGGAACGGGCAATAACTTTGAGTGGACTAAATTCCCAATACACTCCATGCAGTTGGATGGAGTTTTCATCTCTCGTCCAATGTGGTTTTCTAAGACAGTTGATTAGTGCTGATTCGCTACCTTCCTTTTCTTTGTTACATTGGCATTTGGTTGCAACATTTTCTGGGGTATTTGGTAATTTTAGATTATTGAATTATGCTTTTGCAGCAAATGAATCATTTTCAAAGTTAGGAGATTCCATATACTTCGAGGAAGAGGGGGATACTCCGGGTCTTTACGTTATCCAGTTCATATCAAGCTCTTTTAATTGGAGATCTGGACAGATTATGCTTAATAAGAAAGTAGAACCTGTAGTTTCGTCAGACCCCTACCTTCGAGCGTCATTTGCAATTTCAACAAAGGAGGTACTATTTGATATTACTCTTCATCTTGAGTAAGTGCTGCTCATGAAGTCACTCGTTTTCATTCCCCTTTTGGAAAATCTAACCATAACACTTACATAATTCGATTTTTTGTTGAGGCTCACCAAGAAACATGAAATAGTAGATGGTGTTTACAACCCGATTTAATGCAAGCTTTAGCATTGTTTTGCATTCTAATTAGTTATTTGACAAAAATCCGCTAATCCTTTTCAAGCAGGGGATGAGCCAATCATCAACCATCTACCTGCGGATACCAATTTGGACACAGTCAGCTAGTGCCAAGGCAACATTCAATGGTGAAAATTTGTCCCTGCCACTTCCAGGTGAACTTCTGATCACTTGCTATTTCTTCTCTCCTGATAAATAATTTCCCTTTTTTATGCTCTCTTTGTTGTGTATAATATCCCCTTGGTAACAATCCGCTCATTATTTTAGGCCAGTGATTAGTATGTAGAGCCTGCAACATGCTTTGTGGCCATACTTCAGAACAATGTCAATGATAGTTTATTTATTCAAATTCAAGGATACTTGAGTCGCTTCATAAAATCTTTTTTGGCCCTGTTTTGTAGATGCCTAAAAATGAATTCATCTAGTTTCTGTCAATATGAATTCATCTCATTTTAGTTAAATGAATTCATCTAGTTTCTGTCAATATGAATTCATCTCATTTTAGTTAACATCGGTTAACTAAAATGAAATTATGCTTCTTCTTATTCTTCTTTCTGAAAGTGAAAGTGATATTATCTCAGCTCCTTTTTCTGACAAACACAACCTTATTATTTCTAGAAGGGCCTTTTGAGTTTCGAAGTCTTTGATATTCTGAGTCTGACCACTTACGCATACATGAATATATGAATTAGATACCACTCACAGAAAAATAAAATGTGTTTCTGGATGGATGCATGCATGCTTGTAGTAATGTATCTATTCTCTTCACATATTGGGCTGATATCGCTTGCATGTTCCGACCCAGGAAAATAAAAATAAGACCGTGCCAAAAGTAACTTAGAGATTTTATGATGGTCAGTTGTTCCCATGAGCAGGCAATTTCCTTTCCATCACAAAAAGATGGAGTCCCAATGACAAACTGACACTTGAGTTACCTATTAGCCAGAGGACAGAAGCCATAAAAGCTAGCGTATCAATTTGATATTTCTGCTGATGCATGGATTAAATACTTGTTTGCAATATATTTTCTTGGTTGGAAGAAAACTAACAATCTCATTGTAATCGCAGATGATCGGCCTGAATATACTTCTGTTCAGGCCATTCTTTTTGGTCCCTACCTTCTTGCTGGCTTTACCAATGGTAACTGGGATTTAAAAACCGGGACAAATAAATATTTCTCTGACAGGATCACTGCAATCCCAACCACCTATAATTCTCAGCTGATCTCTTACTCAAGAAGTTGTTGACGGAACAATGATCTTCACAAACTCGAACAATTCCATTAGGATGGAGAAACTGCCTGTGGCTGGCACAGATTCTGCCGCCCATGCCACCTTCAGGGTTGTTCCCATGGATGCAGACTCCTCTCATTTCTCCTCCCAGACTGTCATTGGAAAATCCGTCATGCTCGAGCCATTCGACCTTCCAGGAATGACAGTGGCGCACCAAGGTCCAACAACAATCTCAAGGTTGCCATTCCCGGAGCCGAGTCAGGCTCCAGTGATGACAAAAGAATGTCCATTTTCAAAGTGGTCCCCGGATTGGATGGGAAGTCTGGCACGGTTTCATTGGAATCAGAGAGCCAGAAGGGGTGCTTCGTGTATGGTGGGGTGAACTACAGTGCTGGAGAGAGCGTGAAGCTTATCTGCCAGGAGGAGGGGATAGTGAGTGCCTGTTTCCATCAGTCTGCAAGCGTTACGATGAATGAAGGGATGAGCGAATATCATCCAATCAGTTTCGTGGCGACCGGAGTGAAGAGGAATTTCTTGCTGGCGCCATTGCTGAGCTTCAGAGATAAATCTTATACAGTTTATTTTAACTTCAATACTTGAAAGAAAAAAATAAAAATAAAAAAATCAGGTTTAATGAATATGCATAAAGTCCCATTCAAGGCAACTGCATGGATGCATTGTTTCCTTTGTTTAGGTGGGTTATATAATTAGTTCCCTCGCTTTTATAGAAATGAAGATTAGATTGAAGGTTCATCCCTTGCTTTTAGAAATGAACATTTTGATTGAAGCTTCATTCTGCAAATGTGTTTACAGAAATGCCATCTCTCTCTCTCTCTCTCTCTCTCTCTCTCTCTCTCTCTCAAAAATCATTTTTTTGCTATGGTTTCTGGACTACATTTAAATTCAATAGACAGCTGATGGTCTGAACAAATGGTTCATTTGTGGCTGACCTAATGAATAGATTGGTCTGGTTTTTAAGGACAGCCCTGTAGCGCTAGGGCCAAGGCCTTTTCAGCACGATTAGGCTCAGGGCCACTGCATAGGGAACCATGACCTGACTTGAAACTTTGAAACTTGGCTGATTCAACTTAATGAGATTTCATGACTCCGACTTGGTTTGAACTCGTCAAGCCGGATCCCGACTTGGTCGACTCAATGAGACTTGGCATAACTCAAACGGAAAACTCGAAAAACTCCCCAGACCAATAGTGATCTGGCCCATTACTTCCACTACCACCCACACCTCTAGTGCTGTATCTGGTGGACCGAACTAGATTAGTAGAGATCACAAGGTGGCAATAGGAACGTCATGCATCAAGTGGGATTCAATAGTGGACCTGCACTTTCTCAAAATAACTAGAGTGGTGAGCTGACCAGAGTAAATAGGTGCAGATATGATATTGGACCCACTGGGTCGAGTCTCGGTCCAGCATACCTCTCCAACTATCAAATGGGTCTGGTCTGGAGCCTCTCAGATAGCTCGGTGCGAAACTGGTAACTTTGCTGGAGAAATGCTCCAGAGCTCTCAAAGAACTATCAGTTATAGTGCTCCTAGTTGCATAGGTTCGCTTGGACAGTCCGATTGAGCAATCTGAACTGTCTATTAAGTTCTGAACACATGTCTTGAGATGCCATGCAAAAGTCTCTCTGATTGAATGACCTGATCTACCCATGACTTGGCCTGGCCATATTTTCTGTAGTCATCCTTTCTTTAAGCTGTGGATGGGATGGTTAGGGCTATCTAACAAAAGTGGTTCTTTCAAATTAAAAGCAATCCATGATGGTCTCTAACAAATAGATGGATCAAATTGTTGAATACTTACTTTTGTGTAAATGATCTTGACCATCCATATAAATGACCGTTAATCGAATGGTCATTATTTATCAATTTTTTTTTAATTTTTTAATTTTGAAAGATAACTGATTGTATTAAAAAAATGAACAGAACTACAAGAGAGCGAGAATCTGCTGAGGGAGCTAAATGCAGATTATTGTGATGCTTGCATGACTGACCATGAAATGTGCATTGCCTCTATTCATCAGTCTAGATCAAGGCATTGAACAGTCCAAGCGTACAAGTGCAACTAAATGCATCTAGGAGTGGTTGAGCATTTACGTTACAAGCTAGCTACATAATGACTCGTGAGCTTGAATTCTTAGAAAGCCTATCTATCCAACTCAAAACACAAATCCACAATATAGCCACGGCCCCTAGCGATTGAATTCCACAAGTAAATTTGGAAGGCAAGCTCTACCTTGGTGGTGATCATATTGTCGTCCTAAGCTATTTTGATAATGGACTCAAAAATGTAAAAGCTATAATAAAGGTAGTAACAATAATAATAAAGGTAAAACAACAATTTTACCTCCCCAAAGATGTAAAATCACTTGTTGGACCATTAATCAAAACAAATTCGTGATGACATCATTGACATGTGTCCTTCAACCGATCAGATCACTACACATGACATATTTGCTCTTTATGTTGTTATTAATTACAGGAAATAAAGCTAACCTTTGTAAATAGAGGCCCACCCCCCTCACTTCAACAACATCGGGGGAAATAACTCACAATTTGGCGTTGAATGAGTTATTTTTCTAACCAAAAAGAGTGAAAGCAAAGAAAAGACTAAGAGTTTATTCCATTCATCTAAGCCATCCAACCTAGTTTATACTTGCATCCATGCAATCTCTACTGTTCAAGGAGTAGGGTCGAAATTCAGGATCTATGGTCATCTCCTTTTATGAGTCTTAAGGCTCTCATTTTTTTTCTCCAACATTTCCACATGTACGGGCGGCAATTCGACTGTCCATTTATTTTCTAATTTTACATTTGCATATCCTCGCTCTCATACACCACCTGCTTATAGCTTCAACAACTCTTAAATGTATACTCTAACATCATATGTTGAATGTATCATTTTTTAATTATTAGCATATTGCATTTATCGTTCATTCAATCCCTTTTTCTTGCAGTGCTCTCTCCCCAAACTACCATATGTTGAGACATTGTGATCTCCTTAATGGTAATTTACGTGAGTAGTTGTTTATTAGACGGTTACTAGTTAGTATAAGGCCTTTGAAAACTTTGAAAATTAAAAAAAAAAAAAAAAAATCCTAAAAATATCGTAAAATAGAAAACTCATACAGGTGCATATCAAAAGGGGTGCCTAATCTCTTTCTTCTTTGTGACTAATATCCCTGCTTACAATCCTCGAATGTAGACCTTATCCAAAAGTCATCTTAAATTGGTGTCTTCAATTCCCCAACTCAAAATGATTCTAGAGGTCCAGCAGAGATCCTTACCCAACAAAAATCCAAGCCACACCAACGGCAAGAGACACATTACAATTTTTTTATGGGTGTACATGCCCGCCCGCGAGACAGTGTCCACAGACCTATATTAAACACGTTGGCTCAAGAACTCACCTAGACTTGATCCCACTTGCACCTATGACTGTTAATCCTCTCATCCCGGGGCTGTCAATGGGCTGGCCCGGCCCATTGGACTTCTCCGACAGAAATGCTCTAAAATATGAGGCCTGAGGACCAGGCCCAGGTCCAAAATATAAGCCCGTTGAATAACTAGTTGGAGTTTGAGCTTTGTTTAAGAGCCCATCAAGCTCTTTTAGTATTTAAAGTGAATTTTTATCAATGTGCATGATTGGGCTTACCTAATGAACAGCCCATATCTTGCATGCAAAAAGGTGGCTGGGCCGGAGTTCAGTCTGTACAGAACATCCTGGGTGCCCTCCTAACTTGAGCTGGGCTCAGGTCAGGCTGGGCAGCTTGGACCCATCGACCTTCCGACATATCATACCTGAAATGGCCCTGCCCCATATTTCCTCCTATGCGGATTAGCTACTGACAGGTCGAGTAGCGAGACTCGCTACTGAAGTGACATTACCAAGTTTTGTAGGCCCCATTATGATTGATGTATTTGTATCACGCTGTTTTCTATGGTGGAGTGGACTGGAGCTTTGGATTTGACTCATTCTTTGCATATTGCTCTGTTCAAATGTATAGATGCGTGGATACAAAATATACATCATGGTAAGGCCCACAGGACTTGGTGACGTCACCTTAGTAGCTAGTCTGGCTACTCAACTTGATAGTAGCTAATCCGTATCCATTTCCTCGCTCGCCTGGTAACTAATATTAGGGCGTGGATTAGATACTGACAAGGTCAGTAGCTAAATCGCTACTTGAAGTGATGTTGATGGACCCCACCATGATACATGTGTTGTATTCATACCGTCCAACCATTTATAGAGATAGTTTTATGACATGAGAACAAAAAAATGAGATAGCTCTAAAGCTCAAGTGGACCCACCACAGAAATCGCGCCCCTAATATTACTTCAATCACTTTTATGTTAGTTTTACACCATTTACAAATTGACGGTGATTCTTTAACCTAACATAATCATGGAGTAGTTGCAAGGCATTCAAGATTGCCTACATGGCTTACCAAACCGTGCATGGAGCATGCTCTAAAAGTCACACATATAAAGAGTTACCATCTAGTTTTTCTCTTTCTAATTAAGACCACTTACCATTTTACTTTTAATCATCCAATTGACAGCCATCAATTGGATGGTTATGATTTCTTGATCGTTGTGATTTTAGATATACACTCCTCCATCCACGATAAGACCTACAATTTAGATGGTTTAGATATACGTACATTAGTGAGGAGTCACAACCATTTCTTAAACGGTGAAAAACTAACATAGGAGTCCAATGATTTTGCTAAACCCGCCCCGAACCCGACCATTTACAGCCCTATGTACGCAGATGCAGACCGAGAAATATAAGTCTCGTTTCTAGGGTTCCTTAGCAGCCACAGATAAAGAGAGAGAGAGGCCCTCTCGTTTCCAGGGTTCCTTCCACACGGAGAGAGAGATGGTGGAAAAAGCGAGCAAAGGGAGGAAGGAGGAGGTCGTCACCAGAGAGTTCACCGTCAATCTCCACAGACGCTTGCATGGCTGGTCTCTCTCTCTCTCTCTCTCTCTCTCTCTCTCTCTCTTCGTTCTTTTTTTTTTTTTGCAGATCTAAAATGGGTAGATAAAGATCATTCCATGCGTAGTTGAATATGTTGTTTCTGTGATCTCCGTTTCTTATCCTTATTTCTCCTCCTCCTTTTTAAAATTCTTTTGTTAGGTTATGTTTCTTTCGATTTCGTAATTTATCAGTTCCCGATTTATATCATATTAAGGATTTTACTACTTAAATGTTGCGTTCAACACGTGTGTATTCTGGACCACTCATCAGGTGAGGGGCCAATGTGGTATGGCCTAACAGTGAAAAAAAGGTCCACTCATCAGCTGAGATAACTGTGTGCATTTGACGTGGGCTGTTGGTCATCTTCCTTCGAACAGCACATTGCTCTGACGCATGTATGGCCCACCCGATGCGATCGGTTAACTGGTTTCTGGACCAGGGTATGTTCATGGTGGCCTCACCTGATGAGCGGCCCAGATCACTCACATGTGTCCTATGATGTGCTGGCTAATTGCCTCTTAAAAAATTTTTGGGGCCTTAGTGACCGGTTCTCATCGGGCACATGCGCTGGCCACTTGCCTCTTTAACCTGACATTGCAGTTGCACCTGAGATCCCCAGCACATCTCCTTTTTCGTGGAATTGCTATATTTCCATGCGCTTGGGTGGTTCTGGTATTTGGTTTCAAGTTTCTAATGATTTTTTTTTTTTGGTACTGTTTCCATTCCAAATTGCATTTCGAGTAATTATCCTGTGTTTTAGATGGATCGGACCCTTTTTTCCGTACTTTTTTAGTTGCCCCAAACATGATTAATACAGTCACTTCCTCCCTATACATATGCAACTTGATCTTTGCTCCAAATCGGTAGTGATGTGAGGATGGCTCCTGTCTTGTCTTATCTCACCTTAGATTTGGGAAAGCATCAAGAGCCCATGAAGGAATGCAAGTACTTTCAACTGTACCTCAAATTACCATCTTCTCTTTGTCATTTGTTCAGTGGTTGTTGCGGATTTAGTTGTCAGGTTGGAAGGTTTTTCTCAGCTGTGCAATACAATTTGGCTTAGTGACGCAGGATTGTTGTCTTATTTTTTCTTGAAAGGTATATTTCATAGAAAGGAAAAATATGGCTACAATAACAATAGCACAAAAACGACAGCAGACAGGGCAGATGATGAGGAATCATCACTCCTGAGAAAAGACATGGTTAACTCTTGAATTTCCTTCAAATGGGCGTTTAATACACAGGGCAGAAGCCCAACATCAATCTTTTCCTAAGCCTCATGAAAAACCTCTTCTAGTGGATCAACTTTCTTCTAGAATGCCCCACTGTTGCATTTTCTGCTTACTGTCAGAAGCTCTCTGCTGGTAGAGAAAATCTTCACAAAAGCTTCTTTTTTTCCCTGGGGGACTCCCATTTCACACTTGAAGGTCCTGTGCCAACCTTGCCATCACTCAAACTACCCTGAAAATACCAAAAAACCTCCACTGATAGCCCTTGTAATGTGACAATGCATGAAAATGATCCACTGATCCTGCGTACTGATGATGTATCCTACTCAGATGATCTATTATCATCTCCTTATCCCTCCCTGCTAGTTACTCAAAAGCTCATCACCCCCGGGTGGATCCATTTAAAAGACCACATCAGAGCTGCTAGGATCAGCTTCTTGGAAGCACCTGATAGCATGGAATAATTTTTTGAAAGATATAGCATGGAATGAATTACTTGTCAAAAAAAAAAAGAGGCAAGATCAGAGCTGCTGCTTTAAGCATGGAACAGACAACTGAATGGTCTGCATTACACCTGTCCATTTCCTTAGGGTGGGGTTTCCATTTGTGCAATTGCTCCATGGGACTAATGGGTTCTTCAATTTTCTCTTTGCTAAGGCCCCCTAAAATGACACATTTTCACTGGAATAGGATTGTTGGTGTTGGCATGAAACGTTTCCCTTTTGGGGAAGCCTTGTCTGTTTTCCTGGATGTGTATGGTGCTTGAGAGATGTTTTGATGAAGTTTTTGGGTTGTGTCTTGTGTGTGGTTCTAAATATCGGCATTGATGGCTGTATTGGCCCAGCCAAAAAACTGATACAATACGGGCGTATCGTGCCTGAATCTGCCTGTGTATGACCGTATTGGTTGAGTTTTTTCAAGGCAAAACATTGATGAAAAGTATCATAAAAAAAAGTGAAAATGAGAAATTCAAGAATCTGTCCCCATTTTTATTGAACGTGTAAATAATGGCCTAGCAGGACATTCTTTGACGAGAATGTTGGCTGTGGGCTTGACATGCCGAGACCAACCAAATAGGCCTTAATTGAGCACAAATCAAGTATGATTTGGTGTATTAGGGCCCATTATATTGACATACAACTAAAGGAGATGAAAAATGAAAAAAAGAAGTGATTATATTTACCCTTTTTTCTGAATTTTTTTCCCATAGTGGTCCATTCCACTTTTAGTCTTGTGTTTTGATCCCTCAAACGGGCCTAGATTTAGTCTAAAATGAGTTTCTAATCTTCCTTCATGGTTAAAATGAAAATAGAAGAAGAAAATGAGATAAAAGTTGAAAATAATAATAATTCAAATTTGGGCTTTATGACCATATAGACCTGTATTGGTGTCGATATGGTTCGGTGGATATAGATCATTTTTATGGGGGCCAGCGGATACGAGCCCGTATGATGTATTGTATCAGGCCGATGTGGATCCTATGTGGCCATATTGGCGTATACAATGTGGATAGTCCAAACCATGGTTTGTTGCTGTCAGTGCACAAATCCAATTTGGGCTGCTATTTGGAGTCAGGAATGTGGTTATGGGAAATCTCCTTTCACCAAGGAAATTCCAACATTTCTTGCTTCCTTTTTCCTGCATTTGATTTCATGCTTTTTGGCTCAATATTTTTACCTATTGCTAAATAAAACATTTCTCTTATCCATTTCTCAGTCTGGACTAATTCAATTACAGTCCTTTGAGAAGCTTGGTGTTTCTACAGTTCTTTGTTGCCAAGGTTCTTGCTAGGTTTATTCCAAGCTCAATGGACTTTGCTACCAATGAGGTTTATGGCCATCTATGACTGATGGCAATGTCTCCTTCATGCTTTCATGTTTTGTTCGTTATACGCCTTTTTTTAGTCTGTCTCATATTTTATCCTCAGCAGTTATAGCCCTACTCTCTCATGTTGGTTTTATCTCAGTTATAGCCCCGCTCTCTCATGATGGTTTTATCTTAATCATTGAAGGGAAGTGGAATGAACCTGTGGCCCTTGGGTAACTAACTTATGAAGGAGATGTTTGGCAAACATGTGTTAGGCACTTCAACACAGGTGTTAGGAAAGATTCTCAATTTATTAATCATTTGTATCAAGGTTGCCCTTGCTTGTATTAAGTTTACCTGTATCACAGGTCTCAAGCATGTGACATGGGAATGGGTACAGCACTGTATGCTACTTCAATTCAATATTCTAAATTATATATGAAATGAATGTTCCAGATGTCAGTGATATTATCGATTATATCATCAATACTATCGATACCACCAGGTTAGCAATACCGAAACTTCTGGAAGTTCAAAGATTTCCAAATATCGTCGATATTTTCAATAATATTGATGATATTTTGAGAAGAATACCTTATGAAAGTTCCCTGATATTGGTGATACTAATGATAATATTCCAATACCAGCAACCATATCCCTGATGCCATGGAAACATCCATAAATAGGCAACAATTGATAAATAATTAGGAAAAATTCCCAAACCCCCCAAAAGATCTCCATTTTTGGGGATTTTTTTGGGAATTTTATTGCTTAGGTGATTTCAATCACTATTGGGTTTTATTGAATCAAAGTTTGGATTTTGGGGAGAAATCTCGAGTAGAAATAAAGACAAGCTGGAACTCAAAGGTGACAAAAAATCTATAGAAACTTTTATTTTTTTATTTTTTTATTTTTTTTATTTTTATTTTACAAATGTTAGCATAGATTGCAATGGAAATCCATGTCTATGCATGATTCTCATGCATTAAAATGAATTTGTGGTGAAAAAAATAATAATATCTAAGCGAGAAATGGGGGGATTTGGTGAAGTCCTAAATTTTCATTTTTATATTGGAAAATGTGTTTTTCACTGTTATTAATTTGGAAATTTTATATATTAATAAGTACCGACCAATCAATTGATTGGCTACAAATATTATATATTTGTTTTGTATTGATTTTTTCCACAACACGGTTAGGCTTCCATAAAATGGAAATTTATTATATATAGTTGCTTTTCATAATATTTTGATTCCTACATGCGTAAACATGTCTTTTAATCTCTTAAAGTTTCATTGCAAAATTCTACCCTTTTTCCTAACGTTTCCCCAGTGTTGGCCTCAAACAACAATATTTGTCTGAGTATTGGTGTTGCTAATACATGTATTTTATATCCTCGGTCATTGATACATGTTCTGATACGATAATTTGAATGTTGTATGAAATGATGAATGCTATTTTTGTAGATTTTGGATGGCCTTTAGTTGTGTTATGTGCTTGCTATTGTGTAAATCAAAGTGTAAATCTTTAAATTCTCAATACTCACTACTAATTAGGTGCATGCGTTGCTCCAATACATTTTACCAACTATATGCATATATCCTGCATGCATTGCATTGAATTTTGTTGTATGCCCGCTCAAATCAAACTATAATTTCTTTTTTCTCATTATAAATTTAGATCGAGACTCTATCATAATTTTAAAAATTATGCCAATTGAGAGCTCAAATGGCTAATTAAACTATTTAGGGCAATTAACACTCAAGGCTTATAAGCCAAAAGTGGGTCCAATCACATAGACTACACACGATATGCTAATGAAGCAACTAGTCCATATTTGGTAGTGAGCTTGTGTGTGCATTACAAGTTAAGTGTGTAACATATAATCCAATTTAAGCATTCAAATGATCTAACTTAATCAAACATATAAGCAAGAATAGAATGTACGCAATTCAAAATCGCAAACACAAGCATATATAGTGTTTCAGCTTCCTTACTCCACTGTCGGTGGACGCACTCTCCTTAAGTGTACCGGTATTCACTATTGGAGGTTTTAAATCGGTTTCATCTCTAACCTATACAAGCGTACACTCCCACCGGAGGCTTACATAAGGACTTACGCCACGTACTCACCTGTGCCGGTGGCCTACATTGGGACTTACCATGTACACACCTATGTTTGTGGCCTACATAAAGACTTATTCTCGTACACACCCATGTCGGTGGCCTACACAAGGACTTATAGATGTACTCACCCGTGTCGGTGGTGATACGGGCCTACACAAGGACTTATAGATGTACTCACCCGTGTCGGTGGTGATACGGGCCTATACAAGAACCTACGTGAATATTGGTTACAAACTCTATACTCAATCTTACATAAGGAATGAGTGTGTAGATTCTTACAATTGATAACTTGTCGGATTGAGCCCCTTTTGTAGTGCATTCTTGGGTTATTTAATTGATGCTCTCCCGTGCTTCAATTAGCACCCCTATTACTCCCCCGATCGTTGATTTCAATGCTTGCCAATGCACACCATGCATGCAATGCGCTATTGAGATGACCAAGGTAATGGGAGGATGATGAAATATTCTACAACTAATGAAAATGTTGTAATCCTAGGGATTCACCTAGATGGGTGTTTTAGAGGGTTTAGACAAGATTTGCCAATAAGCTTGGATCTAATATCTAGAACAAGGTGGAGATTGAGTGCATCTTCAACATCAAAGTTGGAATCCTTTTTAGAGTGGTTAAGCTCAAGAAGATGAATCAAAACTCATGGATTTAGAGGCTAGGAATGTGAGATATGAGTAAGGAATGTCATATGCTTCTATTACACCAAAAACCCATCTCAAAGCCCAAATGCCGAATGCCCTATATATAGGAACCAAGTTTCAACGGCAAAAAAAAAGGGGCAGAAATTAGCTGGTTCGATTGATCGATCGTTATATATCCATCATTTAGTGAATTTATTGCTGGATGATTTGAGCCATGTTTGATCGCTCGAGATCGATTGAGATTGATCAATCAATGGCACCTATGAGTCTACTGCTTTTGGGCTGTTTGGTTTAACAACAGCTCGAGACCTCTATAACCTATCTAACCGTGTTCAATTGAGAGAGACCCTTAAGGCTAATGGATTATCAATCAAAGGTTTACATATTTAGGCCATGATCATCTAGAGGTTCAAGAATTGTTTTGGGTCAAAGTTAGGGTCACCAAGGCACACCTCATGTAATTGTTCTTTGCTCCTTGATGCTCCACATCCTCTTGTGTCTTTGGTCTTTAGCTTCGAAGGACTCAGCCGACTTCGTAACACATGGACTTATGTGATTAACAAATAAGGTGCATAAATAAGTGCACTAACAGTTCCTCTCCCTCAGAGAGTCCATAGGCCAGCTAACAACGCCCGCCTCTAAGCATTTTTCCCTCTTTTCCCCACCCCTCCATGCCAGGCTTGCAAGAAGCCAAGAACCCTTCGATTGACTATGGCACTACCAAATGGAGACCAAAGGAGCCCAAAATAAAAACCCAGAAACTCCCTAGCATAGGGGCCAAAAAGGAAAAGATGATTGGCTGTCTCCTTCTTCTGCAAACAAAGAGGGCGCTTTGGTGATTATCAGCTTTGGCTTCTGCAAATGCCATGGTTGACTGCCCACTGCTTTATGTCGTCTATTCTTGATTTAGCCATAATTTTCTCAGTGAAGCGTCACACACACATTAATTTTTTTAATTAAAAGCATGACTATCTACAGTTTGATTTGCTCCATTTCTCTTATAATGTTATCATCTGATTCAATTTCTGGATGTTGGTTATGATCAAACGCAATTAGTGATTGCCAATCATCGTTCAGGTCTGCCAATCATCGTTTGGGTGTATGCCGTCTGTACATTTCTATGTGTGTTTATGTATGCTCGGGCATATTCAAGCTCAGGAATATTGTCAATATTTATGTAGAGTCGCAGTCTCAGTGGATTTGTTCAATCTTTGATTGGGTTTCTTGCCTGTCGAGAAATGCCTTATCCGTGGTTGATTGTTGGTTGAACACATTTCTGGTTAAACCTAGCCTATCAACTGACCGGGGCTCAGCCTAGGCCTAGCAAAATCAAATTTTTTAATAGAGGTGAGGGTCCCCCACCAAAATCAGATTCAGGCTTAGTCCTGATTTGGTGGGATTCCCTGCCGAAAAGGAGCCTTATAGTGAAAGAATGAATGTTCATTGTCAATGCATCGAGAAGAAACGGATATATCATCAAGATTATGTACGTCCTACTGGCATGCCATATACATTTCCATGAGCTGATCACACTTATTTCCATGAACTTGCAATTGTTAAATTCCCAATGTGTTGCTTTTTCTCAACTTGTCTCCACTTGAGTAAAAATCATAGGAACTAAAGCATGAATGATTGGGATACTTGTGCAGCACATTTAAGAAGATGGCTCCAAAGGCCATAAAAGTGATAAGGAAATTTGCGCAGAAGGCAATGGGGACGACAGATGTGAGGGTTGATGTGAAGCTGAACAAGCATATATGGAGCAGGGGAATCCGGGGTGTACCGAGACGGGTCCGCGTGCGCATTGCCCGCAAGAGGAATGAAGAGGAGGATGCAAAGGAAGAGCTCTACTTGTTGGTAACGGTTGCAGAGGTCCCACCCGAGGGGCTCAAGGGTTTGGGGACCAAGGTCATTGAAGAAGGAGATTAGATTAAACTCTTATTCAACTCAGGTAAGCACTTCAAGTTAATATTTTTTGGCTTTGAGATTTGTAGGATTTTTTTTCCATAATTTTTATGCATTCAGACTGGTGATCATGTTCCAAGTGCTTGAGTGGAAATGTTTAGTTGTATTTTGCATCAATGCTTAATGGTACTTTCAGTTTTAAAAATAGGGTGTGAAAATATTGTTTTGCCAGCAAAATGGCTGGAATTTATCACATGTTTGTTTCTCCAGTTACCCCGGTAATGTAATGTAAAAATGCCATCATTACAATTTTACCACCACCAAACCAAACTGATTCTACCACTACCAAATCAAACATATTCAGAAGGAGCCTGGTGAAGGAATTTGTAATCATTGCATTTTTTGATGGCATGAAAATCTCAATCCAAACAACAACATCCGTGTATTTTCGGGATAATTTAATATTAAAGTAATATGAAAATGCCATCACTACAATTTTACTGTCAATAACCAAACACAAGAATTGGCAGTCAAATGTTGATATTGTTAGGAAATGGGTGAAGTAGTTTGTAATCATTGCATATTTCCTTTACATTTTCGTGGTAATTGGTGAAACAAACATGCCTTACGTGAACTCAGCCAGCAGAGATGGAATTTTGAGGGAGGACCAACATGTGTCAGTTGTTTAGTTGAAAAAAATGCAATTAAAACCAATGTTGGGATAATTTTTGTTATGGAGTGATGGATGTCCTCTACTTGGGTCGACCTTGACGGTTTTGCTTTTGGGTCAGGCAACTGATGACTACTTGTGGAAGCAGGAAAGATGTAGATGGAGTGGGTTGACCCATAATGCAGAACCAACAGGAAATTAAGGTAATGTACCAATGGGCCATAAAATAGTGGCTGGGATCTGCCCTTTTGAGTATATAAAATGGTCTCCAGTGGTACAGCGATCCACCTGTGCATTTGCACTTCTCTGTGCTGTTGCCAGACCTCTTCAAGTGTGGCTGCCTTTGCTTGCACCTCGTTCTTGGAACTTCCTGGGGAAAATTGCCATGGTCGTGTGGCAGAGGTGCAGTCAGTGTATGGGGTGCAAGCAATGTTTCGTACAGTACTTGGCCCCGATTATACCTACCAACACGCAGCTGTAACGTCCATATTGGACTTTTGTCCCAATCCAATGGCAGGTAGATATGCATACCTAAAGCCTGGATATTGGTGGATAGGATGGCATGGATCTTGCAGTGTATGATATCGGCCTATTCATCGATAAAATGATTCTGTTGTCTGGTCTGGTCAGGCGATCATAGCCATTGGATGGTTTTTAGACCCAATTGGATGATTAAGATGCATGTTTTTAGGCCAAGCACCACGGAGGTTCTATGTGATCATATTTAGAATAGTTCTTACGTGTTCAAATGTGGTAGATAGACTCTGTTTCCACACAGATCATGAGATTGGGTGCCCATGTGGTGTGGTGTGGGTGGGTAAATGTGTGGGTGTGTAAAAAACTATGGAAATGATTTCAGCAGACGATTTGCTGAATTTCCAATACCGTTTCGATATTTGTTGGAAGGATTTACTGGGAAAAAAGTAATGTCTCAGAATCTGTGTTCGCCTTTCTGTTTGTGGGCCATTCATTAGAGGGTCAAGTAGATTTGCCGACGATCCGTAGCCATGCTTACAGCAGGTACTAAAGCTTGCAACGGTTAGATCTGTGCGTGGCCCATTCAGACATAAGCCTTGTCCCTTTATTTGCTCTGATGTTGACACACCCAAATGGCCCGCTTAACAAACGGTAAATGATCAAGGACCGAGGGCCTGTGCGAGGCCTTAATATGAAGGCGTTCAATCCCAAGATTGAGCTAATCCTGTTTCATATATTCCGGTTGCAGCCCCAGTTAAAAAACTACCTGTGCACTCTTGGTGCTTTTAGACACATCATCAATCTGGACCCACCATTATTAAGTTCATCCCCATGTTCATGGGCCATCCAAATAATAATAATAACAACTCTATCACGCAGCCAGAGGAACATTTCCTGTCCAAATAATGCCATAAGAAATGAACGGTTTGGATAAATGCACAACAAAAGGCTCAGAATCAATATGAAATATGAATAACGCATTGGATGGAATCAATTTAAGGGCCCGTTTGGATAACACCAAATAAGTTTGGTTTAAAATCAATTATAAGTAACTATTTCACTTAAAGGTACTAAATCACTTCAGCTTATTAAGTAGAAACCACGGTAAGCTACTTGAGGCAATAAGTAGCTTAAGCAACTTACTATCCAAACGCCCCCTAAATGTCCCATAAGTTGGCTGGAGAACCAGAAGGTGAGGGTCCTCCAACTGATATGAGACTCTTCACGGTGGCCCATGATGAGCTACTTCGATCCCTCTTTAAGTGACCATCTTTTGTTTTGGTAATTCCTCTCCCAAGAGAATAATCTGTTTTCGCAATTATTTTCTCGACTTATTAAAATGCAACTCTCAGGCATCAAGTTTGTACATTACATATGGGTTTTCAGTTTACTACATACAGTAAGAAAATTCAATGATTCCACTTGTATTTGCAAACGAAATTCAATGATTCCACTCGTATTTTCAAACGAAATTCAATCCTAATAAATCCTCTCTGGCAACCTGTGATTTTTTGGCCTTTGTTTTCCCTGTTTACAGAGCAATGAACGCAATACAGATCTCCAAAAGTAACATTTCATATGGACCAAACCTCACGAAGAAGTTCGTACCTCACATTTGTCCCACTGGAAGCTGTTGTTTCCTTCTGTCTTCCATTTACAGTAGACGGAGATGGTGGCATTTTGTCTATGATGCAAGTGAGAGGACATTCCAACTCGTCCAAATCATCATCACTGGTGTACCCCTTCCTTTGTACGACCGATGCATTTCTCCCCAGCTGAGAGTGACCTCCGGTATCTGCCACCTTCTCTGCCACATCAGATGGTGAAGGAGGGCAGTACACAATGGGAGCAGCTCTACATGGGAAGCCGCTGTTTGTGTCGCCGTCTGATTGGGGCTTCTCCAACTCACCCTGTAGAGCATGAGATCCAAGGTTATGTCAAGGATCAACATATAGGCATTTTATCTTATTGTAATAAATTCATCCTAGAATACGCTGCAAACATCTGTACCAGATACCTGCAACAAGTCTCACTTGTGTCGAGTTTGTACTTTCACTACATTCTGGTACAATTGTTACATTCCTTCCCAGATAATTCATGTAATTCAGGGTCATGGTTAAAAAACTCTGCATGACTCATTCGGTCCTGAGTCGATTTGGGGCTGGATTGGCTGGACTCCCTAGAGTCAGGGGGGATAGGCAATCAACTGCTACCAAATCACGACTCATAAAACCATATTCAGTATTGTACCAAAATAATGGGGATGTAGCTCAGGCGGTAGGGTGTTAGCTTAGCAGGTGAGAGTTACAGAGATAGATTTCCAACGTCGCCGGTTGTTTTGCTGGCCCCGGATTAGACGGGACAAGGCTACCAAAGAGGACGATGATAATGAACTCGATATCATAACAAGGTTGAAATTATTATTGTGTCGCAATAAATTCCGACAGAGATATGATACATTGGAACTATATTTTGAAACATTGGACACTGTAGCAGATCCAAATGGGACATCAGAAAATTGATAGTTGTCTAGGCTCTTGGGATAATCATAAGGTTATCTATGAATTCCAATATTTGAGATGCAACCATCTAATGATTCTAATCCAGTTTTCTTCCCTACTCTACTTTATCTATGATTAATGGAAAAAAAGGGAGAGAAACTGGCTAGAAAATAGAAGCCCATTAGAGAGCTAAGAACCAAGTAAAAAAAATAAATGTGCAGTTTGGTTTTCTTTAAAACCAGTAAAGAGGCTAATATAGCACCCCAAATTTTCAAAAACATAAAAAATAAAAAATCAGACTACACAAAGGCCTTTAAACTTGGAGAATTTCAACTGGAGGGTTATGGCTGACTGGGACTTCGCTGCTCATCCAGTCCAAATTTGAGTTTTGAAATTTTAAACCTTGATCTTGGTTGTTGGTTTATGTTATAGGCAGAAAGGTAAAGGAGTGCAGGTGTTGCAGCTTGGAATATTTATGGTAGCTGGATGGTTCCCCAGTCCGAAAAATTCAAAAGCATGTTTTCGGTTTTTTGGTTTTTTCAAACAACGGATAGGTTCCATGGAATAAAAAAAAAAAAACAAAGGTTCCATGAAAAAGCTTGGACATCTCTCATTACAGTTGAAAGACATGTCGAGATCATACTCATACCTCAGAATGTAGTGCCTCCAGGACTGTCCCCGGAACAGCGTCTGGGCAGAATTCATCTGGGGTAAAATTGCAGAGAATTCGCTTCATTAAGGGCAGACTGATTGTTGGGCAGACCTGTAGAATGGGAAAATGGGAAACCGAAATTCAAGAGATAAAAGACACACACACAGAGGATGAAGTTTATTTGAAGTCGTGAACTAGACCTCTTTTCTGATGGATTTGTCTATAAGCATGTCTTTAGGGAGCATTAAAAGATCACTCAGATCATTGAGCAGATGGAAGGATTTGGACTCCGTGTCAGCACCCATTCCGTGTTCATCCTCCCCATTGATATGATCTTCTTTTGGGGAGTCATCAGCATCCATACCAAACAGATCAGTCAGCCATCTGGACCAATTTCCAACCTGTGATGGTGGTAAACATCGCTTATTATAAACTCATAAATGCATACAGAACCAGCCAGCATTCTAGCTCGAACAAATCCAAATTCTGTTGTAGTACATAATATAACAATCATCAGTTCCAACGCATGTATGCAATAAAGATGCATGGTCATGATGGGGACAGGTCTAACAATGCAACACAGATAAATACTTCTACTACCTTCTCTTCCAATCTCATAAAATCCTTCCCCTTTGAAATTTGGGTTAGACCCTAGGAGCATATTTCCTAAAGTTCGAAAAAATTATATTAAAAAAATCACTGTATATCTGATTGGATCATTGTCGCAGGTGGGGGCTGCTATGTGCAAGGGCAACCCCCACGTGACAAGAATCCTGTCAAGATTTAATGGTTTTCAACAGTCACCAATGCAGAACATTTGGGGTAAGCAGCGAGTCCTGATCATTTTTCAAATCTGTGCTTTTTTCTTTACCCTATTACAAGGGTATAAAAGGAAATGGGTGATACGTACAGAGTTCTTGAGTTGTGCCCCAGATCCAAAGCTCAAGTCCCCAGCTGGAATAGGTAGAACTTTAGAATCTACAATTGGATCCGATACAGGATCTGTTGGGATCTCATGGGCCGATTCACGCAGAATTGCATTAAACATTGCAACGTCTAGTCTGGACACACACTGTTCCATCACCTAATCACAAAAAAAAAAAAAAACTGTTTTGAGAACAGATTATAACCACCCTCCAATGTAGATGATCAGAGATGCTGTTACAGACCATTGACATGCATAGGAGATGCATCTACTTTGAAATGAAAGGACAAAAAACAGGTGTAAGGGTTCTCTCTCTTGATACCATTCTTGCTAAAACTGGTAAGCAACCACACTCATGCCCTGCTGCTCCAACAGGACAGAGTCTTTGGAAAGCATCCAGGAAAGCATTTTTCCATAGGTTAATGGAGAAGCTGCCTTGTTGCTGATCACCCAAAGGTGGTCCCATCAGCCTCCCAAAGCTTTTTTCCATGTACAGATCCTCAACTGGAGATTGCATGTGTGGAGTTAGGGTCTGAAGATGAATGGACAAATAGAAGTTTGTCAGTCAGCCAAACAAGACAAAATTCATGCTAAACATTAATCATGGGAATCAATTTAAATCTGATGGCTAAGATAATCAGAAACTAACATTTCATCCAAAAAAAAATAAGTGAAACCAGTGCTGTGCCACTATGTGCATCAAAATGGAAGTGCCAGATATGACAATGAACAATATAAATCAGCCATGACTAAGAAAATCTTTCTGCACCAAACATGGTGGATCTGAATGTCTTACAACAAATCTGTCACATGATCAAATAAGTATATGCTTTACAGTTTTGACTTTCATATGTACACAAATTTTAAGATATTGTAGTACATGATTTGAGATCATATGTGGTATCACATACTTTTATATGACATTGTATATGATATACTTTTACAGTTTAGACTACTATGCGAACAGTATTGTATATGATATATGTAGTATACAATGCAAATGACTCCTTGTACTTGTGTGACATTCCACAATCCACATTATATGAAGTAATCATATATTTGCATGTCTGACACTCAAAAAATCCAAATGAGAAAATCTTGTACTGATGTTTCACTCCAAACACTTTCATGCTTGGGTAGTATAAAGAAGAACGACTCATATGAAGCGTCTAGCAATCAATTAGACTTCCCTATTGGATGTTTAATTTCTAATGAATGATTGCTTAGAGAGGAAACTGTAAAGCTTCGTAAAGTATGGATGCAGCTTTTACCTGCCACCACACTGACTCAACAATCCGAGAGAATATCCAAGCTTCAATCTTTTCTAGTGTAGATGTAAACGTACTGGTCTCCTGCCAGTCATCTACAAATTGCACAAAACCAAGCTTCTTCACTAGTTTGTTACCAGCTCCACCGTTCCAATTAAATGGAGAGGACTTCCCATCGTTTGTCTTTGAACTACCATTTGATCCAACAGTCCTTCCATTTGGACTGGAGTGATGGGGATTACCAACAGCTTGAGAAATTATTTCTCTCAAAACAACTGCGTTCGACCACCAGAAAGTCAACCTTGAATAAGAAAGTAAGGATTATTAGTCTGCACATACTGAAAGAAAGAAAGAAAGAAAGAAAGGGGTAAAAAAACATTCCAAGCCACTCAAACTCACAGATGCAGTAGTTTCCATACCTAGGAACATCATTGCCGCAGGACTTGGCAATCAATACGAGTCCAGATACAGTGTTCCTAGCAATGCTGGCTCTCTTGTCTTGAGACCAATGCTTGCAAGCATGAATGTATAGCCTAGAAAGACGCCGGGCAGGGGTGTGGACCTTATGCGCCGAACTCCCATGTTCTGGTACCACAGAATAGAGCGAAATCTCGAGAGCAGCAATTTCTCGGAGCTCCTCCTCGAGTTGCTTGATTCTCAATTCCATTTCCTCAATCCTTTGATCCATACCCACCTTAGCTTCATCCAAACCATTTTCTACCATCTCAGCTGCTTCATCATCGGTTCCAATGCTTTGAGAAACGTTTGGTGCCTCATCCAGCATATCTACCTCCTTCACCTCTTCAATTGACTTGCCATCACTTCCTTCAGATGATTCTGATGAAGGCTTGGCAGGAACTTCCATATTCCTGGATTTGTAATCAATGCCTTTAGTGGCAATCTCCGAAACCCCGTTGTTGGCTTTTGGAATTTTCTTTGGAGTATTATTCAATGTTTTGAATCGCAGCTTATTTGCTTCTTGTCGATCAGTACTGGCTCTTGCTGCACGAGAGCAGGTTTCGGCTGAGGTTTTCTTCGGTAGCTTTTTAGGAACTCTTGAGGCTCTTTCTACCTTCTCATCTTTGGCAGTCTGTGTTTCCCCTGGAGATGATACAGAATCTTTTACAGTCTCACAATCAGATATTACTTCCTTGCTCTTCGTGACTTCTTTTTCCTGATCGCTTGAGTGCTCCTTTCCATTGTCCTCACTCTCTTTTGCAACCATTTCCTGGGCTTTTGCATCTGTCACTGCATCTGCTGACCTGTGTATGTCATCCGCATAATCTATAAGCACATCTTCAAAAACTTCGGAGGGATCTGTCCCTGCGCTCGAGTCACTTACTTTGACATTTGAGGGTGGTTGAGGATCTGAGATTTCATATTTAACTTCCTTCATGTTCAAGATTTTAGGGTCATTCTCTGGAATTGGTTTACTTCTCTTTTCTTGTCTCTGCCAGAGCCCTTGGTTTGGTTATTCTTGTCTGTCTCCCCCATTCATATTCACCTCTTCCAACTGTAAAATCAAAAGCAGAAGCTATGGATGAGGGTGAAAAATAAGATAAAGAGTTATCCGATTCTCAGCAATAAGTTGTGAGGATCTTTCATGAAGCTCTTCAACTTCTGGGGAACTTGGTTAATAGGTTATGCCTCTGGTAATTGCACGAAACAAGTACTCATGGCTAAGATTTACGACTTGGCTGGAGACACATACAGTGGCAATGCTTCCCGTACAACATGAACTTCCAGCTGTACTTCCTCTGCAGTTTGAAGATGTCTTCAAGCAGTCTGCAATCAGACAGAAAATCAGGTCCCAATCAGTTGATTCTAAACAGGAAGTGACCAACTATTTAGCAGCTACTTCTAAAGGGATGCAAGATGTAAAGTGGTGCATTTTTTGTGATGACAGAGGTGTAGATAAATCAAGATTTAGCTATAGTTTGAATTTAACAGCATTGAACTCAAAATGCTTCGAAGGCTCTAACTTGAGAGAAATCAAAATATGAAAACAGAGACAGGGGAGATTAATGAGAGGGCAGATCCAATCTAGGTCAGGATGACCTTTATCATTTGACTTCCAAAAAAACCAAGAGATACTTTTTAAATGAACACAAACAAGATTACTCATTTCTAAATGGAGAGCCTAGATGATTTGGGCAATAAACACGCGCACACGACACTTTCCTGAAAGGAATATGAATTAATATAAGCAAATATGCTCAGAATATAAAAATAATAAATACAACAAACAATTACGAGAACACCATGAGAGCATGTAGCAGAACCAAGCTAAGTTCCACAGAAATTGTGTTTCTTGGGGGGGGGGGGGGGGGGGGGGGGGAATAGTTAGACAGTATCAATGACAGCTTGCTGAAATAGCATTCTTAAACTTCTTCTTTTTTTTCTTTTTTCTTTTTTTTTTTTCTTTCTTTCGTTTTGTTTTATTGCATTCCATACCCTACACGCTTCAGATATAGTTGCAACAATAAATGTTACTTCATGACTTTAAGGCCTGCGGCCATGTGATCTGGATATTTTGTTAGCATAACTAAATTGGAATGAAAAGACCAAGGATCTCTTGCAATTATTCTGGTGGCACTGGGCTCCTACAGGAAGTGCCAAATTGAACAGGCCTGCCTTACACTCATCAGCATTTACATTTCAATTCTGACCTATAAGATCTTACACACACAAACAATTACATATATATGCATACACACAAACAAAATTCGCTTAGGTGTATCTCAAGAATTACCTATCCAATGTTTATATCAACTCAGTAGTACAAAGTTATGATCATATCTTCAATCAATAGTTTCCTTTTTTCTTTTTTTCTTTTTTTGGCTGAACAAGGAACTGGATAATCTATTGATAGGAAATTGGGAATGAATTCCCAATCACGAGGGATGACCAGCACCCTCAATCATTAAAGAAAGCTTCTGCATTGGACTCTTTTTCTTACATGAGCATGAGTTTAGAGCCCCGATGCCGTTAAAGATGAAGTGGAGGCCCCAAGGCTTGTACCTGACTCAGCCCACAGGAAATCTGGAATTCAAGAAAGAGAGCCAAATTTCAGTCATCTCAACCCTGTTTCCTTGCTCGAGTCCATGCTATCCTTTTGGATATAAGCAGAAAGCTCTCTCTTAAAAAGCCTGCAACTGCTGCCTTCAGCTCCTATAGTCGCTCCATCCAAAAACCAATTCAGCCGCCTAAAGCCCCTCATATTCAGCCGGTAATGTGGAATGCTCCTCCCCAAGGATGGATCAAACTTAATATAGACGGGGCAGCAAAGGGAAATCCGGGTCCTTCAGGCGCAGGAGGAGTTTTCATTAGTTAGATCTTTTCCTTTCTATTGGGATACTCATGCGATACGGATAAAGGGACTACCTCAGCTAGCTATTCTCATAATTCTTGATTGAGCTTAGTCATCTTTATCCTCTGTGTCACTCTAAGCTACTAAAACAGCCAACTAAGCTAGTAAAGGATTGTTCTTTACAAATTGCTGATGAACGGGGGGCCATGGTTTGGTGATCCAGACTAATAATCTTATGAGCCCTTAATGTAGCCAGGGAATGGATCACCCAGAAGTCTCCCAGCTTACATGTTCCTAAATCCTAACCCTTCAATTGGATGGTTGAGAGAAAAATAAATAAATCACTCCATAAAATGAACATCGATTTCATTGCTAGGATTTTATTTCAAAAAATAAAATAAAATTTGGGGTTATCCCTCATCTATGGTGAGTCCCATAATATCAATGGTCTGGATCAACAAACCATGTCCCCACTTGAACAAAATGGATGTGTACGTGCAATATTCATGCTCCAATGCATCGCGAAGGAAAAAAAAAAGGGTTGTGAACTTTTGCTTATTAAGATCACAGCTAACCAAAGAATCTAAACCTAAAATCGAAGTGATGATATAAGATACTTAAGGCCATTAAATTCCAAATGAACAGACAACGAACAGAAAAAGAAGAAGAAGAAGCATCCTCAAACAAATGGAAAAGCAATAGAGAGAAAACAAAGCAGTGTGGGGGTCGAGTACTTGCAGATTCAGGAGAAGCAGAGCAATCAAATGTGGGAAGAGTGAGCAGATTTCTTGGAATTCGAAAAAAGTCTGGTGTCAATTCACAGAAAATAAGCAGAAATTGAGACCAGAAACAGACTACTGGAGCCAGATTCACACTCAAAATCTGATCATTAAAGCCTTTTGAGGTGTATCGTTAAAAGATCGGTAATGCGAATCAGATCAGCTCGAAATTGACTTGAAACTGCATCCCAATGCAAGCTAACAACTGCAAAATGCTGAGAAATTCAGATCTCTACTAAAAAGAGCCTGTAAAGTCAACTGAAGAGAGCAAACAGGAATCTAATTTTGCCTAAATGCTCAATGAACCCCAAAATTACAGTGCCTGGGACACGAATCCGCAACCTTAAAACAGAAAACACGTCAGAAACTGAAATTCTTCAAGAAACGCCGTGATCAAGCTCCAAATAGCTTCGAATCGGAAGTTCTTCACTTCCGTCCGTCGAATCGAACAAACAGAGCTATTGGCCACAGAAAAGGCACCAAAATGTGGAGATTTACGAGGAGAAAAGCATAAAAAGACGAAATTCGCCAAAAGAAAAAAAAAACGCCATGATCAAGCTTCGAAAAGCTTCAGATTAGAAGATTTCAGAGCGAGAAAGCAACATCTCGTCGGATTTTTCGTGGATTTTGAATTGAGGAAAAGGAGAGGACAAAAGCACACTGACATAAGCTAGAAAAAGAAGCAGAAAGTCACTTACGGACGCTCTCTCTCTCTCTCTCTCTCTCTTGCTGTCTACTTCTCGATCTGCGAAGCTTCCACTGCTGCCCGGCTCGTTTTCCGATATTATGTATGTGGATTCTGCAGAAATGTAGGTAAGGGTCGGGATTATCAGTGTTCTATTAGCCGGATTTAATTGCATCAGTTGAAATCCAACTAGTCCAACAGAAGAAGAGAAATAGAAAAAACGTCTCTCTCTCTCTCTCTCTCTCTCTCTCTCTTTCTCTCTCTGATAAGCTGTTCTTGGGTGGATCCTGATAACAGAGAAATAACACGAGGAAATCGAGTGCGGGAGTCGTTTTAAAAGGCTCGGTATGGGTACTGCCGGTACCAGCTAACCGGGATTGCTGTCGGTGGCGAGAAATGACCGGAGGTTCCGGTTGTCAGTTCGGTTATCACTAATGGAAAAAAAAAAAAAAACTTTGATACTCTGGCGGAGTGTGATGGATTATACGCAGGTACTTAGAAATTGCACACGTGGCATACAAGTAATTCAAAATATCTCCAAATTATGCATCCGGATTTAGGTGTATCATGATTCATGAATGAAAATTTATGTTTATTTAATTATCTTACTGTCGGATTAGCGAACATTTTATTGGACGGTTTAGAATGAAAAAGTAAAAAATAAAATAAAATAAATCCATATTTCAGAGGTTAAGATTATTCAACCAATCAGAGTTTGGAACTGTGAATTTTCGGCATGTGTATAATTTCGTATTTGTGTGTAGCAAGCGGTCATACTCTGCCTAGTGCCTACCGTTTAGTTTGTTTATGCATTGTCTGGATTTGCCTTAAATCACGAAAATGCCGGTTTACGGCTGTACTTTCGATTATTTTTGGTCAGGCGTGGCAGACTGAGATGCACAACTCTCTCACTATCTCCTGAAACTTGGAGCATGAATCTTATGATCTGGATCGTCTATATGATCAGAACTATCATGGATTGGCTAAAATCCAAGAATTAAAACAGATGAACGGTTCAGCCTCAACTTGTAGGTGAAAGGGACTGTGCGTATAAGTATTCAGTAATATGTTTCATTCGTCGGACGAGATCGGACGTAGTGTATCTCCGGCTGCTGCGAACTTTTGGCATTCGTCAGTGAACGTTTGGTTCCGCTTGTACGGTTTCAATAATGGGACATTAGCTGTGCAATCCGCCTCGGATACCAGATCCGACCTCTATATCCGAGGACACCCCGGCCCTACCCAAGACGGTGTGGCCCTTACCATGAGTTACCGTGGGGCCCACCTTGATGTGTGTATTATGTATCCACTCCGTCCATCCGTTTTTACAGATTATATTATGGAATAAATCCAAAAATGAAGTAGATCCAGTTATCAGGTAGACCATAACATAAGAAACAGTGGTGATTGGCCATTAATGGGCCACAAAAGTTTCGGAACAAGCTGATATTTGTTTTTTATCTGCCATACAGGCTTATGTGATCTTATCTACAGATTGGATGGTAAATAAACACTACGTAAACATTAATGTGCGCTGTATATGAAGCGTCACATGCTACCTGTGTGTCGTATTACTTCCTTCCCATGAGTAGGAAAACGAGATTATTTCCGAGGGATAAAAAACACTCTTATTTCCAGCCAAGGATTAAAAAAAAACATTCTTATTTCCAGGCTTCCAGCCAGGGGATTGTACACTATGTTCGGGCTTTCAATATGTGGAAGTGGGACCCATGGTTCAGTGATCCACAACGTTGAAGTGATGATGCTCGACGTGGATGGTCCCTTCACTGAAAAATTCCCACACATACGAAAATCCCTCCTACGGAATATCGGCCCTCTATTCCTTGAATGTAAATAGTTTATTTATTGGCCACCTATTGAGAGGTTTTCTTATATTTCTATCAAATAGATATTGGTTGCATGGATAATCATGGAGAGGCCAAAAATGTCAACGGCTTGGATCACTGAAATTTTGGCCCCATGTTACAAATTGAAAGCTTGATCGGGGACGGCATTGAGTGAGAGAACCAATAATATCTCCCGAATGACCATAAAACAAGCTATTTTTGCGTTTAATTAATAATGATTTTGGGTATATATGTTTGTCAGAACTCGCTTTTTAAGCCAACATAAAAATCGTTTGATCCCGATCCAACGGTTGTGGAGGACCATCACCTGACTACTACGATGGGAGATGGTAATCACGTGTAGGTTCACCAACACAACCGGTCAATATCGGGTCATTACTCACAGAATAAAAATTATAGACTCCTGTTACCGTCCGCTTTGGGGATTTTGAATTTCATTAAATCATATCACCACATGATCTCTATGTGTCGATTCCTTGTCTAAAAAGTTAAGTTGATGTTAACATAAGGTTTGCCACGTGTGCATTGAGTGTGAGCCATAGGTTAATTTCTCTTTAAACATCCTTTAATTTGTCCGCGTGTGGACCACCTCATGATCAGATCATTCTGATTTTTTTAGAAAACCATCTAAAGGATGGGGCCCATATGATAAAAGGATTGGATCCGGCACAGGTGGGCCACACGAAGCAGAGTGATGCTCCCACGTGCAAGAGTAGTTGCTTCCACGTGCAGCATATTTATCTAATAATGAATCCCATCCGTAAGAAAAGAATTAGTGTCTATTTTCTAGTAAAATTTTTGAAGGTCGTGGTTACATGTGGTCAGATTGGCTCAGATCACGAGCTTTTCTAAGCCTTAACGCGTGTACAAGATAGCTCAGGTACAAGCCACCATGCGTGCCCGCATGGCAAATGGGTACAAGATCCACTCCATTCATCGGAGGAGCCCTTCTATATAGGTTCCCTGGTCGGATAATCAGATTGTTCCACAAGTCAGGTGGGCCAGAGCTTACAAAACAAATCTATAACTAAGAAAACTTGGGTAAAGTTTTCTAAACCGTCTAAAACTTTCTAAGATTGTGACACACCTGATGAATGGATCATCTTTATTTTGGGAGATAATTAACTTCACGGCCTGATCCACCTGATGGACGGCTTGGATATTGCAATTCTAGACCATGATGGAAGTTCCCTGTCAAGTTTCATTTTGGTGTCCCATCAATCAGTAATTTGGCATGCACGTGCAGCAATGCAGATCACCCAAACCATGGGTCGTAATGTAGATGAAAGAATGGCCTGAAATTCATCTTGATCAAATGATCGCAATTATCTGACATTGGTTGTTGAATTGTGTCCAACGGTCATTTGTTCTTATCCATCCATTTTTTATAGCCACCAGGGTGGGTGGTATTTTTATCCAAAAGAAAGTATTTATTTCTAAATAAATTAGCATGGGTGCGTATGCTTGTACCAAAAATCATAAAATCTTATTTCTAAATAAATCAGCATGGGTGCATATGCTTGTACTAAAAATCATGAAATTTTATTTCTAAATAAATTCAGCATGGGTGCATATGCTTGTACCAAAAGTCATGAAATTTCATGATTAATTAGTGCAGAATATCTCAGAAATTTTGTGATATTTGGTGCAATCAAACGCACGCCAGACAGGAAAAGTGCAAAATAATAAAATGAATTTTATAAAGGAAAATGATTCACGGCAGATCCCACATCAAAATTAGCTATTGTCCTATTGACCATGAAGAATGCCAGGCAAACGCAGGGGCATCAACACTCTTTTAGCACACTCCTGCCATAGGTCGGCACATCGCATGCATGAGTTGGATCCAAACCACCTACGGGTGGGCATCCCTATGTAGTTCCTTTGGCCCAAATTTCAGGATAGACAACATACAACTAAATGCCCCACTTAAATATTTCAAAAGGGATGGCCAGTGTTTTTTTAATTAATTATTTATGATTCTTCATTAGAAAATAAATCAAGCTTGAATGCTACTTGTTTATCAATTTTTATGATTTTCCTTATTAGATGGACCAATAACTAACAATGCCCAAAAGTAGCTTCCCCAACCGGTATCGGATTATCCAAATTCTGTCACATTCGGATCCGGGGCTTTATACATGCTGCTTCGCATGTAAACTCAACCTGATTCATAAAAATTTCGGAGAGAAATCCACTATATCAGGCCCGAACCCGACCGAGAATGGCATTGGCTAGTGTAGTACCTGACATGGAACGGCTCCAGGGGTGTACATGGAGTCGTTCAACTCGGTTAACAAGACACAAAAAATCTCAAATCAACTTGGTTTTAAACTAAGTTCGAGCCGAGTTGAGCTGATTTTTTTAACTTGAAAATGAGTCCGAGTATGCCCCAGCTCGACTCAACTCAGCCCTAGCTCGACTCAACTCGGATCGAATCCAATTGGAAGCGAACTCCGATCAAATCAATTTAGTGACTCAGTTACTTTTTCATTGATGTTGCTCACCAACTGTTTGATAAAATGACTCAGCAAAATGTGGCAGGTGGCAAGGAAGGTTTAGTTGGTGGCAATGAAGGTAGATACATTAAATAATACCTTTTTATTCTTTTTTATTTTATTTTGTTTTTTGTTGGTGTTGTGTTAATGTTACTTAAAAGGGTGTTTGATAAAATAACAGTACAATTATTACCTCTGTTTGTAAAACAGTGCATTTTTGAAATTGCTGACCAAACCGAGCTGAGCTGGCCGGTGAGACTAAGTTCAGCTGAATTCAAGCTAAAGTCAGCGATGGCTGAGCCGAGTCGAGCTGAGGCCAGCTCGACTCCGTTCGACTCGATGTACACCCCCTACTTACGTTACTGGTCAAAGCGGCACCGGCGTGGAAGCCAGCGGATTCGACTGTAAACCTGTCCTGAACGAGGTGTCCACTCATTAGGTGGCCGTACACGTCAATGGTCGTTTTTTTGCAACTCAATTAATTTTCGTGTCTATATGTGTGCCATCTGACAGGCAGATCAAACTGACTTTGGGTACCCAATGGTCACCGTGGATCCACATCACAAATGACCAGAACTGTCACATACACGTGTGAACTAACACGGGCAGAATGAATGGACACCGATTGCGTACTGAGTAAACTCAGTGGGGCCACGCGTGAGGTATTTGTCTTATCCACACCGTTCATCCGTTTTTCCTGATCATTTTAGGAGGACTTGAACCCAAAAAAAGGGAAACACAAATATCATCTTGATCGAAAACTTTCGTGCCCTCCACTAAGTTTTCAACGGTCGGCATTGAATTTCCCAGGTTTATGTGGTGTAGTCCACTTGAGCTTTGCATGTGCTTCAATTTTGGGCTCATTTCCTAAAATGAGCTGGTAAAACGGATTGATGGCATGGATAAGATGCATAAATGATGGTGGGCCCACTGATTTTAACTCAGTACGCTATAGCGGACTAACTCCGTATGCTATACGCGTACAGGTAGAATAGGATCGGAACTCGGGAGTTATTTGATACTCCAACTGCGTATAACGCTCGATACGCAGGCACTTAGAAATGATACACGTGGCAAATAATAACCCAAATTAAACCAGTTAAATTGTGAAAGCTAATGTCGTCAAGTTACAGGATAAAAATAAGGTTTCTTGGAAAATCCTTATTTTCTGAAACTGGCTTTTTAAATAGTTTACATTTCTAACAGTCCAATAATATCCAATGATCTAATATTTCAATAAATAAATATGAATAATTTTTTTCTCATGAGACATCGAAACTTCTGTCCATAATTTGGACGGTTAAATTCGAATTATTTATATTCAAACTAAGCAAATTCTGAGTAATTTCTGTCGCATCAAACTCTGTCTGAGTAACATGGTATTTCTCTCCGGGAAATCAGCTACGCCAGCCCCCAAAAAGGGATGGCACCGAAATTACCAAAATACCCTCTAAATTAATAAGATAAGAGGAGGTGGGTCCCGATCCAGCTGGCAGCAGAGTCAGGTGGGGTCTACTACTGAGACCTATGTATGCTTATAATTATTAATGATAATGATATTTTCCTAACTAGGACGGAAAGTGCAAATAATGAAATAATAATTGAAGGGAAGGTATTAAGTCCAACGATATGGACTATAAGTCACCGTCTACCTGGCAAATAACTTCAAACCTGTTATGTGCCTGTGAAATCGAATCCTTCCAACAGGTTGGCTCACCATGTGGATTACCTACGACAACAATGAACCCCATCCACTCATCATTTGGGCGATACTATAGAAAACAATCGATGACCGTTGATAAATAATAGAATAAAATGTGGCCAATTCGATGTGTATATGTTGCTGATTTTTGTATAAGAGGATCCTGATGATGGTGAAACTCATTTGACGGGTTGGATGCCACTCATATTTAAAAGATTGGAAGTTATCCCCTGTGAGGATGCCAATTATGGTTCAAACAGTTGGACTCGAAAACCTTTCCATAATTCGGTGACAATTGTCATCCACGTCGGGCACGCTCTCTTTGCACGCGCGAATATACGCACGGTTCATCAGTATGTGATCGAGGCACCTAAACCGAGAGCTTATTCGATCAGGTCCAAGTAACACCGATTTCGGAACATGACCATAGGCCCCGCATTACATTGGTATGTTTGTATTGTATAAATAACGATGCGTCCCGAAATTTGGTACCTAAGTTGGTTGGACCTGACTCTAAATTTCAGGTCATGGTAAAAATTTAAACATTCACAGCCACATTTTAAATAAAATTATTATAACAAACAAATATTCATCCAATACAATTTTTAACTATTATAATTTAAACTCACTTCTAAATTGCCGCTATACATTTTATTTTTTTATTTTTTTCAAAACCAAATACAGGTATAACTATAACTAAGTCAATGGTTAGATCTTCACTTTGTTTTTACCCAATTAAACTCCGAGCCCTAAAATACTATTATTTTGGATGTGAGTATAACAACTCATGGGATTATATTCAACTCAAATATGAAATTTCTAAATTTATAATAAATGAATAAATAATAAAATTATATATATACGTTTTTTTTTTTTTTCAAATTCCAAATACGAATCAAGATATTGAATCTTAAGGATGACATGAATGCAATGCTTGAATCGTAAAGATGTTTTGAATGCCACACTTTTATGAATTCCATAATAAAAATTAAACAATTATCATCTCTTATAATCCCATATCCAAGTGGATGACTACCTTGCATTAACGCTCACACACCGGTACCTCATGCTGAGGGACTCATTTATACGTTAGTTGGTCAGACTACTACTCCAGTTGTAGCTCTAACGTATGTCTGCTCACACAATTATACTCATACGCCGTACACAAAAGAGACTCTAAAGGATCCAACAAGTTATAAGGTCCTTCATCCAAATGACACAATTTCTCTACTTACTAACTTTAGGGTCTCTCACCCAAGGGACGCGATTGCCCTACTTGTTTTTAACATTTTTTTTTTCCACGATTCAATAATCAATAGAGGAGTATGAATGATATGAACAATTTTAAAATTAGCAATAAAACAGTTTAATAAATCAAATTTCTACACTATAATACAGGTTCTATATAAGGTGCATAAATTCGATGTTGTCTAAAATTAGTTGTCACGCTCCAAACTCGAAAACCGGACTCACAAAATTCCCGATTGCCGAATCCGATGCCGACAGCATCCGTAGTACCCTATTCTCGGATCCCGGCACCTGTACACCAGGTTCCGATCCTGGGATCCTACAAGAAGGATTTCAAACATGATTTGATTCGTAATGAGCATAACCATAAGTGTAACCCACGAACAATAACCACAAGAACATCATCATAAAATTCACTATGATTAAAAACTTTGAGTATAATGCATATGAAAGGGAAATACAAGATAATGAAAATAACAGAGACGCCAAAAGCTCGACTGTACGCTCCAACTGTGACGAGGCTACGGCTACGTCCTGACGTCACCTGCACGCATCAATCGTGCATAAGCTTATAGAAAGCTTAAAGGGTGGTGTAAGTGTGTGCGTAGTATGAATGTGCTTAGAATGCAATGCCAGAGTAATGCGGAATCATGCTGATGGGTACATGAATGCAATCAGTCGTACGAAGGCTATGCGGTGTAAGATGTGAATGCTATTGGCCATATCAAGACCATGCGATGCGAGATGCAACTCAAGCATGTCAATCCTTATCCAAATCCTCAAACAGCTCATCAGATATCAGTACAGTTCTCATTCTAGATAATCACCGGGGTCTAGTATACTCTACGCCAGCTTACCGCCCTTATCCGAATGCACAACTGGGAGAGTGGAAAAGACCTCACTATCCGCCTGCCAATATTGGGTCAGGCTCGTCAATAGTGGACCAATTCCTCAAGCTAGTTAAACTCAACCTACAAATTGTCTCCTCACTCAGGTGGGTAAGGTCACACCTCTTTTCAACCGACCACGACACAGTGGGAGACGCAGCCTACTGGTATACGGCTCTCCGCGCTTACGCAGCCTATTCGATCTCAACGTTGGAGTCATCCTCTGGTACCATCGGGTTTATGGATTTTCACCTAGGGATATCTATGACACCCCGATGTTAGAAACAGTATTTCCGGTATCCAATCCAGCCACCTGTGATGTGTCTGTGGAGGCTATGGCCCTAATGTCGCTAGGGTATATAATAATCGCAATCACACAAATGCAAGTGCATGAATCACCCTACCAGACATGCAACATCTTGCGCATACCATGCGCTCATGTAGGGCAACTCCGCCTATCAGGGAGCCCATAAACAATCTGTCCGAAGGCATATGCTATGATCAGTCACTCCTCATATTAAGCATACATATGATGCGTATAGGCATCATATGTATCTATACTAAACATGTTATATGGTGATGAACTGTCCTCACAACGAAGATGGGCCTAGACGACCAACGCACAACAAGTATGAACCTATCATTGGGCCCTAGGGAGAGTTACAATGCGGTCATTTAACCAACATTGTACTTCCAGAGTGGGCGTCAAACCATCATTGCTCCCAAGGCATAGCCCGCTATAAAGGTCAACATATAAACCATGGTGGAATCACATTACAATGGGCCTTATGTACATCCCAATGGGCCTCGACCCATGGCCCTCCAATACATCAAATGGGCCTCATAATATGGGTCTCATATATATCAAGGTGGGCCTCAATGGATGGCCACAAATAAATCAAGATGGGCCTAATCACATGGGCCTTATATAAATCGAATGGGCCGAGTCCAACACACCATTTATCTATTGATAGAGATCATTATAGAGCATACAAAAATGAGTCATATCCAAAAGATCATCTAGACCATACCACAAATGACAGTGGTGGTAATGATTTCCATAGTTAAATTTCTAGTGGGTCCACCATAGTGTGAGTAGTGTGGTCCAACTGCTTGGTAGGCGTCCAATTCACTGCTTCGTGTAGTGTGGTCCATCTGATAGATGGATCTGTCTTATTTTTAGTCTCAAGCCTTGAGACAATCTTGCCAAATGGATGGATAGTTAGGATACAACACATGTATTATGGTGGAGATCCACCGTCCCTACCAAGGACGGTGTGAATGAAACTATACATCATGGTAGGGTCCACAGTACCTGATGACGTCACTGTCCCAGGTGGATTTCCTCCGTCCATTTGATGCAACACATAAAGTGGGGTCCACACAACCTGGTGACATCAAACAGTAGTTGAACAGTTGTTGTGAGACGCACCAACCAATCATGCATATACAAGTGGGTCCCAAGTGGGGCCCACCATAACGTTTACTTACCATCTAATCTGATAATAAGGTCACAGGGACCTGAATGAAGAGGAAAAACAAATTTCACATGATCCAAAACTTCCGTAACCTAAACTGGGTTTCAATGGCAGACGTTCAACCTTCACTGTTTCCTGCCATGTGGGCCACCTGATCTTCACCTACAGTTGATTTTTGGAGGGCCCACTGCCCGAAAGGGCCCCATTAAAATGCACGGTGTTGATGTTCCCACACATCACGGTGGAGCCCACGGCTAGGACCTGCCCATCCACCCACGCAACAGCACAGGACGCTGTGCTTGCTTTGTCAGCAGCAGCAGCAGACGCTGCTATTTTATATTTAAAAAAATAAATTGAAAAAAGAGTTTTTTAGTGGTTTTTCCCAGGTGAGGCCCACATCAGCTGAATCCACTCCAGCCATTGCATTCCGTGGCTCAAGACAATCCCAACGAGTCCAATGTTTGAGGTATTTTGGTGTATAGAAACATCAGGGTGGATTTCAACAATAGAAAATACTGTTTCTATGGTATGGCCCGCTAGAAAATCAGATTCACTTCATTTTTCAGCTCAACGCCTAGAATGAGTTGGGAAATGGAATGGACGGCGTGGATTAGACACATACATTAAGGTGGGGCTTACATGAGCGGCCCACCCCAAAAGCTCAAATATATATATTATTATTATTTTATTTTGTTAGCTTGCTAGTACACATCCATGTCAGTACACGCACTCCATGTTAGCCACACCCTATTGTCTTCACGTCCAGCGCGTCCAGGGATGCTGGACGGCATGGATAAACACAAGCATCATGGTGGGTCCCACATGTACGTGGTCCACCTGTTTGGATCAACTGGATATTTGTGCTTTCCTTTGATCAGGCCCGTCCAAACGAACAACTATATGGCCACTTGGTGGATGGCATGGATAGAATGCATACGTCATGGTGGGTCACACACACATATCAAGCAAGCCATCAACAAGGAAAGGGGAAGAGAGAGATAGATAGAGAGAAGGAGAGAGAGATCAGCGTAGTGGAGGGGCCCGCCATTATGGGCCCCTCATATGACTACAACACATACAATAAATTGGGTCCCATCACAAGTGGGCCATCAAATTGAAAATCAACGGTGGATCACCCACCTATTGCATTGCTCCTTGATCCCTTAGACTCTTATACTCCTTGCCTTCACTTTTGATGGAGGTTGATGATGAATGGATGATTGAGATGGGAGATGAGAGAGTGGAAAAGTGGGCCACACTTGTTTTGGGAGGGAGAGAGCTTGGACGTTGGAGTTTTTTTTGTTGCTTGGGAGGTTTTGAGAGAGAGAGAGAGAGAGAGAGAGAGAGAGAGAGAGAGAGGGAAGTGATGGGATGATATGGGATCGGTGTGATGGGTGATGGGTGGAGTGATGGGTGAAGTGATGTAAGAGTTAACTTTGGGGTAGCTTGTGTAAGAGAGAGGTAGGGGTAGGGTATGGGTTGCTTGTACTTGACTTGATGTGTGATGTGTACTTGATTGATGGGATAGGTTGTAGAGATTCTCTCAAAATTTGCACGTGCGGCGTTTTCCTTGAAATAAATGCGGGCTCATATCTTCTATCATGGATATCGGGTCGGTGTGTGAGTCGCAGCATTGGAACTGCGGCGATGGCGCGGTCGCAAGGATACAAGTTTCAAGTCGAGTCGACTCTAATATGTGGGACTCGACTTAAGATTGGGCACAAATGTCGGATACGGGTCGAGGATTCCCGGAATTCGACCGGAAGGACTGCGAGAGTCGACAGAACAGTACAGACTAGGATATGGGTCTTACATTAGTTCCTGAAATTTACTGAAATATCAAGCTGTTTTCTGCTATAGTATTGGAATTTTTCAAAGGAACTCCTAAAAAATGTTGGAATACTGATTTTGTCTCAAAATTTCAATTTTTGAATTTATTTACTTATTTACAATGTAAACAAATTATTTTATTTGAAATTTAAATTCCTATTTAATAATTTATAAAAAGTTTTTCTTTACTTTATATTCAAATTATTATTATTATTATTATTATTATAACTTAAACTAGAGTTTAAATTAGAATAATAAATAAAGCTTCATCGTATTAAATTTTGATTTAATTAATTTAAATAATTATATAAGTCAAAGTTCATAATAGTCAACAAATAACTAAAATTTGAATTATAATTATTTATTTTCTAAAGCCTTCAAAAGTCGTCTTAGACTTAAATTTACATTAATTTAATTCATATAGTTTTAGAAACAATTTTAGATTCTCAATTAGTATAATTAACATTAATTCTTAAACTCCATGAATTTTAATTTAAATTTAAGCACCAGTTAGTAATTTAATTATAACCACCATACATTAAATTTAAATTAATCAATTATTGAAATTACATTCGATTTAGATTAAATTAATAAATCAAATTAATTATTACTTATGAAATTAAATACATATATTAATCAAGTCTTAAATTTTGTAAATTAATTTAAATTATTAATTCTAATTTTGAACTTAAATTAATTCTAAGTTAAATTCAACAATTCTGATATAAAACAATAAAATTATCTTTAGATATTATATTACGTCTGACTTACATAATTCATAAATTAATTTGAACTAATCTATTTTTAATAATTTAATTTCATATCAATCAATTTTAAAATTTAAGAAGAACTCATATTTAATTTTAATCTTAACAAAAAAATTGTAGAATTTCTAAATTAAATATAAACTTAAATAAATTATTTATTTTGTTTTGTATTGTTTTCATTTATTTTGCTTTGTTTTTGTTTTTTATTTTTTAAAAATTCTCCATCTCTCTCTTTTTTTTTTTTTTTTTTATAACATAGAAATAAAGAAATTAATATTTATTCAAAATAAAAAAATTTTAAATCAGTCTAACTCATAATTAAAGTCTAAAATTAATTTATTTAATTTAATACACATAAAACTAATTTTTAGAAATAGTGTTAGAATATAATCGAGCTCTACAAATCAATCAAATTTAATTAATATTAAAATTCAAAAACATAAACATTAGATATAAATGAATCTGATAATATTAATCTAAGAAAATTATTTCAAAATTAAATCTCAGAAATACATAAAAATTAGAAAGATCATAAATGAGTAGGATTACCCACTTAATCTTAGGTTATTGGATGAGCCCCACCGTCGCACGCTAGAACCATGCTTAACCTCACCACTGTACACACAAATTCTCTCTGTCTTCTACTTCTTTTCTTTTTGTCTTATTATTTATTTATTATTTTTTACTTATAATGCATGTGTAATTTATGGTGATAGTTGAAATGTTGATCATGGCCCGATGGATGGGTGATTCACCTATCGTGGCATGTCATTACAATGATGTGGCTATCCTTATTTTGAAGGAGGAAAATGAGGAAAAGTGGGAGTCGTGGATTACCTGTTGAATCCTTTTGCTTGCTCTCTAGCAAAAATGGATAGGTGGGATCCACCAAGATGTTTAAGAGAAATCCACCCCGATCATAAGTTTTACCGGATACTGATGGGACATAAGCTGTAAAATGAGGCAGATCCAAAACTTCAGTGGGTCGCATATCCTAAAGAATAGTTAGGAAAAACCTACATTGAAACTTTCCTAGGATCCATCCAAGTGGACGGCCCTGGATTTAGTGGGTCCCACAACAATGAGATGGGGATGACTAAGATTCAATGACTCTAAGGCCTACTGTGATGATGGGTGGTCCATATGCGATTGTTCTGGGACCCACTGCACGGAAAATAAAAGAAAGGTGGAGAACATGGAAAGAGATGTTAATTATGTGGAGAATCTCGGTGAGTTGGTTGTTTTTAAATTTAAATTTAAATTTTCTTTTCTTTTCTTTTTTTAAAGGTAGTTTGTTTGAGTAGTCTTAGGTTTCTCTTAGCTCCTCTTATACGCAAATTTAATTCGCAAATATCTCAAGATTGGATCGTCGGATCGGAATGAAATTTAATGCCTAACTTACACTTGACATACTCTATCCGATTAGTTTAATATTAATATATGATCATCTTAAGGTGGCAAAAATAGATTTCAATGGCTCTTACTCTTTCATGATCTCACGTGACAAGTGTGTGTGACCCATATGGAAACTAATTAACCATTAGATTTGAAGTATATACTCCACAAGCTACAAGTGAATGGTTTAATTTGTGTTTAGGTGGCTCGGTTGGCGGATACAAGTACAATGTATAGTTGGATGGTTGAGATATAAGTAAATAATTAGACGACTAGGAGTCCAATTTAAGTAAACTTTTATATTTAACTTAATGCAAGATGATTTTTTTTTTTTTTGAATTAGATAAATAGATCGTTGGGTTAATGGTCTAGATTAATGATTTAATAAATTGAACTAAAGTTTTAAAATGGATGGATGAATAGATGATCACATACCTTGTACGATGAATGAACGGGTTAGTTTAGTGTGTGATTCATAGATAGATTTGAGCGAAGGGAGTGCATATACACATACAAATATACATATATACACACCAAAATAATACAATTTAATTCAATGGTTCACTAACAAATCGATCCATATCAATGGTCACATCTTCTATAAATTGAAGGATGCAAGTATGCATGAATGCATGAGTGGATGCATATATGCTAAGATGAATGCATGAATACATACGTGCTCATGTATCAAATTCTCGGGTCATTACAAATAATCCATATATCGAAACTCATTTCAGGGCATGAGCCATGAATGAAGCACATCCAAATCTCAGGTGGACCACACAACAGGAAATTGTGTTGATTGAACGCCCACCACTAAAAAGTTTCTACAACTCATTGTAAGTTGTAACGTTTATTTGCCACCTACCATGTTAATGAAGTCATATAATTAAACATAAATAAAGGAAAAACACAAATGTAAACTTAATCCAAAACTTGTATATCTTACGAGATGTTTTCAATAACTAATCACCACTTTCCTGTGATGTGATCCACTTGAGATTTGGATCTCCTTCGTTGACAAAATGGATGGATAGCGGAGGTATACAACACATATATCAAGGTGGCCCCAATGGTCATGGCCGGACCAAATCCACTCCCCATGCAACCAGCCACATGACCCCTTAGACAACCACAGAGATCGTCCATCGATGGTTGGGATCCGTACAATGAGTCGCATGGCAAAAAGTATGATCTAGCCAGATAAACTGACAGGTTTGACCGGTGATACAATTAGACCAAGGTTGAGTGATGGTCCATGTTCGACATGAAAATCGTAAGCCTGGAGAAGTGGGGCCCAACCATATTGTATGTGTTTTATCCATGCTATCTATCCTTTTTGTCTAAGCTTTGGATATATGATTATTTGTTTTTCTCATGCCCTAAAATGATATGAAAAAATGATTCCAAGGCATGGATAAAACACATACATTATGGTGGGCCTCAACAGGCCGTATCAGCATAGATGAAATTGGATCATGCATAACTTAATATGCTTTAGTGTATTGTGTAAATTCTGTGAAGCCCACCGTGAAGTATTTGTCTCATGCGAGCTGTCCATCCATTTTACCAGCTCATTTTAAGCCATTACTATAAATATAAACTTGAAGCATATACAAGATCAAGTGGACCAAAATTATAAGAAAATGTGTAAATTGAATTCCTATTGTTAAAATTTTCTTTGTAGCCACATAATTAAGTTTTGAATGGGTCTTCAGCACTCGTTTGCCGCTTTTGAAAACGTTTGGATTTGATAACTCCCTAGCTATCAAAACCTGCGGGCTTGTTCATCTAAATGGTAGACCACACCATGATGATAGACTGGTCCAGAGCATCAGCGGCTCTGCTCATTGAATGGGGCCACGCCAGTATACTGAGTCATATGACAATCCATTCATTATGACGTGGTGCTCAACTGGATGAGTGTATGGCATAATTTCACACCAGATTATCATCATGATGTGGCCCACCTTTTTCAAGAATAATCATGGCATAATTTCACACCAGATTATCATCATGATGTGGCCCACCTTTTTCAAGAATGGATTATTCTGTTGGAATTTTGGCCAGCGGAATCAACACAGATCTAGATCTAAGATAGCGATCCAATGACACCAAGCACACACAAGAGAACACAGATTTAACGTGGAAAACCTATATACATTTGCGCAAACGAAATGGGTAATATACCGTATGTTACGTATGTTAAAAAACCAGTATTTGTGCACAAAGTGACAGATCTCCAATATGAAAATAGAAATTACAAAGAGAGAGGACTTACCTGATTCGAACAACCTCGAATCTCACCCTTGCTACACCCTTTAGAAACCCTAAAATTCTTTTAGGAACCCTTGGAACTCTTTTAAAAAAATCAATCTCCACCATATCTTCAATCTTCATCTGTGTAACTTCTTGTCTCATTCTCTTGTCTCTACATCACATCATAGCTTCTCTTGCACACTCTGTTTTTCTTTTATGCCATTGTCAAGCCCAGAGAAGTTACACATAACTTAAACTTCTCTACAGGAACGATCTAGGTGAGCATGTCTGCCGGATTAAAATCCACGTGCTCAACCATCTTTATTCCTTTCTTCTCAAAAGGAAAGACGTAGTCTTCTTACCATCTTACCATTACCCGATATTGCTTGTCGGGGTACTTGCTCACAACACTGATAGCCTGTGAAATAACCAGCTCAATCCAGACCATGGCATACACTGCCAACCCCATTCGAATAAGGCTCATGAGATATCCTACTTTTTCTCATTTATTTTGGGACATGTCCCGAGGAAAACTTGAGGAGAGACACATAGGGAACGCTCTTCGGCTTTACCTGACCCATCATGTAAGACCCGTATCCTAACCCGTACATTTCCATAAACTTTCGCAGTCATCTTGGTCGAATTCCGGCGACTTGCGATCATGTACTAACGTAAGATGTTGTCGCACGAGGGAGTGTGTGGTGAGGGCATAGATCTGCGCGCGATCTTGTGACGAATCATGTCAGTCTGAGTCGGCTCAACCTAAAACTTATACTAGTGCGATCGCGCCATCGCCGCGGTTCCGATGCCGCGTCTCGTGTGCCGCGGCGATATCCAAGCCAGAAAATGTAGGCCCGCGTTCAGTTCGAGGAAAATGTCGCGCGTTATAAAACCTAAGAGAATCCATCACATCAATCCCATCAATCTCATCAATCAAGTACACATCACTCCCCCATCCCCAAGTACAACTACCCATCCCCAAAAGTCAACTTTCCCATCACCTCACCCATCTCTCTCCCCATCACTCCATCACTCACATCACCTCTCTCTCATCTCTCTCTCTCATTCTCTCCCAAGCTCCATGAGAGCAACCCACGTCCAAGCTATCTCCAAGAAAGAAGAGCTTGGTGTGGCCCACCTCCCTATCTTCAATCTCCACCGTCCAAATACCATCGTTCTCCATCAAAGGGGTAGCCGAGGAGCTTAATTGTCATTGATCCAAGAAGAAACAAGAAAGGTGGGTGTTCTTAACTTTAGATCATGATTTTTGTTGTAGGGCCCACTTATGGTGGGACCCACTTGATGTTGCCTTTGTGAATTGGGTAATCTTGTGGTTATGCTTATTATGAGTTAAATGTACAAAAAAAATCTTCCTTATAGGATCCCAGGATCGGAATTTGGCGTATGGACGCTAGGAGCTGAGAATGGGGTACTACGGAGGCTGTCGGCATCGGATTCGGCGATTGGGATTCCTGTGAATCCGATTGCTGGGTTTAGGGCATGACACATCACATCCTTGATCAATACCTATACACAAGGTATTCCTCCTGTGATTACCAAAGCCTACTTCTCTTTCAGTCTCAATGTTGAGAACCATCTTTGCAGCCCCCGATCCTTCATCCTGAATGTCCCACTTAACCGGGTCTTCAGTACATTGATTTTAGACATTTCATAATTTGGAGATCTACATGTCATCAATTCCTGACTCACCATGAAGGTATCAAACCATTGCCCAGGCGACAGGTCGAACCACGACCTCCTGCAAAGTCTTTTCTCAGCCCCTTTAACTTCGAATTGCTCTAGTTGCTTCATGTAGATCTGCTCTTCACTTTTCCTTGCAGAAGTGCAGACTCTACATCCATCCTTCCAGCTCAAGATCACATTGGCCAACCAGCGTCAATCACGAATCTAATAGACATCTGTTATACCGCCGGTGTGAATATATCTGAGAAGTCGATACCTTCTCTTTGAGCATAACCCTTCACTAACAACCTCGTCCTGTATCTATATTGTATCCTCCTAAAAATCCACCTGCATCCAACCGCTTTCCGGCCCACTGAAAGCTCCACTAGCTCCCATATGTCGGTCTGGTACAACGAATCCATCATATCGCTCATAGTCACCTTCCACTTCTCAGCATCAGGCTCACCTAGAGCCATCTGAATAGAATATGAATTCTCTACGATATTGGAGTCATCCATATACCTCGCTGATATCCTGCGATCATGCCGTATGATTCTTCTCATAGGTGGCTGCTCCACCTGCTCTGTATCCCTGTCCGCATGTCTCAGCCTTCCTGCCCTGCCCGCTCATGTGGTCATGCCTAACATGCCACACACGTGCAGAGGTGGAATCCGCTACATCCACTACAACTCCACCTTTTGAAGTGCTCCCGATCAACCTATAGAAGGTACCGAGTCGTTGTGCTTTTATGATTACCCGTGTCCCCTTAGATACCTTAAGAACACTATCAATACCTGTGTACTTGCATCCTTTTGACTCAAGTACACCAAGAGAAATCAGATTCTATTTCAAATCAGGAATGTGCCTGACATCAGTCAAGGTATGCTCCACCCCATCAAACATCCTGATGCGCACCGTACCAACAGCCACAACATTACGGTCAAAGCCATTGCTCATAAACACCTGTCCACCATCACACTCGCTATAGCTAGCGAACCAACTCCGATGAGGACTCATGTGAAAGGATGCCCCTGTGTCTAGTATCCACTCATCCTTACAATCATCGTATGACCGCCTGATATTAGACACAGACAAAATATCACAGTCACATCCACTTGATCCATCTGACGTGGCAACATTGGCCTCCCTGTACAAAGCCTCAGAATATTCTCTCTTCGATTTAAGATTTCCACAATCCTTCTTCACATGTCCTTCCTTCCCACAATTCCAGCACTTTACCTTTGCTTTGCCTTTGCCCTTGAATTCGGATCTATAACCTGAAGAACCCGTACCTTGTTCAGAATTCCTACCCATTGTAAATAGTGCATCAGAAGATTTCCCCATGTCGTCATTTAGCTTTCTCATAGCCTTCCCTTGAAGGGCTGAGATAACGGTGTCAACACTCAGGGTTATTCGTGCTGCACATAGTGTCTTTAAATGACTCATACGACGCCGGAAGCGAATTCAGCAACATATATGCTTATTTTTCATCTTTCATCACTTCCTCCATATCCAGCAATTTACAAACTAATTTATTAAAATTGCTGATTTGAGCCTCCAGATCTCCACCCTCTGCCATCTTAAAGTTATACCACTGTCACTTCAAGTGTAGGCGATTTTTCAAAAAAAATAAAATTCGCATAGACATCCTCTAACTTCGCCCATAACTTAGCCGTAGTTTTCTCCCTCATGACGTTGTAGAGAACCTCATCCATGAGACATAAATGGATCGATGATAAAACCTTCTTATTAAGAGTATTCCAATCATTATCAGTCATAGTAGACTTTCGCTCCTCAAGAGCACCATCTTCGCCTTGCTTGATTAAGGAACTCATCATCTTGATCTTCCATAACTCAAAATTATTTTTCCCTGAGTACTTCTCAATCTCATACCTGGTGCTTGCCATTATTACTAATCCCTCAGATTCAGATCTGTGCCCCAACGATTGCTCTGATACCACTTGTTGGGATTTTGGCCTGCGGAATCACACAGATCTAGATCTAGGATAGCAATCCAATGACACCAAGCACACACAAGAGAACGCAAATTTAACGTGGAAAACCCTTACGGGAAAAAACCATGGCATAAAGTGACAGATCTCCACTATAAAAATAGAAATTACAAAGAGAGAGGACTTACCCGATTCAAACAACCTCGAATCTCACCCTTGCTACACCCTTTAGAAACCCTAAAATCCTTTTAAGAACCCTTGGAATTCTTTTAGAAAAGCCTTAGAATACCTCCCAATCCCGTATACACCTCTTTATATAAGTTTAGAAAGAAGCAGACTCGGAATAAGAAACAAAATCCGCAGAATCTGCGTTTCCGTAATCGCATCTGCGGAACTCTTCGATGTCATCGAAGGTCTCTCGATGACAGCTTCGATATCATCGACGGTCCTTCGATGATATTGAAACAGGACCAAAACTGTCCAGCGACCAAGGGTGAAAAATTCTGTAAATTATCAATGGCATCGAGCAGCATTCGATGTCATCGACGACTGCCATCGATGTCATCGAAACCCTATCGATATCATCGACAGACCACCAGACAGATTTAAGACATCTATCTATAACATATTCTACACTTGCAAGCCGTAGGAAAGTACATGTGACCGTTTCACAAGTGAAAATAATGATAAAATTACCAAACTGAGACGTGATTTAGTGAGTTGTGAGGTGGCTACATGGCACAGATCCTGGCCATTCATCAAATTAGGGCTGAAAGTCGGGCGGTTGGGTCAAGTTGGTGCTCAACCCTAGCCCAACCCAATGTTCCTATACCTAAACCCTAACCCAATCCAATGTTCCTATACCTCAAACAATGGACAATAAGTGTCAAAGGTCGATTCTTATATGAATATTGATCCACTTCGAAGGTAGGCCCCACATGGTGGATGGTGCACAACAAAGTGGGTTCATGGCAATGGACATTGAAGGTCTGCCCATATGATAGATAATTAACATTAAAGGTGAGCCCTACATGAGCCATGACCCACATCAAGGTGGGCCTCTCATAATGGAGAGTGGCGTGAGCCACATCAAGGTGGGCCTCTCATGATGGACAATCCACATCAAAGGTTGGCACCATACAATGGATGGCCTGCTTTGAAGGTGGGGCCCACACAATGGATGATCCTCATCAAAGGTGGGATCCATAAGATGGGCAGTGAACAATGAAAGCGACCCACATGATAGACAATTAACAATGATGGTACGCTCCATATGATAGACATCAAGGTGGGCTTCAAATAATAGATGGTCCACATCAAATGTCAACCCCTAATGACGAATAATCCACATCTAAGGTGAACACCGGATAATAGATAGCCAACTTAGAAGTTGAGCCCAGCATAATTGATGATCCATATCTAATGTTCAACATGATGAACAACCCACATCTAAGATAGGCCTCTCATGATGTATAGCCTAGATTGAAAGTGAGCTTTACACGACAGATGGTCCACATTGAAGGTTCGCACGAAAGATAGTCCACATTGAAGGTAGGCCCCACACGAAGGACGGTTCTCATTAAAAAAAAAAACCTGAGGTGAGTTCAACACGGATGCTCCACATTAAAAAGGCCATCTCAATACAATGGACGGTCCACATCAAAAAGTTGGCCCCAGATGATGGACACTAAATATTAAAGTTGGAATCCATGTGTACAGGTAAAAATTGAAAGAGATTTTAATAAAAGAAATTTGAAAAAAATATATGTAAAAAGAAGAAGAAAAAAGCATTAAAAAAAAAGAAGATTAATTGAAGAGGTCTAAATATTACTTATATAATATTTGGAAACTAAACTTCTTCTTTTAAATGTATGTTTCTAAACTGAGGAAGTTGAAACAACAATGTAACACTCGAGGTTTAAATAGCTGAAGCAAAATGACTCATCATTCAAAATGTGCCATAGAAATTAAAAAGTAGCATGTATACAATAACACCCGGATACTGTGCCATGATGGCATATGGGGAGCCTTGGGCATCAGCTGACTTAAGCACTCGCGTGGGGGAGTGGATTAGGTGAGACCCAGACTCGCCCAAGACAGACCGGCCTTACCATAGGCCCCCACCCTGAAGTATGTATTCAGTATCGATGCCACGCATCCATTTTTCTAAATTATTTGAGGGCATTATACGGAAAATGAAACAAATTCCATTATCAAGTGGACCATACCATAGGAAACAACGGTGATTGACTATTAATGGGGCACAAAAGTTCTGGATAAGCTGATATTTTTTTCTCACTTCGTCCAGGTATATGTGACCTTATAAAATGACAAATAAACACTACCGAAATATTAAGGTGCGCCCCAAGAAGTTGTTAATGGTAGAACATTCAATTACCAGTGTTTCCTATGCTATGGTCCACCTTATTATCGGATCTACTTCATTTTTTATATAATGCTCTAAAATAATATAGAAAAACAAATGGACGGCGTGGATACAGAATAAATACATCATGGTAGGCCCCACGGTAAGGGCCACACCGTCGGGAGCGGATTGGATACTGAACGCTTCAGTGGCCAAAACGCTACTGAAGTGATGTGGCAAAACGCCATTGGTTAGATACCAATGGCATGCTCCCTGGGTATAAATGCTACTCCGTTAAATTCGTTAGCGTATCTTTCTCCGTTTCCGCCGTGCACCCACTCGGCTGTGAAATCGGATTGTCGAGCCCACCGTGAGTTTATGTGATTTATCCACACCTTCCATCTGTTTTTTCATCTAATTTTAGGCGTTGAGCTTAAAATTGAAGCTTGTAAAAATCTCAAGTGGACCATGCCATGGAAATAATGATTTCCACCGTTGAAACCTTTCCAGGCCCTACAGTAATGTTTATTTTTCATCCAAACTGTTCAAAGGATCAAAAAACATGAATGAAGGTTTTAAAAAAAATATATAACCTTGATCCAAAACTTCCATGGCCCCCAAGAATTTTTCAACAGTATAAATTCAATTCACACTGTTTCCTTTGGTGTGGTCCATTTTAATCTTTTATATAGTTGGGTTTCGACCTATGGCCCTAAAATTATCTTATAAAATGGATGGACAGAATGGATAAAATACATAAATTAAGGTGGACCCACGGAGTTTACTCAGTACGCAATCCCCTTCCTTGGCTACGTACCCGTAAACTCCACGTACATTCTTTCTATACGTCGGAAGTTCCTGGGAACTCAGGTGGGGCCACTGTAATGTTTGTAAGAAATCCTTTCCTTCCATCCGTTTTTTGAGTTAATTTCGGGACATGGTTCCAAAAATGAACAGTATCCAAAGCTCAAATGGGCCGTAAAGGAAAGTGTGGTTGGGGAAATTCTTACTGTTAAAATCTACCCGGGTTTGACAGTGATGTTTACAAGCCATCCGTACCATTAATAACTTCATTCCTACTGGAATGAATTGAAATAAAAAATATTAGCATGAGTCAAAACTTCTGTGGCACACAAATATTTCAACTGTAGACGTTCAATTATCACATTTTTGGCTCACTTGAGCTCTGGAAAGGGTTCATTTTTGGCTTTATGTCCTGAATTGAACACAAAAAACGGATGTACGGGTATGATTTCTCAAAAACATCACAGTGGGCCCCACTTAGGTTTGCAGCGCAGGAACTTCCTGCGAAAGTCTCCGTTACATGTCCTTTTTTTCTTAAGATAAATGCGTGGCCGAGTGCATTCACGGCTTAAACAGACAACATCCACTAACGGATCTCCATTGAAAGATCATTTATTGGAAGGAACCAGTCGATTGATATCCACCAGTGCCATTTTGCCACGTCACTTTAGCAGCCTCATGACTACTGAAGCGTTCAGTATCCAGCCTGCTCCCCGCACCGTCTTGGGTAAGGCAGGCCCCACGTTTTTTCTGAAAAGTTTCGTTGCTACGTCATCAGTCCCAGCAACTCCACTTGCGTTGCGTGACTCTTGTCTGCTTCACCTAGCACAAATAGTGATGATGTTTTGTAAGTTTGCCGTTTGTTAAATAAATGTAGGCTGCCTCACCAACTAACCATACTTGTACAATTCTACTACTTACATGCATGCACCTCAATTAAAACCGTACACCCATTAACTGTCATTTTAACTGTGCAATTGGTGGGCATCAAGTGGATAAAATGAAGAGATATAGCCGTCCAAATTCAACAAAATGTCTCTTAATGAAATGTTAGGATTATCCGTTGGGATGTACGCTGCAGATACTGGGTCCCACTATTTGACAGTTTTTACTGACATCATGCTCTCCATGCATACGGAGGCTGTGTGCGAGTATATGGATCTTACCACTCTTCCAGAGTATCAAATTCTATTATATACCAAAAGAGAGGGAATTTTATACGCTAGCTGAGTATGAGAACCCATACTTATGCATGTGTATGTATGGTTATCCTCTGCTGGAGCACGAATTTTCCTATGCCGTTTGGCACACGAGACCGTTACGGCAATCGGCGATCCAGGAAGCATTAAAATTACGAGCTATGTTTACGAAAAAAAGAAAAAGAAAAAGTGCCAGTTATTGATACTCTGGCCGAGTGCGATGGTTAATACGCAGGTACTCTGAAAGTGTACATGAGACGTAAATTAGATCAAATATAACCACCCAAAGGGTCGGACTCAACTGGGATACATTTTCATTCCAAAATCAGATTTATTGAACAATTCGAACCTCTTGATAATGGACATTATTTAGTGGAATTTATTCAGTTGACTGTTTTTCATTTCAACTGTCCATTAATTCTCGAATTGGCATGTTGAAAAACTTAAATATGCGCATTTTTCGGTTTCTGATCTTGTCTAAATAAGTTTCCAAATTTGGACGGTTTAGTTTGATTTTTGTGCCTGCAAAATGCACAATTTCTCTGTCCCACCATATCAACTAATACTATCCGCAGAGTATTAAAGTTTTTCTTAATAAAAAGATTGAGGATTGGAAGCAAAAGGAAACCACGTAGGAGTATTTTGATAGTCTGGCAAGGGTACGACGCTTGATTAGTAGGCACTTGGAAATTGTCTTCCTGGAACTTAAAATTAGACCGTCTAAATCGTGGAGCCCACCATCACTAAGACGGTCCCAAAATCAGATTGGTTGAACAATCGTGACGACTGATTCGTGGACACTTGTTGGACATTTTTCATTTTAAACCGTCCATAAGTGTCCACCAATGCGATGATCGAATAATGAGATAAGCGTGATTGTTGAATGATAGGGACCGTTCACCAACTGTCTAGTGCAAACGTGCAACGGTCGGAATGAAACTAATCGACAATCCTAATTAACCATTCAACAAGCAGCATTCTACCTGGACCGTCAACTTCGTCACTCATGACGAGGAATGCTTGGATGCTGCGGCTAAAAGACTCGGCAGCTAGGGACTGCTGAAGTGAGATAAACCAAGTGAAGTAATCGAATCACACCAATCAAGCACATAAATATACTGATTTTAATATGAAAAAAAATAACGGCACAAAATGGTAAATAATCACTATGAAAGTAAAAATTATAAGATTTTAAAGAATATTTGTTTTGAGCAAGCCTCGAATCATCCTAAGCTACACCTTTAAAACTTAGGAACGAAATGAAAAAGGTCTGAGATATACCTCAATCTTGGTTACACCCATAGCCCTATATTTTGCCTTAGAATCACAATCAAAATTCGAAATAAATCAAATACATATGCAATTCTGCATAATTCTACATATATGTTTGATGGCACCTTCAATAGGATTTCAATGGCATTGACGGACCGTCGATGGCATTAAACCCATTTCAATGACATTGAACAAGCACCAAAACAGTCAAACGACAAAACATGAAAAATAAAAAATTTTCAACTGCACTTCGATGGGTCTCGATGGTATCGAACAAGTATCCAAATAGTCTAGCTATTAACTAAAGAAATTTTGAATTTTTTCAATGGGATTAAGCAGTTGTTCAATGGCACCATCGACCAATGCTCGATGGTATCGCCTCGTTTGTCGATGGCATTGAAGGACCTTGTTACTTAATTGATTTAAAACATCTAACAACAGTAGTATTATTAGATGGGCCACACATGTACAGAACAGATGAATGGCTGCCATTCCAAATACAATGTACACATGTAGCCCACCTGATGATTAGATTAGCCCGACTCTTGAAACGTGGCATCTACAATATGAATCTCTTGATAATGGCTCCGAAGTACACTTTCTTACAAACTTCAACATATTATCGTCCAAGCCATTATTCTCGTGGGCCATCGCATGGAAAAATCATAACCAAAAAACCAGGGGAGTAGACTGTCCTATCCGTCTGAAAGGTGACCTTAGATTAGAGGGGAACGGATAAAGCACCGATCCACATTGAATCATCAAAAACTACAACTGGATGGTCAAAGCAGTCCCATCACTTTCATCTTTTGCCCATAGACCATAATCCGGGTGGCCCACCAAATCAACGGACCTGGACACCACTTCTCATGTGTATCTCAAGGGAACATCAGAGAACTTTTAGGCTGCACGACTGCATACCATCATTAATCCTCCGTTTTTGGCCCAACTCGAACCTGGAAGGACTCAGTTAAGACTATGGTGATTGCGGCCGGGCACGTAATTAACACTAATCTAAAAACGGAGGCCCATATCCATAGCTCAACTATCAGACAGAGTGGAGATACCTCATTTCAACACTTGAGGTCGGTATCGATCCCTAGGGGGTGGCTAACATGGAGTGTGTATACTGACATGGGTGTGTGCTAACAAGCTAACGCAAAAAAAAAAAAAAAAACACTAATCCAGCAAGCCCGACCGTCAATCACCTCCTTTATTACACACTGATTCAAATTATATTAAAGGAAGTCATTTTCTCTTTTTGTTCTTCTTTTTTTATCAAAAGGAGGCCCTTAATGCTTTCCAATTGATTTCTTTAGTTTGAAGAGAAACCAAAGCACCGGCTAATAATCTCTTTACTAAGAAAGAGATTTACTAAGCCCACACGCGTGTGCATAGCGGCTCATGCACACGCCACAGATTTGCCAGCATGGCACATTGTTATGAGATCCAATTCATTCATTGGAGGCATACTACCACATAGATTCTCTAGCCCAAGAATCAAATCGGTCAACTCATCAGGTGGGCCACCACTTACGTAGCAAATGTAAGGTTGTAAAGAAAAACTTAGCTGAAATTTTCTTACCTGGCCGTCCAACTGTTTCTGACATTGTGGACCCACCAACACGGTCAGAATGCACCTGATAGACGGCTTCGATATTGCACCCGTTGTCCACACTGACAGATGTGGTGACTTGTACACGTGCCAAATTGCACACTCGTCTGGGTTTCAGCAAAGCTGTTAAGCAAATTAATGACTATTGTCTAATCACCATCCAAGCTTGATGAGACAAAGACCGTTCTTCTACCGATCATGACCGAATATTGACTGTACGAGGAATATTGAAATGTCCTCAAATGGCATGAGATGGACGGAGGACATGGTACAACGAGGGTCAACATGGCATACCTATACCAGATCCGGTCCATTCATCAGACGGTTCTCAAGATATACATTTCATGACTCAAGATTAAGATTGGCCAGCTCACTAGATGGGCCACACGTGCAAGTTGCATATATACCATTAACCATTTGCTTTCCAAACATACGAGTCTCCAACACCAGTATCTGGCCTTATAAGTGAACCTGGCCACTTTAGTATAGGCTGTACTTGATGACTAGTCCAGATTTTGCACATGTGTGCCACATTAGCACGTGTGTAGAGGAGCACACCGTCCATCTCGACTAATCAAATGAACTAAGATAAAAGGAAAGCAAAGGTTAAAGAAAAATGAGGAACGTATTCCCTAATCATGAATCAAACATTCATTATCTTTGATATGATTCCTTAATACGACCAAAGATGGGCCGTGATTTTCAGGGTGGCCCACCCGAAGTGGACGGCATCGAGTTGCATTGTAAGGTACAACCACCAAACTGGTAATAACTATTGGAGCAATGATCAACTACACCGGTTGTAGGTTATCCTAACATGCAACCCTCCATACATGCCACCATCACACGTGTACATGACATCATAGCTTCTGAAAAAGTGGGGCGCTAGTTGGATCTCCTGGCACGTGAGACAGTTGTTTGTTAAGCCAATTTACTACTGGTTGCGGAGTAACATGAAACAAGCAATGTGATGTAGAGCGGGTGGCGGACGCTTTCATACCTAAGATGGATCACAAAAGGCCTGATAGGATGCAAAAGTCATCGAGACTATCAGAACCTTAAAACATGCATATCTCACAAAATGTAATAAGTTACTTGACATATCATGTATAATTTTGGGTAGGACGAGGTACTTTAGCGAACTAACCCAGCTATGCCAGGTTACCCACGCCAAATTTGGGAGATTTCATTATATTGATGGTTGAATTCTATATTTATTTCTGTTTTTAATATTTTAAATAAGTTTTAGTTTAATTGTAACTTTTTATCCATTGGGCTTTAAGAGTTGTGTCCAACATAAAAGTGCTAGAAAAATTAAGAGAACAACATGGTTAAGCCACATAGAACATTTTTTAAAGAGTTTTAGTTATGGTTTAAATCTGAAATTTCTTCCAAGACTTGGTGTCCTTATTTAAAAGGGTTGTAAATTCCTTTTTAATCATCCGTCAATTCAATTATGAATTTTATAGAATTTATATTTATTTTTCTTATTTTTTTCTCATGAATTCCATAAGTTGTGAGGAGTCCAGAGAAGAAAAAAATAGTGATAGACCTCATCACGTTATAATGAGATTGGAAAGGTGAAATGGAAATTGCCGCTCCAAGTTGGAGAAAACTATAAATTATTGTTTTGATTCAAGCAAGTTGGACTCTCGTAAAATCTCAGCCGTTGATTGTGTAGGTGAAAAGAAAGACAGATCAAAGCCATCTTACTTGAGGTTTACGGAAATCGACTTGACCGTTGATCATGTAGCAGTTGGGAGGTATAGATCAAAGCCATCCACGTAATATACAATAGATGGGGCTGTGTATCATCTATCATCTTTTCAAACACCCTTTCGGCAATACTTTGTTTCATTGCTCGAATAAGCTTGGATTCCCAAGAATTCCATAAAAACGGAAAGGAATCGATTAAAAAGCTTTTAGACGTGAGAACAAACGTTGATCATCGATGGTAAAGAAGATAAACGATACAGATGTGGCTAGATGGTGGTTAGAAGTCATGTTCAAGATGACGTGGCCCCCTTCCTAATGACAGTAATAACATTCAGGTGAGGACCACAATCAGGTTTAAATGACCGTACAAAGTACTTGGAATCATCACAAGCCTAGATGATTTATGAGTCAATGGGGCCCACTTTGGATTAGGTGGCTATGTAGTACTGAAGGCCAATGGCATGCACCATATAGAAAAGTGTGATTTATGTGATAGTTCGTCGTGCAAGTGGAGAGGTGAATGATCATACACGTTGTAGGTTCTCATATGGTCAAGCTGTTTGAGTTCACATACAGTCGAGCTGTTTGGTCAAGCTGTTTAAGTTTCCTTATAGTGACCCAAAGATTAGGGTGATGTTAGGATGTGGCATGATTTGATTGAGCCACGTGCTGCTGCCAAAGATAGACACTCGTACAAAACATGCTTGAAAGTTATTGAGTACTTACACACTCAGACACATGACTCAATTAAATTCTGCAATGTCCCAACACTGCCAGAGCACTAGTGTTGGATTTAACACGAAATCAGCATCCCCTCCCTTTCCCAGCCAAAAAAAAAAAAACACAGCGTGATCCAAAACTTAGGTGGGCCACACCATAGAACAACCGGGAGCAATGGCGAGGGGGCTGCCCACCATAGAAGCTTCCAGATTACATGTGGGCCCAACGTGCTGTTTATATGGAATCCAATACAGGGACATGGATTATGTAGTAACTTACCATGCTCACCATGAAGTATATGTCATATCCATGCCATCCATCCATTTCTCAACTCATTTTACTGTATGAGCTCAAAATTGAAGCAGATCCAAAGCTCAATTGGACTTATAAAACACATACATTATGTTAATCCTCGTATAGTTTACTGATTAAATCCGTGTTCCCAATCCATTCGTCAGCTAGCCACACCACGTTGTTTAGAAGTTTTATGCATGATCTCACATTGTTCCTGTGATGTGGCTAGCCAGAGTTTGGCAACAGTCCCATTTTTAGGCTGTACAGTGGGCATGAGACAGCACACCTGATGTACGGTTTGGATTCCACACACACATCAAGGTGGGCCCAAAGAAGCTGACGCAGGGATGAACATGATGAGGTCGATCACCATCTTCCTCAAGGATAACTACGCGGAATCCACTGTCTCCTCACAGAAACTTCTCAAATCCACGAGGAAAGGAATCAAGAAAATAGAAATAAATTCTAATATGAACTATAACTAAATGAGGATACCAAGCAATACGAGACAAATTAGAAACAAACTATAACTAAAACTGCCTAAAATTCGTAACCTACTATAAATAGTAAATTTACTTATATAGTGTCCTATGTGGCTTAACCATGTTATTCTCCTAATTATTCTAAGCACTTTTCATGTTGGATAAAACAAGCCCAACGGATGACCAAACTAAATGGAACTAAACCTGAAATTCGGCCATCGATATGATGAAATCTCGCAATATGATGAAATCTCGCAAATTCGGCATAGACAACCAGGCATAGCTGGGTTGGTTGGATAAAGTAGCTCGTCCTACCCCAAAATCATATATGGCACGTCGAGTAAATCGCTCCAGTTTGCGAGATATGCTTGTTTTAAGGTTTCGACGGTCTTGATGACTTCTGCGTTTGATCGGGCCTTCTTTGGTCCATCTTGGACATGAAAGTGTCCGTGACCTGCTGTACATCAGAAGCTCAACCATATGGGAACTCATATACGTCCCATCTGACATCAACCCTCTTCCTTCACCCAGGCCCTAAAAAGGACATTACTCCATTTCTGGTAACCGTTGGTGAGCCGAGCTGAGCAGAGAAGGAATCAGTATGCAGGGCCTTTTGAGGTCCAATAACTAAGTGGGTAGGCCCAACAAAATAGCTCTGGCTGGGCTATTGGGTTGGGTAAACGACTTAGTTGGCTAACAGGTCGGATACAGCCTTCTGCATCTTAAGATGAATATAATAGGGATAGCCTACAATGGTTAATAAATTCAACTCTCTCTATAAGCATCTCATCATTAACAATCAGCACATTACTGAATATAAACACACACAACATCACCAAACCTTGTAAATGACACACGGTGTGTGACCTATTGTTATCCAAACTGTTCATTCATTCATACAGTAAGGAGCAAGTCATGGTGCAAAAATCATGACAATCAGGTGATCCTAAGCTTTAATCAATGGCATGAATATGGACAGTCGAGATTGTGAGAAATTTTTCCTCCTAGGTTCTCATGAGAACTAATTCACGTGACGTGAGTCACCTCATGAAAACCCCCAGGGCCTCAGAAGTCGGCTTGATCCAAAAATCAGATGGGTCATAGCAAAGTGCGAAGGAATTCCCACCCTTGATTGTCATAGGGCCCACCTGATTTGCAAAACAGTTGAAAAGTCAGCCTGATCCAAAAATCAGGTGGCCCATAGCAAGGTGGGAGGGAATTCCCACCCTTGATTTTCAAGGGGACCCACCTGAGTTGCAAAACATCGTGATTTTTTGCTCAACCCCAACCCTTCAGCCAAGCTAGATGAAGGGGCCTATATGGCCTAGATTGTATGAAGACATCATGTGAAATGAGTTCTCAAAGGTGGTTGTGTGTGTGTGTGTGTGTGTGTGTGTGTGTGGCACGCACATGTGTGGTAGAGACAGGAAAATGAGCCTACAGACCTCAACACCTAAAATGATTTCTCTGATGCAGCTGCAGCTCCAAGGTAATATATTCATTTTGCAGCAAAAGAAAAAGAAGATGACAAATCATTTTGTTGCAAAAGTGGAGGCGCATCAAGAAAGTCTTCCTTTTGGATTCATCTTAATGGACAATGTTTGGATAAATGGAATCCGAGGGAAAAGAATGGAAATAATAATATTTATCCAAGGATTATTTCCATCCTTATTGAAATTTTGATTCCAATTTCAGGATACCAGTATTGATAGCAAATGGAATTGTCATATCCATTAGACAACCATCACCTGATTTCTGATTGTAGAGAATTCTAACTATAAAAAAGTCTAATGATTACTTTATGGGATCCACCTTTTCGTTTGCTGCCCAAACGTCCCAAATTGTCACATAGAAGGAAACCCTTTTCTATTGATTTCCTGGGATTCTTGATGTCCAAACATGCCCTAACATGGATAGCTACATCCAATCCACAATCACTAAGCCCTACTCCAATCCTTTTAACAGCTTTTTTTTAAGGGAGTATATACATCCTCAAACCCGTTTTCTGAGCCTAATCAACCACTTCATGAATTCAACCTCCACTAAAAGAAACCCTATATTTGGGAAAATTAGAAAAAATAAATAAATAAATAAATCCAGCAACCTCCTTATTCAGGAACCAAGTTTGGCTATAACATCTTATAACCTCCCGATTGATCTGATACGTCTTAAGAGTCTTCATTCTCTTCTTTGGTGTTTTCAGCTAAATGCAGAAATGCAACACAAAATCCCCTTGCTTCTGCATCTGAGAAATTGAGTTCTGTTTTCCACCACTTCCCACCCTCCCTAGTTTGCTTGCACAGAAGGGAGCAGTTAATGGCTTGTTGGGTTGTTATCTGCACTGATGGAAAACTTGGGAGATATTTTGAATGATCCACTCAATTCGAAGGTCGTTTCTGTTAGCATCAGCCGAATGCTTAGAGAGGTGTCTTACTGATTTCTCTCCTTCCCACACCACAGGACCAAAGATTGTAGTTTAGTGGTGTCAGTGAGGTCAGTGAGGACACTGAACAGATACCTCATCCTTTTCTCATCTTTCATTTTAGTTGACCAGTACCAAGGGAGACCTGCAGTGGACTATGATCTAGTGGCAGTGAACCTTATCACTTTTGGAACATTTGGCTTTGGAGCCAACCTAATCACTCCAATGAATTTGTTTCGAAAAAGGAGGGAGAAGAAGAAGTTGGAAGACACACATGCTCACTGATGAAGAAGGTAATGCATCATACAACACCAACCACAAAAACCGTAGCAATTGCTGTGACAAATTAAGCAGATGGGCAGTTGAAGTTTACTTAATTGGTGATTCTAGACAGAGCACCAAAGAAAAACTGTTGAGGGTTTCCAGCCCACCTATGTAACTCTTCTTACTTGAAATCCTACTAAAAACATAATTAGAAACTAACTGAAAGAAAATTCTTGGCATGGAAGAGAAAATACCTAGTGCTAGGCAGCCATATACCTTGGATCAAAGCAGCTCTCTCAAATATGCTGATTTATTTCATCTTGGATTTCAATGCCCCATGTACGGCGCATCAAAAGGCTCCAAAGAGATTTCCTATGCAAAGGTATGGAAGAAGAGAAAAAGTTACACCGGGTTAGGTGAAGGAGGCTTGTCGTCCACAAACCCAAGGGGGAATGGGCCTAAAGGATCTTAGAAGTAATGAACCTAACTCTGTTGGGAAAGTGGCTATGGAGGTTCAGCACAGACAAATACAGAATTCAGTACCCCTGGCTCTGTCATTTATTGTGCCACAGCCATATGGAAGGATGTGATGGGTGGCCACCATGAATTTATGAAAAGAATCCATTTCGATGCGGGTGATGGCTCTCGGAGTAGGTTTTGGGATCCATGGATTGTTGAAGATCCATTTACAGGGGAATTTGAAAGATTGTATCATCTCACTTCCAATCTAGAGTGCGTCAGAGCTGAATGCTTCAATCAGATGGAGAGTGAGACGACTTGATCTCCTTCTCTCCACAGGAATCTCACAGATAAAGAGATTGATGAATTTTCCAGGCTCCATGATTAAATTCGGAACATTGTCATCCATCCGGGGTAGGGATAGATGGAGTTGGAAGGGGGAAAGATTAGGAATTATTACAGAAAGATTAGGCATTTTTACAGCAAGATTAGTCTATTGATTACATACAATTGGCAGATGGACCATACATAAAGCTCCACTGGCAATACGCCGATTCCCTAGACCACTGAGAGTGGTAGCATTCGGGAAGCTTGTTGCAAAATATAAATTGTTGACATCGATCCTGTTCGGAGAAGAAATTTGATTATCTTGAACATGTGCTCCCTTGATGTCAAGGATGGGAAGTCAGTCAATCACCTATTCATCATTATGAATTTGCCACAAGGATATGGAGGTGTTTTATGGAATCATACGCAGTGGGTTATGGCTGCATCGGTTGAGGATATAGCTTTAGCAGCTATGCCTGCATCAGTTGAGGATGTAGCTCTAGCACAGGGATGGGGATTGAAGTAAAAAAGAAAGAAAATCCTGTGGCGCCAGCCCTTACTTGTTGGGTGGTGGTCTCTTTTGAAAGAGCAGAATAATAGGATCAATAATAAATTGAAAAGCATTGAAGCAGTATTCCAAAGGACTAAAAGGAGAGAGTGATGATGTGGGCTATGGGCACCTCACAGTTTCAAGGGCTGTAAATGGGAAGATATATCGGGCATTAGTGGGACCATTGTAATTCTTCGACAGCGTGTGAAGCAAGTTGATTCCTCATCACCCCTCTTTCCCTCCTTTTTTGTATTGTTTTTCTTTTGTTGCAATCAAAAGAGAAAAGACTCCTATCAGAACTAGGAAATAGTTATGACTTCATTCCTAACTAGACATGACTTGTAGCGCAAGGGAAAGACTGCTTAATTAACACTAACCTCCTATAGAAACTTCTTAGAAAAAACAAAACCTTATTGACCCCAACACTAACTCCCTGAAACAAGCCTAAATTAACCAAGGCACCATTTACTAGATTGGTTAACCAAGATATCGATCTTCATCATCAAGGCCTTCCTTTGGAAAGGTTCAGAAGCCAAGAATAAGTTCCAACTAGTTAGTTGGGATGAGGTGTGCAAGCTGAGGGAAGCTGGAGAGTCGCGTATTAGGAAGCTCAAGCTCATGAATGCAGCCTTGTTGGATAAATGGTAATGGAGATTTGGTGAACAAGAATCATTCGATCAAAATTTCGCAACAATATCACAAAATTTACTAAATCTGAGCTACATTTGTCAAACTGGCTGAGGGGGCTAGGGCCTCCGAGTAGGGCGTAGCCTGGCCCATTGAGATCTTCCAAGAATTGCTATGGCAAGTCCTGCCAGCAGAGTTTGAAGAGGTAATCCGCAGTGCACAAGCCGCCATGGAATGGCATAGCTTTACCGTATACAGTCTGTTCATCAGGGAGAACATGCGGCACAAAAAATCAGTATAGTCAGCATTCAGGTGAGACACATGTTATATGAGAAAAACAGGCCATTAGCATAAATACGACTAAAGTGTATGTTTGGCCTACCTGATCAGTGGACTGAGCTGATTCTCGGGAGACGGCATGTTCACTGTGCAACTCACCTACTAATGGTCAGAATCGTGACTGCTTACTAAGTACGTCACCCAGGGTATTTTGGTCACTGCCACATGCTAAAATAGGGAGAAATGCAAAGGTGCATCTCTATCAGTGAAGAAGTCCATTCATCAGATGTTTAGGAATGCTCTATCAGGATTGTAGATTCACCAACCAGTCGTTCAAGGTGAAAGTGTAGTGGCAGGGCCCCTGACTGTAGCTAAAATAATAACGGACACTTGTAGAAACATTGCATCCAACTTAGATAATCAAAAACCGGATTTGTCCATCCCAAACTAAGCACGCAGAAATTGAAACCCAATACAATCCAATCTTCAGACGTTCTTGCATTTTTAGTCTCACTTCGATGGGAGAAAATGACACCCGCATATAATCCACAAATACAACCCCTGAGGTTTGTGTGATCATGTTCATAGGCTTTCCAATCCTCTACTGAAATTTCCACCCTAAACAACAGATTCCCTAGTTAGCAATTTCAATTTTCAATGATTTTGGATGACGGTTGTCTGCACGTGCAAGCATAGCTTAGCTAACAAAAGATAGAAACTGGCAGGCTTTTCCAAAATCTTCAGCTCAAAACCATGTGGTTGCAACTATCCATTATAGTGAAAATTTTCCTTATTTCTGCTTCTGATCTACCATGATCTATGTCGAAGGAACTTTCTTCAGTACACTTCAGCCTATCTGCTTCTTGCTGCAAGTGATAAAGACCCGGAACCTTTGTTCTCTCCTCTGAGAAAGAAATCTGAAAAAGATGGTTAATCCATTGGCTATTCATTTCCTTGTCACAGACAAATATGGAATCCATTACTGGAATTCAAACTGAACTCGCATTAGCAGCCAAAAGAACTTAGACAAGGGCAAGTCATATCCATCTTGTGATTTGGAGATCAAGAAAATGCTAGCTCACTTAATGCAGGTTCAGTTTCCCGTGCCACCACAAGCACCAAGAGTATAAATACCGTTGGGAAGACCTGCCAACAAACTCTACTTGAAATTCCTCGATGCATGCATTGTTTTTTTCCTTTCTGACGTCCACATAACCCTCTTTCAAATGAATTCATGTCATGGCGTGAATGCTTGAGTAATGGATCTTACTGTAATTCACATTCGGTGCACGTTCTATTGTTGTGAACACATTCCACATTCACCCACTTCGCAATTCCATCCAAAATTCGTAGTCCATACCAAAGAAAAAAGAAAAAGAAAAAAAGGTATCTTGATCAATGAGATTTGTGTGAATTCGTCCACCACCAAGCATATTCTTCTTGCTTGTCCATGGTCAATGGACAGTCAACCTTTGCCCAAATTCATTATACGAATCCATGGAGAAATTTTACCACTCACCAATAATCCCCACAAGAGCAGACTCCTCCAGATATATGATGAAAGCGGTTGCAATCCCTCAAAGATAATTCTCTCCCACAAACCTTAGATACGAACTTGGCAAAATTGTGGCAATCAACACAAATCCGGAGGTTCTTTACAACCCGAATCGGAAACCCCTGAGGAGTGCCCATCAATCCAAATGCCATAGCCAATTTCTCACTGTGACTGAGCAGGATTCTCTCCTTCTGCTCGTCATCCACGTCATGCAAAACACAGCTCAGATCAGGAATGTAACCAGCCTCCTTGATCTTCACTGACAACTCCCATATCTTTGCAGAAATCTCTTCCCTTTTCGGATGAAACTTACCTCTGACATGAAACGTATGAACTGTTCTATCCAGCTTAATCCAGCTTTGCCCTGGTTCCTTCATCACCGTCTTCTCCTTCATCAATTTCCTAACATTGATGACATCTTCCCATCTTCCCGTTGCAGCATAAATATTGGAAAGAATTACATAGTTTCCAGCATTATGTGGCTCGATCTCAAAAAGCCGTTCTGCCACGTATTCCCCAATAGGAACATTAGCATGAACCCGACAAGCACCTAACAGAGAACCCCAAATAGCCGCTGTTGGTTCAAAAGGCATCTGTTTGATGAAGGCGAAGGCCTTATCCACTTGCCCAGCACGTCCGAGGAGATCAACAACGCATCCGTAATGCTCGATTTCTGGTTCTATATCTTGCCCATGAACCATCGTATCGAAAATTTCTAAACCTTCATCCACTAATCCTCCATGACTACAACCGGATAAAACGGCCATGAAAGTGACACTATCAGGCCTGACTTCTTCTATCCTCATTGACTCAAAAAGTTCAAGAACCTGCCTTCCCAGACCATGCTTGCCATATCCCACAAGCATTGCATTCCAAGATATCACAGTTCTCTCGGACATGTTATCAAAAACTCGCCTAGAATAAATCAGGTTTCCACATTTTGAGTACATATCAATTAGAGAATTCTGTAAAACAACATATGATGGCAATTCAGATCGAATGATCCGATTGTGTATTTGTCGGCCGTAATCCAAGGCAGCTAGCCCAGATGATGCAGTTAACACACTGGTATAAGTAACATAGTTCGATGACATTCCTTCTTTCTGCAATTGGCGAAACAATTCCAATGCTTCCTCATCAAGACCGAGTTGAGCATAGCCAGCGATGATTGCGGTGCATGAAACAACATCCCTTCCAGGTAATTTGTCGAATATTCCTCTAGCTTCATGGATTCTACTGCCTTTTGCATACATGTCAAGAAGTGAACTCCCGACAAATATGTGTGATTCAAAGTTGCTCTTGATTACAAGAGAATGAACTTGCCTCCCATACTCAAGCCCAAAAGGCCCGTTACAAGCAGTAAGTACAGTTGCAAATGTGAACTCGTTCGGCGGCATACCTGCCAGAATTTCAACTTATAATTAATCCAGTGAAGTAACATGATTCCATCAATTAAAATTATCAAAATAAATAGCATTATAGGCCATGCTTTGGGCATTCCCAGACCAACCTTATCACATTACATTTCATCTCATAGATGGAGAAAAAAAAAAAGAAGACAGAATGCGAACTTTGGCAAAAACAATACTGAAGGCAAACCAATGCACTGTGATCCTCTTGTCACTACAACGAAAACTGGCCACCACAAAACCAGAGATCCAAGGAGAAGCAGCTTAAAATAGATACCACAAATCCTCTACCACTCCATTCCCTCAAAGCTTCCTCAAAAGAGCGACTATGGAACTCATTCCCTGCTAGCACCCAGGCCATTAACATATACTATTAGGAATATTAAAAATATTAGGAAAAAATTATTTCCCCTTTATATAGTTTCCTCTTTTATTAGATTTGATTAGGGTGTAATTTATTGTAATATCCTTGATTGGGGCAATTCCTCGTGTATATATTCAGGGGACCATACTCAATGAAATGTACCGAAAAATTCAGAACAATGCTATGATTTCTTTCATCATCATTGCTAGCAACGCTGGCATCTCCGATCACCCACGGAAACTCAATCCAATCAAGGGCCTTTGATTCGTTAATCACCCAAGTCGGCAGGAGCCCCCATGAAAATTCCGGGAACCATATTCGCGTTGCACTTGTGAACCTTCTACACACATCTTCAATCCATCTGGAGAATCACCTCCAACAAACCACCATCCCCATCTTCAACTTGTTGTCGCAATCCGGCGTGTCCATTCCGACTAGCACAAACTAGCATCACCATCCATCGTCTACTTCCTCCAGCACAAACCGCTGCAACCTAGACCCATCTTCACCGACCCGTCCCTAAAACCCTCTGCTGCCCACCTCCCGCTGTTGGAAATCAGCGCCCAATCTGTCGCAGGCTCGCAGCACCCCAAAATCCATCTCTGGCCCTCAATCATCCGATATCTTTGTTGTCGTGTCACCGTCAAACCGGGCCGGAGAATCCCCACTTCTGCTATAAAAACTGGTTGCCCCATCACCTCATTGCACCTCCTTCCCTTATATCACCATCACCGTTGATGATCGCAGCTCTGCCTGGTGCTGCATCCGTTTGGCTAAGCTGACATCAGCAACCCCTCATTGACGCTCCTCTTTTATCTCTGTCGAACCCACCACCTCTACCCACCTCTAAGCATTCGTCTATTGTCGGATTCGACCATCACCCGCATCTACAGTGTCTATAGCAAGGCATTGTTTTTGCATCAGTCCTGCTTACGATCAGCTACTCCACTCTCGCGCGATCCAAGCATCCTCTTCTCAGATCAGCAACATTGGGGCCTTTGCCTCTTTACTCCAACAACGGACACAAGTTGCTTTGTGGAACCTTGCTTTAGCACTCTGCACGCGCATTGGATTTGTGCATTGCATGAGCAGTTCTCCCTACCGTGCACAGTGCCTGTGATCGACAGCATCTTCGTTGTCCTGTCGTCATATCTGCTATCTCCTCTACACACAGTTCGCAGCAACTGCCACCGCCCCTTATATGCACAGTCACAATTCACTTTGGACCCGATTCACTATGGACCTAAATCCAACTGGAAAGCTCAACTGGGTATTGTGGACTGTTGAATTTCTTTCGTCACCCCAACGATCGTTGCATTGGAGAGATGTGTACACGAATCTTCATTTGCTGCTCGCACTTCTTTTCATCTATTCAGACCATTTTAGGTGCTTTTTTCCTAATTTATAGCCACTTTATCTAGCATGTCGGCCTTTTCAACTATTTCTTCCCCTCCCACCACTTGGATCGTAGATAGTGGAGCATCTGCTCACATATCCCGCAATCTCTCACTCTGTACACACTCAACACAAACTTTTGATGTTAAACCCATCACATTACCAATTGGGGATGTCACCCCCATCACTCATGTCGGCTCAGTCTCTTTATTTGCATATTTGATTCTACATGATGTTTTTTGTATTCCAAATTTTCATTTTCATTTTCTATATGTCAATCAACTCACTAAAAATTCAAATTGTGTTGTCATATTTTTTTCCACCTTATGTGTTTTTCAGGACCTGTCTTCGAGGAAGCTGCTTGGAGTCGGTGAAGTACAAGATATACTCTACCACTACCATCCAAACCCAGTCTCCACCCCACCCTATCAGCCATGCCCGCTACTCAATCTGTAAGCCCCAACATTTAGCATGTGTCTTGGTTACCCATCTGCATCTCGCTTATTTCAAATATTGTCCACTTCAAGTGCTACATTTCCTTCTTCCTTTTGTGATGTTTGTCAAAGGGCTGAGCAAACTCGTCGTTCTTTTCCATTAAGTTGCACTCGAAGCGCACTTTCTTTTCATTTGATTGACTGTGACATTTGGGGTGGGTATCCCATGCCATCCCATACCAATGCTCACTATTTTCTCACCATTGTCAGTGATTATTCTCGTTGCACCTGGGTTTATTTCATGCGTTTCAAATTTGAAACATATTCTTGTGCCATGGTTATGCCTCAATTTCAATGTTAGGTTTGCCAAATTCATACTGATAATGACACTAAGTTTCTCTCCAACTCATTGCAAGATTTTTTTTTCAAGAAAATGGCATACTTCATCAATGCACTTGTGTTGAAACCCCACAACAAAATGGGGTTGCTGAGCGCAAACATCGACATCTCTTTGAGGTTGCTTGAGCTTTGCGTTTTCAAGCATATTTACCTTTATCATTTTAGGAGGAATGCGTTTGAACTACTACTTATCCCATAATTCGTATATCCACTCCCAATATGGATGGTAGAACTCCATATGAAATGCTTTTCAAAAGAAAACCATCCTATGATCATCTTCGGGTCTTTGGATGTTTGTGTTATGCCCATACTCTTATCTCTCATTGACACAAATTTGCGTCCCGTGCTTCTAAATGCATGTTTGTTGGTTATCCTTTTGGGTAACGAGTTTATCGCATTTATGATCTTGAAATGAAATGTATCTTCACCTCTCGAGACGTCACGTTCGTCGGGAACACATTTCCAATGTCACCTCTAATGCATCCGCTTCTGTCTTTACCATGCCAATCCTTGAGAAAACCCTTGATCATTCTTTATCACCTCCCAATCCCGACCCTCTACTCTCCATGGTTACATCTTCATCTAGCCCTCATCATTCTCAACGTGCAATCACTCGACCTACCTGCCTCAAAGAATGTTTGTCCCACTCTACCACCCACCTCCTCCCATGCTTCACCTTCTTCATAGCCCTCTACGGGTACTCTCCATCCTTCATCTAACTTCCTCTCATATAATCATTTTTCTGCTAATCATGTTGCCTTACTTTCTTCCATCTCTCTTCCCATGATGAGCCGGCATCCTTTTCTCAAGCGATTAAATTTTCTCATTGGCATGACACAATGGCAGCAAAAATTGAGGCATTAGATAAGAATCACACATGGACGTTACAACATTTACCACTTAAAAAAAAAAAAAAAAAAAAAAAAAAAAAAGCATTAGTTGTAAATGGGTGTACCAAGTCAAATATCGTGTTGATGGTACAATTGAATGATTCAAGGCACATTTGGTGGCGAAGGGGTATAATCAAATTACACGGTTAGACTATCATGAGACATTTGCTCATGTTGCAAAACTTGTCACTGTTTGTTGTTTATTAGTTGTAGTCGCTATTCACCATTGGACAAGACATCAACAAGATGTCAACAACGCTTTCCCCCATAAGGACCTTCAAGAAGAAGTTTACATGACCCTCCACCCGATTTTTCCAAACAAGGGGAGCAATGCGTTTGTCGTCTAAACAAGTCGTTCTATGATCAAGAAACTAGTTTGACCATTTATCCTCTACTCTAAAAGAAGTTGGTTATCATCAAGCCTCAACAAATTATTCACTTTTCACTTATTCTGATTGAACTATCTTCACTGCGATCCTTGTTTATGTGGATGACATCATTATCACTTGCAACAGTCAATTGACCATCACTATCTTAAAGGAATTTTTACATACCAAGTTCTGCATTAGAGATCTTGGTCCACTAAAATATTTTTTAGGCATTGAGGTGGCCCATTCCCCAACCAGAATTTTCTTAAGTCAATGCAAATACACATTCTCAAGGATAGCGGTCATCTCATAACTCGACCTGCTCGTTTTCTATGGAACAAAATTTGCTTTTGACTAATGACCAAGGAGATCTTTAGGACCCATCTATGTATTGACGCCTTGTTGAATGACTCACCTAGTTAACTATAACAAGGTCGGATATTATTTATCCAGTCAACATTCTCAGTCAGTTCATGCATCAGTCTCGCCAACCTCATTATGATGTTGTTATTCACATGTTACAATATCTCAAGTCTTCTCTTGGCAAACGCATTTTTTATCTTCCGATAGATCTCTTCAGCTATTTGCTTAATGTGACTCTGATTGGGTCAGTTGTCCTAAGACAGTGTTATACTACAAGATACTTTATGATGCCAATCCTATCTCTTGAAAAAAATATATTAATAAATAAACTGTTGTTACACGATCATCTGTTGAGGCTGAGTACCACACAATGGCTAATGCTACGTGTGAACTCACTTGGCTCAAAACTCTTTTACGAGATCTCGGCATTCCACATAGCCAACCTATGCACCTTTATTTTGATAATCAAGCAACCATTCACATCACAAATAATCCCGCTTTTCATGAACGGACAAACCATATAGAGATTGATTATCATCTTGTTCATGAAAAATAATCTTCTAGCGCTCTGTGTACTTCATTCATGCCCACCGATCAACAGCTTGCGAATATCTTCACAAAACCTCTTGGTCAGGAATGATTTGATCTTTTAATTGCAAGTTGGGCATTGCGAACCTTCACGCACCAACTTGAGGAGTATTAGGAATATTAAAAATATTAGGAAAATTATTATTTCCCCTTTGCATATTTTCCTCTTTTATCAGATTTAATTAGGGTGTGATTGATTGTAATATCATTGATTGGCGCAATTCCTCGTGTATATATTTAGAGGACCATACTCAATGAAATAGATTGAAAATTTCAAAACCATTCTCTCCAAAATTCAATTTTATCATATACAAAATGCCTCTTTTGATTACACCAGCTGAGATGCAATTACTATTGAAGATCCTTCTATTCCTCTCTCATCACAAGCTCCACATAATTCGGCATGGAACCTTCTTCCACACAGTGCTTCACCTATCCTTAAACAACCCACATTCCAGCTGCTAATCACCTCAGGAAGAGAGCCACCAAGAGTCCAAGCAAGGCCAAATAGATTGAAAAAATGCACCATATTACACTCCCAGTATAGCAATGGAGAAACAGATGATCAACACTCTTCATTCTTTTAGCACATGTTCGGCAGCACCCACTGACACTTCTTCAAATTATCTAGTATGAGCAACATTGTCATGTGCAATCGCACATTTGCATATGCGCATACTCTAGCCCAAATCGCATATGCGCCAGTGGCATATGCGATCACTGCACATATGCGATCGCATATGCCACATGTGCGAGTATATGCGATCGCATATGCGATGTATGCGATCGCATATAGCATATGCAATCGCATATTGGCCAACGGTCATATTTTTGACCGTTTTTTGACCCTTTTTTTTTCTCTATAAAAATGGATTCTAAGCACTCCTACATACATTCTAAGCTCAAACTCTCTCTTTCTCTATTCTCTATTTTGCTCTCTTACATTCTCTCTTACATATTTCCAAGCACTCTACATCCACTCCTCTCCATCCATATTCCATATTTCTTTCAACTTTCAAGAATCAAGAATCAAGATTGAGATTGAAGTTTCAATCAAGGAAGGGTACATACATGATACATCCACATTCAAGAATCAAGAAGATTCAAGACTTTTCAAGAGACATTACCACATCTACGAGACAACCAAGCTCTCCATCCATTGAATTGAACTCTCTTTCTACTTTCTAGTTCAATCAAGGGAACATACACCACTCTCTCTTTCTATCTCATTTTCTCTTAGAGTTTCATAATTTTCAAGTTCTAAGTTTTCTAAGTTCTAACAACTTCTATCATTTTATTTTATTTTTGTTTGTTACTTTGTTACTTTGTTACTTTGTTACAACTTACAACTTACAACTTACAAGTTTGAAGTTACTTACAACTTACAAGTTATAAGTACAACAAGAATTCAAGATCAATACACAAGTCAAGGGGCAAAGGTGAAGAGAAGACAACTTAGACAAGAAGTGACGACTGAAGAATTTGGAAGTTGGAACCTCTTTTAAATTTGTAATTTTAATTTTGTTTGCGTGTAAATCTCTCTCTCTCTCTCCCTCTCTTTTCTACAAGTGTAACTCAACTCTCTCTCTTTCTCATTTTCTTTTCTCTCTTCTTCTCCCTTTCTACAAGTGTAACTCAACTCTCTCTCTCCCCCTCTATCTCCTTTTCTTTTCCCTCTCCTTTTCTACTAGACTACTACTAGTCTATTAGACTGCTACTAGTGTAAAGTGTGTAAGTGTGTGTGTATAACTCTCTCCCTCTCTCTCCCAAGTCTCATCTCTTTAGTCTCTTTACTCTTAGATCTTAGTCTCTTACTTTACTTTAGTTTACTTTCTAGTTTCTAGTTACTTTTTAGTACTAGGCTACTAGCAATCAATAACACACACACCACCATCATAATGTCTTCTTCCCAATCTTCCTCTTTGAAACCCAAGTCGAATGACTCGAGTTGGAAGTATGGGCATTACCGTAGTGCTACGGAAAAGACTCACATAGTATGTGAGTTATGTGGGTATGTGAGTTCCGATGGCATTGCAAGGCACAAGCAACACCTTGCACATTTACCGGGGTTAAATGCAAAAGCATGCGACAAAATTACTCCAGAAATTCGAAGGGAGATCATGAAGTATATGGAAAAACAATTAAGAAAGAGATGCGATAGTGCCCTACGTCAGGAGGAATATCTGGAACAAGATGCATATGAATATATAAATGTAGTTAATGTAGATGAAGCTAGTCCCACTCCCCCTACTTCGACAGGCCGGTCTAGATCACAAGTACAACCAACGGTCTCGAAAAGAGCTCAAGGGCATGGGCCCATGGATAGATGGTGTAGACCACACCCCGAGGATGTGATCGACCAAAGGGGTAGAGGGAAAGGGCCGGCTCAAACAACTTTAGAGAACCGGTATAAACAAAAAGATAGGAAAACCACTATTCAATATATTACTAAGTGGTTTTACCAAACCGGCATTGCTTTCAACGCCGTTAAATCGAGAAGCTTCAAAGTAATAGTTGAGACTATAAGTCAATTTGGATCTGGGCTTAAACCTCCTTCATATCATGAAATGAAGGAGACATGTCTAAAAACTGAAGTTGAATATACATAATCCTTCATAACTGAACATAAGGAATCGTGGAAAACATATGGTTGTTCACTAATAGCCGATGGATGGACCGATAGATCCGGTCGGTCTCTCATTAACTTTTTGGTAAATTGCCCAGCTGGAACAATGTTCTTGAAGTCCGTGGATGCATCAGGCCATTCACACACAGGAGGATATTTGTTTAACTTACTAGATAGTGTAGTTGAAGAAATAGGTGAGAAATATGTTGTACAAGTAATTATAGATAACGCAGCCTCATATGTAATGTTCGGTCGTCTTCTTATGGAGAAGAGGCGACGTTTATTTTGGACCCCCTGTGTGGCCCATTGTATTGATCTTATGTTAGAAGATATAAGTAGATTATTTATAAATGTAATTGCAAGGGATAAAAGAATCACGGTCTTTATGTACAAACATGCCCTTCTTCTCAGTTGAATGAGAAAACACATTGAGGGTAACTTGCTACGTCCAGCAGTCACCCGTTTCGCTATAGCCTTTTTAACACTACAAAGGCTGTATACAAAGAAATCAAAACTTAGAAGCTTTGTAGTGTCAGCCGATTTTACAAGTGGGCCTTGGTCAAAGAAGGCTGAAAGGAAACAGGTTCAACAAACAATTCTTTCTCAAAGTTTTTAGACTCAAGTGGTAAAGGTACTAAAAGCATCCGAGTCCTTAGTCACTGTGTTGTGATTGGTGGACGGGGATGAGAAGCCTAAAATGAGCTACATATATGATACGATGGAGAGGGCGAAAAATAAGATCATGGACCATTTTAACTACAGAGACAGTGATTACAAGCCAGTTTTAGATATTATAGATAGAATATGGGGCAGCCAAATGTCATCCCTATTGTATTTGGCTGCTTACATCCTTAACCCTGCCTGTTTATGCATATGGTTGGATTTATTGATGTCTTGGAAAGAATGATTCCAGATAGAGGAGAACAGGACAAGATCTCAACTTTGTTGGACTTCTATACAAAAAGTGAAGGGATATTCTCAAAGGATATCATAATAAGGCATCGGACAATGAAATTACCCAGTAAGTACTTCTATGAATGTTAGTATACTGTGTACTCTTACAAATTGTTTTTCTACAAAGTATCTCTAACCTACTTAAACTGTTTTTCTCAGCTGACTGGTGGACTGCCTATGGAGTAGACCCGAACAGGAAGGATCCAACTCTAAAGAAGCTGGCTATGAAGATTCTTGGATTCACGTGTTCTGCCAGTGGTTGCGAGCGCAATTGGAGCACGTTCAAGGCTGTAAGTTTAGACTGTTAAGTAATTGTTTGTAAACTTTAATTTTTTAGTGGCCTAAGCTAAATTAATTACCTAAATAACTAATGTCAAATGCGCTTTCTTTCTTGTAGATTCATACCAAGAAAAGGAATCGCCTTGAGCAAAAAAAGCTCAACGACTTGGTTTTCGTTCAATACAATAAAAAATTGCGAGAACGATTCCAAACTAGGAAAGAAAAATCTGGTTTCTTTGATCCGATCTGCTAGATGAGTTGGATGCAGATAACGAGTGGTTCGTAGAGACGGAAGACCTGGTATTTGCTGGAGAGGGGCTGACATGGGCACAAGTTGAAGATGCCGCATACGGATCGACACCTGGTGAAGGTAGTACCACTCGAAGGCGAAGGACGGGGGGGAGCCGGGGAGCGAGTAGTAGCCGTCAACCCGTTGAAGAAATTGATGAAATTGAAGAGTGAGACGGTGATAATGATGATGAAGCTGAAGATCATCCACCATTAGATGTTGATGAAGTATTAGTATATACAGATGATGAATAAACAAAAGAAGAAGTGTATGTGGAAGAAGGAGATGAGTCAAATGACTCGAATGATGATGATGATGATGGTGGTGGTGGGGGACCTGGTGGTGATATGCTACAATGGCTACTAGATTAATGTATATGATTATTGATTAGATAAATAATAAATAAATAACTTCTTCATTTTGGTTACTAAGTGTGTTGAGGTGATGTTGATTGTTGATGTATATCATGTAGTGTTGAAGTTGAATATTGATATTTCATATTTGTTAAGAAGTTAACTATATTGTAGAATGTAGTAGAATTGTTGATGAATGATGACTTAACTTAATATTTAATTCATTATGTAAAATTGTAAATGTAATTGGTTTTATTTTACTTAAATTAAATGTATTTCAAGGGCCAATGACATATAATAATTTATTCTGATTTTTTTTTAATTTTTTGAAAAATGCAAAAAATAATAATAATAATAATAAATAATAAAAAATGCGACCACATGCGATTGTGCGATCGCATATGCGCATATGCGCACACGCATATGCAATCGCACATGATCGCATATGCTATTCGACAACATTGAGCATGAGGATCGTGTTGGCTGATGCCAACCAAGAAAAAGCTCGCACTCTCGGTGGAATAGGGACATGCCAAATCTTTGTGCATTGAGAGTACATCCTAGCATTGGGAGAGAGGATTTGCATCATTGGCTATCCCTTAAAAGCCCTGTTTGAAGAATGTATCCACATTTTTCCGTGCTCATCACCTAGCTTGATTGCAACTTTACTCGGTAAGTTCATGAGATCCCAAAGAGGCAAGTCTCTTTGTTGGATAAATTCATAGCTTGATATTCGAAACAACTACTCCCCCAAACATCTCATAGCACTCGCTATGTTTCTCATCCTGGTCCAAGGATAAGAAAGAAGAGATCAACTAAGGGAACATCATCTATCCACAGATCCTGCCAAAACCAGATTATATTACCTTTACCAATAGGACCTTGCTTAGATCTTATATACACTAGTTAAAGGCCGATTTTAGGAATAAGAGCGATGAATGTAGCATTCATCCTTTTGCTCATTGATAATCTTCCGTAAAACTCGTTCATTACGCCCACAATATCATCTTTCAACACTTCCTAGCATGAGTGAAAGACGGCCATAGAAAAACCATCCAGCCCAGGCACGTTGTCTCATCCACAACTCTTCTTTACTTCTTCCTCTTCAAATATTCTTTCAAGCCCTTCAGCTTTATCTTTAGGCATACAACTGAAAGTGAAACTATTCAATATAGGCCTCACAAATTGCCCTTTGGAATGCCACGCTTTTGTTTATGGAACCAATAAGCTGTTTTCTGCTTCCTTTTTATATGATTATCAAGATCTATAAAAGATAAAACGAGAACTGCATTATAAAAGGGAGGCAAAGACATCCTCATACAAAGCAATGATAATTATAGTCCTTTGACTAGGGCGTTGGACCTCTCACCGGCTTCTCTCATTACACATGGCAGAGGAAATGTTCAATTTGATTGCTCAATCCCATATTTAATTATGGACAATAATCTGTCTTGGAATCTTGTGCTGACCGACCTTTGACTACTAAATTTGAAACATCGATAATGAAGATAACCATATATGTATGCCCCGAACTTCTATCACATACTTTGCCAAAACAAAATAGCTAGGACAAGGCTATGGTGATTATCAAAAATTCAATTTGCATACTTCAAATAATTTACGGCATTGCACACTAAGCACTGCAGAACGATCTATGTGCCAATTAAATGTGTCGTGTGTGTTGCCATGAAAGTACTCCAATGATGGGTTGCAGAAGCAAAAGGACATGCTAAATTAATGCTACTAAACCTTCCTAAGCAAAATGAAATGCTAATTGCACATGGCTCATCACAGACCTTAGTATGTATGTGTTACCATTTGATGGCACACATTACAAAAGGGTAAAAGATCAGACCACAAGTCTAGGGGCCCCATCATCAAATGGATATGTCCAAATAATCAGGCAATCCAAGCAATCCTAATCATTCGTATTCAGGCCATGTTATGATCTAGCAGTTAGGTTCACTCAAAACACAATGTGATTTTTCAGGCATCGCTCATCACCCATCTAGGTGGGGCCAACCAGACAATTGCTATGGACATTTTACATATCTTCCATGTGTTTCAATGGGAACTCATGTGTAACAAGCCATGGGTAATTAGCATTGTTTCTGACAACAATTAGGATTTAATAGTCATATTTGTAAGATTAATATGGAATTGACACCCAATAATTATGTGATTAATATTAGTTATGAAGGAAAACACCGTTTGAATTTTGAATTGCCTGAGTGAGAGCAATTGCAGCTGCAGATCAACAACTATGGCAGACCTAACTGTATGTTCTTGACTTTATACTTCTTGTCATTTAATTTCAGATGGTTAACTAGCTACAAAGTGAGTTAAGATTAAGAAAAATGAGACCTTGCAGCCGCTTGGTCGAGCAGACGCAAAAAGCATATTGGCACTGTAATCTCTCCTTTTAATTGCAGAAACCATGCCCCCATCTCGTCGATTCGGAAAAAAAGCCCATAGAAGCAATGAAAGAAAAAATGAATTCAATCGAAAATACTCATGGGCCACAAATTTCCGATGGTACCTGTTTCTAACATCTGAACGAAAAGATTCAAAGCCTCGGATCGGTGCCCCCTCTGCGCATAAGCAGAGATCATGGCTGTCCAAGACACGACGTTTCGTTCAGACATTCCATCGAGCACCTGCCGTGCATCTTCCAGGGAGTCGCATTTCACATACATGACAATGAGCCTTGTTTTGAGGTATATGGGCGGTAGATAACGGGTTTTTATCATGTGAGCTTGGACCCTTTGGCCCTCTCTGATGGCTTTCTGGTTTACGCACTCCGTTAGGAGCGAATCGTAGCCGTCGAACTTCATGCGTGCTCCTTGAATAGCCATTTCTAAGAGGGCTTCCTTTAAACGGCCCTTGATGCACAGAGCTTTTAAACTTGAATCTGGCGGGAATTGGGGGTTTATTTGGCGGGAAATTGGGGTTTTGCAGGGAATGCTTTGAGGGACGAGTGAGGAAAGGCGGCAGGGGTGAAGGAGTAGGTCGGTAATTTTCCTCAACATCGTGAGTTTTTTTGAATTGTATGCCTAACGGCTATGTCCTGCGTGATGGGGCTCGGTGGAAGTACGTTTAACGGATGCGAATTTCCCACAGCAGTTGGATGGAGCCCGTGCAACAAAAAGGTCTGTGGGACCCACCAGAGGCGCGCGTGTATGATATCCCCTCCGTCTATCATTCCTACCACTTGAGGACTTGGCAAAAGAAATGGTAAAGGACAATCGAAAATTTGAATGATGAGCGTAAATTACTTTTAGTAATTTAAGAGGGTTCCGAGGGCGTCCATCCTAACTAACGGTTTCTTTGATATTGCCCACCTGAGTTTTGGGCTCCGGTACCAACATGTGCTGGCCAAAATAATGGACGGAGCGGATGCAACACAGTTACGCAAACATCACTGTGGGTCCCACGGAGTTTTCTCCAACATGGGATGCCTGGATGTCCACGGTCTACCCTTAGATGTAGACACTCAATCCCTTTAAGAGTTGAACATGATAAGTAAATGTAATTATATTTATTACAAATACTTGTACATAACAAGTGTATGCTTTACAACACTAATAAACTATTACTTTTAAATGACAACTCTCACATAAAAGGAAAAACTCTTTTAAACTCTTAATACTTGGACACCTTACTTTCACTCTTGAACTCACTCTTTATTGTTTATATTTATAATGAAACTCTTCTCATATTTATAGAGGGATATGAAAGATTCTAGAATCAATACAACTCTAAAAAGTTATAGAAGCTTCCAAATATCGTATAAGATTCATCCTTATTCCAAAACATTTTAAGAGAATCCAGACGGTTCTAGTATAGTCCGAAATATTCCGAAAGAGTTAAGAAGACTCTATCAAACTCTAGAAGTTTCCGAAAGATTCTAGAAAATTCTAGAATTTTTTGAAAATGTCTGGAAGTTTCCAGAAGACTCCGAAATATTTAAAAGAAGTGGTGATGACATTTAACACTCCCCATCAGCACCAACTCTCACAATTCTGCCTTGGTCATCAATGCAAGTTGCTTTCTGAATTCGGTCAACTTAGCATTCCTAAGTCCTTTCGTGAGTATGTCTACAGCTTGGTTGTCGGTCTTCACATGACTCATCTCGATTTCTCCTTAAAGTACCTTCTCTTTTATGAAGTGATAGTGTAGATCCACATGCTTAGTCCTGGCATGAAACACTAGATTCTCAGCCAAGCAAATAGCTGATTGATTGTCGCAGCGCAATACCATTGGATAATCATCTGGTTGATGAAGATCCCTTATTAACTGCATAAGTCATGTGCTTTCTTATATTGTCATTGTCATTGTTCTGTATTAGCCTTCGTGGTTGATAAGGATATTGTAGGTTGTCTCTTGCTACACCAAGAGATTGCTCCTGAGCCGAGGTTAAATACATATCCAGTAGTTGATCGTCGTGTGTCATGATTACCACCATAATCATTATCGCAGTAGCCAACTATCTTGCATGCTCCACCTTTCTTGTACAATAGACCAAGGTCTATTGTACCCTTCACATACCTCAGTATTCGACATACTGCTTCAAGATGCGGCTTCTTTGGTGTTTGAATGAACCAGCTAACTACACCAACTGCGTAAGCTATATCTGGTCGCGATAATATAAGGTAGATTAGACTACCAACTATTTATCAGTACATAGTTACATCTTCCAAGTCTTTTCCTTTTTTCTGAACATAGCCCAGCATTAGCCTCCATAGGTGTGGCAATTGGCTTGCATTCGAGCATCCTATATTTCTTTAATAGGTCTTTGGTGTACTTCTGCTGACAGAAGAATATGCTTCGTTGCTTCGGTCAATCTCCAGCTCAAGAAAATGCTTAAGTTCTCCAAGTTCCTTCATTTGGAATTGCACAGACAAGTTCTCTCTCTTGTCCTTTCAATCTCACCGTCATCATCTCTAGTGATGATCAAGTCATCCACGTACACTAGCATTATTGCTAGTTTACTTTCCTGAAATTTTACAAAGAGATTGGAGTCCGCAGGTGCCACCGAGAACTCGCTTTACACTATGAATTCCCCTATCTTGTCGTACCATGCCCTTGGTGCTTATTTAAGCACATACAAGGCCTTCTTTAGTTTGCAAACATAATCCTGATGCCTTTTACTCTGGAAACCACTTGGTTGCTCCATGTAGATATTTCAATCAATTTCTTCATGTAGAAAGGCATTCTTCACATTCATCTACCACAGCTTCTAAGATTTGCTTGCTACAAGTGCTAGTAGTACTCGCACCATTGTAATTTTTGCTACTGGGCTAAAAGTCTCATCATAGTCCAACCTATATTCTTATAAGAATCCTCTAGCCACTAGTCGAGCTTTGTACCTTTCTATTGATCCATCGAGGCGAGTTTTGACTTTGTACACCCATTTGTATGATATCGACTTCACATCCTTGGGTTTTGGAACTAGTTCCCAAGTCTGATTTTGGTTAAATGCCTTAATCTCTTCTTCCATCGCCTTCTATTATTCTATGTCTCGGGATGCTTCTTCAAATGTCGTTGGCTCTTTCATGGTCTCTTCTTCTACTAAGGCAGCATTCACGTATCTTAGGTTAGGCTTTCTTTGTCTAGTCGTCCTCCTAAGTGGTGGGTTGTCTGCCGCAACCTTCTGTTGACTCAGGCGAAGCTCTTCTGGACTACTTTGATGTACTCCAGTTTGTCATGGACTCATAGATTTATCTGGTGTTCCAAAAAGATTAGGCACTTGCTCACCATCTCATGCTGTAGGTGTCAACTCTTTAGTTAAACTAGGAGATTCTTCTCCTTCCCTTGTCTCCCCCATCTTCTCATGCAGTTCATCTTCTAAGTCTTGCGAGTTTGGCAGCTTCTCCTTCAGTGGCGACCACCATGATGATGCTTCATCAAAGACAACATTCCTTGATGTGTAGCACCGACCAGTTGCAGGGTTGCAACATTTCCACCCTTTCTTTTCACTGTTATAGTCCAAAAAGATGCAACGAATCGCCTTCTTATCAAACTTGCTACGCAAGTGATCAGACACAAACACATAGTATACACATTCGAAGACTCGAAAGTGACTCACCTTGGGCTTTATGTTCCATAACTTCTCGAAGGGTGAGATAAAGCCTAGTTTTGCCTGTGGTAGCCTATTGATCACATGAGCTGTCATTTGCATGCACTCTGCCCAGAATCGGCTGGGCACATTCTTAGCATGTAGCATACTCCGACATATCTCTGCAAGGTGACGATTTTTTCTTTCAGCAACACCATTTTATTGTGGAGTGCCTGAACAAGTTAATTGTCGTCGGATTCTATACTCCTTTAGATAATTCAATAACTCATTCGATATATACTCTCCACCATTATCCGTTCGCAAGCATCGAATCTTTCTATTGAACTCACTTTCGACCTTCTTCCGAAATTCTTTAAATTTTAATAAAGTTTCTGACTTCTCTTTCATGAAGTAAACCCAAACGTACCTTGAGAAGTCGTCAATGAAAGTCATCATGTAACGCATGCCACTAACTGATGCCTGTTTTACCCGTCCGAACACGTCTGAGTGGACAAGCTCCAAGGGTTCTTTAGCTCTAAACTTTGATTTTTCATATGAAAATTGGTGTGCTTTGCCATATTGACACATTGCATAAATTATATCTTCCCAAACATCCAGCTGGGGAAGGCCTTTGAGTATAGCCTTCTTCATCATTATCTTCAGCTTATGATAACTCATGTGCCATAAACGTGCATGCTAGAGATCTGCAGTCTCATTTTTTCAAGTCTTATTTACATAAGCTGATTCAGCTAACATTACGTAGATTGACTCCAAGCGTCGTCCTTCCATGATAGGTGTACCTAATGGTTTAAGGTTTCGGTACACCTTAACATCCTCCGGTCCAAATACCACATAATTACCAGAAGATGTCAGTTATGATACTGACAACAGGTTTTTCTTCATCTCTAACACGTGATAAATATCTTTCAATATTACTTTATTAGGGCTAAATCGAGGTGTGATAGTAATCATACCTACGTGAGTTATCGACAACCTTGAATTATTAACTGTTACCATCACCCGATCTCCTTTATAGGTAGATAAACTTGACAGTTTCTTCTTATCACCTGTCATGTGATTTGAGCACCCTGATTTAACGATCCAATCCTCACTATAGTTGATAGCTCCTTGATTGGAAACTGCGGTAATGGCTATTTCACCCGTCTCTGTCGCTATTGAGGAAGCAGCTACTTCGTCAGTGACTGTGTTAGATTGCTTGAGCAGTTCATCAAAATCTATCTCCTTCTCTGAACAATCTCCTTTGATGGATTCAAACACTTCTAAGAATGCCTGAAAGTCTCAGTCATCTTCACTGTCTTCTTGGTGATTCTAGAAGTCACCAAGTTATCGTCGGTTGATTTTTTCTCAAACGAACATTTTTTTGCAAAGTAACATTTCTTACCGCAATTGAAACACTTTATATCATATCTTCGAGATACGGAGGATCGTCGTTTATTGATGTTGTTGTCAGATTGAACTCTCCTTGTCCGAGGACTTTTTCCTTACTCTTCTCTCTTCTTAGACCTTCCAAAGTTCTGCTAACTTTGTTGGCCCTTTCTGTTCTGCTGTCGATGTCCGCTTTTTTTATTATTGCAGTAGAGTGCTTCCTCTTCCTCGTTTATCGACACTCCAGCCATTTATTTGCATAAACTTTCTTGATTGACCAACAAATTCTCCAATTCTATGAGAGTAAGTTGAATAGGCCAACCTCGTATTGCCGTGTTAAAAGCATTATACTCAAGCTTCAACTCGTGTATAATGATCCTCCTCATTCTTTCCTCCTGAATATTTGCTTTAGGATCCAATTCTGAAATTTCTCGACATAAATCATTCACTCTTGTAAAGTATTCGCTTATAGACTTATCTCCTTGGGTGGTGGACATTAACTCATTCTCCAAATATTGAAGTCGAGCATCATTTGTTTTTTAAAACAATGATACAAAGGTGTCCTATGTCATCTTGGGTGTGTCGTCATCCTTGATTCGCCCGAGCAACTCATCCTCAATGGTTGACTTGAGCATGTACATTGTCTTCCTAACCTTAATCTTTCACTTTCGGAGTGTTTCAACATTTTCCTTAGGAGGTGAGGTAATCTCATTCCCATTAACAACCTCCCACTAGTCCTACCCTTCAAGGTAGGACTTAATGCGACTCCTCCAACTTTGATAGTTGTGATTGTTACGCCTCGTAACTCCGCTCGTTGTGTTCACAAGATCCGTCATCGTGACTTGGTGTGATTATCACTCCCTTTACCAAGCAAGCCAACAAACTTCATAGTCTCCAAATCGTGCACGATCACCTTAGAAAACGGATCCCGACCAAACCTCACTCTGATACCAAATTAAAGAGTTGAACACGACAAGTAAATGTAATTATATTTATTACAAATACTTGTACATAACAAGGGTATGCTTTACAACACTAACAAACTATCACTCTTAAATGACAACTCTCACACATAAGGAAAAACTCTTTTGAACTCTTGATACTTAGACACCTTACTTTTACTCTTGAACTTACTCTTTGTTATTTATATTTATAATGAGACTCTTCCCATATTTATAGAGGGCTATGGAAGATTCTACAATTAACACAACTCTAAAGAGTTTTAAAAGCTTCCAAATATCCTATAAGATTCCTTCTTATTCCGGAACTTTCTAAGAGAATCCGGACGGTCCTAGCATAGTCTAGAATATTCCGGAAGAGTTAAGAAGACTCTATCAAACTCTAGAAATTTTCGAAAGATTCTAGAAAATTCTATAATTTTTTGGAAATGTCTGGAAGTTTCCGGAAGACTCCGGAATATTCAAGAGAGGTGGTGATGACATTTAACATCCCTCACTCGTGTACGAAAGCTCCGTGGGACCACCGCAATGTTTGTGTTATATCCACCATATGCATTTATTTCTTCGGCCCTTTTAGACATAAGTCGAGACTGGCAGGAGATCAAAAAAACTAAATGAGTTATATACAGGGTACAGTGTTACAACCAGGCCCTTCAATATTCAGCCTTTGAATATTTAATAAGAAATTTTTTAAGTCAAAAATGAATATTTGTGAACAATGTGGATATCATTTGAAAATGAGCAGTTCAGATAGAATCGAACTTTCGATTGACCCGGACACTTGGGATCCTATGGATGAAGACATGGTCTCTATCAACCCCGGTATCAATACGAAATCTTTTACATAATCGGCAATCACATGTGCTTACATGCTTTAGACTCAATGAGCTTAGAAATCGTAGGTAAAATTGCACCATTTCTTAAGACTCAAAACTCGATTAAGACCCCTAAGGTACTTTAGCAGATAAAATAAACCCTACTAATTATATAGTAGTGCATGGATCGTTAGATCCACCATGGGTCTCTACTGTTAGGCTAAATAAACATTTGCTTGGCCACACTCAATTTGAACCCTCGGGACCCTTATCCATCTAGCCCATGTGACTGGATAGTCTAAATCCTCAATTGAGCACCCTAAGTCAGACTAGTTAAGTCAAGATTGACCAATAGAATCACGTTAACCAATCCTTAGAACCTAAGAACAGTAAGTAGGACTTGTTATAAAGTAATTTGGTGCCTTGTCGGTTCAACCAACCAGCCGACTGTGCACAACTGGACTTAAATAAGACGAATAGACAGAAATATTAGTTGTTGTCGATCTACACCCTAGTCCATAGTTCAAGTGGTAGACTGAGTGAAAGATACCTCGTTTCAACACTGAGGTCTTGGTATCGATTCCCTAATGGGGGTGGCTAACAGTGAAGTGTGAATTAACAATGGGTGTACTAATAAGCTAACAGAAAAAGAAAATTAGAAAGAAAAAAAAAAGTTGTTGTCGGTCCCATTGACAGGCACTCGTTAGAGTGCACTTGCAAGCCACCAAACCACATATTTTAGGCTATAAAAACCTTTTCATTTTCCTTTCCTTTCTTACAACTTTAAGCCTTGAGAGAGAGAGATAGAGAATACAAGTTGAGAGCGGATCTCGCCGAAATTAGGGTTTTCTCTCTCTTGTGTTGATGAGGGAACCAAGACATCTATTTATAGAAAAGATGGTTAAAAGTTTATCCATCACACTTCTCCCATTTAGGGTGTCCACATCGTAGGTCTCCATATCCGGCTCAATAATTGTGTATGGGGCCCACTGAATCGCTGAATATGAATTATCCAACAGCCAGATTTAAATCGATGATCATGTGTGGCCCGCTTAATAAGAGTCTTACATTCTCTCACTTGGGCTACACTGATCTTCGAAAGAAATCAAAACTTTTTAATTTATTTGTGAATAACAATTTTATAAAACACATTTGCTTTTGAAAGTTCCTAATGGGTGCCCTACTGAATTTTAAAATAATACCGTTGGATAATTTTGAGTAACGCTTGTCAGATTCGGTCTATCAATACTACAGATATTGAATCGTGGTAGTCAGCACAATATTTATATATTTCGAAGAGCGACGAATCACGGTCACGAATATCAATAGCCTTAACGACATGGATCAATAATATGGAGTATGGTATGAAGATTGCATGTTTAATGTGATCACACTTGCCTATCTTCAAGTGGTCCATCTGAATGTGTTATTAAGACACAAACTAAAGTCTTGCTTACTCAAAACTGAATGTGTACACTGAAAAAGAAACAATATATAAACTAAATAACATAATCATCAATGCATATAAAAGATATCTCTAAAATATATGTACATAATTAGATCAAAATCGAAAACTCCTATTAATCAAACACATCATTGAGATCTACAACTCCCATATACGTCAAATGTTCCTTAAAGAGTGTGATATAAAGGCAATTAGTGAGAGGATCTGTTATCATCTTCATCGTGCTAATTAGTTTTATAAACACTTGACGATTCTGAACTCTTTCATTCACAACAAGGTAATTAATGTCAATATGCTTTGACGTTGATGAATGCTTGTTATTGTTGGAGAAGTTAACTGCAGCTAAATTATCATAATAGATTTTAAATAATTTTAAGATCATCTGCATAACCCGCAAACTAGAGAAAAAACTTTGAAGCCAAATTGCTTGGCTCGTGGCTTTACGACAAGCTACATACTCTACTTCCACGATATAAGAAGCTATAATCAATTGTTTCATGTTCTTCCATGATACGGCTCCACTAACCATCATGAATACATAACCCGAGGTGGACTTCTTGCTATCGAGATAGCTCGCAAAGTCTGCATGTGTATATCCAACAAACTCCAAATGATCGGATCTCTTGTACGTGAGTGCAAAGTCCTTTATCCTTTGCAGATAGCGTAATATTTTCTTAATAGTTATCCAATTGTTCATCCCTGGATTACTAAGGTACCTTCCCAACATTCCAACCACAGAAGTCCAAAAGCATACAAACATAAGCATAATGATGCTCCCTATTACCGACACATACGGAATATCTTTCATCTTGTCATTTTCTAGTTCATTCTTAGGATACTAAAATTGGCCAAATCTGTCACATTTTACAATAGGCGCTTGACTAGGAGCATAATGTTGTATGTTAAACCTTTAAAAAATCTTTTCAATATAGGCCCTTTGCGACAGGCCAAGCAGTCCACATAATCTGTTCCGGCTAATCTGGATGCCAATGACAAATGATGCATCACCATAATCTTTCATCTTAAAGCTTTGAGATAAAAATTTCTTAGTCTCACGCAACAGTCCAATATCACTACTGGCCAACAAAATGTCATCAACATATAAGACTAAAATGATAAACTTACTCCTATTGACTTTCACATATACACACTCATTTGCAGTGTTTTCAATAAAACCATATGAGGAAAAAACTTTATGAAACTTTAGGTACCACTATCATGATGCTTGTTTTAACCCATAAATAGACTTTTTAAGTTTGCAGACCAGATGTTCTGAGCCTTTGGTTTTGAAACCTTCTGGTTGTAACATATATACGTTCTCACTTAGGTCTCTAGTCAGAAATGCAGTTTTCACATCCATTTGATATAGCTCTAAATTCATATGAACCACAAGAGCCATAATGATCATAAATGAGTCTTTCTTTGACACAGGTGAGAAAGTCTCCTTAAAGTCTATACACTCACGCTGACTAAAATCATTTGCAACTAGTTTAGCTTTATACCTTTCGAATTGTCCTTAGAGCCCCATTTGATTCTGAATACCCAATTGCTACCGATCGGCCTAATCCCTACGAGCAATTCAATAAGGTCTCAGACTTTATTATCCCTAATAGATTTTAATTCATCATTAATGACATCAAACCAATGAGAAGAATTCACACTTTATTCGACTTATGAAAAAGATACAGGATCTTTTTTCAGCCCCAATGTCTAATTTATGCTCTTGCAGATAGACAGTGTAATCGTCTAAAATTGCAGATCTTCTCTTTCTATGTAATTATCTTAAAGACTCATTATTCTTAATTGGGTTTTCTATTTTCTTATCAATAAGTTGTATTTGAGACTCTACATGGTCATTCATAGGGATCTCAAGGTTTGCTGCTGGACGGACGACCACGCTACTCTAAATAATTGTGATGAGAATCACAATCTGTTCTTCCTTAAACACAATGTTTCTTAAATTCGTGCTCTCACCATCTTCAGTATTCTAAAAAACTTATCATTCACAGTCTCAATGACTCTCATGGAATAAGATGGACAAAAAAATATGAATCCTTTGGATCTTTTTGGGTATCTAATAAAGAAGCAACTAACCGTTCTAGGGGCAAACTTTATTTCATATGGGTTATACAGTTTGGCTTCTATGGGACAACCCCATATATGAAAGGATCATAAATTGGGCTTTCGCCCTGTCTACAATTCATATGGAGTTTTTATTACAACCTTACTTGAGACTATATTTAGGATATGCATGGCTGTTTTCAACACATCACCCTACAAAGATTTTGACAATGTTGAATTACTAATCATATATTGCACCATGTCCCTTAGGGTGCGACGCCTTTCCGCTATGCTTTTTGCTATGGATTACCAAGGATGGTAAACTGGGCGACGATGCCACGATCCTATAAGTATTTAGCGAATGACCCTGTATTATGCCCAGATTCGTCATACCTTCCGTAGTACTTGCCACAACGGTCGGATATGACGACTTTGATATTTCTATTGATTTGATTCTCGACTTTAGCCTTATATATCTTAAATATGTTAAGGAGATTTGATTAATAAGGTATAAGTATCCATAACGAGAGTAGTTGTATATAAAAGTGATAAAATACCTCTCCCTATTCTAAGATGATATAGGGAATGGTCCACATACGTTTGTATGAATCACTTCCAAGAGTCCTACATTCTTAGTGGCACCCTTTTTCTTGGTTTTAGTCTGTTTACATTTTATGCAATTTATGCAGACCTAAAAGTCTGAAAAGTCTAGAGAGTGAAGAATTCCTTCAAGTATAAGCCTTTTCAATCTCTTATGAGAGATGTTGCCTAATCGCCTATGCCATAGCATTGAGGAATTTTCATAGTCCAAATTTCACTTAATAACTTTAGTGTTTTCATATGAGGAGTTAATGCTGTAGGCATGTGAAACATCCAAATCTATCTGATAAAAGTTATTAACTAAAGTGCTATAACCAATCACAATTTTCTATTTCCAAATTTAAATTCATAACCAAAATTGTCTAAATGAGAAATGGAAACCAAATTGTGCCTTATAGAAGACACACAGACAATATCTATTAAAATAAGAAAATGTCTTGATGATAACCTAAGCCTACAAATTTCAATAGCTTATACATCAACTCTAATGTCGTCCCCATATAGACTGATCTTTTTGTATTAGTTAGTGTCTCACTTTGGAGTATATCTTGCATGAAATTATATATGTGAATAGTTGCACCATAGTCTATCCACTAGGAGTCTGTGGACATATAACGCAAATTAGATTAAAAAAAGACTAAAACTTGATTCTTATCCTTAGAAGCGAGCCATTTTTTAAATTGTGCGCGATCCTTCGTTTGATGACCAAACTTCTTGCAGAAGAAACAACCATCTTCAGGTTCCCGCTTTTTCTTATTTGATTTTTCCTCAGAGTTAGGTTGATTATCACCCACAAGATCCGGAGAACGATTTCTTGAATTATGGTTACTTTTTTCTTTTTTTTTTTGGTCTTTTCTTCCTTAACCAGATGTCACTAGATGTGCACTCTGTGTCTTGTTCAACCTTTTGAGTCTCTCTTCCTCCTGAACGCATTTAGATATCAGTTCGTTCAATGTACGCTTTTCCTTTTGGGTATTAGATGATTTGAGGGAGTTTAAAACTAAGAAAATCAGGAGTTCATCCTCAATCTTAAGGCTTAATGTGCGAATTTTGGTCACCATATCAGATAACCCAATGATGTACTCTCTGATATTTCCTTGACCATTATAGGTGGATTAAGTCAACTTATGCAGAAGCGAACTCAGCTCAGCTTTATCCAATCTCAAGAATTAGTTCCCTATTTCGATCAGAAACTCTTTGGCTTTGGCATGAAACCTTGCATGGTATCATAAATCGAGTTTTTTATGATCTTGAGACACATCTTGTTTGACTTTGTTTAGACCTTGTAGTAAGTCTTTTTTAAATCCATACTAGAGTCAGATGGAATAGGAGGCTCAACTTCCTACAAAGCCAGATCTAAGTTCATGCAGCTTAAGACTATCTCAACGAATGATTTCCATTTTTGATAGTTGGACCCAGTGAGCAAGGGAATTGAATCGAATTGGCTTGGAATATTTGAAATAGTCATAACTGGACATAGAAAGCATAACACTCATATTAATGAATAAACAATCCCACATGATACTAAATTAATGTAAACCACAAACATTATACATGCATTAACATTCGATTGATTTGGGCCTTCAATCAAATTATCTAAAATGATAATGGGCTATAATCATCAAATTCTAGTAAGAGCCCGTCGTATCATCGCGACTCTTCATTTGGGCAAAATTGCAACCTACATGAAGCTCTACTGAACATGAAACTAACTAGTGCTAGTGAAATAAATCTAAGACATCCATCACATTTGAGCAAAATGAATTTCTCAAAATTATATCAGCATAACCAATCACTTCATTCCGCTCATATACTACCAAGTGATGATACCTATTTATTATGACCACCGCCTGTTATAGATACAAATGCAACTGAACGCAATCCTATGATGAATGGTTATTGAATTCCATATTCCGAAGTCTGGAAGTAAAAATTTTCACCAATTGATGTCACTTTGGTAGCTAACACAACCGGCTCTAATCCCTACTCTTAGACTCAGAGATTGCTATAATGTCCTGCCCACAATGGACCATTATGCAAAAGTTCTAATTTGGCCCAAAATAGAGCTGATGTTGACCGCCGGTAGGCTCAAACATATTCTAAAGTGATGGTTTGTTTAAATTTTTAATGGTCAACAATTTAATATCAGCTTCAAATAAATGGGTAATGGCTTTATTTGGGTCATAATAAAACTTAATGATGTATTTAACAATAATTATTGAATTATCAGGTCCATCTAATAAGTGAAACCTACCAACCATCAATTTATCCATAAGGTTTTACTTGTGCTAAAATAATGGGCCGAGTATAATTAATCTTAATGGTTAGAATCATCATTCGACTATGGGCCCAAATACCTAAAGTGAGCCCTACGAAATCCAAAGGATTTGAGCAACTTAAGGTTCAAGATCAGGCCCATAATTAGCACCAAAATTGGGCTTTTACCATAGCCATGATAGCAGGTCTAAGCCAACCTGAATTAGAGTCACTAAACGGGCCTATGCAGCATACAGTAGGTCCTGAACATGGGCATGAAGCAGGCCTAAACCAAAGGCTCCAAGCCCATTGCCTTACCGAAATCAAAAGAAAACCCCAACACCACCATGATGGTAGCTCCCGCGTAATTTTATTTTTATTATTTTTATTATTTTTTAATTAATTTATTTTTTTTTAAGACCCCTCTCACGACTGAAACCCTAACCCTTATGCAGGGTAGCCGCCGCCGCTTCTAGACTTTCACACAGCTGAAACCCTATCTGCGGCCAACTCTCACCACAGCCGGACTGCAGCGCCGACGTCTTTCAGCCAGCCGTCATCTTCCCGAGTGCCGACAGCAGCCCTAACACTAGGAAAACAGCAGGTACCGTGAGAAGCCATGGCTGCCAGCGATCGGAAACGGAGAAGCAGAGAAGAGGATGTATCCTCGCTGGCTTAGTTTGATCCCCAACCATCCATTCACGGTAATGGTTGTGGTTGATCCAGGCCGTATTTTTTTTTTTTTTTTTAAATTATTTTTATTTTTAAATTGCCGAATCAAAACCTGCTGCCGATCATAGATCGGGCCTCCATCTTGACTGTCCGCACTCATGGTCAGGGCTGCTGAAATCCATGGTTGCGATCGGATTCTCCCTCATGGTCGTTGCTGCCTGATCTCGTAAAAGGGCTGCCGCTGGAAGATTCCGAAAGGGAGTGCAATGGACGGCAGATACATGGATTGATATGGACAACCATGACTATGGAACTCATTTTTCAGCTCAGAACTTAAAATGATAGGAAAAAAATGGGCGGATGGTGTGTTTAAGACCCATACATCACGGTGGCCACTCCACCTTTTTTTATTCTTTCTAGTCAGCTTGTTAGTACACCCAGTCAGTTCACACTTCACTATTAGCCACCCTCACTGGGAATCGATACCAAGACCTCAATGTTGAAATATCTTTCACTTTGTCTATCACTTGAGCTATGGATTAGGGTGTAGATGGGGCGAAGGTAGGACGCAATCGACGTCCGGAGGAACTAATCTTGCAAGTGACCTCACATCGTTTGGTGCGCATTCTAGGAATTTGAAGAAGGACAATTAACCACTTGTTTTAAAAGTTGCAATGGTTAGAGCATGTTAATCCCTTTATCTTATAGCTTAGGTCTCATATCTTATGGGTTAAGACCTCGGCCGAACTCCCACATGGGCCCCAAATCACATGAGTACTGCCTCACACGAGCCACCTGTCTCACACGGGTGGAGCTTGCCTCCATGAGCCACCTGCCTCATACGGGCAGCCCACCTCGAGTGTAATCCTGCATCTCACGAGCAACCCTGGTGTGAAAATGCCCTTGCATTACTGTGTGTGGTAGATTATATGCATGTACTTAGAGATAACTTATAAATTGCACACATATAATTAGAGGTGGGTATTGACCCGAGTCGAGTCGAGGTGGGCCAAGCTTGGCTCGGCTTGTCCATGATGTACTCGAGTTCGAGCTCGAGCTCAGCCTTGAGCTCAATATTGAAGCTTGGCTTGTTTGCCAACGATGTCGAGTCGAGCTCGAGCTTGTTGGGTGAGAGAGGATTCTGTTATTGATCCTCCTCCATTGATGAAAAATTTAAAAATCTTAGGAGAATCAAAGCAAAACCCGATGAAAAAACTAAATAAAGCTTTGAATCGGATGAGAAAACTTGTAAGAACCGATTTGTTCTTGATCTTCTTCCACCAGCAGAAATCCAACTACTAGAAAAGAAATAGAACAGAACACAGATCAGAAATCCAAGTAAAGAGCTCTAGCTAATCAGATCATTTGATTTCCTTGAAGCTCTAACAAATCTGAGAAGAACCCATCTCGGATTTCTTGAGTTTCTCGCCCAAGAAGTAAATTTCAAGAGATTGAAATCATACTATTGTGGAGCTGAAATGAAAACTGGTGGTGGTGGTCCAGGCAGGCGTGCGGCTAACAATAAGTAGAGAAAGAGAAAAAAGGAAAAGGGAAATGAGGTGCGTGCGGTCGGGTAGAGACTATGGTTTTTTTTTTTTTTTTTTTTTTTTTTTTTTTTTTTTAAAGTTAAAACTTAAAACTTATATTAATATAATATATATAGAAAGATGCTCACACACAACTAGTTGGACCGTGAGTTTTGGTCCAATCAGCTGTGCATTAAATCTCAAAATTCCTTTTTTTATACGCATGTAATGCACCACATGTGAGGATATGTGACTATGAGTTTTACATTACTATTTTGGAAATTATGTGCCATAGATCTAAGCCATTTATTAAATAGAGCACGCTAATGAAATTTTATGTACCGTAAGTTAGTAAATTGTTGTCACTATTAAAACCACACATGTAACTTGAACATGGACCGTTGGAGTAGATTTTTAACAGTTTACTTTTCTTATAGATGATATCATGTTATCAATAAAAAAATATATTTTTTCCCATATACTTACAATGGACCCTACCCAATTAACGGACCTGATTTGCAAGATACACTGCGCATCACCCAAGTATATCATGTGTGTACACATTCTTTAGTGGTCCTTTGTAAACATTCACCCTCCTCTTTTCTCTCTCCTCCTTTAAACTATTTTTTTCTTATTTAATGCTCTTTTGGGAAGGAGTCATGGGCGGAGTGACACGTTGAGTCGCTACTCAAATCACGTAACTAAGTTATGTGGGGCCCACCATGATATATGTGTTGTATCCATACCACACATCTATTTGTAGATATCATTTTAAGACGTGGTTCAAAAGAATGAGGTAGATCCAAAACTGGAGTAGACCCCACCACAGAAAACAGTGGGGAGAGTGACGCCTACCGTTGAAACCTTCCTAAGGTCCACCATGATATTTATTTGAGATCCAACCTGTTCACAATATAACATAAACATTAAAGAAGGGAAAACATAAATATCAGCTCCATCGAGATCTTTTGTGGCTCTTAGAAGTTTTTAATGGTAGGCGTCACCCTCTCCATTGTTTTCTGTGGTGGGGTCCATTCCAGCTTTGGATCGAACTCATTCTTTGGCTCATGCCATAAAATAATCTCTCCAAATGGATGGACGGTGTGGATACAAAACATACATTATGGTGGGACCCTAAGAACTAGGTGACGTCATTCAGTGCAGCTGCAAATCCACGTCCAAACCCCGTTGATTTCCTGCGAAAGACTTTGGCAGGAAGTTCCTACGCTGGGAACCCAGGTGGGGCCCACTATGATGTTTGTGAGAAATCCTACCCGTTCATCCGTTTTTTGAGTTCAATTAAGGACATGAAGCCAAAAATGAACTGTTTCTCGGGCTCAAGTGGGCTGAAAAGTGATAATTGAACGTCCACGGTTGAAATATTTGTAGGCCATAGAAGTTTTGAATCATGCTAATACTTGTGATTTCAGTTCATCCCAGTAGGAATGAACTTATTAACGGTATGGATGGCTTGTCAACATCACTATTGAACCCAGGTAGGTTTTAACGGTAGGAATTTCCCCAGCAATGACATCACCTAGTTCTTAGGGTCCCACCATGATGTATGTTTTGTATCCACACCGTCCATCCATTTGGAGAGATTATTTTATGGCATGAGCCAAAGAATGAGTCAGATCCAAAGCTGGAATGGACCCCACCACAGAAAACAGTGTAGAGGGTGACGCCCACCATTAAAAACTTCTAAGGGCCACAAAAGTTCTCGATCGAGTTGATATTTGTGTTTTTCCTTCTTTAATGTCTATGTTATATTGTGAACAGGTTGGATCTCAAATAAATATCATGGTGGACCTTAGGAAGGTTTCAACAGTATGCGTCACTCTCCCCACTGTTTTCTTTGGTGGGGTTCACTCCAGTTTTGGATCTACCTCATTCTTTTGAACCACGTCCTAAAATGATTTCTACAAATATATGTGTGGTATGGATACAACACATATATCATGGTGGGGCCCACATAACTTAGTTATGTGATTTGAGTAGCTACTCAACATGTTACTCCGCCCATGACTCCTACCCAAACGTACAGGGAATGGAGAGCATTAAATGAGGAAAAATTAGTTTAAATGAGGAGAGAGAAAAGATGAGGGTGAATGTTTACAAATGACCACTAAAAAATGTGTATACACATGATATACTTAGGTGATGCACAATGTATCTTGCAAATCGGTCCGTTAATTGGGTAGGGTCCATTGTAAGTATATAGGAAAAAATATATATATATATTTTTTATCGATAACATGATATCATCTATAAGAAAAATAAACTATTAGAAATCTACTCCAACAGTCCATATTCAAGTTACATGTGTGGTTCTAATGGTGACAACAATTTACTAACTTTCGCTACATAAAATTTCATTAGCGTGCTCTATTTAATAAATGGCTTGGATCTATGACACATAGTTTTCAAAATACTAATGTAAAACTTAGAGTCACATATCCTCACATGTGGTGCATTACATGTGTATGAAAAAAGGAATTTTGAGATTTAATGCACAGCTAATTGGACCAAAACTCACGGTTCAACTAGTTGTGTGTGAACATCTCTTATATATATATATATAATATTTAATATATTTATTAATCGAGTTGAGTCGAGCTCGAGTTTGAGCTTCGAGTCGAGTCGAGTTGAAATGCCCCCTGGTCGAACTCGGCTTGAACTCAACTCAAGCTTCAAATAATTAGCTTGGCTCGGCTTGAATCGGCCATTCAAACTGAGTCAATCAGAGCTGACTCGAGCCGAGTCGAGCGAGTTTTTCGAGCTAGCTCAACTCGTGAACAACCCTGCATACAACATATATAATTCTAAGTAAACTGTACAGACTACGTATCTTAGTTTGGATGTAAAACGAGCCAAAGATTATGCTTAATCGGTAATCTGACTATTCGATTCAGGGAGACTTATTTACGGTTGAAAACTTAAAAATAAAAAAATCCAATGTCTATGTTTAAGAAAAGCTGTCCACAAATCATTACGCAAGATTTTTAAAAAAATCAATCTTAATGTAGGAAACCGGGCTAAAGACATCGGGTTATACAATATATCCGGTTTAATTTGATTTATTGTATGCCTTGTTTCTAATTTCTGAGTGGCTGCGTATTGATCTCCATACTATGCCAGAGTATCAAATAACACCCCGCGAGAGAAAGAGAGGGAAAGGGGGGCGACTTGATTCGAAATTTCGTATCCTTTCTCAGACGGTAAAATCTCGGCACCAAAACTCCAATTCCTACTCTCTCTCTCTCTCTCTCTCTCTCTCTCTTCCCCCCTTCTTTTTTCATTTTTTATCTGATTGTTTGTTCTCATTTTTTTTTTTTTCATTTGTTTCTTTCTCTTATCTGATTCTTCTTATTTGTAGGACGTACATCATCGTCTCAGCAAGATCTGATTTTTCCATCGAATCGACGAAATTAGGGTTTTCTTCAGGTGATTTTATTAATATGAAGAACTCGAAGTTTAAAAAAAAAATCATTTCATTTCATATTTAAATTCGAGAAAGTCGATGAGAATTCGATGCAAAAGCTGTGATAAATCTGTATGAATTTCTTTGAAATATCTATGGTGTGTTTGCGTGCTTGATTTATGCATGCTTCGTGATTGGTCTTTACTGGGATCTGGACTGTTGGATGGGGTTAATAGGAAGTCGATGAATCGGTCGTGATTTCTGAGATTAGGTTTTTCTTCTCCATTTGAGTGGTCGTGATCTGGACTGTTGCATCTGGCAGCCTCTCCAGCTTAACAACTGACTGTCTTCTGCATCACCACCATCTCCGCCGAAACTGACGCCCGAACCATCTTCTATATCACCGTCCGGCGCTGCCAACCACAACCGACCACCATTTACAGGGTCCCTGCCGGTGCTACTGCCCACGACCCTGCTGTCCCTGCTGCATCCTCCTTCCGGCTTGTGTTTCACGGAACACACATACTATATTCTGTCTTGGTGTGTATTGTTGGAAGAAAGGGGTGTTGAAGATTTTTAGGGTATTCTATGGACTAGATTGCTATGATCCAGCAATAGCCATCCTTTTGTCCTTTCACTTCAATCGTCCAGTGATTTGGTGTGGCCCTGTCCTGTGCCCTTTCTTGACCTGCTGCTGCTCCCCGTCTTCCATCTCAATAGCATCAAGGTACGGCACATCATTGCAACTATTTTAGTTTGCTTTATATTTTCTCAAAATTTATGGATCGAGATTTTTCATCGTACATTTGATGTCACAAATTATGGACTTAGGTCTATTCACTTTGAGAATTTTCTTCACAGACGAGGATTGTGGGATATGGTTGATGGAATCGACTCTATTCCTACAATGGATCATTTTCTAACGAGTGGTCATCTTGATATCTCTAGAGATGGAAGGAGAATTGCAGACTTCACCAGTGTTAGATTATTCCATTGACGATGATGACTCGAAGTACTTTGCTGGGCTCAGCACCATATTGGTGGCTACAATTCAGGAAGTTAAAGACAGGATTTCGCAGATAGAGTTTATCTTCTGCAGCCAGCTCTTCCCTAATTTCCAGTCAAGAACTAGAAGCTTGAGGAAAAAGCTTGTGGATGCCAGGAAAGCTGCAGAAGATGACTGGAAAAAGAAGGAAAACTCTCTCTTACATCAAATAGAAGAGCTCCGGCATGAAAAGCTTCTTGCAGAGGAGCAAAACCAGCATATTCTAGCTTCTCTTGAAGGGGAGAAGGTGAAGTTATCAAATACTGAACAGTTACTGCACATGTATGAAACTGAGAAGAAAGAACTACTGGCCAAATTAGAAAGTCTAGAGAAGAACAGAGAGGTCGCTGAGCTCCAAGAACAACTTAGGCAGAAAGCTGAAGAAAAGGACAAGGGAAAGGAATTGGAAGAGCAGCTGCTGCAACAGATTGATCTGAAAGATCGTGAGCTGTTGGGTGAACAGAATAAAAGAAAAGAAGCAACTGCTCAATATGTAAAGTTGAAAAAATCTTTTAAAGAATTGAAATCTCAGTACAACTTTCTCCTCAAAAGATCCTGTTCTACCGCAGAAAATAAGCTCGCACACAACAGGATGGAAGAGGAAAGGGATTCATCAAGGCATCATCAGATTCAGCAAGGTTCACCAGGTAAGCTGACTTCATCTCCTGTTTTGTTTTGATTTGGGTTTATGAAAATTATCTCATGAATTTCACCACAGAAAATTCTTGATAAACACATTTGCCATGGTTGCTTGATGACCAAGTTATGAAGTGGGAAGCAACACCAATCAGAAAACCCCTGGATTTTTTGTGATAAAGAACTGGTCATTTTTTCTGCCAAATATTAGAGATTTGAGTAAAGAGAGATGCTATTATGAAATGTGCTTCATAGAAATTCAATGAAGTGTGGTTCCCACCATACATGTGTCAAACATGTATGTGATTGGGACCATTGATCTGATAGGCCATGCCCAAAAAACTGCAATGTTTGGGCAATGCTGACCTTCTCACTGCTGTGAATGTGCACCTTTGCCAAAAATTTTCCTCAATTTGAATCAACCATCCATTTGCGGCCCATGACCAGATGGTGGTCATAGTCCGCTCATTCCAATTTTTAAAGACCTGGTCACTGCGTACTAGTGCCAGGTGTACTGTGAGATGATTCTGGTGCACACTCCATGAACTCTGTGAAACATGTGCATCATAGTTGGTGTCTGCCTTGAATCATTTTCTGAAAGACGGGTATTGCTGAAACTTTCCCTTCATGGTGTTCTACAAATATTAACAATCTGTTCATATACTGTCTTGTGCCTGTAGGTTCTAGAAGTGAAAATCCAGATACCACACGGATTGCTACCAAACCAAATGAAGGGAAGAATGAAACTGGTTTTCCCGAAAAACTGGATGATGAAAAGGGTGCCAGATCAATTCAAAATTTGGACACCAATTGCAATGTCAAGCTGCCTTCCACTTCCAATTCCTTCCATGCACAAAAGAGCCCCGTAAATGCAAAATGTGAGTTGTTAGCTGGAGTAAAGAGATCATCTTCATGTTGGAGAGACACTCGGTTACGGCAAGAACCTGGCGGTGCAGATCCGCACGATGATTTTCTTGACACTCCCTTGGAGAATGCGAAGATAAACAGGAACAAAGCCCTAAAGGGAGATGTTCTAGATATTCCAGCCCCAGCACCAAAAGACATGGATTTTGATAACTCGGACGATGAAACACAGAATCTAAATGCTGATGGGACACCACCAAAGCAGCATGTCTCAATTCCAAGGCCAGAGAACAGAGGTTTTAAGTTTGTGGAACCAGTAAGGAAGAAAGCTGAGAGGGAGAATATGAAGGGAGTTGAATGCAAGCAATGCAAGAAATTTTATGATGCTGTTCTTCCTGACGGAGACAGACACACCGTCAATGACAACAACAATAACATCAATGGTGGTCACAATATTCGCTGTGAGCACCATGATGGGGTTTCGAGGCATCGGTATAGGTATGTTCCTCCCATGACTCCAGAAGGATTTTGGAATATTGGATTTGATTCAGACATTTAACTGTTTTTCTTTCCTTTAAAGAGTGAAATTCATTCAATCCAAGCTTTGCTATATTGTTCTGAATGTTGATTAACTATGGAGTGAATAGGAAACACGCCCTAAAAACTGAGGCCTGTCCTAAGAGTCTTGAAATGACGACGGCAGACCATTAACTGGAACGCTTGGCATATTTTTATTTAGCTTAAAGAAAAAACAATTTATTTCTGTAAGAGCCGAGATTTGCATTTACATGCATTTTTCAATGGTGTTGAGTAGGCTCGCTCATCTTTGAGTCCTTGCAGAAATGAAGAATTGAATATCCTGTGCTCCTCTTGGTGGAAACTGGTTTTACTTGGAGCTGAGGGGACTAATGTTCTAACTTCTAATTTGAGCCCATCACATGATCTCTTCCAAAACTTAGAGATCCTTGGCCATGTCATGTGCCCAAGCAGACGACCTTTTTACTTTCCCAATTCAACTATCTTGCATTCCCAAAGGTCTGAGGACTTGTTTCCATTCTCAGTGTTAGATGGCGCCAGTGTACTAAAAAAACCAGTAGCGATACATCCCAGACACGGGTCTGCACTCATTTTGAAGTGTTGGGGCAACGTATAGTTTCACCACAGCATTCTTTTGGTTCACGTGGCAATGCAACAAAAATAGGAAAGCTGTTGGAAATGATGATGGATTATGCTGTTAGAAGTAGATTCACCACTCTGCTCATAGGTGAGCCAGCAACAGTGCTGTAGTGAGCCATCCACTTGGGCTTGAGTCAAATGCGTTTTGGAATTTGGGGATTCCTTTAGGGAATGTTTGGACAACTTCTGCAGAAGGGTTTTTCTCGCAACTTTGTTTGGTAGGCTCACCAAAAATCAATCAGCAATCCATTGAGTGGCAGATTAGATGGGTTACAAAAGTGCATCCAAATGCATAACATGAACTGGGGTTTGCCTTAAAACAGGTTTATTCATCAAATGACCCTTTTGGGGGTGTGTGCAAAATACCTCTCAGGCCTTATTCGGGAGGTTGGGAAATAAAAGGAGGGAAACTGAGAAAGCAACATTTTCTTTGAAAGTTATTTCCAAGAAAGCATTTGAGGGGAAAAGGAAACATGCGGAGGGCGAATAATTTTTTTTTTGACTTTTTCTTTGAAAACACATTCTCGGAAAATGTTTCGACCAAAAAGAGAACTCCCAATCAGGGGGAAAATATAATTTGATTGGAAAGTATTTTTCACTCAAATACTTTCCAAGCTCCCAAACAGGCCCTCAGTGCATCGTCACTTGGCCTTTGGCAGGCCAATGCCGAGGTCACTAGGATTTATATGGGCTTCGGTCAGCCCGTGTGTGCCTACTAGATTAGTGCAGGATGCAAAGCCCAAATCTGTAACTGCTTTCTCGTAGGCCCGCCTGACAGAGAAACCCTAACATCTATGTAGGGTGTCACAAGCTCTTTCTGTTTTCAGCCCAAATCTCCTACTTACATGGCTATCACAGAGCTCATTCTGCAGAAATGGTATGAAGCACCTATCATTCCTATTAGCAGGCCTAAGATGAAATGCGAGTGGTATCTGTCACGATCTCTTCCTGGCCTAAACCTACTTGCTTTTCACAAGCTCAATCATTCAAAAAGGTTATTAAGCTTTGCTATGACGAGCATTTCCAAGATCCGAGCAGGAGGAGACTCTAAATTACTAGCAGACAGTTACGTGCCTTTCTGTATGGATATAGGACTGGTGATTAACCACTTCTAAGGCCCACTATGGATCAACGAAGATAAAAACTCACATAGTTTTCGTGGAGGAAATGGCGCAGCTTACAAATTTACTTTATCTTCATTGGATATATTTGCAGAATCTATTATGCTAGGGCTGTCAATAGGCCATTGGTTTCGGTAGGGATTTTGAATGGGCCGTGAAGGTTCTCGATTTTGCTTGCACTGGGCCAGCTAAAGTTTTTTTTTTTTCTTCTCATTTTGTTTACTAAAATGCAATAAGGTAGTCAGCCAATAAACAAGTGTTTTCATTCTGGTAGCATATTGGTGACAAATGCCGATTTCTAGAGCTGCATTTTAGGGGGTGTTTGGATTATAAGTTACTTCACATAAGCTACTTTTGCCTCAAGTGGCTTAATCTTGGTTTCTACTTATTTAGCAAATAAGTATGCTTGGTAAACAATGTACTTTATCAGCCAAAAAGTATAAAAGTATGTTTGGTTTCAGCATCACATAAGTACTTATCCTTCAATTGTTTGGTTTCACCCTTAATATCCACCGTTATCATGTGGGCCAACTTTTGATGTGTATCATTTATTATGTCGGGCCCATTTTCTCCTTGTCTTTAATGTGAATTGTCCGTCGTGTGTGGCCTACCTTCAATGCGGACCATCCACCTTACAAGGCCTACCTTCAATGTGAGCTGCATCCATCTAGTGGGTCCTGGCGTATTTCCCTTGGCTTGAAAATAATATCCAATCCCACCTAACAGTTTTCAAACACAGATATGTGATCTCTTGGCCTAATTGTTTGGCTAAGGTGCATCCAAGGTGATAATCTCAGTGCACGACTCGTGTTTGACACATCTTCCACTCTTGCACTCTGCTGCTCTCAGTCAGGTCATTAATCCCATTTTAGTGGTAAGTGTGGCTTCTCCATCTCTATTTTTAATTTTCATTCGACCATGTACCTGCTGCATATTCAAAAGTTTTTAAAATTTTAAGGTAAAAAGGAACTTATTGGAGGAAGTACCACAATCTCTACAAATCGCTTGATTTGTGTACTCAACAGTTTAGAATAGACAGTTGGTCTTCGGACCATTTGACAAATGGCCAATGGTTTTCAATTTGAATCGGACCATAAGTTAGTTTTGACATGCCCTCCGATCACACATGTGTATCATGTAACCGGATTCCAAACCAATATACATGTTCATCACCTTCGATGTGGATGGTCCATCATTGTGAGCCCCCTTTGATACAAACCGCCCATTGATAGCAGGAGTGGGCAGCTGAGGTCACTGGTGATGCACCTCTGTCATATTCAATTATTAAAAAATACTATTGCTAGCTCGAATGACAGCTTATAAAACAATACTTTCTTTGAAACTTCTTACTATACTTCTACTCCTGCGAATTACAAAATGATGCAACATCTTTAAATAGCAAAAAAAAAAAAAAAAAACTACCTCCACTTTTCTTGCACTTTTTTTTCAAAGCAACAACTTAAAGACTTTTTCAACAAAGGTTGAAAGACTTGGTCAGCAACGACTAGCTCTTTATTCGAATTGATTTGTTATTCCCAACAAATTTACCATTCAACACCCATCACTGGAGGGATGAGAGAGAGAGAGAGAGATATGAAAAGTTAAAAAGCACCGGAAAAAACCAAAACTTACATCAAACACAAAGTACTTATGTTTCGTCACATAAGCGACTTTCCAAAAGAAATACACTAAACGAAGTTTAAAAAGGAAACACATTGACTTACATAAGGAAAAAAAAAGAGAGTAATTTATTAGACTGCATTTTAGAGCTCATCGGTGAAAGGGAGACAGCGAGCTACGGGGATGCAGTTTAATGGGTGAGCCATGCGGAGCGTGAAACCACCTTTTTCATTCAGGTCGATCTTAGTCGAGCCTATGGGTTGACCGGGCAAAGTCCAATCGAAGCACTGGACCATGGCAGCAACAGTCTCTTGGATGACGAGCAATGCGAGAGGGGCCCCTGGGCACATTCTCCTCCCACTCCCGAATGGCAGAAGTTGGAAATGCTGGCCCTTTACATCAATCGTATTTAGAGCGGTGCCATCAGAATTCAAGAACCTCTCTGGGCGGAACTCGAGTGGGCTTTCCCAGTACTTTGGGTCCCGCCCCATGGCCCAGACATTGAAGAAGACCAAGGTCTTTTCTGGTATGTCATAGCTTGCTACGGTGCAATCACGGGTGCATTCTCTGAGAATGACGGGAACTGTTGGGTGGAGTCTGAGAGTTTCCTTCAAGACTGCTTGAATGTAAGGGAGGTTGGGAATGTCCATGCTGTCGACGATCCTGTTTTTTCCTACCACAGAGTCGATCTCTTCTCTGGCCTTCTCGAACACGGTCGGATGGTTGATGAGTTCTGCTAGAGCCCATTGCATTGTTACAGCTGAGGTTTCAGTACCAGCAGCAAGAATGTCCTGGAACAAGTGAAAAAAAATAATCAAATGGATGGCATCAACTGAACTGATTTTTTTCTTATTTTTTTATTTTATTTTTGTTATTTTTGTTTTTTTCAAATAGATGGAAAAACCATATATTCTAGGACGCGTTTGGACAGGAATCCGATAGAATAGCCTCTATTGGGACCGGGGATAGTCAGGTGCGTCCCTGGATGGTTGGCCACACCAAATGGAACAATGGGTAGAAGATGCCAACCATATATAGATTTGTGTGTGGGGCCACCATCGTGTGTATATTTCATCAAACCAGTGCATCAGATTTTACTCTAGAAATTTGGGATAAAAAACATAAAAATAAAGAACAGTCTAATCCAGAACTCAAGCGTGCCGCACTGCATAAGCTTAGAGGTTTTGTGAGCAGTTTTACATTCCCAGCGATATGGTCCATCTGGATATTGTATCAGGCTAATCTTTTAAATTATAAGCTGAAAAATGAGGCAAATTCAAGGCTCAAGTGGACCACACCACAGAAAGCAGTGGTGCTAAAGACAGCCACGGTTGAAACCTTTCCAGGGCCTATCGTGATGTTTATTTGCTATTCAACCTGTTCTATAAGCTCATATAGACATGTATGAAGGGAAAACACAAATATCAGCTTGATCCAAAACTTCCGTGGCCTCTATGAATTTTCAACGGTAGGCATTTAATCCCTACTGTGTGGTCCACTTAATCCTTGGATCTGCTTAATTTTTGAGCTTATAATCTAAAGCGATACAAAAAAAGAAAAGATGGACAGTGCCGATAAAATCCGTACATCACAGTGGCCCCTCAGAACCCTAGCCTGTCTGGAGCTCGGGACATGTGGGGCAGTACCCAACCCCACCTGGGGTGATTTCTAGCCCAAGCCCAACCCGACCAAGGTTCCAGTTCGGGTTGAGCCCCAACAAGTTGCACCCGTTTATCATAGAAGAAGAAGAAGATGAAAATATTGACCTCAAAGAAATATTTGATTTTATATCTTGTTAGCTGAGCCTCCGCCTTGTCGTCTTTTGAAATCTTGAGTAGAATATCCATCAAATCATCTTCACCATCTTCACCATCTTCACCATCTTCCTTCTTCTGCTTCTGCTTCTGTTCATGCTCTTTCAATATCTTCTCTGCAATCACTATGAACTTATTATTCGCATCGTTGAACTTCTTCACATACCCGAACAAATCTAACTTTTCCAAGCTTCCCAAAAACGAACGAACCATGAACTGCTTCCCCAGGGTCTCTATCAGCTCTTCCACCACCTGCCTGCACTCCTCTGCCTCATTCTCCAATCCCGAACACCTCGTACTCATTGACATCCTGCAGATGATGTCGTTTGTGAGTGTCGACAACATCAACTCCATATCGGCCGTCTCTCTAGTTCTTGATTTCTTGAGGAGGGACCCCAAGAAGCGCATGATCTCCTCTCGACGAATCTTGGCCGTCTGTTCGAGCTTCTTGTTAGAGAAGAGCTTTGTCACGCAGAGCTTCTTCAAGAATCTCCAGTATGGGCCGTAGTGGGAGAAGCTGAAGCCAGGGCAGCCTTCTGTAAGATACTCCTCAGCCAAGCGTGGCCGGGAGGCGAAAGTCAAGTCGTTGGATTTCAGGAATTCCTTGGCAATGTCAGGGGAGGAGATGATGACGGACTGCCCCAGGAAACCAAGGCGGAGATGTATCAGTGGGCCATAGCGCTTTGCCAGCTTGTCGAAGGATTCGTGTAAGAGTGGGCGAATGAGGTGGAGATGGCCCACGATCGGTAGTGCCATAGGGCTAGGTGGGAGTCTACCAGCCTTACCACCATTCGTGGACCATCGACCGAGCATGGATCGAAATAGGAAGTATGAGAAAAGCCAGAGAAAGAGCAAGAAGCTATAGAATTCCACGTTCATGGCCATGGTTTGCATGGAGAGATATGGATTGCATGGAGAGAGGTGTGGCTTTATAACGCAACTAAAGGGGTTATGGCATGTGCAATGCACGTGGAGAGAGGAAGTGAATTTCAAAAAAGTAGTAAGATGTCATGAGTTCAAACGCATGAGCCTGGCTGTTTGGAGTCATCTAACCCGTCCATTAGATGCGTTAAGTTATATTTCTTTATCCCGTAATCCAGCTTTACTTAGGTGGGTAACACTAGGAAAGTCAACGTTAGAAGGGTGAATGCCTATAGTAGAAACTTTCAAATAGAATATGGACGCGGATTGCCTGTGCTCCGGCCACACAGATATTCCTGTGCCCCGTGCTGTCGTAAGCTGTGGTCTCTAGAGATTCCCGTGTCAAATCTACTCCGTCTATTGGCTTTGCAAGACCAAAATAACTTAGGAATGTAAAAATCAGGCAGATCCAGAACTAGGGTGGGCCACAGAAAACGAGAGAGTGGGAACTGTATCTTTCACCATTGAAACATTCTTGGAGCTGACCATGATGTTTATATGTCATCCAAACCATTCATAGGGTTGTTACCGCTCAGATAAAATGTAGACACAAATATCATCCTGATAAAAAATTTCTATTACTCCCCACAAAATTTTCAATGTTGGGCGTTCAATCCAAGATTTCTCGTGTGTATGGCCCACATGAGTTTTGGACCTGCCTGATTTTTATCATCCTGTCCTATTGTGGTCGTGCAAAACTGATGTATGGAGTGGATTTGTCACAGGCCAACACAGCTTCGGACAATGGGGCACAAGAATAGAATTGGGCATTAGGCTTCCGAAAAGTACGGATCGTAAGGAACGGAGAATTCAGTGCCGTCGCTTCTCATCGGTCCATGTAATTGCCGACGACTACAGCTGACAAAATACGCCGGATTTCTCTCTCCTAAATAGATTTTGATTGGATGCTACACAACATACTTTTAACATGTGGAATTTCTCTGCCCCACGATGATTTATGTTTTAGATCCACACCGTCCATCAATTTTAACAAATCATTATATAGCATGAGCTAAAAAATTAGGCACATCCAAGTCACAACTGAACCACGCTACAGAAAGCAGTAGTACTGTTGAAACTTTCTTAAGGTCTACCGTGAGGTTTATTTGCCATATAACCCCTTCGTAATATCACACATACGTGAATGAAGGGAAAACACAAATATGAGTTTGATCAAAGCCTACTATAGCCCTGAGAAGTTCTTAACGGTAAGCATCCAATTCACTCCGTTTCTGTAGTGTGGGCCACTTGAACCTGGATCTGTATTTTTTTTTGTCTCCTTCCATAAAATGGTATGAAAAAAAATGAATGAACGGTTTGGATCTTATACATACGTTATGATAGGGTACCCGGAAATTTTGACATGTCTAACTCTTCAGCTTTCTTATCTCGACGTGAAACGTGCTCCACCAAGGGAGCGGATGAGGTGAGCGGATGAGGTGAGACCTAACTGACTGGTATTCTGTATTCACATCTGGGAATAATTTTAGTGCATTATTTAAAAGAAAAGTGGGCACCAATATGACACAAAAGTTTTGTTTTAAGTTGATATTATTATTATTATTATGGTATCGATCCCCTAACTGACCCCCCCCCCTTGCTGATGTTAAATTATCAATAGATTAGATGGAAAATAAAATCTACGGAAACGCTAATGTGCGGAGGCTTAAGAAGTTTTTAATGACCAGCGTTTCTTGGAGTATTGATGTAGAGCGGGTTGCGGACAGTTTCATAGCTAAGATGGATCAGAAAAGGCCTGGTTGACGACAGAAGTGATCTGGACCGTTGGACCTTAGATCGGGCGTATCTCGCAATCCAGAATGAGTTATTTGACGTAAAATATATGATTTTGGGGTAGAACGAGCTACTTTAGCCAACCAACCCAGCTATGCGGGGTTGTGCAGCCTGGAATTACGAAAAACCCCTGGATCGACGGTCGTTTCCCTATTTTAATTTCATTTTTATTATAAATAGTAAGTTTTAGTTTGATTATAACTCTTCATCCGTCGGGCTTTAAGAGTTGCGCCCCACGTGAAAAGAGCTTAGAATAATTAGGAGAACGGTTTGGTAAAGCCAAATAGGATACTTACTATTTTTGGCCGAAAACCTTGCGCACTAGTAGACATCACGACCGTTTATACTATTTATAGTAAGTCACGATTTCTAGGAGTTTTAGTTGTAGTTTGATTCTGATTTCTTTCCCATTGCTTGGTACCCCTATTTAAAGGGTTGTGAACTCGTTTTTAGTTATCAATTAATCAATTTCGAATTTCTTAGAATTTATTTCTATTTTCTGCTTTCTTTTCTCGTGGATTCGTGTAACGCCCTGTGTTTTCAGGACCCGAGTATATGACTCGTTTCCCAAAAACCCGAGTGTTAACCTTAAAGGATGGTCAAATTCGAGTGTATTTTTTTCATTTATCAGAGTAAGCAGATGAGTGTAGAATGGACAAATCGACATAAAGAGAAATTTTCATTTTATTCAGAATATACAAGTGGTTGCCCATAATGACTTATACAAACCAATGTCTTAACATTAATGCTTACCAGATTTGTATACATAATAAATAACAGAAAGTATATAAATATAAGCCGCATGACCACACAACTCCTCTTAGCAATGTATCCATGGCACCTGCACAGTTCCTCATCAAGTCTGATCATATACATCATTTGGACCACCTGTTCTACCTGTATGGTTGTATATTTGATGGATGAGTGGCCATCTCAGTGTGAATTCCCCTCAAGATTACACACCGCCGCATTAGGTAAGCATAGTTATAAACAACAAGACAATCAAAACAGTATATGATGCAGTCTTTTTAAATGCATAGATGCATGAATGCAGTCATGGTCCTGGGTAACACATCCAGATGGACCGCGCCCTGGGTAACACATCCAGACAGGCGAATACATCGACCTGGGAAACACATCTAGACGGTCTATGCCCTGGGTAAAACATCCAGACAGGCAAATATGTACGATAACAACAGATGGTGGTTGGTGCCTCGGGTAAAACATCCAGTCAGGCGAATCCGTATGTCACGTATAACAACAATAGATGCTGGTCTGTGCTATGCATGCATGATTAGCCAACCCGTTATTAGTCCAGTTACAATCAGCCAATTTAAGTAAGTTCAAGGTCACTACGGGGAGCTCAGAGCTCAGCGTAGGCCGACAGCTCGGGCATAGTGTCCCATACCACCATCCCCGGCTCATGAGACTACCACCTTAGGATGTTTAATGTAAAGTCATCGACTAGTGGTTAATCATATTACAACATATGGGGCTTACCATCGCGTGGTTGCACGATATAAAATATCGAATCATATAGGAAAAATATCAAAACAAAACCACGCAGGGCGAGTATTAAAACGAGCCACATAGGGCGAATATCAAAATCATGCGATAAAAGACCATCCTTGAAAACCATTGGACATAACAACCTTGGATGGTAGGCCCACATCAATGATCTATCTAGACCACCACTCAATAACCACCAAATCGAAGGTCCATTACAATCACAACTAGTCAAGTTACATCCCAAGTATGAGTGTACATTCATATGTGAGAATTTTCCACTAATGTACCAGTTTAAGTTCCATAAGCAATCTACAAAAAGGAATCCACAAGCATGAGCAATTATACAGGATAATCATAAAGCACGTAATACAACAATTCAATTTCTGTCAGCTAACACATGTGATTATAAAGGGAGATATCAATTATGAACTTAAATAAAAACTATAATTTAAGTTAATGAGAAGATGGAAAGCTCAAGGGGAAGAATCATCACCTTATGTTTAAGATCACCTACTAGTGTTGTTTAGAGAATGCATGATTCCTTAGAGCCAAACCCTTACACCGTTAGTTTCAAGCTTTATACGATATTCTTGGTCAAGGTCTTAACCTAAGGTTTGGATTACCTTAGTTTTAGGGTTTTGATGTAGAACTAGGTTTTCATCCATAAGTTTAGGTCTAGGATAAGTTTTTAGGATTTGGATTGTAGTTGGTGTATAATAATTTACAATATTAATTTGAAAAGTAATTATTAACATTAGTGTTATAATTATCGTTTGCCAACTTAGTAATAATACCCATTATGATGTCAATAATATTATAATTTATTATTAACGATTGTGCCTAAGAATAATAATTAATGATTAATATTTAATAACGGTACTTTGTGTGGACTCACTACCATTAGCATGGACAATCTACTAGAGGTTAGTTGTGTTTAACCATCACAATTATTATCATAATACTAATGATAATAATAATAGCTATAAAGTATTAATAGTGGATCTAATCATGATAATAAATATCATAATTCGCCATTAAAGTATTCAAAATCATTTGTTGGGCCCACCAAGTTGTGGTTCACAAATCCAACCCATCCATTAAGTGTGTCCCGCTAGTTTAAGGGGTCAAACCAAGTTTCAGGTGCATCCAAATCTCAGATGGACCCCGACAAGTGCTTTCATATGGTTTAACATGTATTCAAAAGATTGTAGATGGTGTGGCCCACTTGGGCACTGTGTATGGCTGATTTTTGGGGGCACCCCGTATATAAAAGGGACCCATTAAATAGACGGTGTTGATGTTCAACACACCACATGGTAGGGCCTGTGGTGGGGGCATGGTTCAAGCCAAATCTTTAAGTAAAATGAGGCAGCATCCAGAGGACGTCAACGTGCATGTTTCTTATACTATTATTATTATTATTATTATTATTATTATTATTATTATTATTATTTTAATAGGTGGGGCCCGCCTAAGGAGGATCTACTCTGTTGATTGGGTTCCAGGCTCAGGAAAGGTCCAATGTCCAATATTGGATATGTCTCGACGCACCGAAATATCACAAAGGGCCCTAATGATCTACCCCTATTAAATTAGTCTTTATGCTGGTGTAGCCTACCAGAGAGTTGGGTTTGTATCGTATACATGTATATGTCACGTTGAATCTTATGGTAGCGCTCGAGGACTTTCGATGCCCGAGCATCGAAAAGTTCGGGGCGTTACAATCTACCCCTCTTAAAGAGAATCTCGTCCTCGAGATTCTGCACGATCTATCTTACGGTGTCCGTATGCACCCGCTGGTTTTCTGCATTGAGGTTATTTGTATAAGTGTCAATAACTCACTACTAGAACAAGAGTGATTGCAACCTACCCCCCTTAAAGATTTCAAATTTTCAATGTTAAGGCTAACACGAATAGATGGTCGTAGTAGGTTTGAGCCCGATTCATCGATCATCTGTCTGCACAGGACAGAGGATTTTTATATCTATTCATAATCCTGTTAAATCTCAATCCTTTACTTGATCAGAGCATTGGAGTTATTGAGATTTGCTGGGACTTAGAATTTGAGTCAAACAGTGTAACATCGCTTAAGTCTGGTTCCATCAACTCGTGATCCTGATTATTCTAGACTCAAGGAAAAATGTCATGTGATCTTCGAATTCTTCGATGAGAGCGCCCAAAATTTACGTGAATAAATGCGAATGAACATCACGCTCCCAGCGCACACTCTGGTCACCTAGTGCACTACTTGGAAGTTTCAAGACCAGGACTTCTATATGGAACCTGAGTTTAAAATTTTGGTAATTTATCTAGGATATCAAATCTAGTCCTAAGATGTGCAGCCTAGAGTTGGTAATCCACCCAAATTTCATAGTTTCTTCTCTAATTAATTTTTACGTACTAGGATTTTCAAGAAATATTATTTATAACTAAAGAGATGTATTATAAGTTTTTAGCACCATTCCTTAGGTTGAGGAGTGTTCACTTACAGTTTAATGACAATCATAGTAGTTAAGAAAAATTTCTATGATGCCTAAGCCTCGTTTACTTGTGCAATGTTATGGCAATGCTGACTAGAAGGTTTTCAACTGTTATTTTGGTATTTTACAAGGGAACCACAATGTTTGTTTATAAATTCAACTAGTTAAGCTTAAAATTTCCAACGGACTTAAGTTCACTCCGTGATTTCTTAGATTATCCAAACAACTCCCTAAGGGACCCTAAATTTAGGTGTCTTTATTTCCAATCTCCCTTAGTCGTAAGGGAAACTCATTCAATTTCCAAATAGATATCCTATTTATTTCCAAGGAATTCCCGTATAAGCCTAAATTTCAAGGATCTGACTTAGTACTCTTAAGGAGATCTAAGGTTTATTATCAAGTTCTTCAGTCCTCCAAGCCTAACATTTTTTTTTTTTTTTTAGTCTCTATGTTATCAATTTCTCCTAATTCCAACAAGAGTACTCTACATTGATCTGAATGATTACCTTAAAATTTTCTAAAAGGAACTAAGTTTGGGGTTTCTACGTTCTCAATTGCCCCTAACTGTAAGGAGATTTTACCTAAGTTCAAATAGTTGTTCTAGTGATTTCTAAGGGGACCTAGGGTTTGAATTTCTACATTCTCAAATTGTCCTTTGCTCGGATGGGATTCCACATAAGTTTGGATTATCATCCAATTCACGTCTAAGGGAACCTAAGTTTGGGTTTCTATATTCACAATCATTATTCCAAATCTAAGGGAAGTTCACCTAAGTTCAAATTTTTCTAATTTCAAACATCCTAACTTGAGACATTGAAGGTTTGTATAAGTTCATTTCCCAAGGCCAAGTTTGTCCAAACTATGCTCTAATACCAACTGTAACGCCTCGTGTTTTCAGGACCCGAGTATATGACTCGTTTCCCAAAAATTCGAGTGTTAACCTTAAAGGATGGTCAAATTTGAGTGTATTTTTTTTTCATTTATCAGAGTAAGCAGATGAGCGTAGATGGACAAATCGACATAAAGAGAAATTTTCATTTCATTCAGAATATACAAGTGGTTGCCCATAATGACTTATACAAACCAATGTCTTAACATTAATGCTTACCAGATTTGTATACATAATAAATAACAGAAAGCATATAAATGTAAGCCGCATGACCACGCAGCTCCTCTTAGCAATGTATCCATGGCACCTGCACAGCTCCTCATCAAGTCTGATCATATATATCATTTGGGCCACCTGTTCTACCTGTATGGTTGTATATTTGATGGATGAGTGGCCAGCTCAGTGTGAATTTCCCTCAAGATTACACACCGCCGCATTAGGTAATCATAGTTATAAATAACAAGACAACCAAAACAGTATATGATGCAGTCTTTTTAAATGCATGGATGCATGAATGCGGTCATGGTTCCGGGTAACACATCCAGACGGACCACGCCCCGGGTAACACATCCAGACAGGCGAATACATCGACCCGGGAAACACATCTAGACGGTTTGTGCCCCGGGTAAAACATCCAGACAGGTGAATATATACGATAACAACAGATGCTGGTTGGTGCCTCGGGTAAAACATCTAGTCAGGCGAATCCATATGTCACGTATAACAACAATAGATGCTGGTCTGTGCTATGCATGCATGATTAGCCAACCCGTTATTAGTCCAGTTACAATCAGCCAATTTAAGTAAGCTCAAGGTCACTACGGGGAGCTCAGAGCTCAGCGTAGGCCGACAGCTCGGGCATAGTGTCCCATACCACCATCCCCGGCTCATGAGACTACCACCTTAGGATGTTTAATAAAAAGTCATCGACTAGTGGTCAATCATATTACAATATATGGGGCTTACCATCGCGTGGTTGCACGATATAAAATATCGAATCATATAGGAAAAATATCAAAACAAAACCACGCAGGGCGAGTATTAAAACGAGCCACATAGGGCGAATATCAAAATCATGCGATAAAAGACCATCCTTGAAAACCATTAGACATAACAACCTTGGATGGTAGGCCCACATCAATGATCTATCTAGACCACCACTCAATAACCACCAAATCGAAGGTCCATTACAATCACAACTAGTCAAGTTACATCCCAAGTATGGGTGTACATTCATATGTGGGAATTTTTCACTAATGTACCAGTTTAAGTTCCATAAGCAATTCACAAAAAGGAATCCACAAGCATGAGCAATTATACAAGATAATCATAAAGCACGTAATACAACAATTCAATTTCTGTCAGCTAACACATGTGATTATAAAGGGAGATATCAATTATGAACTTAAATAAAAACTATAACTTAAGCTAATGAGAAGATGGAAAGCTCAAGGGGAAGAATCATCACCTTATGTTTAAGATCACCTGCTAGTGTTGTTTAGAGAATGCATGATTCCTTAGAGCCAAACCATACCATCAATTGTAAAGTTACACCGTTAGATTGAAGCTTTATACGATATTCTTGGTCAAGGTCTTAACCTAAGGTTTGGATTACCTTAGTTTTAGGGTTTTGATGTAGAACTAGGTTTTCATTCATAAGTTTAGGTCTAGGATAAGTTTTTAGGATTTGGATTGTAGTTGGTGTATGATAATTTACAATATTAATTTGAAAAGTAATTATTAATATCAATGTTATAATCATCGTTTGCCAACTTAGTAATAATACCCATTATGATGTCAATAATATTATAATTTATTATTAACGATTGTGCCTAAGAATAATAATTAATGATTAATATTTAATAACAGTACTTTGTGTGGACTCACTACCATTAGCATGGACAATCTACTAGAGGTTAGTTGTGTTTAACCACCACAATTATTATCATAATACTAATGATAATAATAATAGCTATAAAGTATTAATAGTGGATTTAATCATGATAATAGATACCATAATTCACCATTAAAGCATTCAAAATCATTTGTTGGGCCCACCAAGTTGTGGTTCACAAATCCAACCCATCCATTAAGTGTGTCCCGCTAGTTTAAGGGGTCAAACCAAGTTTCAGGTGCATCCAAATCTTAGATGGACCCCGATAAGTGCTTTCATATGGTTTAACATGTATTCAAAAGATTGTAGATGGTGTGGGCCACTTGGGCACTGTGTATGACTGATTTTTAGGGGCACCCCGTATATAAAAGGGACCCATCAAATAGACGGTGTTGATGTTCAACACACCACATGGTAGGGCTTGTGGTGGGGGCATGGTTCAAGCCAAATCTTTAAGTAAAATGAGGCAGCGTTCAGAGGACGTCAACGTGCATGTTTCTTATACTATTATTATTATTATTATTATTATTATTTATTTTGATAGGTGGGGCCTGCCTAAGGAGGATCTACTCCGTTGATTGGGTTCCAGGGCTCAGGAAAGGTCCAATGTCCAATATTGGATATGTCTCGACGCACCGAAATATCACAAATGGCCCTAATGATCTACTCCTATTAAATTAGCCTTTATGCTGGTGTGGTCTACCAGAGAGTTGGGTTGGTATTATATACATGTATATGTCACGTTGAATCTTATGGTAGCGCTCGAGGACTTTCGATGCCCGAGCATCGAAAAGTTCGAGGTGTTACAATTCGAGAAGTCTCTGTGAGGAGTCCAGAGAAGCTCCGTGGATTCGGAGTAATTATCCACATCACGTTCATCCCTGCGTCAATTAGTATCAGAGTAAGGATTCCTCTCGGGCCGATGACAAACAATGAAGGTATGAATCAAAATCCTGTGGATGGTGATAAAGGGATTCGTTATCTTTTGAAAAGAATGAAAGCTTTCCACTGGGAGAATTAGTTGACCATGCAAGGGCTGCAGGTAACACATACACAACCACACACGGACTCATATATAAGAAATGATTTGTGTGAACTTTCACATACAATACTTTCTTTCAATATGTACAATTTATAAAAATTAAGATATCTTTCTACCAACTATCAAGCTTACCTATTGTTCTTTGATTCAAGCAAAATTAAGACATCCTGTTCTATCAAGCTTACCTAATGTTCTTTGATACAAGCACATCACTAAATACTGTTGTGTCGCTCAGGGAGTGTTTGTTTTGATGTAATTACTTATATTTTAACTGTTTTTGACATTTATTAATTACAATATTAAATGTTAATAGCATTCATGATTCATGATGTGGCATTTATTTATATATATATATATATATATATATATATATATATATATATATATATATATATATATATATATAAGTCTTGGCTTAAAAAATGAGGTAAACTATGTGGGCCCCATGAGTTGTATCTATGCCGTACATTTAGTTTTTTGGATCATTTTAAAGCCTAAGCCTTAATATTGGGCAGATCTAATGATTAGGAGGACCAATTCATAGGAAACAGTGTGAACAATGATGCCACCATTGAAACCACTGTGTTTTTTGGTTTGGTCCACTTGAACTTTGGCTTTGCCCCATTTTTAGGCTCATGCATTAAAATAATCTGAAAAAATGAATGGGCGGAATGGATATAACGCATATATCATTGTGAGGGCCACAATGTTTTATAACGGCACTTATACAATTCAAACCGAGTAGGGTAGTACTCTGGCATTGTACACTTGGCATACTTCAACTCAGATTAAAATGACGAAATTGTGGAACCGACTATTGCTGAGTTATGGTCCCAAAACCTGATTTGTTGAACAATCCTAACCTCTGATGTTTGGACCATGCAATTAAATAAGTAATTTCTAAGTGCCTGCTTGGTGGCAAATTTGTGATAGGTGTGTCGAAGCATGTCCAGGTTAGATGGTAAAACAGAACTAGGCCTTGCGTGGTTGCCACTTCAAATATTTTAGTTGACAGTAACGGTTTGAGGAGTTTCATTTAGCATACACATGCAACCGACCGTTATGTATAAATGGCATCCAACGCATCCAGCAGAGTTGCTAATCCAATTATTAAGTGGGCTACAACATAGAAAAGATTAGAAAAGATTCGAAAAGATTCAAAAACCATTTAAAAACCGCCAAATTCACATGGTGAGCCACCTGATGGTTGGATCATCTTGAATGAATGTATTATGGTGGGCCTCACACATCTACAATTAGTTGTGTATGAGATCAGGTTTAGTGGTCAATTTCTCAAGGATAACAGTGATGTTGTCTTATACCTAAATGTAAAATCAACAAACACTTACAAATGCCATTTCTTCCTGTCACTTCTGTCTTCAGGATGATATAGTAACAAGTTTTCCCCTTCTCAGTAAGTGAAAGATTTCTTCTCAAGCTTACGTTGGAAAGCTTCTGTTATAGAACTAATTTCAGAGAGCCGGGTGACATTAAGAATACGTAGTTGTTATAAAACACAAATGGGGTCGACCTATTGCCACCCCTACTTGTAAATTTAGGAGAGAGGGAGAGAGGCTTTTTCTACTTTCCATGGTTTAACCAAGTATATCTAGAAGGAAATTAATTAATCATTTTTTAACTTAATGGGTTAATGGTGTATCCAAACAGCCCCTAAGCGTACAGTTGATTGAATTGATACTCCAGAGAGGGAAGCTTGGTGGCATTTTTGAAGAAGAGTTATCTGATACTCAAGCTGCCAATGGAGCTTGCAGTTCGAATCATCTGCTTGCCACAAGTAGGGATTCCTGCTTGTAATGTGATTGGGCTACATCATCATTGACTGTATTAAATGCAGCAGTGCCGACAACTTCAGTGGTGATGTGGACCAATCACATTGCCACAAACAAAAAATCCCCACTTGCTATAGGATACGGGTTTTGAAACTTGGCATGCAGACACCCAGAAATTATACAGATGGCATATATTGACTCAAACATGACTGCTGCATTTTGCAGCCCACTGTCGCCAGCTCACAATCCCAAGCTCAGATTAAAAAAGAAAAAAACAATCCTGACCTTTGATTCGTGGAACACTTGCTGTAAAAATAGGATCATGGGATATTTTTCATTTTAACCATCGTCACATGTTGGATAATCAAGTAAGATTAAATAAGGTTATTATTTTTGTTCATGATATATCTACTTCGGGTACCATAATTTAGACAGTTTAATTTGACCACTTGTATGCAATGTATGCCATTTCTAACTGCCTTCCGATCATTCATCAGGCCATCGAATTATTTAAGGTTTAATTTAAAGAAATAGTAGAAAAATGAACAAACGACTCAGCGTTCAAAGTTTTCGTAGCATGTGGTATGTGGTCCAACAAAGCACAGAGAGTGACGAGCATTCAATTATCCATCGTTAGCGTGTGAGACTTGAGAGTCAACGGTGGATGGAATTTCCATGAGTTAAAAAGATAGATGGCCACAACCTGATTCATACCTTAAGTGGTAGATCGGATGAAAGATACCTCGTTTTAACACTGAGGTCATGGTATCGATTCCCTGGCGGACATGGCTAACAGTAAACTGACAGTGCTTTGTACTAACAAGCTAACAAAAAAAATAAAAGATGGCCCGCCTATTTGATCGATACACACAATTTTTACTTTTGAGTGCTGACAAGCGCGGCACATGGTTGGCCTGGTCCATCCCATGATCGATACACACAATTTTAACTTTTGAGTGCTGACAAGCGCGGCACATGGTTGGCCTGGTCCATCCCAACATGGATGGACTATATCTCAAAAGTTCCCTTGACAGGATAGGAATACAACAACGGTCCACGTTCATCTGCAAAATATCCTAACATTGGTGGCTGTGATGTTGCACAATTCACTATCCCCTGCTGAGTCAACAGTCCAATGGTTTGGATTACCAAGGCAAAATTTGAAGTCATACACATCATATAATTTCTATTATGTATAACCTGACCGAGGACAGAAATGGGGTAGACGGGGCAGGACTTTTATTAATTTTTAGAATCCGAAAAATAACCTTATATCTTTTTGCAGCTTTCCTCTCTGGTTCGTAGCTTAGCCTCTCTCTCTCTCTCTCTCTCTCTCTCTCTCTCTCAGCCCACATGATGAACAATCTATATTAAAGGTGGGACCCATATGACGAACTGTCCACATCAAGGTGGGCTCACATAATGGATGATTAACATCAAAGGCGAGCCCCATATGATGGGTGGCCTACATCAAAGTGTGATTTTGCATGATGGATAATCCATATCAAGTGGACCTCACCTGATGGACAGGTGGGCCTGCATGATGGAAAGTTGGCATCAAAGGTGGGCCCACATAATCCATGGCTTTCATCAAAGTGTGACCTTGCATGATAGACTTTACATTTATGCTTAATTTGTTTCTCTTCTGCTGGAATACTTAATTAAGAAAAATATTACTGTCAAATGTGAGGTTATCTTTAAAAGATAACACACGAAATTTTGAAAAATGTATACTAAACTTAGGTTATAAAATCCAAGGCATTACATTTGCATAGAAGGTTATAAAATCCAAGGCATTACATTTGCATAGAAGGTGTGCCCCACACGATGGATGGTGGACATCAAAAGTGGGCCCCATATGATGGATGACCACGTCAAAGGTGGGCCCCATAGGATGGATGGCCCACATTAAAGTGTGGCCCGCATATGAATGACCCACATCAAGGTGGGTCTCAAAAAATGGATAGTTCATATCAAGCGTTGGCCCTAGTGATGAATGACCCGCATGATGGACAACCTACTTTGAAAGTGAGGGCCGCATGGTGGACATGTCAAATGTGGGCTCTATGTAACGGGCCTTGTACATTAAAGGGCCCCACATGAAGGACAATTAACATTGGTGGTGGACCCCACATGATGGATGATGCTCCCACATGATGGATGATCCACATCAAAGCTTGACCCCTAATGATGAATGATCCACATGCAAGATGGGCCCCACATGATGGATGACCCACTTGGAATGTTTGACCTATATGGGCTGTCCACATCAAAGGTGAGCTCCACATGATGGACAATCCACATACAATGTCCAACATGATGAACGACCAACATGCAAGGTGAGAGGCATGAAATGGCATGCTTATTTGAAATGGAATTATTGTAATTTTTAAAAAATGATAACAAATATCTTAATTTTTTATTTTTTATTTGTAATTCGAATCTTTTGTCAAACATGCTTATTTTAAATAAAAGATTTTTCGAGTATGAAAAAGGTACACGTAAGATGGGCTACACACCTGTCCAAGATTTGGACCATACTACTCATGTATTAGAGATTGGATCCATTCATAAGATAAGAGTATATTGTCAACATGCTGAGGACCGGAAAAAATGATGTTCTTATGATCAAGCATGTCAAACACTTATGAAAAAAGTGGGTAGTTAATAAGACAAACCAATATACTAGATTCAACAGGCGCATTTGCTTACCTCATAAATATAATTTATTAGTTTTTAGCATAAGCCTTCTCCATGGTGGGCCTTAATTGATGAATGGCTTGGATTATTGACACATGTGCCACTTTACATAATTATGTTATGCATTTCAAAATCGCTGAATATAGATGTGTCTACTTGGGGGTGTCAATAGGCCGGGCTCCGGCCTGAAAAATCAGAATTTTAAATGGGGACAGCTCGAAACAGTTCAAAATTTGGGCCGAAATGTACCCAGGCCGGGCCATTGACACCCCTATATATGCTGCATTCAAGAGGAAATTTCTTCTCATTAAATACACATCTATTTGGAAGAAAATGAAATGTACAACTCTGTGTGTGGGCATTTCTCATACACACATAGTAATGCTCACACACAACTAGTTTTATATCGAACTAGTTCGCATGTGGGGCCCATCATGATGTTTATACTACATCTTACCCATCCATTAAGATTATCCCATCATAGAAATGAGATGGCCCAAAAATTAGGTTGATCCAACTATTAGATAGGGTATCCCATAGAAAACCATGAAACATTAGTACTAGAGCTGGGCATCGGTCCTGTTCGGATAGGATTAGGATCAATTCGACCAGATCCGAATTTTCACAGGCTTTACCCGAATCCGATCAGATCCGTGCTCGGATCTGGGCCGCATGATTTGGACAGATCGGATGCATGGTTTCTATGACTCGAACAGTGTCCGACTTGGTTAGGAAAACTGAGTCGGATCCGGTTGGATAGAATTCGGATATATAAATTTAATTAAATTATTTCATGTGGTGTGATCTATTTTAATCTTTAATATAACTACTTTTTGTACTCAATGGATAAAATAATATGTAAAAATTGATGAACGGCCTAGATAAAACATACGCATCAAGGTGGGCCCTACATAGCTCTGTGATATTTCAATCTTTGGTATACATACGTTTACTGGAATTATATTTTTGACGTGCCAAGTGCATTGCTCGAAATGGCAGTAGGTTGCCTTTCACGCAAGCACAAGTCATGTAAACAAATTTTTTTTATTGATGTTTATAAGTTATGTGGGTCTATGATAGGATATATGTTATATCCAAACCGTCCATCCATTTGGCGAGCACTTCTTAAGGCTTGAGACGAAAAATAAACAAATCTAACCATTAAGTAGACCACATGAATTGTTTAATGGTGAAAATCATTTTCTGCTGTTATTTGAGGTGTGGTCCATATGATCTTTGGATATATATATATTTTTAGATAATTCTCTATAATTTCTTCTAAAAACATATGAATGGTGTAGATATAATAAATACATCACTGTGGGGCCCATATCACTTTGATCTCCTTTGAACTGTTCGTACAACTCGGAGCTCGAGGAGCGCACGGAGCACGAGGTGCGCCAGACGCTGGTACCATGTACCAGAAACGGACTGGCTACTCCCCTTGCCATCGGCCACTGGCTGGTGGGTCGGTGCTCTGTGGGCCCCACCATGATATATGTGTTTCATCCATGCCCTCTATTTATTTTTATAGATCATTTTATTTAAGAGAAAAAAAAATGAGGTATATCGAAATCTCAAGTGGACCACATTATAGAAAACAGTGTTAAATGAACATTAACCATTAAAAATATTTTGGAGGCCATAAAAGTTTTTGATCAAGCTGATATTTATTGTGTCCCTTCATCTGGGTCCTTATGACCTAATCAACAGATTAGATTTCAAATAAACAATACAGTGGGCTGAAGTCTGGACGTGAAGATCCCACCAATTTCTTGCCCTAAAAATTACTTTAACGTGATGATCCCAACCATCCAAATCAATGGTTGAGAAAATGAACCATCCATTTTGATTTTAATAGTGTTGATTAAACTGAAGTCTGGACCGTCCATCTCTCAAGCCCACCTTCCATTGCATGTCCCTATTGTAAGTCAATTAGATGATCATAACCCTCCGATCAATCGTTTTATGGCTAGAAAAAGTAAAAAACCATACCTGTATCTTCTTCTACGTAGTCGCAAGGTGGAGGACAGTGTTGTCCCCGTCATCTTTCATGTGCACGACCTCACCATGTATCCGGCCTCCACCAAAACCTTCAAAGCATTTGGAGATACCCATCTCTCTCTCTCTCTCTCTCTCTCTCTCTCTCTCTCTCTCTCTCTCTCTCTCTCTCTCGGGCGGGAGAGTTTTGGGAAAAAAATCTCTCCCTCTCTCTCGGGCGGGAGAGTTTTAGGGAAAAAAATATCTCTCTCTATAGGCGGGAGAGTTTTGGGGAAAAAATGATATTTATATGTATACCCCTCCGGGTCGGGTCTGTTCGAGTCGGTGTGGACCCATTCGGTCCGGGTATTTGGATCGGATCTGTCCAAGTATGGTGCTATCCGAACCTGATTCAAAATTAAATCGGATCTGGCCGATCAGAATCGATCAGACTCGATCAGACCGTCGGTTCTGTTCGGAACGGTACCGAGTAGGGTCGGATCCACCGGATCGGGCCCAAGTTGCCCACCTCTAAACATTACTTAAAAACCCACCTTCATGTGGAGCATCCCATTTTCATGGTTGGAAGGTCCTTATTTTTGGGGCATCCTATTTTTTATAGTGGGACAACCTTGTTGGATGAATAAGATGCCATACAAACACCATGGTGGTCCCCACATGCCAACTTGTTGGACATACAACTAGCCATGTGTGAGCATTTCTCATGTGTCTAATATATGTGTGCAAAGGTCAGCGTGGGTCCTCACGTAAGAAGGTGCGCAAGTGAGCATATCTCTCTCTCTCTCTCTCTCTCTCTCTCTCTCTCTCTCTATATATATATATATATATATATATATATATATATATATATATATATATATATATATACCGCACCTGCAGTAGGAGAACTTCTGCGCACCAAATTACCACCGGTTATGCCAACTTAAACAAGTGTGTTGTAAGTAAGCCTCACAATAATGTTTTCCTGTGATCCATTCCGACAAATCAGTCCATGATATCAATTGAACCGTAGGGTGAAAAAAATATGGTTGATTTGTGATTTACTAGGTCACAAAATAGAAAATAGTAAGAGAGGAAAAGCCTACCTTTGAATTTTTACAGGGCTCACCATGATGTTTATGTGAAATCCATTCCATCCATTAATTGCCTCGTAGAGGTTAATTCATGGAGACCAAACATTAAACCCGTACCTGATTTATGTTGATTACACCAAGTGAAGTAATTTTAATAGTGGGTGTTCCTTAAACGGGTTCCACTCATATGGCCCACTAGAATTATAGATGTGGCTGATGTTGGATCAATACCCCTAAATTATCATATAGACCCATTATGGTTGGAGTGGATTTTACATACATTTCAAGGTGGGCCTACCTCCAGTTGACCCAGGGACGTTGTCCTAGGTTGTGGGTTAGATGCCGTGACCGCCATCAGCCACCTAACATGGTTGGTGCTAGTTGGCCCAATAATGATGTATGTGTTTAATCCAAGCCGTCCATCTATTTTTCCAACTAAATGTATGGCATTTCCCAAAAAAATTGAGCCAGATCCAAAATCAAGTGGACCATGCCACAAGAAAGATTGTTGAAAAGCCCACCATTAAAAATTCTTTGGGCCAAAGTTAGCTTTGGGTCAAGCTAATATTTGTGTTTTTTCTTCATCCAAGTCTCTATGACCTAATCAATAGGTTGAATGGCAAATAAACTATACCTAAAATTTTTTTAATGATGGGCGTTTAATCCGTTTAATCACCATTATTTTCATGTGGTGTGGTTCACTTTAAATTTGGATCTTATGCATTTTTGGGATCATACCATAAATTGAACTAGAAAAATGGATGGACAGCTTGAATTAAATATATACATCATCGTTTGGCCCACTAGCACCAACAACATGCAATCCACGTCTCTGACTCGTCCCAACCACTACTGAGTCAGCTAGGGGTTGGCCCACCTTGATGTTTATTTGAATCCGTTCCATCCATAATGTGTGTGACAATAATTTAGTCGTAATTGTAAAATATCGGCCACATTTATAATGTTGGTGGGCCACATGAGCAAAAACACTGTACGAGATGCAAACTATCCAAACAGTTTCACTTGGTGTGACCGATTTGAATCACGAATCTACCTAATTTTTAAGGTATACTACTAAATTTCTATTACAGACCTAATGATTGGGGTGGATTTCATGAATGCATCATGGTGGGCCTAATCTCAGCCCATCCTTTTTACTTGTGTTGGTTGGTGCGTAAAATATCCCATGCGGTACGGTGCGCAGGAGACCGGGACTTATATATATATACACACACACACACATAAACTCTAAAAATACCATTTCGATATTTTAACTCTGAAAACCCACCGTTCGCGCAAGTGCACATCATGTGACCCCGGAAAGTTCATGTAATATTCAAGTAGTTATAAGGGTGGACCCCTGCACTTAAAAAACAACGGCCCAGAAATAAAACAGGCTTGGCCATCACGTGGGCATGTGCTCATATGCTTATTATATCGATGGGTCAGCAAAACGTGCAATAACCCTTAAAAATTTTGCAAGATTAAAGTCATTTAGCAAGTTGCCCTAACCTCGAGATCAAGAAAAGTCGTACGTCATTTAGGTATCAGTCTCACATCTATACCGTCTTGATTTTTGAGCCTACATGGTGTATCATTCTTTGAGCAGAGTCAATGGTATTTACATGAGAGAGGATCAGAAAATAATACTAATAATAATAAAAGAGAGAAAATGGAGAAACGTTGATAGGATTTACGATGTAAGTTGACATTCATGCAGCCCTTTTGTCCGGACGTTTCCTAAACTTCTTTTATTATGAACTAGCAACGAACCACATGGTGCGTGGTTGCTACTGGCCTTGGGTTGCAACTTAGGTGGGTCAGGTCAGTTTGACCTTCCACTCTAAACTGATCTCAATAAGAACCAACTCTTAACCCAATTCAACCCAAATTCCAACCTGAAGTCCTCTGGGCCAACCCAACCGGACCCACGTAAATACATGCACGTATTATAGACCCAACCCAACCCAAATTTGGTCGACCCGCACCCAACCCAAATTCAAATTGGGTTGGTGTTTTTAAACCCAAGCCCAACCTAAGGTCGTTGACAATCCAACCCAACCTGACCCTAACTGGGTTTCCGGTTAACCGTAACCCAAGTTGTAGCCCTAAGTTGCCCTTTGTCGTAAAGATCCCTAACCTGCGCCGTGAATGATTCACGAAGAAGCACTGACACTTGATGCACATGCAATGCATACAAATATCTTAATTTGATATGAAACAAGTCAATTAACGTATGTGTTGCACATGCGTACAAGCTTGAGACTGTCTATTCGTCGTAATCTACTACCATGGATATGCCATGCTCCAAAAGCCAAACCATTCCGTGTGATCCTAGCCATTGACTGCTCAATTCTCAAAAAAAAGAAAAAAAAAAAAAGAAAAAAAAGAAAAAGAAGTTCTGCTCAACTCTCGAAGATTACAATCAAGCAATTAGGAAAAAAAAAACAACCAGTGGTTGACATTCACTTCCTTTCAGCAATTAGTAGTCAAAATATTCTAGAGCAAGGACTTTTTTTTTTTTTTTACACACGCACACACACACACTACGCCATAGCGGGATTTCACCGCCTATGGGTACTTGAACCCTTGACCAGGTGTTGAAACTCCTAAAAATCCCAGAGAAGAAACTTTGATGAGGAGGTAATTCTTTATTTTTTAAGGCTGCTTATTTTACTAATTACCTCAGCAATGCGAAGGAAAAGTGCGATCGTTAATATTTCGTTGTTGGCCAAAGGTCATGTAAAAATTTCAAATCCAAACGATAACATTAATTTATTTTAGTGATATTCAACATTATAATGTAAAAATGACATTTATTACAATTTGACCGGAAATAAACCAAAAATAAATCTGCGCGCAGTTAAATACGGATGTTTTTAAGAAACGAGTGAAATAATTTATAAACGCATCACACTCATGCCTAGAATATCCAATCCGTAAAAAGGGTTGCAAAGGTTATGATGTTCACATGATATCAGAATCAGATCAATCCACTCATTGGGTGGGCCACAGCAGTAACCTAGAATAATACCATTGATTTTGACTTTGTCTTGTTTAATGAGTGCATCGGTCTGATTTTTATTTTTATTTTTTTTTCTATGAAGTGATCATCACGTGGTGTGGCCTACATTTTGAACGAATCTGATATACTACGCATGTCATGTGTTTGCGAGAAAGAAATGGCGGCATATGAAAATTACCCGGTTTACCCGGTTTGGGAGTTTGGGTGTTCATCTCTCGTCCATAACAAGTCAAGCCAAAAATAGCGTATTCCAACTCGTGTGACAGACGTCAAAGACTTTGATCCACGAAGCGATAGAAAATCAACGTCTCATCGAAAATTGGCTGGGTGACATTGCAATCAGGACCGTCCATCTCATGGGTCACATCATGTGTGGTTGATGTTTCAAAAACCACCCATATTAGATAAAATCCAACCGTCAGACCATATAGTTTCAGCCATGGTCTAAGGACTCCCAAAAACCACCTATGTGCCACACTGGAATATGTAACCGGGTGTTGTACACGCGTTGGATAATTAGCAAAGCTCAATGTTAAATATTTCTTAACTTTGAAAAGATAGTTTGAGAAACTCGTTGAAGTGAATTTTGACTCTAGCATGATTCAAAATTTTCGTGACCTCGTGAATGTTTCAAAGGGGCATTTAATCCCCCTATTTCCTATCTTTGACCCACTTCAGTATTGGAATTGCCTCCTAAATGTCCTAGCATGTGCTTTCAAAATGGATGAGCAGGTGTATTTCTTACAAACATTTGTGCAGTCAAGCTAGCTTCTAATAGGCATAGCAGAGTAACTGTTGTTGTTTAAATGGACTTGTAGCTCTCGAGTTACAAACGGCCTAAATTCGGTTAAACATTTGTGATTAAATTTATTGTCAGCTGTGCTAGAGTCATACTTGACATTAATCAATTAAACACTTGTGGCCCCATATGCCAAGTCAATCTGGTTAAGATCAGATATGTGAATATTGGCTTGGCTATTCAACTACTAATTGTTATATTGATCAAGTGATTTTAGAAGGAGAGGGTTACTCCTTTTGAATGAGATATTTTTGCCTTGAAAATAAAAACTTTTCTTTCAATGGTAATAGTGAATCGAATTTCTCAATAAAGTAATAAATGATGGAAAAAAAATTAAAAATATAATGTTGGATCATCGATTTTAGTGATTTGAGTATCATAACAGTGCAATCAATGAATAAAAACAAACTATGTAAATGAAGTAATCAAATACCTATGGTGGCTTGTGCTGGTAAAATGGCTGTGAAAACTATTAAACAATTGTGAGGCAATCATAACTTAAAGTTAGCAGGATGTGATTCTCCACCCTTATCTGTCTTCAACACTTTCAACTTCTACCCTGATTATTTTCCTATCATCGCCTCTCACATCTTGAAAGTGACGTAAACATCGAATTTATTTTTCAGAAAATAAACTCATACATTTCTTGAGAATTGTCAATGGAAGTGACAAAGAGTGATGATCATCACCCATAAACCACGGGCAATGACCCTCATACATCCGAATGCATATAGTCAAGCACACATTTACTTGCATGTTTTTCAGATTTAAAAGACAACTATGATTGTTTTCCATATATGCAATGCTCACATACATTAAAATCAATGCTTTCAAATATATGAATCAAATAACGATAAGAAAACACTTTTATACCGCGCTCGTTCATGCAACCTGGGCACTCATGCCATAAATGTGTAGACGTGAATTTCTTTATAGACGTCTTAGCTCCACTCAGTACGATATTCCCAATTAGCTTGTAAATGTTACTGATCTGTTGTACTTTCATAACGATAAGTGTACCTTTTGAAAAATCTAGGACGCGATTAAATTCAGTGAACTTGCACCCTAGTGCCTCGAGAGCCCCTAGAGATATCATATTCTTCCTTAGATTAAGAATGTATCTCACATCCGTCATGATACACTCTATTCCACTAAACATCTTTATGTGCCAACCACCTTACAGGCAATGTCATTGCCCATAAACACCTGGCCACCATAGTACTCGTTGTAAGTGATGAACCAATTCCAATGAGAGGTCATGTAGAATAAAGCCACCGAATCCAAAATCCACTATTAAGAGTGATGAGCAATCGATAGTGGGTCCCACATGACGGATGATACATACTATGCATAAAAGGGATGGGTGATTCAAAGGTGAGCCTACGGGATGAACACTAGTTAGATGTTTTTGCAGTATAATAAATAGATAATCTATTTCCTAGCCATTGATCAGATGGTTTGAGGCATTTAATCAAAGTGATATTTTAAGAGGGATCCATAAAAGGTAGGGCCCACTTGATGAACGATCTAGATCACCAGATTAGCACTTTCTGTTATAATAAATAAGGAGCATCCATTTCTTGTCCACCCACTGGATGGCAATGATCATCATGTTAGAGTGGTTTTTAAAGGGAAGTGGACTGCATCCTGCCCCACCTTGACGATAATTCGTCTGGTCAGGGTTCTGTGGGCCCTATCATGATGTATGAGTTTTATCTACACCTTCCATGCAGATCTAAGGCTCAAGTGGACCACATTGTGGGGATTGAACTCCCACCATTAATTAGGTTGGACCTGCCTAATTTTTATACCCGTATCTTAAAATAATCTAAAAAATGGATGGATGGATGGTGTGGAAAAAACCCATAGATCACAGTGGGCCCCACAGAGAACCTCCTAGATATGCATTAAGCATTTAATATATTCAGGCAGATGGGTCCTGCTGGAAGTTAGGCATCATATATGGTCAGTGGAAAGGTCATGAATGATCGAATATATAAAATATTGGCCAACAACTTTTACTAACGACTTCTTGAACATTGAGAATTGTTGTGATGCATGATGGACGACTTACATCCGTTTTTGACCAATTTTATCTTATATTTTATTTCAACCATATATTAACACTAGTGGCTATTGTTTATCAGGTCAATCGTTAATTAGTGATTTTAAAAGACTTGAAACTTATTTCTTAAAATGTAAATTTCATTAGTTCAACCAAACAGCAAAGCTAGAAATCATAAAATTTAAAAGCAAAACCCATGTCAAGTTGCTATTAATGAACTTCCAACTCCATGAACATACCAATTATTCAATTTCATCAATACAAATAGGCATTTAAATATTATGTTACAAACTTTACCTTCCCTCGTATTAGTTCACTGTATATAAAACCTTAAAATGCCACCATGACCAAGATAAAATAATGCTCAAAATCCATTGAATAGTTTACAAGCGGCCCTTGCGATGGGGCCCACATCTTGATGTATGTATTCTATAGTCAAGCCATCCATCCATTTATCCAGATCCATTCTATATAAAATACATACATCAAGGTGGGCCCATGACAACGATTGCACTTAATCTGCTCCCCAAAAATCTTTCTAAGCATGATCATCGAAACAGGCCCTTCAACTGTTACATTACAAAGTCGCTTCCTCCGGACGACCCGCCCATCTCCAGCCGGGTCCTGGCAGGAGCTTTGAGTGGCCACAGTGATGTATGGGTCTTATCCACACCGTCCATCCATTTTTTCGTATCATTTTAGGATATAAAATAAAAAATGAGGCATATCCAAATCTCAAGTGGACCACACCACAGGAAGCAGCGGTGATAATGATTCCAACTGATGAAACTTTTCTAAAGCCCACCGTGATGTTTATTTTCCATCCAACCTATTCATAAAGTTACGTGGACTTAAATGAAGAGGAAAAAAAAAAATTTCAGCTCCATCCAAAACTTCCGCGCCCCAGGAAGTTTTCAACAGTAAGAGTTTAATCCCCACTGTGTGGTCCACTTGAGCCTGGGATCTGCCTCGTTTTTGAGCTTATACTCTAAAATGATATGAAAAAATAAATGGACAATACGGATAATACCCATACATCATGGTGGGCACTCCAAGTTCCTGCCCGTTCCCAGCTGGAGACGCGAGGGAGTAGGACAACGCAATCCGCGTACGCTTTCGTCAGTATCAGCTCACTACATGTAAAAGCCAATGTTATTATTGGATAACTGACAATCTATGCAAAAAGAGAACGTGATGCTCAAAATCTGTATAAGCATGATGGGGCTCAACTGATGACCATTTTAGATCTTGCACAAAAATAGGTGGTCGGTGTTGGAAAATTGTGTTGGATATACTGAAAATAAAACATAAAAATAAGATTTAATTATTTTGTGTTGGATTTGTTTACAATATTTTACGAAGGAGATGTGGCTTTTAAGGTAGCTAGCCGTTTCTGAAAATGGTTGATCATTTCGGATTAATAATCCGACCGTTCTCAGTTATCTATAAAGTTGGGAAGTATAAGAATCGGGGCCGTGGATAACCTGCGCTTAATTTCGACAAAGTTCATGTCGGCTTCGTTAGTCCACTGAAACTGTCTTTTCTTCATGCAATCTGTGATTGGTGACACAATTGTATTGAAAATTTTCACAAACCGACGATAAAATGTCGTTAGTCCATGAAAACTTCGCACTTCATGAATATTTGTGGGAACCGGTCATTCTTTGATTGCCTTCACCTTCTCCTCATCCACCCGAATGCCCGAAGATGCTACGATAAAACCCAGAAACAACAGGCTATCAGTTATGAAGCTTCACTTTTTAAAATTGAGATACGTTTTATTTTCGGTGAGCACTTGAAGGACCTTCTTGAAGTGTTCTATATGGGTGGTTTTGTCTTGACTATATATCAAAATGTCATCGAAATAAACCACAACGAACCGCCCAATAAAATATTTTAGAACTTGGTTCATCAATCTCATGAATGTGCTAGGCGCGTTCAAAAGACCGAAGGTCATGACCATCCATTCGTACAATCCTTCCTTGGTCTTAAAGGCCATCTTCCACTCATCACCAGGCCGTATTCGAATCTGATGGTAGCCGCTTCTCAGATCCAACTTAGAAAATAATTTCGCACCTTCAAGCATGTCCAACATATCATTCAGTCGTGGTATGATAAATCTGTATTTTATGGTGATTTTGTTGATGGCCCGGTTGTCAACACACATACGCCAACTCCCATCTTTCTTAGGAGTTAATAGAGCAGGTATGGCGCATGGACTCATGCTTTCTCGGATGAGACTCTTACGGATCAATTCTTCCACTTGCCCTTGCAGAATTTCGCACTCTTTCGGATTCATCCGATAGTGAGGACGATTTGGTAAGCTGGACCCAGAGACAAGGTTGATATGGTGTTGGATATCTCGCATGGGAGGTAATCCATTGGAAAGGTTGTCAGGCCAAAATTCTTTAAACTCATATGATAAAAGGGTTTTAATTCATCATGGATGTTGGTGGGATCGAGTTCTTTCCCTTTCACAATTAGTGCATAGCCTTGTCTTGTTTCTTTGGATTCCTCCACGAAGTCCCGTATGGTTAAGAGAAAATGACCCTCCACTTTAGAAGTTTCAGGTTGTCCCTCTAGATCCATAGGGGCCAATATGGTATTCCGGCCATCCTTAATGAAGATATATATATATATATATATATATATATTATCTCGCCCTTTATGAGTGGCATCACGTTCAGATTGTCAGGGTCGACCGAGTAGTATGTGACATTCTTTCATGTCAACCACATCGCATACTACTTCATTCTTATAATGTTTGCTAATTGAAAAAGATATAGTGTACCGTTCAGTTACCTTTATTTTGTTAACCTTATTGATCCAACCAATTGTATATGGGGAGGGATGACGCTCCATTTTCAATTACAATTTTTCTATCATTACCATGGAGATGATATTCTCGCTGCTCCCACTGTCGATGATCACATCACAGAATTTTCGATTCATCGTACACCTAGTTTGGAAGATATTATGCCGTTATGGGTGTACTTCTTTCCTTAGTGCGTATAATAGTCCCCTCACGACGAGTGATTCGCCATGATCTTACTGAAACTAACCTGACTCATCCGCTCATCTTTTGTGGCATGCTCTAGTTCCTCAATATCTAGATCTTCGTCGATATTTTCAGCACTACCATCATTGATGGCGAGGTTTACCACTTGTCATTGGGGATAAGTATTTGATAGGTGACTCGACTGGCTATAACAAAAGCAATGGTCTCCCCTTGGCTGAGCATAAGGGTTTGAGATCCTGCTTGGACCAGTGGTAGTCGATATGCCCCTTTGGAGCCTAGTTTGCACGTTTCCTTGATCCCGGTTCACAGGTGTGGGAGGTAGAGTGCGTGCTTTAATAGGCTCCTTTCCTTTGGGCTATGGAGCTCCCTGGGGCGGACCTGCCGCAGCGACACTAGCGGTAGGATAGGTACGTGTGTTAGGACGTTCAAGTTGTGCTTTCGCACGGGTAGCCAACTTGATTGCATCATTCAACGTTTAAACAGACTGTATCTGGACCCGATCCTGGATCGTCATAGGCAATCCATCGTTGAATTAGACAACTTACTGCGATTCAGTCTTGACCAAATCGTTACGCGCCATCAGGTAGTAAAATTCTTTTACGTATTCTCTCACCGGCCGACTACCATGTCAACAATTTTGGTATTGTTAGAATAATACTTGATCGTAGTCGCTAGGAAGGAATCGGGCACGTAGTGGTTGCTTCATCCACTGCCATGTGCGGATTGGTGCTTTCGTCTACCTGGTTCGTGCGAGTTGCAGTTGTTCCCACCAAGCTGAAGCTCCTCCCTTCAACTTGTAGGCCACAAGCTTGACCTTTTTTGCTTCAGGGATGTCCATATAGTCGAAGAATCGCTCAACGTTAGAAAGTCAATCGAGTAAATCCTCAATGTGTAGTTGGCCATTGAAGATAAGAATATCAACACGCTTCTTGAATTCCCAATCTGTTTGATCTATTCATTCACCGCCTTGTCTAGGGTGTTGAATAATTATGTCGTTGATCTCCTTCTCAATGGATCCCCCTTCCTGAGGAATGACCCTTGGATGCACTACCGGTACTATCCTGCGAACATGGTAATTACAAGTCTCAACAATTGGTGGTGAATGATTACTATTAGGAACACGGAGCTGCCCTAGGGCCTCCCTTATGCGATCCGTCAAACGATCTGCCATGCGATCGATGGAAGCCTGCGGCCCTTGCATGGCTTGCCGATTCTCTCGCTGCGCAGCTTCAAAAGCCGTTAAAAGCTGACTCAGTGGAGCACCATCCATGGAATTATTGTCCGACCCGTCGTTAGAAGCCATCGATTAGAGGAAAAACCTCGCTTTGATATCAAACTGACGCAGGGGAGGACGTGAGGTCGAGCACCATCTTCCTCAAGAGGATAACTATTCCGAATCCACAGAACTTCTCGAATCCATGAGGAAAGGAAGCAAGAAAATAGAAATAAATTCTAATAAATTCGAAATTGATTAATGAATGTAAAAAACGAGTTCACAACCCTTTAAATAGGGATACCAAGCAATGAGAAAGAAATCAGAATCAAACTACGACTAAAACTCCTAGAATTCACGACTTACTATAAATAGTTAGTAAACTTACTATTTATAGACGGCCGTGATATCTACTAGTGCGAAAGGTTTTTGGCCAAAAATAGTAAGTGTCCTATTTGGCTTCACCAATCTGTTCCCCTAATTTTTCTAAGCTCTTTTCGCGTTGGGCGCAACTCCTAAAGCCGATCTGGCAGTATTTCGCAAATAAGACTAAAATAGGGAAACGATCGTTGATCTGGCAGTATTTCACAAATCCGGCTTGCGCCACCTGACATAGCGTGGTTGGGTGGCTAAAGTAGCTCGTTCGACCCCAAAATCATATATTTTACATTCGATAACTCATTTCGGATTGCGAGATACGCTTGATTTAAGGTCCGATGGTCTGGATCACTTCTGTCATCAACCGGGCCTTTTCTGATCCATCTTGGCCATGTAAATGTCCGCGATACTCTCTACATCAGATTGGTAGGCGTTTCTACGGTAATTCTGATCAGTTTAAGCATTCGGGAGTTCGTTCCTCTACAAGTATTGCACGTGGGGCCGTCGTTTGTGCATATGAGATTGTTCACTCCCCAAGTATAGGGTTGTGATGTAGTAATAAACTCGGTAAGACCGAGGTCGAATCCCAAGAGACTGAAACTTGTACGTAATCTGAAACTAAATAGAACTAGAACTAGACTAAGATGAATTTTAAATCAAAGAGCAATTGAGAAATAATTGTGGAATAATTAATCTAAAACTTAAGAAAATTCAGAGAAAGGGAACTAGGGATTTAGAGGATCCACTTGTAGGGATCAGGGAGATCTTACGCCTGCTTCAAGAATCATGGAAGTCAACTGAACTGCCGTTGATATAGTTTTCAAGAGATGAAAGGTATATGAATTAGAATGGATTTCATCACCAAACCATGCCCAAGAGACAAAACAAACAATAGAATTAAACTATTTACCAACCAATTAACATGCTATGAGGGTTAGGAAGGGTACCGTCATCCGACCATGCCCATGAGACGATGGTGAACAACAGGGCTTCCTAATGTCATAAACATAAAAAGGAGAAGGAAACACTCAAAGCCATCGCAGATCTATTGTAATTTCAGTCACAACAAACTATTAAAAACTGAAAGTATTCCCTTAATAATCAACTTCAATTCATAAATTAAATTAAAAGCATAAGATATAATCTCCCATCTCACTACAAGCTTCACCTCTTAGCCCTAGCTAAGGAGTTTTAGCCTGCCATGGATGGATTAATCTCCATATGATCCATCAGGAAAAACAAAAAGAAAAAGAAAAGGAAAGGAAATAAAGAACTTAAGAGAAATCAGTTCTTCCCTCTCTCCCTATTCACGTTCCAGCTTCCCTCTCTCTCTTTATAAACATAGACGTCTCTGCTGGGGCTGTGGAGAACCTCCTTTACGCAGCTAAGTCGGTGGACTATTCCTTTACGTAGCTGAGACCCCCCTGCGTAAGCTCTGTTACGCAGCCACGAAGACAACGCAAAAGACGCCCATTTCCTTGCTTTCTTCCCAAAGGAATAACGCCCCCTGACGCATTTTGTGGTGGCCTTCATGATGGACGGTCTAGATCATCAAATCGACCTTGATCTGGGTCATACAAACGGCCCACAGTGGCCGACGTTCTCAGACGCACGGGCCTGCGCCGTTTCTGCGCTGGACTGATGGTGGGGTCCACACCCTTCGGTTTCTGAGAAATCTACTCCGTCCATTGTATGCGCCTTGAATTCTTGATCAGAAATGGATGGTTTTGAATTACTTTTGATGCGGCCTAATGAAGGAGTCATGTTGTGATTGTTTTGGATGTTGCAAGGCAGCTTGTTTGTGACCTCTGTAGCGGGCGTGTGCGTATGCATAGTTGCATACAGTAGACTTGGGTTTGACTAGCTCGAGCTCATCTTCACGATGGACGGAGTGGATTGTCCATGTGGGCCATGATGGTGGCCCACCGACTTCCAAACGGTGCCCCTGTTTCGCGCAACAGAAGACAGCAGTTGCCGTTTTTGAAAAGGAGACGGACTGGTTGCTTTTAGAAGGAATTATGGACACGGTGCACATCTGGTGTACTTGTGCACCATACACACCCAATCAGGTGGGGTCCGCTGCGATGTTTATTGAGAAATCCAATCTGACCATCTATTTTATCACCACCTAAAATGGGGTAAGACTAACTTTGAAGCATATCTAAATGTCAGGTGGGCCCCAGTTTGACAATTCATGGGCTGATCTGACCGTTGAACCACTTCCACAGGGGTACGAGGACTAAAAATTGACGGGTACGGTTAATTTATAGTCTTCAGGCCATATATGAAGTTTCGAGCCGATCAGATGATGGGAACTCTGTAATCTTGCGTTCTGGAAGGCTTCAGGCCTCTTTAACGTGAACGGCTTGATTTTCTCGGATCTCTGGCATGTAAATCTGTCGATCTTGATCCCCTGGAGTCCGTCTCTTGCCTTGGTGATGCCTGCGCATTAAATCCATGCTTTTAACATCTTTTTTAGTCCACGCTTGCAAATGTACCTTGCATCACATACACAGTTAAGACCAGGCATTAAACAGTATTAGCTCGTAAATTCAGGTAATAAATGGGGTCTAATATGCAATATTTGATCCTCAACACAACCCCTAACTAGCATTTTGCTAGTCCCGAGCAAAATATGCGAAAAATAAGTTGAGAATTAAAGGGCAATTTCTATGCAACAAAGTGAAATCTTGAAAAACGATTCAGATACGAGAAAGCTAAGATTCATGAATGTTGGGCATTATTCTCTCCTAGACTCAAGCACATAGTAAACTTCATAATCATGTTCAAAGTATTCATCCATCAATTAAAAAAATTCCAAACATTGAGTTCCATGGGTGTATAGTGTAATCTCGGCTTATCGATCATTAAGATTCAATCCGTTATTTCATGATATCATTGGTAACCAACAAGAGAAATCATGACAACCAAAACCTACCTTAAAACTTTCCTCACAGATCATCCTTTTATTCTTTTAGCTTTTGATTTTTTTCATTAGAAGTAACGCCAAGAAGGGGAATCGCATCCTCACCTATAGGGAACAAACCTATGGTGAAGACTGTACACCCATCCCTTTTCACATATCATCCGTGTGGAATTAAATATACACCTATAGGGAGCAAACCTATGGTGAAGACCATTCGCCCAATCCTTTTAATTTCTCAGGTTGGTTCCTTTCAAGCTTAGTGGTCACCAAGTTAATCCTTTAATATCGAACTGAACCTTAATGTGCAAGCAAGATATGTCTTGTGAAATCATGACTCAATCAATGTTTAAAACCTCTAATCATGGATTAACAATTCGAACTTAACTGTGAAATCTAACAAATAACGGAATCTAAGAGTCACAAATTACCAACATCACTTATCTTATAATTCTAAATCAAAGATGGCTGTCAAAATCACTTCGAATTCATAAGAAATTTCAGAAAATTTTAAAAATTTTCACGATTCTGCTTAAGACCAAGAAAACACTAATTAGGTAACCTAATCTCCCACCCCAACCTAAAATCTACATTGTCCTCAATGTAAAAGATATGAGCATGTAACACACATGGGACAACGAAAGTAAAGGGAGAGATGGAAAGATAGTACCTGGACGAAAGAATCAAGAGGCTTTCCCAAAAATATCAACGTAAGAGCGGAGAAACCGCAACAAAAACAAACTACACCACTTTCGCAGGTGCTCTTGATTGCATTTAGGATATGCAACAAGCCTTTAAACCCCTAGGTTGCCCCTAGAGGACGAGTTGTAGTCTCGTGAGGGTTTGCAACAATGTTACCCACAAACATTGAATAACTAGGGAAAAGAAATAAAATGAAAGGCTGGGTTGCCTCCCAGGAGCGCTAAGTTTCACGTCTTCAGCCAGACAAAAAAAAAAAAAAACAAACTAACCTAGAACAGCATAAAGCAACCTATCCTAGTCCTATAAAAGCAGGGAAAAACTACTCAGTCATGCCGCAAGGTTCCTCTTCTGGCCAGTATCGTGATAAATTTCTCAGTAGGTTTCTTAACAAGATCATCCAAAAGCCCTTTTTGCAATAGGCTTTGATGCCCTGAAGCATGAATGGCCAGAGAAACTTATGTACCTCAGCAAAAATTTGTCGTTGATTCGCTTGAGGTATCAAAAGTATATATGATTCACTTGTGTCAGAAAAAGTCTCAACGTTAGTATCCCATGGTGAATCAGAGACTACAGGTAGATAAAATTTAGAAAAATTTTCAGGAAGTAATGTAGTCTCAATGCATTCCGAAGTTCCAGACTTCAGTTCAATTTTTAGCTCCTCTTCATTTAGTGGTAAACATTCAGGGTCAGGGGAAGAAGGGACTTTAGAATAAGGGTTCTCTCGGTCAGTGATGACTACAGAGATGTTATCATGCAAGGTATCCACTTTGTCTATTGACATGGGATCGTTTGAATCTACAAAGTGTGCCAAGCAATCATCCCAAGAGTTGGGAAGTTCAGCTGAGTGTGACTTATTTTTCACATTGGAACTCGTGATGATCTGCCCAAGGAATCCATCATCCTTGAAAGTGGACGGATGTACGCTCTCTTGCTCCAACCCTGCGCAAACAAATTGACGGTCAGGAGACGAAGTATCGATGTGAGGACTCTGTTCGGAAGAAGCATTGAATCGTCAAAACTCAACAGTTCAGATGGCGGCCTCAACTGGGTGGTTTCAAATTCCAGAGTCATATTAAGTAACTCATCCATCTCCTGAATCATATCATCATTCAATTCGGGAGAATCGCCCAAACATGTCTCACAAGAGGTATAAGGGTCGGTTGTAAGGAACTCATCCACTTTTAAATCAGATATGTCAGGTGAGTGGAGTAGCTCATTATGACCGCTCCCTTCATGTACTTCTTGATCATTGACCTAGACCAAACTTGAGATTAATTCCACGGGAACTGGGGCTGCATATTCATGATCGTCATCCCAATACTCATCATATTCTAGTTCAGTGTAGTGCAAATTTGGGATGGGATCACTTTCCTCACATTCTATTCCTAGATTGGATTGAGGTTCACATAAACCAACCTCTTCCTCATCATTGAAATCTAATGTGTCCTGTGAGTGAAGTGTGCCATCATCATTATATTTGAAAGATACCCATGACTCTTCACCATTCTTTTGAACAGTCATCGAGATCGACTCATTGAGAAATTGAACCATATGATCATTAATGGAATCCAACTCACCATTCCAAATTCCAGAGTTTTCCATAATCGCATCATGTGAACTCCCTTGTTGAATATATTTTATAAGTTCTTGTAGTCTTCGGAGTGTATTTTGTTGGCTGAGCTCTAGAGTTTGGAAGGAATTTTGAGAATTCTCTTGGATTGTTTCTGGTTGAATTTTAAAGGTAGAGGACATAAGAGAATTATCACTTGAAGTAAGTGCTTCCAAAGTTTTTATAGTTTCTACAAGACACGCCATGTTATGCTGAAATGAATCCTCTTGGATCGTTTCTGGTTGGATCTCAATGATAGGGTATCCAAGAGAATAATCATTATAACATGTTGTTGGTTCATCTTCTCAGTTTTGATGTTTCCACTGGTTATAGTCATACTGATTATGCATGGGAGAATATGATAGTTGATAATAATCTTCATTCCCATAATTATGATCATATACGGACCTATTAACCGATGAAACATAACGTTCTAGTCAGTTCTCAATGTCGATTCTTGATGGAGAAAAATCTAGAGGTATACGTTGAATTCCAACACCCTCAGGCATTCCCCAAAACTGCTTATCCATCTCAGCATAAACACGTACCCAAGCTTCCATGGTGAACCCTAATTCTGAGTTTAATCCAAGAATAAAAGAAAAAAAATCGTACAACAATAAGAGATCTAGAAATAGAAAGAGAAAGAATTAGAAAGAAGTTACCAAGTTGGAAGTTCCTATGTTAGAATCCTGCAAAATAAAACAAAAGAAATTAATTTCTAAAACTAGAAATCCTAAAGTCAGAAAGTTTCTAAAAATAAAAATAGAAAGTTAGTTACTAAAAAAGAAAGTTTCTAAAAAGGAAAATAACTAACCTAGTTTCTAAGAACAAAAGAGGAAAGTTGTAAACCTAAAGTTAGAAAGTTCTAAAAAAAAACTAATCCTAAAATAGAAAATAGTGTTAGTTTCTAAAAAGGAAAAAGAATTTCTAAAATAAATGAAAGCCTAGAAATAGAAAATTTCTAAAAAGAGAAAGTTAGTTTCTAAAAAGGAAACCTAGAATAAGAGAATTTCTAAAACTAAAATCCTAATTCTAAAAATAGAAAAAATAGAAAATTAGAAAGAAATTACCGAATTAGAAGTGTATGTTAGGATCCTACAAAACAGAAAATGGGTTAATTTCTAAAAATCAAACAGAAAAAATTCTAACCTAAATTAGAAAATCATAATCCTAAACTTGTCCTAAAACTAGTTAATCTCAGAAAACATAGCCGTCAATCCCGGCAACGACGCCAAAAACTTGTTCACTCCCCAAGTATAGGGTTGTAATGTAGTAATAAACTCGGTAAGACCGAGGTCGAATCCCAAAGGACTGAAACTTGTACGTAATCTGAAACTAAATATAACTAGAACTAGACTAAGATGAATTCTAAATCAAAGAGCAATTGAGAAATAATTGTGGAATAATTAATCTAAAACTTAAGAAAATTCAGAGAAAGGGAACCAGGGATTTAGAGGATCCACTTGTAGGGATCAGGGAGATCTTACGCCTGCTTCAAGAATCATGGAAGTCAACTGAACTGCCGTTGATATAGTTTTCAAGAGATGAAAGGTATATGAATTAGAATGGATTTCATTACCAAACCATGCCTAAGAGACAAAGCAAACAAAAAAATTAAACTAATTACTAACCAATCAATATGCTATGAGGGTTAGGAAGGGTACCGTCATCCGACCATGCCCATGAGACGATGGTGAACAACAGGGCTTCCTGATGTCATAAACATAAAAAGGAGAAGGAAACACTCAAAGCCATCGCAGATCTATTGTAATTTCAGTCACAACAAACCATTAAAAACTGAAAGTATTCCCTTAATAATCAACTAAAATCAACTTCGATTCATAAATTAAATTAAAAGCATAAGATAGAATCTCCTATCTCACTACAAGCTTCACCTCTTAGCCCTAGCTAAGGGGTTTTAGCCTGCCATGGATGGATTAATCTCCATATGATCCATCGGGAAAAACAAAAAGAAAAAGAAAAAGAAAGGAAATAAAGAAATTAAGAGAAATCAGTTCTTCCCTCTCTCCCTATTCACGTTCCAGCCTCCCTCTCTCTCTTTATAAACATAGGCGTCTCTGCTGGGGTTGTGGAGAAACTCCTTTACGCAGCTGAGTCGGTGGACTATTCCTTTAGGCAGCTGAGACCCCCTGCGTAAACTCTGTTATGCAGCCACGAAGACAACGCAAAAGACGCCCATTTCCTTGCTTTCTTCCCAAAGGAATAACGCCCCCTGGCGCATTTTGTGGTGGCCTTCATGATGGACGATCTAGATCATCAAATCGACCTTGATCTGGGTCATACAAACGGCCCACAGTGGTCGACGTTCTCAGACGCACGGGCCTGCGCCGTTTCTGCGCTGGACTGATGGTGGGGTCCACACCCTTCGATTTCTGAGAAATCTACTTCGTCCATTGTATGCACCTGGAATTTCTGATCAGAAATGGATGGTTTTGAATTACTTTTGATGCGGCCAAATGAAGGAGTCATGTTGTAATTGTTTTGGACGTTGCAAGGCAGCTCGTTTGTGACCTCTGCAGCGGGCATGTGCGTATGCACAGTCGCATACAGTAGACTTTGGTTTGACTAGCTCAAGCTCATCTTCACGATGGACGGAGTGGATTGTCCATGTGGGCCATGATGGTGGCCCACCGACTTCCAAACGGCACCCCTGTTTCGCGCAACAGAAGACGACAGTTGCCGTTTTTGAAAAGGAGACGGACTGGTTGCTTTTAGAAGGAATTATGGACACGGTGCACATCTGGTGTACTTGTGCACCGTACACACCCAATCAGGTGGGGTCCGCTGCGATGTTTATTGAGAAATCCAATCCGACCATCTATTTTGTCACCACCTAAAATGGGGCGAGACCAACTTTGAAGCATATCTAAATGTCAGGTGGGCCCCAGTTTGACAATTCATGGGCTGATCTGACCGTTGAACCACTTCCACAGGGGTACGAGGGCTGAAAATTGACGAGTACGATTAATTTATAGTCTTCAGGCCATATATGAAGTTTCGAGCCGATCAGATGGTGGGAACTCTGTAATCTTGCGTTCTGGAAGGCTTTCAGGCCTCTTTAATGTGAACGACTTGATTTCCTTGGATCTCTGGCGTGTAAATCTGTCGATCTTGATCCCCTGGAGTTCGTCTCTTGCCTTGGTGATGCTTGCGCATTAAATCTATGCTTTTAACATCTTTTTCAGTCCACGCTTGCAAATGTACCTTACATCACATACACAGTTAAGACCAGGCATTAAACAGTATTACGCTCGTAAATCCAGGTAATAAATGGGGTCTAATATGAAATATTTGACCCTCAACAGAGATCCAACCTATCCTGCAGTGAAAGTTGATGAGAAATCATGTGGATCACCGACAATGAATTTGGAGTTTATTGGATTACGGTCAAGTGTTTATGTGGTGTGGCCCGAAAAATAATCGTACAGGCTTGAATTTGGGGGCATTCAATCATCATGGTGGGGCTCATGTAGTGAACGGGTTGGATAGAATAAACGCAATACGATGGCCCCACATAAGAAAATAATGGACCACCATTCAAAACCACCAAATTCGTCTGGTGGCCCACATGGAGGATGGACTATTCTGATTTTTGTAGCGTGTAGCTTTTGTGATGTGGTTCATCTAATTCATGGGTTGGATGTCATACGCATTTCCTTTTTGGGCCCCAACCTAAGCACCTGTGGGCAAAGGATTTACTGAGGATCCGGTTTATGAGAAGAACACGGATTTTCGATACTTGGTTGGTTCGATCGTTGAAGTTGTCAAAAATCTCCTCAATTATTAGGAAAATTACCTCGAGAACCTTTCTTTATGCATTTCATGATGGATTTTTTTTTTTGAAAGATTATGAAATTTTATTAAAATCAAAGAAAAGGAGAAACAGCTCTAAGACTTGCTTTCATTATTCCCCAAACATCTTGTATTTCTTTCCTTCCAAACAGTCCACCAAACAACGAGTAAAGACAACATTTATAGTATATCATCATTTCTTTACGTAAACTAACCTCATACCAAGCAATCGAAAAATACCACGTCACATTAAAACGTGATAATATATCAGTTCAGATCTTCTACTATAACTGGCAACTTGTAAAATAGATGGTCCACCATTTCCTCATCTCTCATGCAATATAGGCATATGTTGGGGATAATCATTTTATGATGGAAAAATACGTTCATACATTTGGACCATTACAATGTCATCTTTCTGCTATTCATTTTCCATGCCATAACCAAAACGGTTGATGTAACAGAATAGGATTGGGATTATTCCACAACCAGATCCATAGCTCAACTGGCAGATTGAGTGAAGATACCTCGTTTCAACACTTGAGGTCTTGGTATCGATCCTAGCGGGGGTGGCTAACAAGGATTGGGATTATTCTCATTTTGTATGAGATACTAAATTACAAGAATAGACGTTGCTTTCATGAATAGTCTGACAAATCTTATTATTATTATATGTCATTTGCTACAAAACTTCCAAAATTCTAAGAATGGTTGACTATTTTCCAAATATACAATCTTATTATATATAATTTTTTTGTCTATTACATTGTTACCTATCTTAAAATGCTACGAAATATATAAGATTTGTAATATATATTTTTTTTAAAACTCAAAATATAATGAAATTTGGTAGAATTAAATTAGACTTAATGACGAATTATCCAAAAAATAAAAATAATAATTTAGTAACTAAAAGTAAACAAGCAAGTGACTTGTTAAAATTAAAATTTTTTGCAATTGCAAGTTGCTGATGGACATGACGTATCTTTTTCATTTTAGAGTAGTTTTAGTATTCGGTATCTTCTTAGGAATTTCTTTTAATCATACCAGAAATAATGCTATGTAATTAAATTAGAATTTTCTATGTTAGCGTATTTTACTATTTTGGAAAATTTATAGTTTAATTGAATTAGGACTCTTGAGTATGGTGATTAAAGCCGAATCATCATTTTTACTAATTGCAAAAGGGTCACGCTATAAACTTAACTAATTCAAACCCTAGTTGTCATGCATAAGAAATCTAATCACTTAGTTTATTTAAAAAATGCTTAGACTAAATAAACAAGCTCTAGACCACTCTTGGTGGGCCACTAAACTTGAAATATAGAAAATTGTTCGTTTGACGTCCATCGCGAACGTTGAGCCAAGAAGGTGTGCAGAATTGCTCAATTTGGAGCCGAAGGGCAACACATGTGTTGTGTGAGGCTAAGATGAACTAAAAAAGAACTTAAGTTAATTGTCCACCATTGATCTTTTTCGAACTTAGGACTGTAACCTAGAGTAATGTTCTACATATATCCATATAGCTACGACCCCGATCGATAATCGATAACCGTTGAACTAACTTTGATCGTCACCATTGATTATCGCATCTGAATTGTAGGGAGATCGATGTCTTGCATAGATCACCACTAAGTAAAGTTATCCACAAGTTGAGTTAACTCAGTCAACTCGCTTGATTCGACTCGGAAAAGCTCAGCTCACTTTGGCTTGAAATTGGGCTTGGGTCGAGCCGAGCTGGTTTTGGACCTCGAAAAAATTTTGAGCCGAGTCTGAGCTTGACTCAACTCGGCTTGAACCTTGACTCAGATTGAATCGGATTGGTGACTCAGTCATTTTGATCTTGATGCTGCTCATTGAGTATTTGATGAAATGCCTCAACAAAGTGTTGTTTCTTGGACTACCCTCAATGAAGTGTTGTTTCTTCGAGATATTTCTTCATTATGTTGGTGTTTGACACTTTTCATTTAACATATGCAGATGATTGTAGAGTCGGACTAGATGGTGGTGCGCTCAGGATACCCCAATAGACTCATAGCTTCATCATTTTTCATAGTTGTATTTTTCATACATGTTGAATTTATTGTGATTTGTATAATTCTCATATGGACGGACACTACATTTGGAATTATACATTTTTCATATTAGTTATATATATATATATATTTATGGATTTTGTTATCTATACCTTGCTTTTGATCAACTAAGTTCAAATGCGTTACTCTGATTATTTGGGTATGAAATAAATGTGAGTCTGAAAGAGGACACACGTGCATTTTTATTAAGTTCACACCCAAGAACTCGAAATCGGAGTTTCCGTACCCAGGTGCTAAATTTTGAGGAGTGACAATTACACTAAGAGCTAAGCTATGCTAGGATAAGAACTTATGAATGACCTTATGCGGCCGCGAGTGCGGAATGCCCTCACTTTCTTTCAGCTCGTTCCATGGCCAAATTTTGGTACTTAAAGCTTGGTTCTTATTGGGGTGTGATATTGACTCGAATATTGGAATATGCTTACATTGGAGTTAGCGAAATGAAACTTTAGAATCTATAGCCGGTTAGAATCACTCGTGGGTTGGAGAAATATAAGATTCTCCCACTCACATGAATCTTATGGTCAATCTGTACTGTAAATTTTGAGGAAGGGCCTTGGTTATGATAGGGGGATAGGCACAATTTTCCACTTGCAAGGTGTGTGGTCTATACTTTATATGATTTTATATTTTTCTATCAATGGAGTTTCAATGCTTCTATATTAGGTTATGCTTTATAGATTTTCAAGACTCCATGTAGGTGAGGGAATAATAATAATAATAAAGGGAAGAAAGGAGAATATGGATAAAAGAAGGGTGTGAAAACATTGTGCGTGTATGTATGAGTGTTGCAAGTGTCTTAAGATATGTTGAGCAAAGCACGGGTTGATTAGAGATACGAGAAGAATAAGAGAAGAAAAAGGGAAAATCAGACAACATTTTCTTACAAAAGAGATGGTTGTATGTCCCCAATCCAAGCACCACTCTTTAACTTTGGTAGCTTATTCGACTTGAAATATTCGCACTCTTTAGTTAGGCAGAATGACGGTGAAATCAGGATTTTTGAAGATTAGGCAGGAGCTGGAGCATATTCTAGTTTGCAAAATGGTCAACGAGTGACCATACATTGTCTATCAGATCACCCTAGCTCTCTATTTGACTGGCCCAAACTCGTCTCTCAACCCTTAGCGTCAGCCACTACCCTCGGATGGTCTATTGTAGTCAACCAGTACCCTGTAGGTATTCTCTTTTCCTGTTGTGATGATGTAGAGCGGGTTGCGGACAGTTTCATGGCTAAGATGGATCAGAAAAGGCCTGGTCGACGACAGAAGTGATCCGGACTATCGGACCTTAGATCGGGCGTATCTCGCAATCCAGAATGAGTTAGCTGACGTAAAATATATGATTTTGGGGTAGAACGAGCTACTTTAGCCAACCAACCCCGCTATGCCGGGTTGCAACGCCTGGACTTGCGAAAAACCCTTGGATCGACGGTCGTTTCCTTGTTTTAATTTGGTTTTTACTATAAATAGTAAGTTTCAGTTTGATTATAACTCTTCATCCGTCGGGCTTTAGGAGTTGCGCCCAACGTGAAAAGAGCTTAGAATAATTAAGAGAACGGTTTGGTGAAGCCAAATAGGACACTTATTATTTTCGGCCGAAAACCTTGCGCACTAGTAGACATCACGTTTGTCTATATATAAATAGTAAGTTTACTATTTATAGTAAGTCGTGATTTCTAGGAGTTTTAGTTGTAGTTTGATTCTGATTTCTTTCTCATTGCTTGGTACCCCTATTTAAAGGGTTTTGAACTCGTTTTTATTCATTCATTAATCAATTTCGAATTTATTAGAAAATTTTTCTATTTTTTGCTTTTTCCGAAGAAGTTCCGTAGATTTGGAATAGTTATCCTCTTGAGGAAGACGGTGCTCGACCTCACGTCCTCTCCTGCGTCATGTGACAAATTCTTTTAAGGTAATTATTTCGTGGACTGGGTGCTACTTTTCACAATTGGTACCTTAAGTTCTTGCTATGCCGTTTCATTCTTTTTTGCCTTGTAATTGCTGTGTACAGGGGTTTTGGGGTCTCGGGGTTCTATTCTTTGCCCGACTTAAGTGCCATTCGATTAGGTTTGATGATTGTCTCTAGGAGGTACCGGAGACCCCCTTTAACTCAACTTTTGTAGACTTTAGTACCTTTGGAGTCTGACAAATATGATTTAATTGAAGCTATATTAATCAGCAACGCCTGGGTATATCGGACAATTGGTTGATATCTGATTTAAATGAGTTATGGGTTTGTTAATCCAACTCGTTGATCATCTCCAAGTCACATTGAAGACCCTTTATAACCAGCTCATCTAGATTTTTAAGGCATTTTGGGCTAACCAAAGGCGGTTTTATCATACTGATGCACATTTTGAGCTTCCAAAGGATCCTGGTGATATGATCGAAACTGGATTGGTTGGCCCCTTGATCTATCAATTTAATCTGTCGATCTAATCAGCCCACTATTTTTCGACACCTACCCGAAATGTATCCTGTTCAACTCGTATGATTGGTCGACAAGTGTAAAGTCACATGGAGATGTTTTTCATCAACGCTTAGTTGAAGTGGAAGAGTAGTTTAATTTCGTTTTCGAGTGAGGTGTCTATAGAACTAAACGAGGATAAGCAACATTGTGTTGTATAGTTGTGTTATGTTGGGTTGGCGAGCGCTCGGAAATCTTCAATTTTTCTCATATTTATAGAAATTTTAAGCGGTAGCTAAAAAGAGATATTCATAGCCACTTCTCAGATTTGCTGACTTGTCTAAGCCAGTAAACAATCGTGGATTGGCCATTGATTGTGTGCACGTCCTCGGTCCATCGAGTAGGCAGAATTCCCTCGTAGGACACCACGTATATATAATCGTTATCCTTTTGTACGCTTGAATGTGCATTGTGCGCTGTGAAAAATAGCCAACTTCTTGTTGCTTTTATGTTGCTTTACAACTCTTTAATTGGTTTGGGCTATAAAAGTCTTTTGTATGACGCTATGGTACATAGGCCCTATTCATTATTAGCCATGACTGTATTTCGGTCATTATACCCACTATCAATCATAAGGCCACCAAGGTAAGAAGTCAATTATTTCACGTAAGTAAGATATGTGACAAGTGTCCCTTGACAATATCCTTCTAGATTTATCCTTTTTGTGGGCCTCATAAACTTTTGGATTCAGATCAAATAGTGACGTCTGAGCTGAGCAGCCGAAATGATCTGGCATTTGTTTCTTTTTAAGATTTCACTGTCATGTGCATCATCTGTTACATCAATCATAAACTATCCCATCCCATCGTTCCTGTAGTATTACCCATCTAAGTGATGATTTTTGGCACTATGGCCCTTACAGTCGAGGGTACCTGATGGACGGAGTGGATTTCATATAAACAACATGGTCGGCCTAAAGTGATTGGTGTTTTACACGCTACATAAAAACAGGTGTTGTAGAGGATTCTGGTTCATATAAAGGGGAATGATCTGGGCAGAATTAGCTGGCTTACTCTGTATAATGGTGCTGGGGCTCATATAATTCGGCGATCAGGACTGTTGCTCATATGGGCCCCACTGGTGATCGAATACCCCCAAAATACCTAGGTTGGAACAATTTAGCAATTCAATATATGGCTTTATTCAACTGGATGTGGACCACTCCAATTTTTGTGGTTAACATGCTATAACATTGATCGTAGGGTGGATTATCCTATTGACGAGATCTCTAATTCTCTATATCATGGTCCATCGACAATGGAAGCCAATTGGTCAATGATCTGAATCAGAGGACCTTTGCTAAGCCTCATTTGTGCAGATTGGCACCATTTTGCGTATGCCATCTTCCATGTGCGTGTGAGATCCAAGCCATCCATCAATTTGGCTTAACTTGGAGATGATGTAGGCTGGTCCAAACACCGGTTGGGCCATGTTGTACAAAGAAAATTGACACATTAGAAATTTGGCAACCGTTTCACTTAAATCAGAAGCTCTGAACTGTATTGATTATGGGCGAGAATTTCACCCCATCAAAGGCCCGGATCTCACAGGTCCAAGTCACCTGTCATCATTGCCCATCCACTCTAAGGGAGCTCAAAGAGACATTTCACCCCATCTATTTCTATATCCTTTCTTAGAAATGATTTCATTTACAAGCCCATTTACTTGCATTTCATTTTATTTCCATGCATTTCACTTCTCGTTGAAAATTGATTGATAAGATAGTTTAATGTGAAAAGTTAATTTACAAAGGTACTTGGATGTAAATAGCATATTTATGATATATTATTTTGTAAAATTCCATAAATCAGAACCATATAGTCAATGATCACTACAGCGCTTTCGCACGAGTAAATCAGGAAATCTCTTGCAAAGAAATCACACTACTGTTTGTACAGATCTGAATTGAAATCAATTAAGGATATCTTGTTTACCGTCGAAGGTCTGAAGTCCAAAGGGTTATTCCATCCTTTAACGTCGCTCTCATACCATCTCATATTCACATTTTTCATATCTAGACCTGAAATGTGCTCCATAATAACCCCGGCTGTGCTGTGATTTACAAGCCCTTTGCACCCTGGCCTGTAATCAACTAACCCACCAGTGTAATTCGTCCACCTTCGGTAAGTTAGATTCACATTGATGAATTTCAAGTTGCTGAGAAGCCCATCAACCGAGCCCGATAAGAAAACGCCATTCTCGGACACTGCAGAGATGTTAACAAACCGCAAATTGGAAATTGACCCAGCTTTTGAATTGTGGTGCCGTGGGCAGGTGGTCACGTAGATGGGCTCTGCTCGACCCCACCATGACAGATCATAGTACCTCGTGCTGATTTTGATGTTTGAGAAGGTGACATCGCTTACTTTCCCTGCACATAGAATGAATGATCATTAATCAGATGAAGAGAATTTCAGTGTTTGCTTGCTAGACATTGGAGAAAGAAGGCATTGGAATTTCTTTTGATCGATCAAGGATGCGTTTGGATGCACAGATTAATTGAAATGTGAACATTCAGTTTTAGTAACAATAAATTTTATTTATTTTTAAATAAAAATCAAAATCAACCAAATTTCAATCAAGGACATCAAACTGCATTGTGAGAACTGATAACCTACAGCTGCCTGCACCGCGAGAGCAGTACAGTGAATTTTCAGCCACATAAAATCACTTGGGGATGGAGGTGTGTGTGTATTCTGGATCTTTTGTGGCTGAAAATGAACTGCACCGCAATCTCTCGGTGCAGGCAGCCTGTTGGTGATCAGTTCTAATTGCAGTATGAATGCTATTCAGAGACCAAGTCATCAATATCAAGGAAATTACAATTTGGTTATTTTCCACTTTATTAGACTTGATAATAATTGCAATTCAACTTGGTAGCAAATCCAAACGCTCCCGTGATGAAACAAACTATATTGAAAATAGAAACGATGGAAGTCTCTCCTAGACAACACTAACACCACAATGGCCAAACTCTCTTCCATGGGCCCTAGTTGTATATAATTCAAATAATGCAACAGAAGCAGAACTGAAGGGCGGGCGCTTCTCATTCTTTGATCCATGCCCCATCTTCCTACACTGGACTGCTTGTAGTTTTACCACAAAGAAAAAACAATTCTCTAGAGCCTTTCTATAACATTTCAGATTTGTCGATCTACACCTTTGTAATAAGGGCCGATTTTTAGCAGTACAGTTGAATGGAAATGATAATACTCCTCTAAAATAAACTTGTCAAGAAACTATTTAATCATAGCAATTTTATAGAGACCCACATGCATACAGCTCAAGGAACGACGGGAGAAGAAGACTGTAGAAAGTAGTGAAAATCCAATCAACTTACAGAACATAGAATTTCTGAAATGCCTCTTGCCCATGAGCATGACAAGGCATGAAAACAACTAAGAAAGTCTATACCGTCAAGAATGCCTGCTTTATGCACCCATGGGGGGTCCACCATGTTGTATATGTAAAATCGACTCCATCCCATCAGGTAAGAAGAACCATTGTTTGGACCATAAATACATAAGATAAGCTTGATTAAAAACTCACATGGACGACAGCAATGGGAACAACGTATGTTTGCTCCCAAACTGCTAAGTTCATGTGGTGTGGCCCAACTGAGTTTTATATCAGGCTGATTTTTGTATTTTATCTTTATCCTTATGAGTTACACTTGACTAGCGGGTGATTAGATGAAAGATACACACCATGGTGGTCCAGCACACAAACATAGGGTTGGAATCCCATCCCCATTGTTCCATGTGGTGTGGCCCATGTTAGTTGTGGATAGAGCTGATTTTTGGCCGTAGGGGCTGACATCAAGAATAGAACCAGATAGATGGACAGAATTTCACATACAAAACATAGTGGGGCCGACAGTCTTGAATATTTTACACGCACAGCTGCGCAAAACAGGTGCTGCAGAGGATTCCAGTCCAAAAAATACATGGGCACAGGCTACATTGTTATGCTATGTGAACGCATACAAGAATAAAACCTAGTTCTTATACATTTTCAGACTATATCCCCACTGTATTATAATGAGCAGAAAAACAGAAATCACAAGCGATTCAATTCTCAAATGCAGATCATAGATGGAGGCAATTTAAAAGGCACCAAAATGAGAAAATCACAAGAAACCAAACAGTCATATACCTCCATCGCGTATCTGAAGTCCGAGTCCTCTATGTGATTCGACAATCGTGATGTTATTGAAAAGCAAACCTTTGAACTCATACCAACTAGCACTCCCTAGCTTGATTGCCGAGGATTTAGTCCGAATCCGGCAGTCTGTCACCCTTAGGTTATACAGGGGCCCAGTGGAAGTCTTGGGACAGATCGCATCGTCTCCTGTATCGATGTCACATCTCGTGATGACTGTGTTATTTGAATCCTCAATGTCAATGCCATCGTTGTTTGGTGTGTCGAAGTCGCCTCGAATTGATACGTCGTGAATTTTTGTGTTGTTGCACCTCACAATATGCAAACTGCAAAGAAACAGTTTTAACTAGTTAGGGTAGGGAGAAATCACATGGAAAACAATAGTGAAATCTTGTGGATGAGGAAGACTGGAAATCAATCCAGTTTAAGGTGTTTCTATAACAAGGTTGTTTATGTTGGTTTTGAATGGTTGAAAATATTAGACTAGATTTACGAATTGAGCTGCGGCATAGTTTAAAATCACTCCGATTGAAATCGAATTTGCTCTTCGTATGGCCTTAACCCCAAGCAGTAAGTTGACTTAGAAGTAGGGCTGAAAGTCGGGCAGGTTGGGTCGGGTTGGTGCTCAACCCTAGCCCAACCCAAGGTTCCTATATCTCAACCCTAACCCAACCCAACCCAACCTCGGGTTGGGAATTCTCAATCCAAGCCCAACCCAAGCGGGTTCGGTCGGGTTGATCGGGTGGATACATGCTAATATTTTCCTGATTGCATTAGTTTATTATATTTCAATACACGTCTTATTTTTATATCTATGATTTTATTAATTATATATGTTGTTATTTATCGTAAAGAACTTTATTTTTTCTAAACAAACAAGCTAAAATATAGGACAACTACTCATTTAAAAGTCGTGTTGTGTAGCACCCAATCTATTTGGGAGAGAGAAATCTAGCATATCTTGTTAGCTTGAGTCATCGGAAATGATGTGGACTAATGAGACCCGACAACACTGGAATTTCCTATGTCTTCAACACAGATGATTCACACTTAATTATAATTTATAAGTAACTTATATATTAATCGGGTTCGGATTGGGTCGGGCAACCCAAGACCCCAACCTGAGCCCGACCCAAGTTTTATCGGGTTGGTGTCGGTATAGCCCAAGCCTAAGACCAGACTCAATACATCTTGCCCAAGCCCAACCCAATGTCAGGTCGGTCACGGGTTGAACCCGCCCAACTTTCAGCCCTACTTAGAAGACAAACTTGCATCATACTGGGGGCTCGGGTGCAGCCTGGCTCGATGTGCGCTGTAAAGAAATGGTCCACCAAAAATCCCAAATGCCCTTTAAGGCCCAAGCCTTCTACATCACATCTCAAATATAACCACTTTCAAAGTCTCCTTGTATTTGTGATTTAGGATTATTCTCAATGCAAGATGCATAGGGGCAATTAGTTAAATGAAAATTTGAAGGGAAATGCAAAAATTTTGGTACCGCCAAAATTTTTAAAATATGTTAAAATGTGAACCGTCAGACTGAGAGTTCTCTTCCAGAAATTCCATACTTTCTTTGGAAAGCAGCTGAAATAGAAGTCTATTACCATAGCTTTCTTTTTTAAAAAATAAAAAATAAAAATTCATTGTATGTAGATTTCCATGGAAATCATGTTCTTTTTTAAGCTTTGCATCGTTACCAGACCAGTTCATGCATATTCTGCAGTCCTCAAATACCTCAAATTTTCAAAAGATCCTAATCGTTAATCACGGACTGTATTCAGTCGAATGTGCACTGTTTTTGTACATCTCATTCGTCTATTTTTAGACCATGAATTGGTAGGTTACGATTGTCCCGTCAACAAGATTTTGGGGGCATTGATCATTCATGGTGGGATGCAGAGAACAATTAATTGTCCCATCAGGAAGCAATTGCATTCCGGGCCATCCCATCCCACGACGCTGGATCCAGATAAAGCTTTTCTTTTGGCTCCACGCAACGGTACATGTGGGCCCCATCTTTTGGCAGCCTAAGCCATTGATCTGGTGGCCCCATCATGGTATGGACCATATGCTAATATCTTCCACATCAGATGATCTTAGCCATCCACATGAAAATGGGTGGTGGACGCTTAACAGTGCCAGATTGGAAAGTTGCATCATCTGATGGGGAAGAGTTTGGGTTCTCTCTCATCCATCAACAGGCCACCATATGAACGACTTGGTTCACCAGAAGGCAGCACGTGAGGGTATGTGCAAGAGGGTCAATGGTTCAATACCTATTTCTCTGATATATGCCCATCCCTGATGGACCATGCCTTCAAATCTCCCCCTTCATTAAAATGGATGCCTTAAAATCCCACGTGTGCATACTCACGGCCTGCTTTTGGGCCAGGCCAAATCGGGAGTGGGTCCAGCTCAGGTTATAACATGTGGCCTGTTTGGCTTGGGTACGATCAGAGTCAGCCAAGCCCGATCCGTTTACCAAAGTCGTTTGGCACCTTGGATTGGAGGGGATTAGAGGGGTTTCAAATCCGTTTACCAAATGGGCAGGGGTTTCCAATCCTCTTGGGGTTTGTAATTTCGCTTAGATTACACCTAAAATCATTTTAATAGTTGCAGGTATATATGTATGTCACTGTACACTATCATTCTACTGGGCACATGGCCCACCAACGATGATCAGCACCATCCAAACATTGTTCATGTAGATCAGCACCATCCAAATATTGTCCAGCACCGTCCAAACATTGTCCATATGAATCAACGATTAAAAATCGTTGGTTAGTCACTCAAACATGATCTTGTGCTTGCGGTCCATCTGAGACATGGAATTTCATCATTTTTAGGCAAAGCATATATTTTAGCGGGCTTATCACAACCATAGTGTCAAAAATTATATATCTCACTAATTGGGGATATTAAAGTTGATTTAGTAATTAAATTCAAACCCTGTAAATATACCATATATAGGTATTTTTGAATTAAAGTTGATTCACACTCAGGGTGCTAAACACACCGAGAGGATTGCCAATCCAGGGGGTTTCCAATCCTGGGGGTTGCAAATCCAGGGGGTTCCAAATCTGCGCTCCCAAACAGGCCCTTAGGATTTTGGCCTGTCTACTATGAGGGCAGATCTGACCCACTTAAAAATTCATCAAGCCCAACCCAGCCCGGCCAAGACATTTACTTGTAATTTCGACCTGACAAGACCATACTCTTGTTTAAGACTGGAATATAGGGATGAAGGCACGGTAGCGATACTCAATTTAAGGATACATAATAAAATCACATCTATCATGTGTATTTATCCATATGGCATCTGTTAACATGTTTAAGGCCCGGACGTGTCATCTGACCCAGCCTATTGGTAAGCTCTATGGGACGGTTGTATTGAGTTGGTTTCAACCCAAACGGGCCACATTTATCAACTTGAGACGGATCCATTTACTCAAAAGGGCCACATTTTCTAACTTGAGCCCGATCTACAACCCATTTAGCTTGACCCAGACCTACCTCAGCTGACCGGACCCAGTGCCACTCCTAGCACTGTTCACCTAGGTTCAATGAGCAGAACATGATCCTCGAGCCGTGGGTGCAAAGCGGCCCATGGTTCATGGATCGAAATCATTGATCAGTTAGATCTACCATGGACCATGTCACGAAAATCTCCTCGATAGGACAATCCTGCCCTTTCAATATGGTTTCTGAAAATAGAAGGTCAAGAAGAGATATACAACAAGGGTCCACATTCAACTGAGAAAAAGCCCAGGATCGGTGGTTAGAATGTTCTAATCGGGGAGATTCTCCAGCCGTGGTCCATCCACTGTGCGGCCCAAGAAACCAATGGTCTCGATCACGAATCACGGGCTTCAATTGTACCAATTGAGAGCTTAGTTCATTCCTTTGATACTCCCACGAGAGTTTTCGTCCATGGCACATCGCAGATGAACACTTGAACGTGGAACAAATAAATCCCGTTTAATCTGTTTAAAAGATGGGCCCACTATCCGCATGTGGCCATCCATGGACAATAACCACCGGTCTATATTCAACATAAAAACGTCCATTAATCAGACCATTGAATCGTCTAAACGATCTGGACTTCGGTCCATCCCCATCTAATCTACAGGCCCATGAATTGTGCGGTTTGAATCGAGATCATGATCATGCCACGTGTTTCATCGGCCCTGAGCACGGGCATGGACGGTCATACTCTACCAGTGCATCAACTCACTGACGTGGACGTTGACCGTCCATCCGCGCACGATAGCAAAAGCCTGGATCTGGAAAGAAGCGTAAAGGAAGAGTGTATCGTACGCACCACCATAAAGCAGGCTGCGTAAGATTGACGTCCCAAACCTTGACGTTGGAGCTATCCAGGAAGCCGACGAGCCGGGGCCGGCACTCGTCTCCGTAGCAGGACCCGGTCTTGTTCCAGCTCACCATCACGTTTTTCCGTGGGTCCTTCCGCTCCACGAACGCCCATCCCTGGCCGTTGATCTCACCCCCGCCGGTGATCCCAACTTCCGTCGCGTTCTCCGCCACCACCACGTACCACCGGCTCGACTCCCTTGGGTAGTCACACTGCCGCGTGCCGCCCAAAATCCTAGCCCCCTTCTCCACGTCCAGCACCACTCCAGACTTCAGGAAGATCGTAGCCGTCAGGTACGATCCCGCCGGAAATATGACACGGCCGCCGCCGGCGGCCGAGCAGTCGTCGATGGCAGCCTGGATGGAGCGCGTGTCGTAGCGCTTGCCGTCGCCGGATGCGCCGTAGTCGATGACGGAGATGGAGATGCGGGATGAATCGGATCGGGGGAGTTGGATGGTGGGCAACGTGGCAGATGGTGATTGGAGAAAGAGGCTGGACAGGAGGAGGAGGAGGAGGCGGCGGAGGATTTGCCCCATCTTTTCTCTCGTCTTTCAGTTCTTTTATCGCTTTGGATAGGGATTGGCCCGTTTTGAGTTCCACTGTAATTGTCAAGCGGGAGTGGATCAGGGGTTACTGGGGTAATGTTAGTGGGTATTTCCCTGACCATAGGGCCCACCTTGATGCATGTGTTGTATATCCACGCCGTCCATCAATCTTTCCAGTTCATTTTATGGAATGGTACAAAAAATGAAACAGATCAAAATCTCAAGGTGACCACACTACAGGAAACATTTGTCATTGACCACTTTGTTAAAAACTTACTAGGGCCCACTGTAATGTTTATTTTCCATCCAACCTGTTCATAAGTTCACAAAGACCTGAACGAAGGATAAAAATAAATATCAGCTTGATCAAAAAAATTCGTTACCCACAAGAAGTTTTTAATGGTGGAAATCGAATTCCTACTGTGTGGTCCACTTGAAAGTTAGATCTTCTTCAACTTTTCTTTACCATGCCCTGAAATGATCTGAAAAAAAAAAACTGATGTACGGAGTGGATATACAACAGCTACATCCATGTGGGTCCCACGGTCAGAGAAACTCCCACAAATGTGGAAACGGATTGGCTACTCCCCCTGACACCAGCTCCGTGGCTGGTGTTCGGTGCTATGTGGGCCCCACCATGATGTATGTGTTTCATCCATTCCGTTCATCCATTTTTAAAGATCATTTTATTACTTGATCCCAAAAAATGAGGGAATATAAATCTCATGTGGACCACACCACATGAAAACAATAGTGATTGGATATCAACCATTAAAATACTCCTATGATTAAATATACTGTTTATTTGACATCCAATCTGTTGATTAGGTCATACAGGGCCAGATGAAGAGAAAAAACAAATATCAGCTTGATCCACAACTTTGATGGCCCCCAAAATGTTTTTAATGGTCAACCCTCATTCAACACTATTTCCTGTAATGTGGTCCACTTGAGATTGATATAACTCATTTTTGGATTTATTATTAAAAATGATCTGTAAAAACAGATGGATGGTATGGATGAAATACATACATCATGGTGTGGCCTACATAGCACCAACCACCAGCCATTGGCTGGTGTCAGGGGGAGTAGCCAATCCGTTCCCCACAAATGTGTTACCCGAGTAACATCTATTCGGCTCCCCTTTTAAGCCTATCCATTATCATTATTTATTTCGTCTCCCCTTTTAAGCCTATCCATTATCATTATTTATTTATCGTATCTAGTCACTGGATCTAGAAGAGAGAAATGAGCACATACAACCGATGTATGTTCACTTCATATACATCCCTTTCATTTCCGCCAACGTGTCACTTTTATAGAATATCTGATTGGTGAAAAAACCTGGCCCTTTCACGATGATCACATGACGCAAAAATCGGGTAGATCCCCTCACCGAGCGAGACGTAAAATGAAACTCAGTTTACTGGTATGACCCAGCCAACGAGAAGTGGATCAGTCTTTTTTTTTTTTCACATCAGAGTACCATCGTGGTATAGTCCACCTTTTCAACGGATCAGATATTATACATATATGCTATATTGGCTTGAAAAAAGGGAAGCATTTCAACCATATGCCCTTCGATCTGAACGTACATCTAATGGCCCACCTACTCCATCTCCTAAAATCTTTTACTTGTTCAAAAGATTTCGGCAGTTGGTGGTGGATAACGACTCCGAATCCTGCGTATAAAAGTTGTTAACATGGGTGGACTTTACTCACCTACCTGTAAATGTTATTCGCCTGCTGCAAAGGATCCACGCCCGTTGTATGGATGCCATTCAACCGGGCTCATCAACTGATTCCCTGCATTATTATTGGATGGACCAAAAATCATGTCCACAAAATCATTAGGTGAGCAAAAAAAGATATCCACTGAAATTTTTTGAAATTTATGTGGTGGCCCGAATGCTAATTGAATAGGTATTAATTTTATCAGAGATTGTTGGTGGGACGACTCTTCTGGACGGTTGGATTTTGTACAAAACAACAGTGGGCCCACGAGGATAGTTGTATTACTTTACAAACGCTGCAGAGGATCCGAGCTGGAATTTGTTGAAGAAGAATTTTTGTGCATACGATTGGTTTGGTAGGAATGATTATATCATAAGCCACGGCTGTCTTTGCACCAATAAGCACATTCTCAGTTCTGACAAGTGGGGCCCATTGTTTGATAATCTAAACCGTTCGACTCTTGTTATTTTCTGTGGCTGAGCTATATACACAAATACCCCCCCCCCCCCCCCCCCCCCAATAGGATAAATGTAAGCTTCATATCTATCTGCTTATGAATAGACGATTGAAAAGGGAAAAGTCCCAAGATTGATAGCTAGAATTATTTTTATTCCGTGAATTGTTGGGGCATGGTCCATCCACACTGGAATGCAACAGACAAATTGTCCTAGATTACCAAAAGATGGGCCAGTTGTCAGAATTGAAAGTCTTCCTGTAATTTGCAGTGGTAGGTCGCTTACTTGGCTTATTTTAGGGCTGATAATGGGGCGGGGTACGGCCGAAATGGTTTTTGCCCTTAGGTTGAAATCGGGCTAAAAAGACCTTGGCAATGGTCCTATCTGTGTATTGATTAAGCGTTAGAAAAATGTCTAATCTAAGATTTTTTGGGAACATTTCCTTCATCCACTAAGTTCTATCTAATGAATAGTTTTTTATGATCAAAGGTTTGTAACATCAATATGGAACGGGAAGTGCCTCTAAAGAACATGTGCCTTGAATGGAAACCACTCACAGGTGTAGCTAAGCCGTTCGTTCTTTGGGTACCATGGTGGACCACTTGATCATTGGATTGGGCCATTCATCATTGGCTAAGGCCAGATCGAGCCTGAATATGTTGGTTGCTTGGTTTGTTTTCTATTGTATGGGCATGCCAAAATCAATACAATGGTTTAATCCAAATCGATCAATTATGACTCCAAATGTCAAAATAAGTAGATATATATTATTATATTCTAAAAATACATAAGTATTTGATAATGATTAGGCAACAATTATTAAAGGGTAAAGTTCATTAAAAAAAATAATAAATAAAAATTTAAAGATGGGTTATTTTGTGCCTTCCACCATAAAGGACTTTCAAAATACCGATGTAAATTAAATAAAAGTAAAAAACTTATAATCATCTACTTAGAACAATTGTAAAAATGCGGTTATTAAAATAACTACTTGAAATCGGATAAAGAACAAATACAACCTATACGCATATACTTAGATTATAATTAAAGAATATAGCTAAGAATTACTGTTACTTGTAGGATAAGTTAAGATTAAGTAAATTGATATGATAAGTTTACTTGTTTTTAAGATTGTTGTGATTGGATTGGAATATTTTGCTATGTTGATTTTCTTTGCTATTTATTGAATTTTATTGCATCTTGTTCTTTCATAACCTTATTTAATTATTGCAACAGTCACAGTAGTTGAAAAATCTTTCTACATCATTATCTTATCTGTACCCTTCTTTTGTTAAGTTTTTTTTTTCACAACGATTCTTCTTCTGTTAGCCAAGGCTTGTTTCACTCAATTGTCATTTATCCCTTGACCACATATCGCTTGTATTACTTTTGTTAGTCGCTTGCCCACGCTCCACTCGACCACTCTCTTTATCTTTCTGTTTCGATTGCTTGACTAAACTTTTCGACCGCATTCTGTTTCCTGAGTTCTCTTAGCCACTCAGTCTACCGTTCGACACCTCTCGCCACCTCTTAAATGCCTCTTAGGCCACTTGGTTTGCTTTTAAATGCATCTCAACTACTTCGTCTTATTATCCTATCAATTGTGATTATATAAAAAGCATTTCTAGTATTCTTAAAAAATTTTAACGTGTTATATATTTCCTACGTATAACTTTCAATTGGGCTTTCTAAGAATGGTCTTAGAAACAGGTAATAATAGAACACCGGGCCTAGATTTCAAACTCAGATTTAGGGGGCCCATGTCGAGGGTTGAGTCAGTTGGCTCATTGCCATCTTTAAGTCCCTACATATCACCATTGGATCAATGTACGTGAAATTAAATTATTGGATCGAATGGCAAACTTTCAAAACTGATTAAAAGACAAGATGATATTATTGGAACCATAAAGTTGAAGAGGCAATTTGTGGTCGCTCATCAGGTGGGCCACGTTAGCATACCTCGCCAATTTAGGCTGGACTACTCACAAAGCAGATCACACGTGTGCACGTTAAAAATGTAGACCAATTTTTATTATTTGTCCAACTGGTACGTGTGGCACACTTTCCAAACAAGGGCAAACCAATGTGAGTGCCACAAAAAATGGCCCATTCTTCCATAAGTAGGTCGCGCTGGCAGATGCACTGAAAAAAACCATTCTCTGAGAAAGCATCATGAAAATAGGGATCAGTCCGTTATCTCAAACTCATTTACAATTACATGAAAATAGTAAAATCGGTAGACTACGTATCATCTGCGCTCGTCTCAATCTCGTCATCGTCTGGGTGATACAGACCATTGATAGGATAGGTCCGCTATGGATAGATCATGCCCCACATTTCTAAAAACCTACATCCATCCAATCTTTGGCTCATTTTCCATTGAATATGCACCATGATAATCTTTTCTGAACTGTTGGTTTGCTCGCTACAAATCCAAGGGTTAGTGGCCGTCCATTTAGGTAGATGTAACAGATGAGAACAGCCATTGATAATCTAGCAGAATGTGATGGATGACATGCAGGCACTTAGAAGTTGCATAGGTGGTCAAATTAAACTGTCCAAATTATGTCACATTCCAGCTTTAGATGTATCATGAACAATAAACTAAAAATTGCACTTATTTGGTTACGGTGTAGGATTGTAAGATAAAAGTGAAAACACATCAAACGGCCCTATTTCAACAAATAGGTGCCCACCAAATCATATTTTAATGATTGTTCAACCAATCTTTGGGACTATGACATAGCAACAGTGAGTTCCACAATTTAGTTAGTTCAATTTGAGTTAAATACATGTCCGGTACAATTTCAGAGTGCCAGAGTATAAGAGCCTTCTTAAAGACTAATACTAAAGTAGATATAACATCCAACGGCCCTTAAAAATGCCAATTAATGAGACCACCAATGAAAACAGGACTGAGAAGATTAGAAGACAATACTAAGTTTATATAACAATATATAATATTTCATTTTTCTCTTTCTACTTAAAATGAAAAATTAGGGTTTGGCTCGATTCTGCCAAAACAGCAGAGAAATGGCTACCCTAAGAATATGTTGAGAGCTATTGGCACCTACGCTCCTAACAATATTTCTGATATGTACACTACTGCTCAAGCTACCAACCCATCTTTACTCCAGCCTCTTCAAAGTTCCATTTTCAAGCCGTTCGACTGTAGAGAAACTGCATGAAAAAAGAGCAAAAAGTAATGAAATTTGATCCAATAGCCTGTTTGGATTCATGGGGGGTTAAAAATAAAAAATAAATAAAAAAAGATATTTGGAAATGGTGCTTCTCAAAAACACTGTTTCCAAGGTTAGTCCGGTCATTTGGACTGGCCTGGCCCATTGATGTCATCGCAAGGGCCAGGTTGGACGCAACGGTCCACCAAAAATGATCTTGGAGCAAGAGTATCAAAAAAGTCAGACTGGGCCAAGCCAATACTGTGGGACAAAAGAAAAGAATAAAGGTACGGCCCAGTTAGTCATTGGGCCTGAAAACTCGGGTCAAGCCCAAGACATGTAGGCTCAGCACAAACCGTGCCCAAGAAGGCAGGATCAGAACTGGACTAGAAAAAGAAAAAAGAAGAAAAAGTCATGGACTGGAATTTTTCGACCCTTAATAATTCCCAGATAGATGGTGTACTTAAACCTTTGAATTAGCAGGGGTTCAATTATTTTACTCTGAGAGGCTTTTCGGGTACCCATCTACATTGTGCCCAGAGGTCCATCATATAAATGGTTCTGATCAGTTAAAAGGACCCAACCCAAATGCTAGAGTCCTGCGTATCGGTTTGCAGTATATTGGGATCTAGTGTAGAAAACCTCTAGTAATAAATTACATTGGAAAAAGGAAAGTATTGATTCCAGGGAGTATAAAAGATCACGAACTGGCCTTGTTGGAGGACATTCTGGACATTTATGGATCTGGCCCCATGAGCATCAGCATGTGAGATCAAGCCATCCAGGTGCTTTTCATCGTGCAAACCCCACCACATATGCATACAGGACCAAGAAAAGCAGGCCCACTCATCACTTGGGCTACATATCTATTCTAAATATGTACAAATGATTAGTTCCTTTAACAAATAATTTACTTAATAGAGGTGTGGCTCATGTGACCTAGCAACAGGCCCAACTTTTGGTCCAGGAATCACACAAAATGACTGGGCCTGATGAACAGCTCGGATCTCAGACCAGCTAGCCACAGTAGCTCTCAAGGGGCAAATAATCGTCACGGTTGTTAGTGGCTTGTGTGGGCCGGTCCCAATAGGGATCTAAAAAGTGAACCCCACCTGATGGACGGCTCATATTGCTGGCTGAATGCGCCATTTGAGCATTGAACAGGTAGGCCTCAAAATTTTAGTATCATTAAAACCAATTAGATTGGGGGAATTTAGAAAATCTGCGGAAACAAACCTGAAAATGCTGAGTTGTAACCTGAGTCGGGAGAGATAAAGACGGGGTTGTCTCCTCTTTCCCACAATGACTGTGGGACTGCATCAGCTTGCTGCTGCCGTCTCAATGTGTTAAGCTGGAATTCTGGCAGCAGCAGTGGGTCAATCGACACCATTCCGTTACCTGCTGTGAGACTTCCATTCTGCAAGTTGAATAACCAGAATAGAATTGGAAGATGGCATTTGAGGGAATTGCAAGTGGATTCAAGAGGATAGTGGCATGTGCTAACATGGCAAGCATGCCACAAGATCTGGGACACCCATTGCAAGCATCATCACTAAAAGAAGAGTCTTGCCCACTCATCAGGTAAGCCACATGTGCACGATGAATATGGACAGCTCATTGATTTCTTTTGCATGTCTGTGGCCAACCATTCCTTGGGCTAGCTATCTATACAGTGGTGCTGCATGATGAACGGATGGGATCTCCATTAAGTGCACTCATAACTCCTCAAATTAGGTTGTTTTTATAGAGAAAAATGCTAGTGCTACCTCTGTAGATAAAAAGAAGCTGTCGAGGTTGCCGAAATCTATCCTTGGGTTAACCGAAGCAAGCTTCATGGATAGGAACTGAAACATAAAGAAGAAACAATTAGAACCGTATTGACCAAATTACCCTTGAGCATCCGCCTCGAGGAGGCGATTTTCATGCATATTCGAGGGGAGGTTTGGTAATTTTTGCTTAAATAATTTAGACGAGCGTCTTACTGACCTCTACTTGACGCTGAAGAGCTTGTACGTGGTTGATGATCTCGTCCAGCACCAATGCCGTACCGGAAATCTGCAATTTTTTCAGAGGCCGCTTCTTCATCAGTAAGAGAAAAACTAATACTCTGGCAGAGCGTGATGGAAGATATGCATGTATTTATAAATTGCTTAGAAATCGCATACTTAGATTGCTTGTGATTTAAATTGAAGTGTTCGAGCCATGATTGCTAGTTTAGATGTATCATGACCTAAAAATTATGCTGATCTGATTATCTTAATATCATATCTGTGGACAATTATTGGACCGTTAAAATAAAAAATTATCCAATGTTACTATTTCCAACAAACAAGTGTCCATGAATCAGAGATTATGATTGCTCAACGAATCTTATTTTCAGACATTGACTCCTTGACGGTAAGTTACAATATTCACTGAGTTTAATTTGAACTAATTTATGCTACGTGTACGATTTTTGGGCACCTGTTATCGAGCATCATACAATAGCACACGCAGCTGGGGTATCAAATAACATCCCCATCAGTAAAACAGTAGTGGATAAAATCAAATCCCAGCTGGAAGGACCTCGCTACGGTACCACATCCAATCGGCCGCATACACGGCACTGATGTACCCAATCCTAACCGCCCAAATCGTGGCCCACTTCGGGATGAACAGAACTTGAAGATTATGCTGATTGGATGAATGTCACCATCCAATCGGTGACAGACGCTTCAAAGGAAGAGTCCATGTACTGGATGCTATGTTATGCAGGCCACCGTAATGAACAGGTAATTCTGAATATCGCAGTGTGCAGCTGAAGTTAGATAACTGGAGAGAATTTTCAATAGCTGACAATCACAGGTGAGGATATCGTCATTAAAGCCTAATTAATTAATATGGATGGTCCAATGGTACCAATGAACCATCTTAGGCTGTGGGCCCCACTGGTTACCATTTTGCGGTAAAATCCCAATTTTGAAAAATCAGGGGATGGGACTTCATTTGGTGGATCCAGACACCCCAAGTACCCTACCTAGTTTAAGTCAGATACACACTTATATTTGGGCCCGACTGATAATTGAGTTAGACTTGGACCCCGGACTCGGGAGCCGCATGGCTGGGACCCTGGACGATACCCTGACTGTAGGGCCCACATCAGTGCATGTGCAATATATATCTAGGCCATCCATCCGTTTTTCCAACTCATTTTGTGGAATGAGCTCAAAAATGAAGCAGACACAAATCTCAGGTGGACCACCACAACAGGGAACAGTGGTCATTGAATGCCCACCAGTTAAAACTTCTTAGGGCCCACTGCAATGTTTATTTGCCATCCAATCTGTTGATAATCTCACACATACCTAGCTGGAGGGAAAATACAAATATCAGCTTGATCCAAAACTTTCGGGCCAACAAAAAGTTAGGCCCACCATTAAAATCTTACTAGGCCCCAACGTAATGTTTATTTGCCAACCAACCTGTTGATAAGCTCACACAGACGTGTATGAGGTGACAACATAAATATCATCTTAATCCAAAACTTTTGAGTAGTCATTTACCACTGTTTCCTGTGGGGTGGTCCACTAGAGATTTGAATCTGCTTTACTTTTGAGCTCATGCCACAAAATGAGTTGGAAAAACAGATGGCCAGTGTAGATATAAAACGCGTATGTCGTGGTGGGCCCCACGGTTAGGGTACCAGGTTCCAGGGTCTCAGCCTGCAAAATATTCCAAGCAGAAAATAATGATATCGGAAAGAACCGATCACCTACTGGTACCCTGTACCGCAAAGAGGGGTGCAGGATCGTGCAGGAAATAATTTCTCTACTTTGGAATCATTATAATTTTGAGAGTAATAAGTTGAACTGTCCTCTAAGAAATAATTACCACCAAAGGTCAAGTGCCGAGAAACTCTAATCGACCTTACCTTTCCAAACAGGAGAAACGGTTTGGTGTTACCCGGAAAACAACGCATTGGGTGTTATCCTGACCGTGTGGGGCCAGATTGATGAATATGTTATATATCCATGCGGGCCATCTGCTTTTCGAGATCATTTTAAGTCTTAATCCCAAAAGTTAAAGCAGATCTAAATCATAGGTGGACCATACCACTGGAAATAGTGGTGTCTAACCATTAAAAACTTTCTGTGGGCCACAAAAGTTATGGATCAAGCTGATCCTAATATTTTCCCTTTATCCATATCTGGATGGCAAATAAACATAATCGTGGACCCTAGAAAGGTTTTAATGGTGGCCGTTCAATCACCGCTGTTTCCTCTTATGTGCTCCACCTAAGATTCAGACCTGCTTAAATTTGAGGTCAAACGGATGAGCCAAGTGCATATACAACAATTCATCAAGGTGGCCCCAGGGGTGTTACCCCGGACACACCCAATCTGCTCCCAGGAAGAGGGGATGGCGTCTGCGATACAATTACAGTCCTGCCACCAACTTCTCGTGGAATTTTTTGAAGCCAGTGCGGTGTTACCCCACGGCCCACTGCATGTCTGCAAAATGAGTCAGATTCCGAACTCATGTGAACCACATGAAACAGTGAGATGAAAATGCAAGCTATTGACACCTTCTTACTTTATTTTATATGCCATCAACCTAAGATTTTTCCCATTTAGATGTTGTGAAATATGTTGGAAAAATCGAAAAATTAAAAATTAAAAAAATTTATTCCTTTTTTAGCACAGGTTGAATAAACATATAAATATGATGTCCTTAAAATGTGATTCACCCATTATCAATTGTTGATGGGTTAGAGGCGAATTCCTTTCAGGAAAAGACTATAAGTATAAGGGGAGGGGACCGCAGAACTTTTGAAAAATATTTCTGACCGTTGATAATGAATTGAGCGATTCCATATCGTTGGATCAAAAAATATGATCATTGGATTAATAATTCGACCGCTCTACGACACAATGCACATGTGCGAAGTGCAAAGTGAGCTAACTAATGTCATCACAGCCACACTTTTCACACCCATGCATGCACTGAAATACCCGACCATCTAAACCTTCAAAACTCAAAGTAAGAATACTCCACACAACTTCACATATAACACAAAATTTATTTTCTCATTTCTAACGTGGGACTAAAGAAAAACCGTAATTTTCTTTTGTTAGAGACTTATCCACAACAACAACCAGCAGCCCTTCACAGAGCAGTTACTAAAAACATTTAACATCATTTTGAAGGCAAAACAAAAATTCTAAATATTTGATTTTTTCATAAACTAAATTTCAACTTTGAGGCACCACAAACGCAAATATCATCCTCGTCCAAAACTTTTGTACGAAAACTTCAATGGGATTTAACAAGCTTTGAATGGTGGATATTTAATTCCACTATTTCTTATTGTTATGGGAAGATCCGAGCCCCTTATAATTTCGAGGATCAGCATCTTCTTAGTCCGATCAAACACAAGAATATTTGAAGTAACGAACACTACTGAAGAGAGCGACGCCCGAGCTGAACCCTGGGTCGGGTATGGTGAGCTTCAACCGATGAGCGACGACCTAAACCAAGGCCACATCTTCGTCATCGTCCTCATCTTCATTCAAAGAAGGATGTCTGAGCCGAGGGCTCGTTCTCATCCTTATCTTCCTTTGAATAAGGATGTCCAAGCCGATGGCTCGTTTTCATCCTCATCTTTCTCTAAATGTCCCGGACGGAGGTCAGGGCGAAATGTGAGTGCATTATGCACTCAAACTTGGAAACTACCATAAGCAGACGTGATCAGTTACTTCGCCCGCAGATATGCATGGCACAGTATACGATCTTTGGATTGTGTACAATATCTCCACGATCCAGAAATCCTCCTGATTGAGCGAATCGTGTCGAGATTAACAGACTCAGACCATCCGATAATCAGGTATAAATACGATGAGACCCCACTGCTACAGGTACACAACATCTTACATTCTCCCTCTACCTTTCAACTTAGACCTCGATTTCCTTGACCTGACTTAGGCTTTGGAGGGTCCCCCAACTTAGCTAAGGTCTCCTTTGCTCATCCTTTGTGTAGGACCAAGGTACACTCGAGGTGCATCACACGGAGTGGAGGGTGATCCAGATTTTGACATCAACACTTATTATTTCGGCCTACTTGAATTTTGGATCCAAGTTATTTTTTGTCCCGCATTTTAAAATGATTCGACGGAATTGATGGGCATATACACGTGACTCGTACATCTCGGCAACCACCATGGACCTTTGGATTACACTCCATATATCAGGTTTACACGTAACTGGCGTCCCACTGAACACTCGAAAGATAGAACACGTGAACGACAAGACCGTTTGCTATATCAAATAATCAAGAGTAAACGTCACGTCCCCAGCAGGTACAGGTGGGCCAGTAGATCAGTGATCCAAACCGTTAATGTGATAGGTGTCCATGTAAATGAGTGTACCAAAAGAACTCCCAGATTTTAAAATCCTGATTGTTAATAATACAGAAGCCGATAATTAAAAAAGGACAAAGATCGGCTACGATGTCATAACTTGGAAGCAACTGTTCGTACCCACCCCGTTTGATTTGCTCTGACTAATTTTCATTACGAAAACGAAAGTAACATTTCCGTTCCAGTAAAGGGGATTTGGCGTCTGCAAAACCAATCGAAGTGATTGTAGATATCATTTACAGCAATTTCCCAATATCCTTTCTTTCCGTTTTAGTTCTTTCCACCTTATTTACGGAGCTTACACACCAGATTGTCTACGGTTTCTATTGACACGTGGAAGACAAGCACAGGATCCGGACACAGAGGTCGCCCATGCCACGGAAATCACAACGTTTCGACCTCCAGACACACGCCTTCATTTTAGGTAAGAAAATCGACCACTACCAACTTTTGGGCCCAGTTACAACTGACCTGTTACCATCATCCGACCACCCAAATTTCTGGTCGTGTGGGCCGCGGATGGCAAGGCTTTCAGTTTCAACTTTCAACTAACAACCAGAACGGACCGCCGCGCGGGTGCAAGAGCCGTGTACAACCAGCATTCCTCAGGAAGGGTTTAGACCACTACCATAGCTCACCATCCAATGGCGGTGACTCTTCAGCCGTGCACACGGTATACCTGATGGCAATCCAGACCGTCCAAATAGATGACCCTTTTGTGGATGGAGCATGAGGAAAAATTTTAACTGGGAAGATGATGATGACTATCTGATATTGCACTTGGATTTTCTTGATCAGTGTAATATTTAGACATGGTCCATCCAAAATACGTCCCATGTTTCGGATGGTCAAGATTCAGTAACCACTTGCCCTTGAGGCCGAATCCACGTTTGTAGAAAAAGCTTTTATTATTATTAATATTTGTTTGAAGGCCTTTTTTTTTTTTCTTTTTTGGGTTCTTAAGGTAACTAACTGTTTTTGAAAGGTTTTTTTTTTTTTTTTTTCCTTGGGAAGGAAATCGTTTTTTGGACAGCCATTTCTTATTAATTTCTTTTATAATGCCATATTTTTGTAAAGCTTTCCTGTAAGTTTTATTACCAGCGTGGAAAGGCTATTAGCATGCGTGTAAAGGTTAGAGATATACGTGGACTTATTCACCTGCGTATAAATGTCATTCAACTGACTGAATGGGCGTACGGGTTTTGTGCCTGTGCCATTATCATAATCGGATGCCCAAAAAATCAGATCATACGATCGTTAGGTGGGCCACACAATAAAGATTAATAAGCATCCACTCTAAGCCTTCAAATTCTCGTGGTCGCCCCACGTGATAGTCGGTCCGTCTTTCTGTTTTGGGCGTCCAACTTCCTCAGTGGGGCGAACCTTTTGGAAGGGTTAGATTCCGTACACAAACCACAGTGAGCCCGTGAATGGAGTTGTAGACAGTATCCGGTCCTCGTCCTTTCCCTTGTTTATATCAACCTCCACTTTTTGGGATTGAAATAGTAGACTTTAGTACTTTTCAATGCCAAAATAGAAAGCATCTGTATGCAAATTAACAAGAGTGGGTGTAGATATCAATTTCCCAATAAAAGAAATTCATTTATATCTTAAAGGGAATTTTACGGAAAACTTTCAAAAAAAAAAAAAATCGATTTTACAAAATAATGTCTAGTGAATCGAATTAGGTAGTTGGTTATTTTTGGGAGAGAGAATTACCAAAATGCCCTTCATTATTATTATTATCTTTTAATAATACAGTCGAGAATTGAATAGTAGGGGCTGACTTGGTATGTCTATGACATCTTGACCAATGAAATCATTGGATCGTTAGAAGTGAATTTGGATCTTTTTCATGGCGTGGCCCATCCAATGAGTGGATCTACTATATTTAATGTTCATCTGATCATCATCGTCGGGCGCATCTCTTGGACGCCTTGGATGTTTAATACAGATACCTATCCGGTCCCACAATTAACGACTTAAAACTTTCTAAAGAATAAAATAAATGAGGCATTTTGGTAATTCCACACGTCCGAGGCATTATTTGGTAAAATCCCATTTAGAGAGGAAGTTAGCCAAAAAAATCCCTACAACTTTATATATATATATATATATATATATATATATATATATACACAGAGAGAGAAAGAGATGAAGGCATGGGACCCACCTTGCTGCAACCGGGGACCAGTTCCTGAAGGAGCTTCATCCGAGCGTTGATTTTCTCCCTCCTCGCCTGCGACAAATAAAACAAAACCCATTATCTTAAAACACGTCGTTATCAATCTAATCATGGAATTAACAAAACATAATCGGAGATTACTCTTTCTGCTAAGCTGTGGCTGTCAGTTGCTTGCCCTCGACGAGCACGAACGTGAACGTAAGGAAGCTTCTCGCTTTCTTCCGTTTTCTTCTTCGAGTTTCCTTCTTCATCGCTTTTGCACTTTTTTGCAGGCGCTTTCACCTATCCAGAAAAGGAAAATTTTCAGCTCTTCACAGGGCCTGAAACCACCTTCCAGAAATAGTAAACCCATACTTTTTCCATACCTTGCTCTTCTCCCCTTCTTTCCTTTTCCCCGATCGCCGATTCTGAAGCGTCGGGCCGGAGAAAATCGGCGAGGAATTGGGGTTTGAGTAGGAATCCGTTGGCTCGACCTTCAATTTCAGTGAATTCCCAGTGGAATTTGACGGGTCGGAGCTCGTCTCCGGCGATTCCTCGGCGAAGACGGAGAACCTCGCCGCTCGCTCCACAAGAGCTGCGTTTGAAGGGAAGGTAGGGGTTCCGGCGAAGGAAAACGGTACCGGCTTCTGATTTCTCCAGATCTCGCCGGATGGGACCACTGGACACTCGACGGATTCGGGCTTGTGTAGAAGTTCCAGGGCTTGGTTAGTCGGAAGTCCGAGGAGGGCGGTGAAAGAGCTGTCGTTTTCCCGTGGCTGATCGAAGGCCGGTTGGAGGATGCTTTCCGTCATCAAGCTTTGGATATCTTCGCTGAAATGGAAGGTTTCGGCAATTTCCGGACCGTAGTGTCCGGAATTTCCAGATCCAGTGCTAGAACTTCGATTCTGCTCCATGAAGGTTCGAATTCGCAAAAAATAGAACCCGATCTGTCCAAGAAAGTCGAGAATCGGAAGTGAATTCCTCGGCAGACCCTACCCTTCTCGCATTCGCATGAAAATTTCTCTCCGAATCGAGAGAAGCACCAGTAGTATCTCGCAAAAGGGGTAAGAAATCTCTGCAAATCCCGTGGAAAACGCGATTCTTCCGTACTTGTCCGATCATTTACTGCCGAAATCAGCCTCGAACGCACTGAAACCCTAAACCGCCTATACAAAACAAGCAGAAGTAGAACTGGCAGCTGCAATGCAGCTGCGAGGTCGACAAAACCGCCTTGTAGAAGTAGCTCAGTTGAGATCACGGCGGATTTCAGCTCGGGAGAAAACCAGAATCCGAAAACCGGAAACTGCCTTTAGGAAGAAACACGATATTTGAGGCTGAGAATCGGCAGAGAAAGGGAACAATATGATGCAGCCATGGCCTCTCTCTCTCTCTCTCTCTCTCTCTCTCTCTCGTATTAACCACGGGCACTCGCTCCGGAAAACGACGCCGTTTACCCGTTTATATATGTCTTTCCTAGGGGGTGTTTGGAGCATGGGATTAGATGGGCTTAAGTGGGATAATTGCCAAAATGTAACGATTATAATGTGTCAGGGATCGTCGTCTATCCCACTTCATGTTTGGGAAACGCATTGTCATCTTGCCACTACCCGGTTAATGCTTTGTGGGCTCCACCATGATGCACGTGTTTCATTCATGCTATCAACCGTGTCATTTCATGGTATGAGCCTAAAAATGAGTTTGATCCATATCTCAAGTGGACTGCACAGTTGGCCCTAGGAGGTTTTTAACGGTGTAATTCAATCACAACTATTTTCCCATGGTGTAGTCCACCTGAGATTTATATCTACCTCATTCTTGGGATTAACCCCTAAAATTATATTTCGAAATGGATGGACCGGCATGGATAAAACACCGACATCATGGTGGGGTCCACATAGCACTGACCACTAGCCACACGAAACCCAAAGTAGGATTGCAAAACCCTTGCTCGGGCGCTGATTCCAAGATGGGGCTTCACAACCCATACCTTATGTGAGTCCCAGAGATGACATTACAACCATCCATGAGATTTGAAAACCCACTCCCACCTAATCCCATTTAAACTCATGTGCCCTAAGGGCCCGTTTGGCCGGGCGGATTGGAAGGGATAACATGGTATTGGTAGGGATTAGAAGTTAAATCCCAGGATTGGCTACGCGTGCCAAACAGACCGGGTGATCTGATCCCGGGATATAACAATCCCATGGATCTTTATACAATCCACTGACAACACCATCATTACCTTTAAATCTCATCCAATACACCCTAATCCGTTCAAATTTGCCTAGGATGTGTTTGGTTCGAGGGATTGGAAGGGATGAGAAAATTTAATCCCGGGATTGGTCGGGCATGCCAAACAGACTCGATATAGCAATCCCATGGATTTTAAGACAATCCACTGACAACACCATAATTATCTTGAGATCCATGCCATCCACCCTAATACCATTCAATCGCTTCCAATCCACCCGACCAAACGGGCCCTAAGATGACATGGTTGGGTAAGGAATCCTGTATGGACAGACGCAGATTAGCTACTGACAGTTTGAGTAGCAAGATGTGCTATTGAAGTGACGTCACCAAGTTTTGTTGGCCCCAGCATGATGTATGTGTTGAATCCACACCATCCATCCATTTAAAGAGTTCATTTTAGGGCATGATCCAAAGAATGAGACAAATCCAAAGCTGGAGTGGACCCCACCATAGAAAACAGTGGGGAGAGTGACATCCACCGTTGAAACCTTCCTAAGGTTCACGATGATGTTTATTTGATATCCAACCTGTTCATGTGTTAACGCATACATGAAATAGGGGAAAACACAAATATCAGCTCACCTTGATTGAAAACTTTTGCTGCCCTTAGAAGTATTTAATGGTGGGCGTCACTCTTTCTATTGTTTTCTATGGTGGGCTCCACTCAAACTTTGGATTGACTCATTCTTTAGACCATGTCTTAATATGATCTCTCGAGATGGAAAGACGGTGTGGATACAAAACATACATCATGGTGAGAACTCTATATTGGGCCCTAACCGTGGACTATATGCTTTGAATGAATGTATATTATATATTTTGGGATTGTTACTTATTTTCCATACATTCATTTCAAAGTATATTTTATTGTTTAACTTATTTTTATGATTGTTCGGATATTAAATTAAAAGTATAATTAATTTATGTTTTTACAAAGCATAAGTGACACTCGAAATATTAGGAATTGAGTTCGTGTTCGACCTCTAAAATTTGGAGCATCACAACAATAATCATGACCATCCCTCTCTATCCACGACCAAAAGTGACTTCCATATAATTTTTTTTTTTAAAAAAAAACTATTTTACCAAAAAGAAAATAAAAAATTCATTTCAAATGTCTTCCACATATAAGTGATAATGTGGTCGTCGGAACAAAAACAACATTTTTTTAGGGCCTTAAAAGTTGTTGGCAGTGCCCATACACTAGATAAGTTAATGGCAGTGAACATACACCGGAAAAAGCAATCGGAAGGCGTGGTGAAGGATCTATAGAAACATGTTTGAAAAGGAAAAAGAAATGCTAGAAAAGTAATAAAGGAATAAGAAGAAGAAGCTCCACACGAACATCAAATTCCAAAAAATGGGCATTTTTGTTCACTTATTCTCTAAAAAATGATCAGAAAGCCAACCTAAAGAATACATTCGAGAGGACAGATTTTTGGAGCTTTTGGTAATACCACAAGGCTGGTATTGTTAAAATCCCCAAACAAAAAATGGTGCAAAAGATTCCAAAATTAATGGAAGTAGTTAAACTCTTGCTTTCTCGAAGAGAGAATGAAATAATAATAATAATAATAATAATTTTAAAAAAAATCTTTAGCAAGATCACAACCCTACTTGCCCTATCCGAAGATTCAATTCCTTCATCCATTGAATACTTTCAGGCCATCAATGCTGAACTGTTCACAAGCTCTCAATGCTTGATAAACATTTCAACTACTTTTTTTTTTTTAATCAGGAGACAGTTTTTCAACTATAATATACTCTATTGAACGACAAAGGCAACGCTGGAAATTAGATGGGATATGAAGGAATGTGATGCCACAAGACAGAAATTTTAAAGGACACACCTTAAGGTAACTAGAACAATCTAACTCCTTCCTTTTGACATAGCCTTGTGTGCGGTTCAAACAACTAAATGCATGCTTTTACCAAATTCTAACTCATTGATTTGTATAGTTTATCCAATCCGAAACGTCAATCTGACTATGGCTGTTAAATTGAAAAATTCTATCACCTTCATCTTCACATAGATGGAGAATTTCCAATTTTTCTAATATTCCGAGGCCCCATTTTATTAGTGCCTAAAATGAATTCATTTTATTTTAGTTAATAAAAAATCATGTATCAAACATCTCGATTTCTAATACTCAACAATTTCGACAATGAATATGTATTAGAGATCAAGATCTCCAATGCATAATTATTGTTGACTAAAATGAGATCAACTTGTGTGTAGGCATCTATTAAACAGGACTTAAATTAATCCAAACAACAATAGTAAACCTAGTTGGAAGACTTCAAACACTCCTATCAAGCCTTCTTAGTGTTGATACATGAAGTTACATCTCCTTTCTTTTCCTTTAAACTGGATCTAGTATATTCTTGAAGCTCTCACATAGATTCCTATCTTGGTATAATTCTTATAATGGGCCATTTGGTAATGTAGATTTGAGTGCTTGAAATTCAAAATTCATTTGGCTGTGTGGATTCGGTGTTGGGGTTTTCTTCTGCAGAATCACACAGGTCTAGATCTAGTATAGTAATTCAATAGTAAAAAGTAATCATAGAAGAACACAAAGTTTTAACGTGGAAAACCCTTGCGGGAAAAAACCACGGCACAAAGCGACAGAAATCCACTATGAAACAGAAATGACAAGTGAGAGGACTTACCCGATTCAAACAACCTTGAATCTCACACTCGCTACACCCTTTAATTTCCCTAGAACCCCTTTAGAAAGCTTTATAAATATTCTCTATGCCCTAGAAAAGTCCTAGGGATACCTATTTATAGTTTAGGCATCTTCCCCTTTCGCACCCTTGCGAAAGGCGACATAGAATCCGCAGTCCGCATCAAATTTGGAAACGAATTTGCGTAAATATGATTGGTCGAGCAGAGTCTACGACTGGTCGTAGGACCCCCTCGACCGGTCAAGCCATCCCTTCGACTAGTTGTGAGTCCCGGACACAAAAAACGTGAACTCGCTAGACTTCGAGTCGAGCACCTCAAAAAAAAACGCTGAAGACAAAAGGGTTTTTGACAACATTCAGAAGTATTTGAAATAAACAATTTTATTATGTTTTGAAATCCTTTTCTTTAGATGTTAATCGGAATCAAATTCCAGTTTTTACTCCTTTATAACAGTAGGACAGTCGCAAGCACGCAGCATGCTAATGATACTAAAAAACAATTAAATCATCAACTACATCACCAAAATTATATCAATAGAATGATCCAAACAGTTCAAAACATTGACAATTAAAATAATGTTGGTAAGTCACCTATTTGCGATCCTATGCTTGTGGTTCCACCTGAGGTTCGGAATTTCATCATTTATTGTCGAAGTATATATTTCAATAAGCTTATTATAATCATTCCATTGAATATCCCATATGTACACTAATTTGGAATATCAAAGTTGATGTAATGACCAAATTCAAATACTCATCGGAACATAACTAAGGGTAAGGACTCGCCTTCATCTATAATTTGAAATCCGATACATTTCAAATACGAGAGCAGAAACAGGCAACTTTACAATGAGATTTAGAAATGCTAGTAGATTATCATTGAAGCCTTCTGTAATTTCCATTAATATACTAACAGGAATTGGACCTTTTTTTTTAAGATAAACAAAACTCTTTTTTATTCCCAATTGCACCAAATTATTATATGATTTGCAATGAGGAAGACAAGATTTCATTGTTGTGTTAACGTCAGTATCAAAAGCATATGGTTCCTTTGCATTGGAAAGTTTCTCTACCCACAACGGATGACCTGGAAGATAGCTAGGAAATCCCCTCCAAAGAATTTCTACTTTATTATTATTATTATTATTATTATTGTCTCTACCGGCTTACATTCAATTCTACCTTGAATGGTTATGATCGTTTTTCTTTCAGATGGCAAGGCCCACCATCTCAACTGGGTCTTACACTTGTCTAATTGATCCAATCGCCATGCTGCAACTCTGCTTCAATGGTCTAGGGATTTGCCTTCTATGTCCTCAATTCTATCCGCCCAACAAATGAGAAAAGCCCATGTTTTAGGGCGCGAACTGGGTGGTGACCCTCCAAGCTTTGCTACATGTTGTTAAGACTATGTGGGGACCACCGTGATGTATGTGTTTTATCCACGTGGTCCATCTATTTTAACAACTCAGTTTAAGGCAACCCAAAATTGAAGTATATCTAAATAACAAGTAGACCACACAAAAGAAAACAATGGGATACTAATAAATCATCTTAGAGCCTAGTGTTGTTTATTGTCAACCATGCTAATCAGTTCATTAGGGCCTGTTTGTTTTTTGGGCTCAAGTGTAATTACCATGTAAATGGGTAATAATTATTTACCTAGGTAATTACCACATCTTTTTCAATGCAAATGTGACAACTTACTTTTTTAATACTTAAAATTGAGAAATTTACAACATCAATATGAGGCCCATCGTGATGTATGTTAGTTATCCACACCGCTCATTTGTTATGCCAGTCGAATTTATGGCATGTGCAAAAAAAAGTGAGGCAAATCCAAAGCTCAAGTAGACCACAGCACAAGAAACAACGAGAATCAAATGTCTACCATTAAAAACTTCTTAGGGCCTTTAAAAGTTTTGGATCAAGCTGATATTTGCGTTTTCCCCTTATCCAAGTCTGTGTGACCCTATGAATGGGTTAGATGAAGAAAAAACCTCAATACGAGCCCAGTGAAGAAAATAACTTTCAATGGTGGACAAATTATGGTCACTGTTTTCTTTCGTGTGGGTCATTTAAGTGTTGGATTTGTTTCAGTTTTTGGTTCATACCCCAAAATGTTCTAATAAAATAGATGGACTATGCAAATATATCATATACATTGTGGTGGGGTCCATATATTTAAGTCAACACTTTTATTTCGATTTTCGAGATATAATTACTCTCATATTTTCAAACACAGTGAAAAAGTAATAATTACTTATTTACGATGATTTACATGTATCATGTAAAGTCGAACAGGCCCTTAGGTTATATGGATTTGGATGAAGTGAAAGCATAAATATAAGCTTGATCCAAAACTTCGAAAGTTGACGATGGTAGGCATTAAATTACTGTTGTTTCCTGGTGTAGACCACTTACTTTGTAGATATTTCAATTTTGAGATCATGCCTCGAAATGATCTAGCAAAATGGATGGATGGGAGGATAAAACACACACGTTACAGTGGCCCTATAGACTCTGACGCTAGATAGCTACGGTGTTGGGGTCTAAGCGAGTCCGTCCAACCGGTTTGCGTGGTGTGCCGCACACCACGGACTTAGGTGGTGTTTCGACGTCACCAAGTTATGTGGGCTCCACCCGGATGTATTTGTTATATCCAAACCGTCCGTCCATTTTGCAGAATTATTTTAGGGCATGATCCAAAAAAGTGAAGCAGATCCAAAGCTTAAGTGGACCATACCACATGGAGCAGTGGTAAGTGATTGTCTACCATTGAAAACTTTTGAGGTGCCACGGAAGTTTTGGATTAAGCTGATATTTGTATTTTTCACTCCATCTAGATCTGTTTGGCCTTATAAACAGCCTGGATGGAAAATAAACATGATGGTGGGCCCTAGGAAAGTTTCAACGGTACGGATCATTGTCCCTACTACTTTTTGTGATGTGTTCCACTTGAGCTTCGGATCTGCTTCATTTTTGGCTCACGCCCGGGAATGATTCCCCACCTGGAATGACGGTGTGGTATAACACATACATGGTCAATAGAACTTTGGGTCCTTACTCTTACTCGGGTGGTACTCTCAAGAGTTTCAACTCCTGGTCAAAGGTTCGTACCCATAGGTTTTGAAATTCCTCCAGCGTGAGTGTGCGGGGGGTGTGTGCGTGTATTAAAAATAATAATAAATAAATAAATAAATAAATGAAAATAATGATCAATAGAACTTGGTGAGGTATTGTGTATGGCACAACACGCAATCCACTTCCGTCCGTAGTTATATATATCTAGAGTACCACTGCGCACAGTCCAAGGTCCACCCGTTATGGGCCCACAACTCTCCAGTAAAAATTCAACCGTCCAAACGAACCGTACTTTGGATGGTCAAAACTTAGCAGAATTAAACTGTTAGGTCAATCCGCTTCGCTTTGTATTCTCTCATACTCCCGGCCATAACTATTCCAATTTAGATCCATCCGTTTGAACGACCCAATCCGACGGTTACGTTCGGTCCCGATGATGTCAGATTTCAGTAGGTTTCAACCTAGTGCAGTTACCACCGTATGTCATGTCCATTTCATACAACTGCAGTGGGCCCCGATCTGGTATCAGCGCACCAAGTAAAACGGAAATGCGTAACGCAAAGAAAGTAGAGGCATTTAATACTCTGGGAGAGTATGATGCTTGATACCCCAACACTCAGAAATTCTATAAGTTGCATGCATTAACTCAAGTAAACCGTCTAAATTGTCCGACCTTCTTTTCTTAAGTTGGACTCCGAAAATCAGATTGGTTTTCCATTGCTGATCTCTGATTCGTAACCATTTGTTCCTTGAAACAGGGTCATTGGATAATAGTCAATTTCGAACCGTCCAATAAATGTTCACCAATCTAATTATCAGAGAATACTTCTTTTATTTTCTTAGCTTGTTAGTAGCCCACTGACAGTTCACACTACACTATTAGCCACCCCCACTGGAATCCATACCAAGATCTCAGAAGAGAAAATTTAAAAAAACAAAAAAAAAACTACCATTTTATAAGTGTATCATCTTATAAAATTATTTGTGTGATACATCTAAACTTGCACCCATAATTTGGACAGTTTAAATGAAATTATTTGTGTAGAGCCGATGCATTTTATAAGTGTTTTTTAAGTTCCTGCGTATCATCCATCTATGGCACCAGAGTATCAAAGTTTAGTCCGCCAAGGAAAGATCTAGGAAAGGTCTGAGTATCGATCGCAATAAATGCCGGCTATTGCGGGCCCGACACAGCGGACCGTATGTCGACGTACCTGTCCTTCTGGCACTATACGAACAGGGTTTTGATAGAGTACGGTACCCACTAACAAAGTATGGTACAATCGCAGGTTTCCAAAGCCGGATGGCATCTTAAATAATTATCTTAACCGTTCATGTTCTGGAATCTATCCTGACCGGGTAATTTTAGGAAGCTTTTGTTTAACGGTGATTGCTCATAAATATTTAATGGCTCATTTAAATCCATGACTTAAAGGTCGGTATCATAAATGATTATAGAACATAGCTTCTATATGTCAGTAACGATAGCATGAACGATTCAGATCATCCTACGGATGAACTTCAATGGTGGAAACCAGCCACTGTACCATACTGCAGTACTACAGTGCCAATGCACCAAATCAAAACCAATACAACTATCTCCGTATTCGTCCTTCTACTGTTGGGTTCGTAAGGCGGGGACCAAACTCGATAAAACCCGACAGTATTTTAATAGTGGGGTCGACCTGTCGCTTTCTGGCATTTAAGGCGTCAAAAATACGACGCCCACGTCACGTCCAAGTCGACGCTCTCACTGCCGGAAGCGGATTGGCTGGTGTATCTCACACCAGCTATATAGCGCCGCTGTAGGTACATCTCGGTACGTGTCGTGCGAAGACGAGCACCGACGCTCCTCGACCTCCGAGTTGTACGAACGGGTCAAAGGAGATCAAAGTTTTATGGGCCCCACATTGATTTATTTATTATATCTACACCGTTCATCTATTTTTAGAGATAATTTTAGATCATTATTCATAAAATGAATCATATCCAAAGATCATCTAGACCACACCATAAATATCAGCTGAGATAATGATTTTCACCGTTAAAACATTTTTAGGCCCCCATAACGTTTATTTTCCATCCAATCTGTTCATAAGGTCAAAAATATCTGAATTAAGAGGAAAATCCAAAACTTCTGTGACCCCAAAAAGGGTTTCAATGGTAGACGTTCACTCCCCCACTGCTTTTTGCAGCGTGGTCCACTTTACAATTAGATCTATCTTATTTTTGTCTCAATCCTTAATACCAGCTCGAAAAAATGGATGGACGGTTTGGATATAACAGATACCTCGTGATCAGACCCACAGAACTTGCTGACGTGAATACAATAGCTGGTGTGAGGTACACCAACCAATCCGCTTCCCTCACTGCCAGGGCAAATTAAAAAAGAAGATGTATTTGATACTCCAGCGGAGTGTGATAGTTGATACTCAGCCATTCATAATTTATATATGTTGCATATATTAATTCAAATTAAACAGTCCGAACTGTATGAACCACTATTAATAGATTATTTTTATAAAAATAGACACATATAGATTATATTTATTACGATTTAAGGACACTAATTAGATGAATGCAATAGACCGTTCAATTTTTTATTTCAACGGCAGAAATTTACAATAGATCTCCACCGATCATCTTTACATAGATTATCAAATCATCTGGACGCCTTTTTGTTTTCTGCTCGTCTGAGTTTCAGTCCATAATTTCGAAAGTTTTGTCGTTTTTAGTTTGATTGTTGATATATAAATGGCACTTTTAATTTTTATTTTTCTATAGTGCTGCGCACACCGTGCAAGGTTATAAAATTTCCCCAGAATAGCTTTTTTAAAGACCGGACTTTATGGACGCGGATTGCGTGCCCGGACGGTAAAGTGATGTAAGTTTTTTATCCACGCCGTTCATGGCTTTTATCAGACCATTTTAACTTATGAATGAAAGAACGAGGCAGGTCCACAGCTCCAGTGGACCACACCAAAGGAAGATGCAGTGATAATGACACCCACCGTTGAAACCTTTATGAGGGCCACTGTGATGTTGTTTTTACCATCCAACCTATTAAGAAGGTCATGTAGACGTGGATGAAGTGATCCGAAGCTTCTCTAGCTCCCAAGAACTTTTTAATGGTAGACGTTCAATCCCCAATGTGGTCCATTTAAGTCTTTTACCTGCTTAATATTTTGCATGATACCTTAAAATGATCCGAGACAAACGATGAACGGCGTGGATAAAACACTTACATCATCGTGGGCCCGACAGTGCCCTGCCCGGACGGTAGTCCGCTCCGGGCAGGGGTAGGACGCAATCCGCGTCCGGAATTTACATAGATGCATCAACACAAGCTAAGTCCTGGGCAGACATCCATCGTAATCCACAACTAATGTAAGCCACAACACGGGGAACAATAGGGGTGTGGTGCCAACCATAGATTTTGTGTATATTTCAAACAAGTTGATCAGGTGTTACTCACCCAGCTGAAAAAAATATTAAAAAAATCAGCCTGATCAAAAGCTATTGCAGTCCATACCACTCAACTTATAAGATTTAAAAAAGAAATAATTAGCAAAGTAGACAGTGTCTTTTAGGGTAATTAGTTTTTTCGCCGGGAGAAAACTTAGACGACGGAAGGCGATTTTTAGGGTACGGACGGACCAAAATACCCTCAGTTAAGGTAAGAAGCAGGTGAAAAAGGAGGGTTATTTTCGTCCGAAATAGGTTCTCCGTACGGTGGTCTATTTTGGTTATCTAAGTTTGTGGTCGGTCGCGTGGGGTCGAATAGGTGAAAATTCGTGCCTATAGTAAAAAATTACCCTTTAAAAAATAAATATTTACATTGTGACTGTATGCAATACGGTGGCCTTGAGTAACTAAGGCCAGGTGCATAGCCAACGGAGAGGGTCGTTGGGCTAACTTGCTTTAGGGGGCGTTTGAGATTAGGTGGGAATGTGGGATAGAATTGCTTTAGACAGTGCAATTCCATGCAGCATTTAGAGAGGATGCGAAAGGTGGAGATTAGGTGAGATGGAATTGCATTTAGTCCCGGGGAATTGCATTTAGTCTCATGCGGGATTTCGGTAGATTTTAAAATTCATTACACATGTGAGCCCCATATTGGGGCATGTGTTTATCCATGTCATCCATCCATATACACTATTTACACATATGACATTCTAATAATATATGTGTAAGTGAACAACATTCATTGTAAATTTGGTCGGTTGATTACAATTCCATGCTCCACCTGTAACAACCTTAAATTTCGGTGCATTAAAAAAATTAAAATAAATATTTAAATATTTTATTTTTAAATAAAAAATAAAAATAAGTCAATAGTTGAGTTGGTAGAAACATTTTTAGTTGAGAGAAAGGTTTAGGGATTGATTCTTGGAATAGTAATAATAAAATTTTAAAGGTTTCTACTTAATAAAAAAAAAATGAAGCTCTGGAGAATAAGGGAGAGGAGATTATAAGAAGGCTCGATCAAGTAAGTTATAATCGTTTGATTTTTTAATTTTTTATTATGTTGTTAATTTCTTCTTGATCTATACAATGGATGGTGTGGATTATCCACACGATCATTGTATAGGTGTGTAGAGTCAATTTTAATAAAGTGATATTTTATGATTTCAGATCTGGTTAGTAATATTTTAGGATATATTGAATGGATGGAATCTGATTGTGCTAAGATAGATCTGTACGGATCATATGATCTTTAAGGCTAAAATATATAAGAGCCCTAATTTTCAGCTTAATCTAACCGTTGGATGGGCCACATTAGTCAGATTTAGAAGTGTTTAATAAAAGAATCTTAAATTTTTACGCAAATGTTGGTATCACTTGGCGTAGAAGGTCGAGATGGGCCATCGGTGTGTGTATGGTTAGATCCACACCATCCATCTAATGTATAGAGGCAAAACATGATAACACCTCAAGAATTTGGATGATCAAATTATCCGGTGGGCCACCCTGATTAATTATTTGACATTCAATTTTAGGATCTTAAAAAGAAAATCTAAATCTTGATAATTAAATTTAAATAAATATATAATTTTAATTATTTGATTATTTAGGATTTGGCCACTTAGGATGTATATCAAGGTGGGTCCCACCATGTAAAATAACTAGATGAATAATAATGTTCCTGTTATAACTGATAGGATCTCTGAATTCAAACCAACTCATTTACCTTATGGATTCTACACTATCAGACTCAGGTGAGTAACCCAACTTATCTCACAATTCATTAAAATTAAAATAAATCGTTTATGATTGTTTGATTGATTGATATATTGATTTAAGTATTTTGTTATGATAATTGTATGCTAAATTCATATATAAATATTTTGATCCAGACAACAATGTCAAATATGAAAACGATACATTCATACATTATTCATCATTACATTTACATCATGCATGGTCGATCCTAGAGGCCTTCCTTGGAAGAAATGTCGATTCTGGTAGAGCGTTACCACATACGAGCTATGCCCAAGCCTATCGAAAGGTAGAAACCTACCTAACGGGTGGATGCAGGTTGACGACCTCCAACCCAAGCAGATGGATGATTATCCCATCTGATGCATTCATAAATTATTTACATCCATATCGTTGTACATCTATTTTTATGTTATTTTAATTGCTATGATTATGAACCATGCTTGGTTATTTCTTTAAGTCTGGCCAGCTTACCTTTTTATTGATGGAAAAACCGTACAGAGAAGTCATTAGCAGATGATGTGACGCAAGAACCGGAAGGATGCACCGTACCTGAACATGATCCATGTGAAATATGACCATACTTATTTGAAGATAAAGTGGCGGCATTAGACCATTTTTGATTGCTTACTAGCATAGATTAATTAACGTAAAATGCATATCAGTATTGATGTTGAGATTTTAAGAAATTATTTAAATTTATTTCATTGAAACAATATTAGTATGGAATAAACATAATTATAGTACGATGATATAATAAATGAATGATTTTTAAGGTTTATTTTATTTTAAGAGTTGTCAAGATTTATATATACCTGGTTGATTGGTGCTAAGTATTATGTATGTATGATGAGATTATAGTGAAACTTAAACTGAATATAATTATCATCTCTGATTAAACCGATTAAGTAATTAAATTAGTACACTTTGTGTACGAGTTATGAACTGAAACTCGAGTCTGAGGGTGCACATTTTGTAGCCGAATTTCGGGGCGTGACACCACCAAACTTTTTTTTAAAACCCACATACACACACCGCACACACTCACACCATGGTGGGATTTCACCACCTATGGATACTCGAACCCTTGATCGAGTGTTGAAACTCTTGAGAGTCTACCACCCGAGCAAGACCGAGCTAACTCAAACCCATGCTCCACCAAACATGATTTGTCTTAATCCAGTGTTTTTCATTAGCAAAAATTGTATCCCAAACATGGGATTGAATGGCTACAATACCATGGTATTTCCAGACATACAATCATTATGTAATAATGTTGTTAATCCCATCTAATACCATTCAATTCCACGGACTAAACACGCCCTTAGGTTCTTAAAGGGCTATTTGGAAATACCAAAGCTAAGTAGGTGGAACTTTTATGAGATCCATACTGTTCTTCGATGGGTTGGTTCGCATTAACCATTGAAACAAAAAATCTTGATGATAGGAAATTGAGTAGGTCTCACCGTATATGAAAATAGTTTAAACAAAAAATCATAATGATTAAAAATTAGGTAGGCTACACCATTGAAAATAGCTGTGATGAAAAGTCCACTATTAATTTTGTGTAGGACTCGTTGTAGTATTTGTATAATGGTAATCCATTCATTTACTGTTGCTCATTCGGTTGAAAGAGTTATCCAAAAATCACAGGATTCTAAAGGAGCCGTACCATGTAAATTCATGTTTTAATTAAAACATTTTGGAGTGGCCTATAGGAGTCATCCTGACTTTTGGGATGACATGGTGTGGGCTCGGTTCTCCCACGTTAGTGAAAGTGGGACGCATATAAGCTGGTGTGGTGATGTGTTAGGCACTATAAACTTACGATGTATGCATTTTATATTTATGTCGTCTTCACGTTTTGTGAGGTTAATTCAGGATAAATTCATAAATGAAGCAGATTGGAAGCTCAAGCAAACAACACAAGGATAACAATAGTAAATTAATATTTGTGTCTTTACTTCATCTAAGCCTGTATGACAGTGGATGGCAAACAAATATTATCGATGGGTCTTAAGAAGGTTTCAACGGTGGTTGTCATTGTTCGCTTTTTTAATGTGTGGTCCACCTGAGCTTCGGATCTGGTTCCTTTTTTTGTACATGCCTTAAAATGATATAAAAAAATAGATGGACGGTGTGGATATAAAACACATACACAAAAGTGGCCCCACAGCGGACAACACGTCAGCACACCACTGCTAGGGATGGCATGTACAACACCACCTAATCCATGTCCGTGAAAGTGACACTGGCGGAAGCGAATTGGCTGGTGTACCACTCACCAGCTATATCATTGTTGTAGGTACGTGTCATGCGAGGACGAGCAATGACGCTCCTCAATCTCCGAGTTATACGAACAGTTCAAAGGGGAAACGGATTGGCTACTCCCCCTGCCACCAGCTTCGTGGCAGGTGGTCGATGCTCTGTGGGCCCCACCATGATGTATGTGCTTCATCCATTCTGTTCATCCATTTTTAAAGATCATTTTATGGCTTGACCACAAAAACGAGAGGGATATAAATCTCAGGTGGACCACACCACATGAAAACAATAGTGATTGGATATCTACCATTAAAATCCTCCTAAGGACCACTATACTGTTTATTGGCATCCAATCTGTTGATTAGGTCATACACGCCTAGATGAAGAGAAAAAACAAAGATCAGCTTGATCCAAAACTTTTATGGCCCCCAAAATATTTTTAATGATAGACCCTCATTCAACACTGTTTCCTGTAATGTAGTCCACTTGAGATTTGGATATAACTCATTTTTGGACTCGTATAGTAAAATGATCTCTAAAAATAGATGGATGGAATGGATAAAACACATACATCATGGTGGGCCCCACATAGCACCGACCACCAGCCATTAGCTGATGTAAGGGGGAGTAGCCAATCCGTTGCTATTCAAAGGAGATCAAAGTTACATGGCCCCCACAGTGATGTATTTATTATATATATATAGCTCATCTATTTTTAAAGATCATTTTAGAGCATTATACAAAAAATGAATAATATCCAAAGATCATCTGGACCACTCTACAAATAGCAACGGAGATATGATTTTCACCGTTAAAAATTTCATAGGGCCCACCATAATGTTTATTTTCCATCAAATCTGTTCATAAGGTCACAAAGACCTGAATGAAGAGGAAAAACAAATTTCATATTGATCCAAAACTTCTGTGACCCCAAAAGGGGTTTCAATGGTAGACGTTCAATATCCCACTGCTTTTTGGTAGTGTGGTCCACTTGATAGTTAGATCTGTCTTACTTTTCGTCTTAAGCATTAAGACGAGCTCGCTAAATGGATGGACGGTTTATATATAACACATACCTCATGATCAGACCTATAGAACTTGCTGACGTCAATAGATGAACGACATAGATGAAACACATAAATCATGGTGGGCCCACATAACACCGACCATCAGCCATTGGCCCGTGGCAGGGGGAGTAGCCAATCCGAATCTGAGGGACACAGATGAAACACATAAATCATGGTGGGCCCACATAGCACCGACCATCAACCATTGGCCGGTGGCAGGGGGAGTAGCCAATCCAAATCCGAGGGACACGGGCACTCGGCGGGGGAAGCGGATTGGCTGGTGTACCCCACATGAGCCTTATAGCTACTGTATTGACGCCGACAAGTTCTATGAGTCCGATAATGAGTTATGTGTTATATCCAAACCGTACATCCATTTGACGAGCTCATATTAAAGCTTGGGAAGAAAAATAAGATAGATCTAACTATGAATTGGATGACATTGCAAAAAGCAGTGGAAGATTGAACATCTACCATCGAAACCCTTTTTGGGGTCACATAAGTTTTGGATCAATATGAAATTTGTTTTTCCTCCTCATTAAGGTATTTTTGACCTTATAAATAGATTTGATGTAAAATAAATATTATGGTAGGCCTCGGGAATTTTTCAACGGTGAAAATTGTTACCTCCGCTGCTATTTATGGTGTAGTCGAGATGATCTTTGTATATGATTCATTTTTTAGATAATGCTCTAAAGGGATCTCTAAAAATAGTTGAATGGTGCTAGTCTTCGCAAAACAGGTACCTACGGCAGCAATATAGCTATATAGTATATAGCTGGTGTGAGGTACACCAGTACAATCCGCTTCAGCTTCGGCTTCCGCTTCCGACGCCGGTAGGCGGTGGCTAAATAGCGGACGCGGATTTCTTGTGAAAGGAAGTTTCTGTGCGGGAAACTTATGTGGTGCCTATTGAGATGTTTATGAGAAATTCACACCGTTCATCTGTTTTTTGAGATCATTTTAAGACTAAAGACCAAAATTAAGCGGTACCCAAGGCTCAAGTGGGCTACACTAAAGAAAAATGTGTGTAGGGAAATTTCTGCAGTTGAAACGTTCTAGCATCGACAATGATGTTTACATGACATCTATACCGTTTATAACCTCATTCATGTTGGGATTAAATGGAAACATAAATATAATCCTGATTCAAAGCTTATGTAGCCACACCAATATTTTAACTGTTGACGTTCAATACTTACGTTTTTGGCCCACTTGAGTATTTGATATGGTTCATTTTTTGTATTATGTCCTAAAATGAACTTACAAAACGGATGAATGTAGTGGATTTCTCAAAAACATCTCCTCAGGCCCACCTAAGTTCCAGCGCAGGAACTTACTGTGAAAGGCTTTCGCAGGGAATGGCGCGAGGTCCATAGATAGCGCGAGGTTATGGAAACGGATTGGCTACTCCCCTGACACCTGCTCCGTGGCTGGTGTTCGGTACTCTGTGGGCCCCACCATGATGTATGTGTTTCATCCATTCAGTTCATCTATTTTTAAAGATCATTTTATTATATATCCTTAAAATGAGAGGGATATAAGTCTCAGGTGGACCACACCACATGAAAACAATAGTAATTGGATATCAACCATTAAAATCCTCCTATGACCCACTATACTGTTTATTTGACATCCAATCTGTTGATTAGGTCATACAGGACCAGATTAAGAGAAAAAACAAATATCAGCTCGATCCAAAACTTTTTTGGCCTCCAAAATGTTTTTAATGGTCGACCCTCATTCAACACTGTTTCTTGTAATGTGGTCCACTTGAGATTTGGATATACCTCGTTTTTTGACTTACATTGTAAAATGATCTGTAAAAATAGATGGATGGAATGGATGAAACACATAAATCATGATGTGGCACACATAGCACCGACCACTAGCCATTGGCTGGTGTCAGGGGGAGTAGCCAATCCGTTCCCCAAGGTTATACAGTGTTCCCCTCTCAAGAACTGACGCGTGTCTACGTTGTGCGTTGCGGCACGAAAACGCTCATTCACACGTGCATCCGGGCCTGTGACGTACAAGGACCAGTGCGACGGCGCTGCAGATGCATGTTAAGACGGATGACGGAACGCAAGGGAAGCGGATTAGGTGTTACCCGGGTAACACCTTAATTGGTGTTACGATGACCATGTGGGGCCCACCTTGATGAATTTGTTTCATATCACGCCGTCCATCCGTTTTTATACCTCATTTTATGAAGTTCTTCCAAAAATTTAATATATCCAAATTTCATTTGGACAACACCGCTGGAAATAGTGGTGAGTGACCATTAACAAAGTTTCTTAGGCTACAATCACCACTTTTTTCCCGTGGTGTGGTCCATTTAAGATTTTTATTTGCTTAATTTTCGAGTCCACATCCTAAAATAAGTTGAAAAAACAGATCTACGGCTTGGATATACGGAATATCATCAAGGTGGACCCCACAGTAAAGTTAACACCCACTAAGGAGTTAGCCGGGTAACACCTAATCCTCTCCCGAGCACAAGGATCCGATATGATATTGTCCTTTCTCTACTTAACAAGTGGGAAGGAAAACTGTTCACTTTGACCGTCCATCTTGTTCGGTCCACTTTACATGGAAAATGGTTCAAAATTAACAAAGGTCAAATGATCATATTCATCTCATCAGATGGATATTTAGTAACTGTAGAAAACAAAAGTAACAAGCAGTAAAACAGATGGTTGGAAAAAGTGAAGAGAGCAGACAGGTGGGATGATAAAAAAGATGTGATTTTTTGAAATATAACCTATCCATGACTGGGCGAACTACCTGTCTTTTCTACCCCTGAAATTTGTGGAAGCGGATTGGCTGGTGTACCTCACACCAGCTATATAGCTGCTGTACTGACCTGAGGAAGTTCCGTGGGTCTGATTATAAGGTATGTGTTATATCCAAACCGTCCATACGTTTGGCGATCTTGCCTTAAGTCTTGAGATGAAAAATAATACAGATATAACTATCAAGAGGACCACACTGCAAAAGCAGTGGGGGATTGAACATCTACCAATGAAACCCTTTTCAGGGTCACAGAAGTTTTCCATCAACGTGAAATTTGTTTTTCCTCTTCATTCACATCTTTAACAGATTGGATGGAAAATAAATGTCATAGTGGGCCCTACGAATTTTTTAACGGTGAAAATCATTATCTCTGCTGCTATTTGTCGTGTGGTCCATCTGATCTTTGGATATGATTCATTTTTTGCTCTAAAATGATTTCTAAAAATATATGAACAGTATAGATATAAAGAATACATAATCATGGAGCCATGTAACTTTGATCTCCTTTGAACTCTTCATACAACTCGAGCTTGAGGATCGTCAGTGCCCATCTTCGCACGACAGGTGACCACAGTAGCTATATAGCTGGCGTGTGGTACACCAGCCAATCTGCCTTGCTGAGTTTGATGTTTGATAAAGCTAGCGACCTAACACCACCAACCAGCTAGCTGGTGTCAAAACTCTATAAACCCACCAAAATATGTGTTTTATCTAAGCTGTCCCTCCACATTGTTAGCTTATTTCAGGCACGTCCCAAAATGGGCAGATCCAATCACAGTGGACCATGCCATAAGGAAACAACATTTTATGAACGTCCACCATTATAAACTTCTATTGGCTCATGTAATGTTTATTTTCCATCTAACCTGTTGATAAGGTCACACATACTTGGATGAAAAGAACACACAAATAAATTGGTTGCCTCAAACAGGTTTACAAGTGCGAGTATTCAATCTTAAATAATTATGGTTTACTTGAGATTTAAATCTACCTCATTTTTTAGCTCATGCCTTAAAATGAGTTGCAAAGATGGATAAAAGACATATAAAACACATACATCATATTGAGGCCATAGTGCTTTGACACTAGCAGGCTGGCTGATGTTGGGCGTTGGGGTCACTGGCCAAAAACCTCGTCCCATATACAGGCACTTAAAAATCATACACGTAGCATACATGGACTCAAGATGAACTGTACAAATTTTGGGAAGCACTCTAGATGAGTCATCTTAAAAAGTACACAGCTTTATCCAAAGATCCTGACTTTTGATTTACATCCATTTCTCTGGTGAATCCACACCGTTTAATTTTCTTTCCTTGCGTAGGTCTTAAATTTCCACCAGTCAGGCTGAAAATATCAGTGTAGTTTAGGATTTTGATAGCCATCTAAATTGGGACCCACCATTTGGATGGTTTGAAATAAGTCACCTGTATGTCACATGAGCAATTTCTTAGTGCCTAGGTATGAACCGTCGCATACTTCCAGAGCAAGTTTTTCTTTTTGCAGGCAGTAGTGGTGATCGACTTACATATAGACAGTTAAGTGTGAAACTCTTTTTTTCCTTCGTCCTTTTTTATCTAGCAATTTTACAGAGCCAATGTTGCAGGGACCATGGACAATAAAAAGGTCTGTTGGTCCACCTTGATGTGTACTTGACATCCGTTTCATCTATCGTTGTGCCAGCTTATGTTAAAAGATAAAAATCCAAAAGTAATGCCCATCCAAATCCCAAGTGGACCACACACGTGAACTGTGGGAATGAAGATGCCTACCATTAAAACCACCCCAGGGCCTAATGAAGTTTTGGATGAAGATAGTAATGTATAGTAGGTTGCAGATACTTTCGTGATAAAGATGGACCAGGTAAATAAATTTTGATTGAAGATGGAAATGAATTAGAACCTTAAATCAATTATATCTCACAAAATGAAATGAATTTTTCAACACATTATATATGATTTTGGGGCAGGAGAACTTACTTAAGCCAACCAACACCTATACGCCAAAATTTGCAAGATTTCATATGATCAACAATCAAAAGTCTGGTTTAGTTTTATTTTTTACTATAAATAATAAGTTTTATTTCAAGTATAACTTAATTTTGATCTTTTAAGTTGTAGAAGTCATGCCCAACATAAAAAAGCGTAGAAAAGTTACAAGAATAATGTAGTTAAGCCAAATTAGACATGTACTATTTGTTGGGATGCCTTGCACAAACCTTAGGATCTAGCCTCCCGAAACAAACCAAAATTATGGATAATAAAGCAATGAAATAAATCAAAGCATCAATCACACACCACACAAGAGATTTTTACGTGGGAAAACCTCAAAGAGGTAAAAACCACGGGACCTCGATCAGAATCCAGATCAACAATCCACTATGAAGTAGAACGTTTAACCTTCTTCACTCACGCAGAGTGGATGAACAATAAGAGAAATAGAAAAAATGAAGAGATCTAACCGATCATGAGGACATAGAAGCGCTGAGATATAAATTGCAAAGTAGAAAAACCTCCCCGAGCAGAACCTCCCTTTTATAAGCTTCCTCTCTCTCTTTCTCCCTCTCTCTCACCTTTGATAGTCCTCTTGTATTTTTCTCATCAACACAATCTATATAGAAAAATCCTAGGGACCCCTTTTTATAGTTTTAGGAAACTCCTTTTTCGCATCCCAGTTGCGAAAGGACTTGCATGATCCTAGTTGCGAAAGGACTTGCGCATCCTATTTGCGAAAGGACTTTGCGCATCCCAGTTGCGAAAGGACAACGGGTCAAAAAAACTCATCAAATCTCCTCCTTTTTGACCCAGGAGGGATTCACCTTCTTTAAGCCAGTCAGGTTTCTACAAACCTCAAACTTGCCCTTAAGCAAGGCCTTGGTCATCATATCTGACCCATTATCGTCCGTGTGGACCTTCTCAAGTGTAACACCTTTCGTCTAAAGTATCCACGATCCAGTGATACCGAATCTCTATGTGCTTTGACTTGGAATCCGACTTGGATTCTTGCTCAAGTGTATAGCACTCGACTATCGCAATGATAGACCACGTGCTCCTCCTACTTTAGGCTAAGTTTCGTAGGAACCTCTTCATCCAAAGCATCTCTTTACATGCCTCTGTGACCGCAATGTACTCGCACACGTAGTTGACAATGCTACGATCTTCTCGTAACTTGCTTCGCTAAGAAACCGCTCCCCCGCAAATGTGAACATGAACCCGATGTAGACTTCCAGAGTCTATGTCACCGCCATATCTGCATCCGTGTAGCCCTCTAACACGGGTTTACCGTCACCATAGCATAGGCTCAACTGGATGAGCCTCTTAGATACCGTAGTATCCATTTCACCATTGCTCAATGCTCTTTGCCAGATTGGCAAGATACCTGGCCGACAACACCAACCGCATATGCTATGTCCGGGCGTGTACACACCATAGCATACATCAAACTTCCTACGCCGACGCGTAGGGTATCTTCTGCATCTCTTCCATACGCCTTCGTCTTGGGACACCGCCTGCTGTCGCTCAATCCTGAAGTGACCATCTAGTAGAGTCTTGACCGCCATTTGCATTCATATTGAACCGCTCAGGACTTTCTCAATATATCGCTCTTGTGATGACGGAGCTTCCCGCCGCTTCGTCACGGGTTATCTCCATTCCTAGGATCTGTCTGGCAGCGGGCCCAAGTCTTTCATCGCAAAAGACTTGCCAACTCCCTCTGTTTCAACTGTCGATCTTTGATGTCTTTTCCCATGATGAGCATGTCATCAACGTATAATAAGCAGAACTAAGAAATCAACCGAGAACTTGCGCGTGAACACACGTGTGGTCCAGACCCGTTCTGTCATACCCATGTTTCAACATAAACGAGTCGAACTTATACCATTGCCGTGGAGCTTGTTTCACCCCATACAAGCTCTTCCTCACCTACACACCATATGCTCCTTGCCTTTGACTTGAACCCCTCCTACGGTTGGTGCATGTAGATCTCTTCTTCCGGTCACCATGAAGAAAGGCAGTTTTAACATCTAACTGCTCTATCTCCAGATCTATGCTAGCCGCCAACCCAAGCAACACCCGTATGGATGTCATCTTCACCACTGGTGAGAATATCTCCTCGAAGTCTATGCCTTTTCTCTAACCAAACCCTTTCACCACAAGTCTGGCCTTGAACCTCCTCTGTGAATTCTTCTGCTCAATCTTCTTTCTGAACACCCACTTGTTGCTCAGAGCTTTCTTGCCCTTAGGCAATTTCACCATGTCATAGGTGTGGTTCTTATGCAAAGATTCTATCTCCTCTTGCATAGCTTTCAACCACTCCCCCTTATGCTCGTCGGCTAGGGCCTCAAAATAATCTTCTGGCTCTCCCCCATCGGTTAGCATAATGTACTCATACGACGAGTACCTCTTGGAGGGCTGTCTGTCCCTAGATGACCTCCTCACCTGTGGCTCAACAGGTGGATCAAGTGGGGGTTGCTCCCCTGGTCCATCTTCTAAAGGAACTCTCTCATCCTCTGCACCTTGCTGTACTCCCCCGTCATCAGGCACCATGGGAGGAGTAATCGGATCCATGTCCTCTAGCTCACCTGAACTAGACTGGTTCTTCTCTGGCTTACCAATGTCTTCGATACACTGATCTTGAAAACCACATCTCTGCTCTCGACGAGCTTTTTCTCGGTCGGATCCCATAACTCAGTAACCGAATTTTTCATCACCGTACCCCAAAACACACACTGCCTGATCTTCATATCGAGCTTGGACCTCTCGTCCTTTGGTACGTGAACGGATGCCCTGCATCCAAACACCCCGAGATGACTATACGATGCATCATGTCCAGTCCACACCTTCTCAGTACTTCTCCATTCAACTAGGCCGATGGAGACACGTTTATCAAATACACCCGTGCTGTATTGCTTCTCCCGAATGTCTTGGGCAACTTCGCATGGGATAACATGCATCGATTCTCTCAACATAGTGCGATTCATTCGCTCGGCCTACACCATTATCTTTGGGGGTCTTGAAATCTGTCATCATGCCGTATACCACAGGACTTGCAAGACTCGTGAAAGTCGCCAATGTATTCACCACCATTGTCGGTGCGTATGCACTTCAATGGTCTACACTGTATCTCTTTCGACCATAGCATGAAACAACTTAAACACATGCAAAGACCTCGTCCTTGGATTTCAAAGCATAAACCCAAACCCTCCTAGATGCATCATCTATAAAAGTGACAAAATACAATGCCCCACCCAAGGGTTTTGTCCTCATAGGACCACAAACATTAGAATAAACCAAATCTAATGCATGCACTTTATTAACATGAGAAGCGCGGTTTAATGAATGAAACTCATCTTTGTTTCACGATAAACAATCAAGACAGTTTTGAGAGGCATACTGTCACGTCGGAAGGAGTTGCTTCCTCGCTAGTAGAAGTTGAAGCCCTTTTTCACTTATGTGGCCTAGACGCCGTGCCACATGTCAATAGCCGAATCTTCGTGCGTTCAACCCACCCTTGCACATACTGACATTTGCCTTGTACAGGGTGCAACACTTCTTTCCTCTAGCCACGATCAATGAACCCTTGATGAGCTTCCATCGCCCACCAGCAAACCGGCTTTCATATCCATCATCATCCAACCTTCCCGTCGACATCAAGTTGAGGCGAAGGTCTGGGATATGCCTCACGTTCCTGAGAACCAATGTGCAGCCCACATCAGTTTTCACACAAATATCACCGACTCCCACGATATTTGATACACTAGAATTTCCCATCTTCACAGTCCCATAGTCACCTGACTTGTAGCTTGTGAAGGTATAACAACCCGAATTTTCAGGACCCGAGTACACGACCCGTTTCCCAAAAACCCGAGTGTTAACCTTAAAGGATGGTCAAATATATATTTTTCTTTTCTTCTTTTATCAGAGTAAGCAGATGAGCGTAGAATGGACAAGTAAGCATAAAGGAAAGTTCCATTATCATTTAGAATATACAAAAAAGTGCCCATAATGACTTATACAAACCAATGTCCTCATTCTTACCATTACAAAATGAAGTAATATTACATGTGAAATAAAGTAAATTACAACAAATTTGAGATATGAAATCTTGTAGCAACCCTTAGCAAATATAATCATGCACCCTTATCAACCATAGCCTGCTCCTCATCAATATGAACATGAATGTCGTTGGAGCCACCTGCGCTACCTGTACGGTTATATATTTGATGGATGAGTGGCCAACTCAGTGTGAACTCCCCTCAAGATTACACACCGCCGCATTAGGTAAGAATAGTTATAAAATAGAGCATACAAAACAATACATTATGCAAATCTTATTATGTGCATGGATGCGTGAAGTATGCAATCATCGCCCCGGGGATGCTCATCCGTGCGATCATCGAACACGGGAAACATCATCCGGTCGGGTCCCCATGCGATCGTCGACCGGGTAAAACATCCGGACGGTCGGTGCCCGGGTAAAACATCAGACAGTAGATGTGTGGTGGTCATCAATATTCAACATTAGGCGTGTCGCGGGGCATGAAGATCCAGGGTCATCATCATAATCGAATGACTGGTCATAAGCGCAACATTCAGCGTAATCGCAGGGCAAAGTGATCCAAGTCATCGAAATATGCCATGTATGCATGATTAGCCAATCCGTTATTAATTCAATTACAACCAGCAGGTTTAATAAGCTCAAAGATCACTACGGGGAGCACAAGGCCCAGCGTAGGCCGACAGCTCGGGCATAGTGTCCCATTCCACCATCACGGCTCATGAGGCTACCACCTTAGGATGTTTAATGGAAACCCATCGACTAGTGGCCAATCATATTACAATATGTGAGGCTTACCATCGCATGGTTGCACAGATATAAAACATCGAACCCATGTAGGGAAAGTATCAAATAAAACCACGTAGGGCGAGTATCAAAATATGCCACATAGGGCGAATATCAAAATCATACGATAAAGACCATCCTTAAAAACCATTGGGCACGACAACCCTGGATGGTAGGCCCACATCAATTATCCATCTAGACCACCACTCAAAAACCACCGAGTCGAAGGTCCATTACGATCACAACTAGTCAAGTTACATCCCAAGTATGGGTGTACATTCATACGTGGGAATTTCCCACTAATGTACCAGTTTAGGTTCCGTAAGCAATCCACAAATAATCCACAAGCATGAACAATTATACAGGAAAATCATAAAGCATGTAAGACAGCAATTTGATTTCTATCAGCTAACACATGTGATTATAAGGAGAGATATCAATTATGAATTTAAATAAAAACTATAACTTAAGCTAATGAGAAGATGGAAAGCTCAAGGGGAAGAATCATCACCTTATACTTTGAACCGCCTACCAGTGTTGCTAGAGAATGCGCCTAAGCCCTTAGAATTGTATCCTAACACAAATCATGAACTGTGCAATTAGATCCAAGTTCTACATACCACCTAGGGTTTAAGATCATCGCCTAGGGTCATCTTTTAGGGTTTTAATGTGGGATTAGGGTTTTATCCTAAAGTCTAGCCCCATACTCGGATTTTTTTGGATTTTATTCTACAGTTTAGTTCTAGGCTAGATAATTAGGATTTTAATGTAGAGTTTACGGTTTCATTTTAGGGTTTAATTCTAGGTTTAGATTCTATGTTTGATTATGGAATTTGAATTCTATCTGGTGTGGTCATTGACAATATTATTAGAGGGAATAATGAATGAATAAAAATAATCAAATAAATTAGTTATTAGTTTTAGGAATATTAACGATGGCTACTATCATACTAGAATTACCCAACGATAACCTACGATGAATATTAATGCTAATAGCTCCAAGGCAATTATTAATATTAATAATATCACTAATGAAGTACTTAAATTTAACTGATAATCATTTTGATGTAAATAAATAGTATGTCCTAATGTAAATGTTAATATTTTAAGAACAACGAAATGAAATGCTAATATCTTAATAATGACAACTTCCATATGTATTAGCCAATGTCGGTATGGATAATTTATTAATGATAATATATTTCAAGTGATGGGTGTCATACTAATATCATTTAATAGTAGTTTCTAATATTAACGTAGTGGATGTGGTGGCTATCCATGATCAATAACTATCATAACACTGTTTAGGAGTGACAAATGAAGTACTTAAATTTAACGATTGTAACTAACATTAGTATATGTAGTTTATTAATGATGAATCATGTTTGGTATTAACAAATCTAATGATGATTGTGATGATACATTATAATCAAAATAATCTTTATATGGAAGGGAAACGTGGCTCACCTAGGTCGACTCGGTTCGAGTCAAGTTGACTCGGCTTACGCACCACCACCTTGGTCACTCTCTCTCTCCTTCTCTCTTTCTTTCTCCCTTTCTTTTCTTTCTTTTCTTTCTTCCTTTCACTCCCTCTCTTTCTTCACCTGCTGGAATGTCCAGCAAGACATGGACCCAGTCCAAACCCAACTTGACCCAGTCAAACTCGGTTTCGGTAGAGTTGAAATACCCCCAAAGACCCACACTCTCTTTTTTCACTGATCCCTTTCCTGCATCAATCTACCGACCTTGCGGTCCAGCCCAAACCGAACTCGGTCATCCCCGACTCATGACACATGTCGCGACTCACCGTTTGGACTCGCCAGCGAGTCAGGTAGTGACTCAGTGCAACACCACGCTGCAACGCTTCCTCCTCTCTCATCCGTTTTCTCTACTTCTTCTTTCTTCCATTTTCTATCTTCGATTCTCCTTCTCTCTTTGAGGCCCGGCAACAACATTGGGTTCGACCCGATTGCGACCCAACCGAGTTGAGGCAATGGCTCGGCCAAGTGAGTACCTCCATGGTGCAATGTACTGCACACCCCTACACTTCTCCCTCTTTCTCTCCCCTCTCTATGCTTTCCGTTTCTTCTCTCTCACTCTCCCTTGCTCCCTTCTTTCTTTCTTACCAGCTGGCCGTCCAGCAATGCTAACTGTGGACAGGGTTGAGTAGCGGTCGAGTTGAGATGGTGCGGTGCAACAGCCGCACCTCTCCACCTCCATTTTTCCTTCTTCTTCTTCTTCTTCTTCTTCTTCTTCATCGACATACATGAACCACCGTAGAGATGGCCCACCTAGCAAGCATGCGTCCGAATCGGGGCCGCATGACAGATGGATGACGGTCGAGCTTCTAACATGGAAGACGACCCGACTTTAATGGCAACCTCCCCACAGAGGCTATTTACTTCAAACCGATGATGCTGGGGCGTCTATCTCTTCCACACGATGCCTGTGGAAGAGGGAAAATGAAGCTCCAGGTTGGTTTCGATGGTGGGTTCATGCTTGGAAGCTGGCTGCCGTTAATGGCAGAATGGAAGTGGGGCTTAGTTCCTTCAATCAGGAGGCGCTGGATGATTTGATTCAGCTCAGGGGAGCTTGTGGACGTGGGTTTCCAGAGGTTGAGTGGAGCTAGGACGGTGGGTTCATTTTGGAGGAAGAGCGGCTGTTTTCCTTTTTCTATGGCAACCCTAATGTATTTGCTATGAATGTAGGGCTAGGATTTATCCTAGGATGGACGGTCAGGATGGAGGAAGACGGAAGCACGCGGATCGCTGAGCTGGAAGGAAGACAGGTTTCCATTTTTGGAAACGTGTGTTAGTAGGGCTGTTTGTGTCAAGAACCGTGCGCACGCACATGTGTTTCCACGTGCAGTAGAGGTTGGGTTTTGGTCAGCTCCACCCTATGAATCTGATGGACGGATCGGATCATCAAGGTGGGTTGTCATGGTGGGCCACGGTGGGTCGAAAACGGACGATGTCCGTCTGCTCTTTCAAACGAGGGAAAAAGGAAGGAAATCCCTCCTGTTTTTAGAAACGTCGGGTCAGACCCGCTGACCGAGCTTCCACGATCCCGTGGACCGTGAGTGCATGCATCTCACGTGCACACTCATCAAAGGTGGGGCCTACAAAGATGGTGTTGATAAATCCACGCCATTCATTCTATTTGGTAGGCCCTTCCATAGCCTTTTACCAAAGGTGGGACAGATCCAAGGCCCAGGTGGGCCATACGAGTTGATTTCTAACTATAATGGTGGGTTTCCATCGATCTAACGGTCGGATTATCTTGAAAATGAACGACAACGGTCCAAAGATCATAATGGGTCATTTTGTAGACTTTCCTAATAGATTACCAATTAAATATTAATATTAATATAAATTTTATTGTTATTGTATATTACTTATAATTAAAATGATTAAAATCTCATACATATACATGAATATAATTTTTAATATTAACATATTGCTAATTACATGTTGTTATTCACGCATTTATTAATATATATAATTCATAATATACTATATCATATTTAATTAAAATTACATTTGTATTTAATAATATTGTTAAATCCTATTAAAGTATCTAATGATTTTTATATATGTACTTATAAAAGATATTCAATGCTACATTATTATTTGTAATTTGATTTTATGCTGTGAAATTATTATTCCTTATATTCATTAAAAAAAATATTATATTCATAATATTTATATACATTAAATACATATATATCATTTTAGCATGAAATTTTAAATCTTTACAAAGTACATACATTTCATGATGTATATATTTAGGTTGCATTATTTATATATTTATATTAAATTAATTTACATGGTAACACTCGAGTACTGGAAAGTACGGGGTGTTACAGAAGGAGTCCCTGTGTGGAGTCGCATGAAAAGATGCTCCCGAGTCTATCACCCAGTCGGTGCCCTGACTCGTAGCCGTGAGACATACATCGTGATCTGTAGAAAGAATAACTACCATGTGGCCATCCGTTAATTGCAGTGGAATCGATTCTTCTTTCTTCCCTTTTCCTTTCTTGTCGTTTTTCTTACCACGACATTCATGCTCAGTAGTGGCCCTTCTTGCCACAATTCCAAACATTCAACCTCTTTCTACGTTACTCGACTTGCCTCTTGATTTGTCTCGGGCCTTCCCGCCCCTTCTGTTCTTTCCTCTCCCCCGTTCTGCGTCACAGGAGCCTCTTCTTGAGTAGACCCACGAGACTTCCTCCTTGTCTCCTCATTGAAGAGACAATCGCTTACTTGTTCCATGGATATCTTTCCGACTGCGGCGCGGAGTTACTTAGAAACACCACCAATGTCTCCCAACCGTCAGGCCGGGCAATGAACTAAGCGATAGTAAACTACGCAATTCATCATCCAGGACCATCTTCATAGAGGTGAGTTGGTTCACTATATTCGACATCATTCATATGATCGGCCACAGAACCACCATCCTTGAACTTGAGATTTACAAGTCGCCTTATCAGAAATATCTTATTACCTATCTGTTTGTCTTCCTCTCAGCCCTTGTAATTTTAGCCATAGGCTTGCGGCTGAGGTTTCTGTAGACACATGGTGAAACACGGAATCATCCAACCATTGTCTAATAAACCCTACCGCCTTTCGGTCCATCTTCTTCCAATCATCATCAGTCATATCTTTGGATTTTGCTGATATGCCGAGATGGAGAATATAGTCCTTGCAATAAAGCAAGTCCTCCATCTTAGCCTTCCATATGGTCCGGTTAGAACCATTGGTGATCATCCTTGAGCCACCTTCCATAATTCAAAACCGATCCTACCGTTCAATGAACTTAGCTCGATACCACTATGTTGGGATGCCTTGCACAAACCTTAGGATTTAGCCTCCGAAACAAAGAATTATGGATAATAAAGCAATGAAATAAATCAAAGCATCAATCACACACCACACAAGAGATTTTTACGTGGAAAACCCTCAAAGAGGTAAAAACCACGGGACCTGTCCCGCATCAACAATCCACTTTAGAACGTTTACAACCTTCTTCACTCACGCAGAGTGGATGAACAATAAGAGAAATAGAAAAACGAAAGAGATCTAACCGATCATGAGGACATATAACGAGATATAAATTGCAAAGTAGAAAAACCTCCCGAAAGCGAGAACCTCCTTCATAAGCTTCCTCTCTCTCTTTCTCCTCTCTCTCACCTTTGATAGCCCTCTTGTATTTTTCTCATCAACACAATCTATATAAAAAAATCCTAGGGACTCCTTTTTATAGTTTTAGGAAACTTCTTTCTGCATCCTAGTTGCGAAAGGACTTGCGCATCCTAGTTGCGAAAGGACTTTGCGCATCCCAGTTGCGAAAGGATAACGGGTCAAAAAAACTCATCACTATTTTTGGCCGAAAAGCACAAAATCTAACAGGAACAATGATCATTTATAAATAGTAAATTTACTGTTTATAGTTAGTTATGTTTCTAGGGTATTTGAGTTGGAGTTTAAGTTCAAAACTCCATTGATTTTAAGTTTGAGCTCCTTATTTAAAGAGTTATAATTTCAATTTTTTATAATCAATCAAATTATTTTAAATTTATTAGAAATTATTTCTGCCTTTATCCCTTATAGATTTGAGGGAGCGCTTTGAGGAGTCCGAAGAGTTTCATGGATTCAGAGTAGTTATCCCTGAGAAAGACAGTGATCAACCTCATCAAGTCCCTCCCTTTGCTAGATTCCAACGAAGAGTGGGTGATGTACAGAATGGGTGGTGTACAACACGTGCTTGACAAACCTTCATAGGGATGGGAAGAGGGAGACACCATTAGACTATAGTTCACTGGCCGGTCAACAGATCTTTCAGCAAACTTACAAAGTTGTCTTCTTATGCTTCTTCTCATTATTATTTTTTTGTTATTTCATGCTATACATATATGCATGGGTGGATAATTTATTCATTAATATTTGAATTTATTCATTTCATCGACAAGAGAAATTGCCCTTATATCTTCAAATTTTACTCGCAAAATGCTTAATTGGATGCTTATTAATAAAATGTTCTTGGGTCGGATGTTACAACTAAAATACTTCCTATAACTAACTACATTGGTCACGTGTATGTGGGAGTATACATACCAACATTGGATCATGCTAATATTTCATTTTTCTTTCATCTTGTGGGAATCCACGTGTCAAGTAGGTAGATGGCATATAAACATAACGGTGGCCCAAGAAGACTTAAATGGTAGGTATCACCATCCCACTATTTTGTCCAAGAAGGCTTAAATGGTAGTTATCACACCATCCCCACCATTTTGTCCGAGAAGGCTTAAATGGTAGTTATCACCATCCACTATTCTAGTGTTCCATCTCACTTGAGTTTTGGATTGGCCTTGTTTTTGAGCTCATATCTTAACATGAGCTGGCACTGATAATGGAGCTATTGAATTTGAAACACATCATGGTGGGCCATGTTGGGCCTTTTGTTACATGGGCTTTTTGACAATGGTAGAAAATTCACGTCCATGATTCAAAGCAAATGTGCCACTAGATGGACGATCCAGGATTGTCTACTAGGTGTGAATTTCAAGTAATAGATCATTCAATAAGGTTCACTAGATGGACGATCCTGATTGATACATAACCTGGCTTTTATCATATCATTTCTCTAATTTATCGATTTTGTTCTCCATCGATAGCGAATGAAAATGGATGGTTAAAAGAAAATAACTCACTGCAGTGGCAATAATCAATTAATTGATGGATTTTTTTTTTCTTTCTTAAGTTGTCATCCCATTGCTGTTGTTGACTACATATATCAAACGGTTAGGATTGTTTGTAAGCGGATATATTTTCCACATGGTGCATTCATGGTGGGGCCCACCTCACAAACAGCTCTGGTCATCAACACGTGTGCTCCAATATTCGTGGCATATTGGTACTCCCACAATTCCCATCCTTTTCTATAGGTCCGATTGTTGCCAGCCTGCATGTCAATTTGGCACATGCAGCGCACATGGATGAGATGCGTAACCTTTTATTTAGGACCTGTTTGGATGCCACTTAAAAATGATTTATCTTATTTTGTAGTTAGAGCAGCTCTGTTAAACCTACACTCATGTGCAATATAGCTCTGGTATGAAGCGCATATGTGCCATCATGGCAATTGGCAGGTAGGTCCAACATCTTATCCATCCATCTATTTAATTAGTCTCCGATTGAACACACTATAGAAAATGGAGTGGCTTGAAAACCTTTTGGGGGCAGAAAAGTTTTGGATCAAGCTGATATTTATGTTTTCCCTTGGTCTTGGTCTGTGTGAGCTTATCAACCGTTTCGATTCCAAATAAACATTACAATAGTCCTTAATAAGTTTTTAATGGTGGACGTTTAGTAAACTGTCTGGTCCACCTGAGATTTGGATCTACCTCAGCTTTAGGCTCATACCCTAAAGTAAACTATAGAATGGATTTACCGAGTGGATAATGCCTCTTGCCTGACCACCAGTATTGGTGGGCCCTCTCAGTTCCCACAGCATAGATGGCCATTTTTGGTGATCGGCACCATTCATTTAGTGACCCACTACGTGCAACGCTAAAATAATAATAATAATAATAAATAAATAAATAATATAGCTCTCTAATCAACTGATTTTTGGTGCACCTCATTGTTTTCTTGGCAGTTGGGAACCGTCCTATCTTGCAAATAAGTTTATTCGGTGGAGGTCGGGAGATGAACAGCTTCATGAATGGGACATGTCCTCCGAGATCAGTGATGAGGCCACCAAATCGAGTGGTCAGGCTGGCAGTACACTGACCGAACAAACGACGGTTGCCAGTCGGACTGTGCTCAAGAGGCACTTTTTAAGGGGTACTTTGGTCATTTACGTTTTAAAAAGTTATAACTATAGTTAAAGAGGCATTTACAAATCACTTAAATACTTAATAATGCGTACCCTAAAAAATTGAAGTTTTTTAAAGTTTCCTTTTACTTTTGTTTTCGGTTTTCTTTCTTTTTTTCTTCTCTTCTTTTCTTTTCTTTACATAGGCACTACACCTCCCACACAATCAATCCATGATAAGATGATAGGTACTCAAAACCATGATCTCATGTTGAAACTCTTGCAAGCCCACCATTTAGCATAAGTAAGGAGTGCTACTTAACCGTAAGTGATTTTGAGTTAGGAAAAATAAAATTCTTAATAACTATTTTACCCTGTTTCCTTTCGTTTGAATGTTTTCATGGGGCTAATTCCTTATAAGTACATCCCCACTTTTTCGATGATGAAAGATAAAACACAAGTATCAGTTTTGTTATGGGAGAATTTGAGCCAACTCCTATTGAGATAAGTCCGGCTCGGCCGGTTGAGTGACCACGTCGGGAAAAAAGGATGGCCGAACTCGTGGCGTGCCATATATATTATTGTCAAGTTCTTTTGTGAGCTTTCACATCGAAGATAGAACCCGGAAAAGCCATTACACACCTTGTGTCGAAGGTAGGTGCTTATCGACAACACGGCTAAATGAGTCACAGGAAGAACTCGGATAATAAGGTTGGCTCGGACGGAAATATGCCCTACAATCGCGCTCGAGGCTTAACACCAGAAATGCGCGTATGGAGCAATATCCGGCGCACGATCTCAAGGTAACTGTTAACTTCATACATTGTTCTTGCTAAATGGCATAAGCCATCAATCTATCAAAAGGTATAAATAGGGGACTCATTTGTATAGATAGTACTTAATATCTCTCACTCGAAATCCGACTACATTGCTTAGACCCAGATTCCTAGCGACTTTGGCATCGGAGGGCTGTCATATCAAGGTCTCCTTTATCCTTCTCTTGTGTAGGCCTACAGGACTCGGTGAGAAAGAAGCCTACGAGAGGGTGAGTGGATTTTTACATCAACAAGTTTGATATTAAAATAATCCATGTGGCCCCAAGATGTTTTGGATCATAGATGTTCAATACCCACTGTTTTCTATAGTGTCGCTCACTTAAGCTTTGGATTTACCTTATTTTTGAACTATTGACGTATAATGATCTGAAATAATGGATGGATAGTATGGATCTAACACATATATCATGGTGGGGCCACAGAACTTTGCCACTTCTACACTGTAGCAAAGGTGCTACTATAATGACTAGGGATGAGGATCACAGATGTGAAGTGTCTACTATCGGTGTCAGTAGCTAGGCGTCTACCAGATAGTGCTCCTATTGAGATAAGTCCGGCTCGGCCGGTTGAGTGACCACGTCGGGAAAAAAGGATGGCCGAACAAGATAAGCCGCCCCGTGATCCGGAACGAGCCATATATATTACTCTGTCCAAGTTCTTTTGTAGAGCTTTCACATCAGCCTAGAACCCAGAAGAAGCCATTACACACCTTGTCTGTCGACTCCGAGTAGGTGCTCATCGACAACACGGCTAAACAGTCACAGGAAGAACTCGGATAATAAGGTTGGCTCGGACGGAAATATGCCCTACAATCGCGCTCGAGGCTTAACACCAGAAATGCGCGTATGGAGCAATATCCGGCGCACGATCTCAAGGTAACTGTTAACTTCAGCGCATACGTTGTTCTTGCTAAATGGCATAAGTTGCGCCGAGAATGACGGGCACAGTCAATCTATCCAAAAGGTATAAATAGGGGACTCATTTGTATAGATAGTACGCAATATCTCTCACTCGAAATCCGACTACATTGCTTAGACCCAGATTCCTAGCCTGACTTTGGCATCGAAGGGTCCTCTGTCATATCCAAGGTCTCCTTTATCCTTCTCTTGTGTAGGCCTACAGGGCTCGGTGAGAAAGTTCAGAGCTCTGAGAGGGTGAGCTGGATTTTTGCATCAACAAGTTTGATATTAAAATAATCCATGTGGCCCCAAGATGTTTTGGATCGTAGATGTTCAATACCCACTATTTTCTATAGTGTCGCTCACTTAAGCTTTGGATTTACCTTATTTTTGAACTATTGACGTATAATGATCTGAAATAATGGATGGATTGTATGGATCTAACACATATATCATGGTGGGGCCACAGAACTTTGCCACTTCTACACTGTAGCAAAGGTGCTACTATAATGACTAGGGATGGGGATCACAGATGTGAAGTGTCTACTATCGGTGTCAGTAGCTAGGCGTCTACCAGATAGTGCTCCTATTGAGATAAGTCCGGCTCGGCCGGTTGAGTGACCACGTCGGGAAAAAAGGATGGCCGAACAAGATAAGCCGCCCCGTTATCCGGAACGAGCCATATATATTACTCTGTCCAAGTTCTTTTGTAGAGCTTTCACATCAGCCTAGAACCCAGAAGAAGCCATTACACACCTTGTCTGTCGACTCCGAGTAGGTGCTCATCGACAACACGGCTAAACAGTCACAGGAAGAACTCGGATAATAAGGTTGGCTCGGACGGAAATATGCCCTACAATCGCGCTCGAGGCTTAACACCAGAAATGCGCGTATGGAGCAATATCCGGCGCACGATCTCAAGGTAACTGTTAACTTCAGCGCATACGTTGTTCTTGCTAAATGGCATAAGTTGCGCCGAGAATGACGGGAACAGTCAATCTATCCAAAAGGTATAAATAGGGGACTCATTTGTATAGATAGTACGCAATATTTCTCACTCGAAATCCGACTACATTGCTTAGACCCAGATTCCTAGCCTGACTTTGGCATCGGAGGGTCCTCTGTCATATCCAAGGTCTCCTTTATCCTTCTCTTGTGTAGGCCTACAGGGCTCGGTGAGAAAGTTCAGAGCTCTGAGAGGGTGAGCTGGATTTTTGCATCAACAAGTTTGATATTAAAATAATCCATGTGGCCCCAAGATGTTTTGGATCGTAGATGTTCAATACCCACTGTTTTCTATAGTTTCGCTCACTTAAGCTTTGGATTTACCTTATTTTTGAACTATTGACGTATAATGATCTGAAATAATGGATGGCTAGTATGGATCTAACACATATATCATGGTGGGGCCACAGAACTTTGCCACTTCTACACTGTAGCAAAGGTGCTACTATAATGACTAGGGATGGGGATCACATATGTGAAGTGTCTACTATCGGTGTCAGTAGCTAGGCGTTTACCAGATAGTGCTCCATTGGCCTCACCATGATGTATATGATTTATGTATGCCGTCCATTGATTCTAGATGATTAATTTAGAGCATGATCCCAAAAATGACATGCCGTACATCCATATATACCCTTTACACGTGACATGCTGGTTATATATGTGTACAAGTGAATGATATCTGTTGTAAATGTGGTTCGTTGATTACAATTATGTGATCCACCAAACAGGATTTTGCTTAATTCGGTGTTTTCATATAGCAAGAATTTTACCCTAAACATGGGATTAGATGGCTAAAATACTATGGTATTTCCAAATGAGTGTGGATCCTCTACCTCCCGGAGGCAGGAACTCCCTGCCTCCAGCGTTTTCATTGGTCAACGTCACTATAAGTCCCACGTCATCAGATTTTTTTAATATATTAAAAAAAGTACATTTAATAAGAAGCATAACGGAGACGTTAAACGGAAGCGGTTTGCGTGCTAAGTAAATCAGTATGGTAAGCGCACTGAGTAAAGTCTGTGGAGCCCACCATCATTTGTGCATTGTATCAACTCCATCCATCTCTTTTATCATCTAATTTTAAGGTTTTACAACAAAAATTAATCATATCCAAAGATCAAGTGGACCACACCACCTGAAACAGAGTGAATTGAATTCTACCATTGAAAAGTTGTTGGGGCCCACAGAAGTTTTATATCAAGATGATATTTGTTTTTTCCATTCATCCATGTCTTTGTGATCTTATGAATAGTTTGGATAAAAAATAAACATCATTGGGGGCTTCAAAACATTTCAATGGTGAAAATCAATACTTCCACTGTTTCCTTTGGTATGGTCTACTTGAGTTTCTGATATACTTCAGTTTTGGGCTCAACCCCTAAAATGATCTGAAAAAAATGGATGGACGGCGTGGATAATTCACAGTGGGCCCAACAGAGTTTACTTAGTACAATAAGACTTGGTACGCAATCCGATTTCACATGTATAATGGGGACGCGGATTTCCTGCCAAAGCCTTTTGCAGTAAGATCCTGCGCAAGGATTCTAAATGGGCCCACTGCGACGTTTGTGATAAATCCAACCCGTTCATCCATTTTTAGATATCATTTTAGGACATAATACCAAAACTAAGGTGTATACAAAACTCAAATGGGCCACACGAGAGGAAACAATGGGGATTTAGTGTCCACCGTTGAAATATTTATATGGCCACAAAAGTTTTGCATCAGTCTAATATTTTGGAATTTTCACTTCATCCTAGTAAAAATGACCTTATAAACAGTTTGGATGGCATATAAACATTAAGACGCCTAGGAAGGTTTCAACCGTAGGAATTTCTTTCTCCACTGTTTCATCTTGTATGGCCCAGTTGAGTTTTTGATCATCCTAATTTTTGGTTACATGTCTTAAAATGAGCTCTAAAAATGGATGAATGAATTGGAATTCTTATAAACATCATGGTGGACCCCACCATACATCCCAACGCTGGAACTTCATGCAAAAGGCTTTCCCCGATAAATCCGCATCCATGGTTTCCATTAGAAACGGACTGGCTACTCCCCTGCCACTCAGTGCTATGTGGGCCCACCATGATGTATGTGTTTCATCCATGCCGTCCATTTATTTTTCTAGATCGTTTTACTGTCTGAGACCAAAAATGAGGTATAACCCAATCTCAAGTGGTCCACATTACATGAAACAGCGTTGAATGAAAGTTGACCATTAACAACTTTTTGGGGGCCATAAAAGTTTTGGATCAAGCTGATCTTTGTTTTTTCCCTTCATTTGGGTCTTTATGACCAAACCAACAGATTAGATGTCAAATAGATAGTATGGTGGGCCTTAGGAGGACTTTAATGATGGATATCCAATCACCATTGTTTTCCCATGGTGTGGTCCATATGAGATTTATATCCCTCTCATTTTTGGGATCAACCCCTAAAATTATGTGTAAAAATAGATTAACAGAATGGATGAAACACATACATCATGGTGGGGCCCACAAAGTACTAACCACCATCACCATCGGGCTGGTGGTGGGGGGAGTAGCCAATCCGCTTTCATTTCCATTTGGGATTCAGTACCACTATTCTACTAGACAAAGTGACGTGATTATTGGACAAAGTAGACGGGGTTCAGTACAAAGTGACGGTGTTCAGTAGACAAAGTGACGGGGTTGCAGTATAAACTGATAGGGTTCAGTAGACAAAGTAACGAGGTTGTAGTACAAAGTGACGGGGTACAGTAAACAAAGTGACGAGGTTGTAGCACAAAGTGACAGTGGTAAAGAGACAAAGTGACGGGGTTCGGACAAAGTGATGAGGTGATGAGACAAAGTGATGATGTTGCGGTACAACGTGATGGGGTTCAGTACACAAAGTGATAGGGTGCAATGCAAAGTAACGGGGTTCAGTAAACAAAGTGACGGGGTTGCATGACGAGGTTCACTAGACAAAGTGACGAGGTTACAGTAGAAAGTGATAAGGTTCAGTAGATAAAGCGACGGGGTTGTAGTCCAAAGTGACGGGGTTCATTAGACAAAGTGACGAGGTTTAGATTGGATTCAGTCGTAATAAATGGTGGTCGTGACTCTCTCCATTGTTTTCTGTGGTGGGTCCACTAGAGTTCTGGATCTGATTCATTCTTTGGCTCATGCACTAAAATGATCTCTCTAAATGGATGGATGGTATGGATACAAAACATACATCATAGTGGGACCCATATAAATAGGTGACATCACTTCAATAACGAGTCTCACTGCTCAATGTGGCACTGAATCCCAAATGGAAATGATAGCGGATTGGCTACTCTCCCACCACCAACCCAGTGGTGGCGGTGGTTGATACTATGTGGGATCCACCATGATGTATGTGTTTCATCCATTCCATTAATCTATTTTTACATATAATTTTAGGGGTTAATCCCAAAAATGAGAAGGATATAAATCTCATATGAACCACACCACAGGAAAACAATGGTGATTAGATATCCATCATTAAAGTCCTCCTAAAGCCCATCGTACTATTTATTTGACATCCAATCTGATGGTTTGGTCATAAATACCCAGATGAAGGGAAAAAACAAAGATTAGCTTGATCTAAAACTTTTATGGCCCTCAAAAAGTTTTTAATGGTCAACGTTCATTCAACACTGTTTCATGTAATGTGGTCCACTTGAGATTGGGTTATACCTCATTTTTGGTCTCAGACCATAAAATGATCTAGAAAAATAAATGGACGACATGGATGAAACACATACATCATGGTAGGCCCACATAGCACCAAGTGGCAGGGGAGTAGCCAGTTTGTTTCCAATGGAAACCATGGACGCAGATTCACCGGGGAAAGCCTTTTGCATGAAGTTCCAGTGCTGAGATATGTGGTGGGGTCCACCATGATGTTTATAAGAATTCCAATCCATTCATCTATTTTTAGAGCTCATTTTAAGACATGTAATAAAAAATTAGGATGATCGAAAACTCAACTGGGCCATATAAGATGAAACGGTGGATAAAGAAATTCCTACGATTGAAACCTTCCTAGGCGTCTTAATGTTTATATGCCATTTTTACTAGGATAAAGTGAAAACACCAAAATATTAGACCGATGCAAAACTTTTGTGGCCATATAAATATTTCAACGATGGACACTAAATCTCCATTGTTTTCTCTCATGTGGCCCATTTGAGTTTTGTATACACCTTAGTTTTGGTATTATGTCCTAAAATGATATCTAAAAATGGATGAACGGGTTGGATTTATCACAAACGTCGTAGTGGGCCCATCCGGAATCCTTGCATAGGATCTTGCTTTGGCAGGAAATCCACGTCCCCGTTAGACATATGAAATCAGATTGCGTCCCGAGTCTTATTATACTGAGTAAACTTTGTTGGGCCCACTGTGAATTCATGTGGTTTATCCACGCCGTCCATCCAATTTTTCAGATCATTTTAGGGGTTGAGCGCAAAACTGAAGCATATCAAAAGCTCAAGCAGACCATACCAAAAGAAAGAGTCGAAGTATTGATTTTCACCATTGAAATGTTTCTAAGACCTCAATGATGTTTATTTTTCATCCAAACTGTTCATAAGATCACAAAGACATGGATTAATGGAAAAAACAAATATTATCTTGATATAAAACTTTTGTGGGCCCCTAACAACTTTTCAACCCTAGATTTCAATTCACACTATTTCAGGTGGTGTGATTCACTTGATCTTTGGATATGATTAATTTTTGTTGTAAAACCCTAAAATTAGATGATAAAAGAGATGGATGGAATTGATATAATGCATGAGTGACAGTGAGCTCCACAAACTTTACTTAGTACGCTTACCGTGCTGATTTACTCTGCACGCAAATTGCTTCCGGTTAACGTGTCCGTTATGCTTCTTATTAAAAGTGCTGTTTTAATATATTAAAAAAAATCTGATGACATGGTACTTACAGGAATCGGATTGCGTACTGAGTTACTCCGTACCTTAAGGGGTACTGAGTTGGCGTGGAAAGAAGCTACTGGCGGTAAGATGTGGGCCCCGATCCCTCCTCCAAACGGCGACAGAAACGCCGTCACCGGCTTTCTCTTTTTCTCTCTCTTGCGTAAAAGGAAATAGCGATGTAATCGGAAACGGATTGGTTACTCCCCTTACATCGGCCTCGGGGCTGGTGGTCGGTGTTCTGTGGGCCCCACCATGATGTATTTGTTTCATCCATTCTGTTCATCCATTTTTATAGATCATTTTATGGCTTGATATCAAAAATTAGAGCTATATATATCTCAGGTGGACCACACCACATGAAAACAATAGTGGTTGGATATCCATCATTAAAATCCTCCTAAGGCCCACTATATTGTTTATTTGACATCTAATATGTTGATTAGGTCATACAGGCCCAGATGAAGGGAAAAAACAAAAATCATCTTGATCCAAAACTTTTATGGTCACCAAATGTTTTTTAATGGTCGACGCTCATTCAACACTATTTCATGTAATGTGGTCTATTTAAGATTGGGATATACCTCATTTTTGGTCTCATACCATAAAATGATACATTAAAATAGATGGACGGCATGGATGAAACACATACATCATGGTAGGTCCCATGGAGCACCGACCACCAGACCATTGGCTAGTGTCAGGGTAAGTAGCCAATCCGCGTCCGACGTAATAGCTCATCTCTCTCCATTGGAAATCGGTTTGCGCGGTGCTTACTTATCATACCTGTGTAAACTTAGTTAGGCCCACCTTAAATGTATGTGATATATCCACACCGTCCATCTATTTTTACAGCAAAATTAAGGCGTTGAGCTCAAAATTTAAGCATATCCAAAGATCAAGTGAATTATACCACAGGAAAACATTATGAGTAATGATTTCCACTGTTGAAATCTTGCTAGGCCTCGCTGGCCTGCATTGATTTTTATTTGTCATCCAACCAATTCATAATATCATAAAGACATGGATGAAGGGAAAACACAAATATAAACTTATCCAAAACTTCCATGGCCCAAAGAATTTTACAACGGTAGACATTCAATTCACACTATTTTCTGTGGTGTGGTCCATTTGAAATTTTTCGTCCTAAGCAATTAAATTATATGGTAAAATAGATGAACGGAACAGATAAGATAGTGGAAATTTATGTATCTTCAGCATTTAAATTTTTAAGCATTTAGCATGTAGCCATCCATATAATAATAATAATAAATTATGTATCTTCAGCATTTAAATTTTTGGTCTTAAGCATTTAGCCATCCATTTGCAGGGGAACAATCAAACGGATAAGATAGTGGAAATAAGGTGCATCTTTATGGCATCAGCCATCCACTGTGCAAACCGCCAAAGGAACGGTCCATATATATGCAAGCTACTCCTTACGTGAGCAATATTGGCCCAAATTAAAACTATGGAGAAGTCATGGAAAGATACATAAACATATGTTCTAAAATGAGGCAGAGGTGAATTTTTTCTAAAACTTCAGCTACCAAAATAAAATTTTAAAAAATTATGTATCTTATCCACTCCATTCATCTATTTTACCATATAATTTAAATGCTTAAGACCAAAAATTAATCATATATACAGCTCAAATGGACCACACCACAGAAAATAGTGTGAATTGAATGTCCACCGTTGTAAAATTCTTTGGGCCATGGAAGTTTTGGATAAGTTTATATTTGCGTTTTCCCTTCATCCATGTCTTTATGATATTATGAATTGGTTGGATGACAAATAAAAATCAATGCAGGGCCTAGCGGGGCCTAGCAAGGTTTCAACGGTGGAAATCATTACTCATGATGTTTTCCGGTAGTATGATTCACTTGATCTTTGGATATGCTTAAATTTTGAGCTCAACGCCTTAATTTTGCTGTAAAAACGGATGGACGGTGTGGATAGATCACATACATTTAAGGTGGGCCCAACTATGTTTACACATTATGATAAGTAAGCACCCAGCAAACTGATTTCCACTTGAGAGAGATGAGCGATTACGTCTTTCATTCTTCTTAAGGAAGAGAGAGAAAAATAGAAAAAGAGGGTAACGACGTTTCTGCCGCCGTTTAGAGGAAGGATCGAGCCCCACGTCTTACCGCCAATAGCTTCTTTCCACGTCAACTCAGTAGTCCTTAAGGTACTGAGTAACTCAGTACACAATCCGATTCCGTACTTACAGGGGCGGCTCTAAGGGGTAGGCAGGTGAGGCAATCGCCTAAGGCCCCTTATTTATGAAGGCCCCATATCCCAGGAACAGGCTTTTAATACACTGGCAGCGTCCGGTAATCTATACATATGCACTGAGAAATTGCAACTTCTGAATATTTTTAAATTAAATTAAACAGTTATAAAAGTGGGTCGTAGTTTAGATGGTTCATGAAAAACAAAAACAAAAACAAAAACACACAATGAATGGATCTCCTAACTAGTTGATTGTTGTACACTAAACAAATTATTTGAATTCAACATACAAATTCCCACTAATTGGAAGATAGAATAGTTAAATCAATGGATTTTTTGTAATATAGCCTATCTAGAATGGATCACCTAATTCAGACGGTTTGGATGGAGTCAAAATATGCTATATTAACAATCTAGGAATGCCTATTTATTAACTAAATACTGTTCAGAGTATTATACAATTCTAAATTCATTATTCTCACAATAAACGCGGATTGCGTGCAGACCACTTTAAGGATTACTGTAGTAGCCCTGAGCTCTGTGAGGTCCACATTATTATATGTGTTATATCTATTCCGTTGATCCATTTCTTCATCCTATTTTAGATTATTAGAAAAAAGCATGAAGCAGAACCAAAGCTCAAGTGGACCACAAAACAGAAAAAAAGTGGATATTGAATGCTCACCATTAAAAACTTTTCTAAAGGCGGCAGAAATTTTATATAAGCTAATATTGATGTTTTCCTTTCATCCATCTAGGATTCACCTTATGAACGGTTTAATAATTTTATCTATCGAAACTGATTTATTAGATAAAATAGGATACAAAAGTTTATTAACTTTTACGGTTTAATTTTAAATTTATTAATTTTTTATTTTTTAAACTAAAAAGCCTCATTTTTATGACCTGCCTTAGGCCCCCAAAAATGTTGAGCCGCCGCTGGGTACTTATAGTGACGTTGACCAATGAAAACGATGAAGGCAGAGAGTTCCTGCCTCCGGGAGGAAGAGGATCCGCACTCTTTCCAGATATGCAATTATTATGCAATAACGTTGTTGATCCCACATGATACAATTCAATACCATTTAATTCGACCAAACACACCTTGAAGAAGGGAAATAAAGATATCAGCTACATCCAAAAAAATTTATGGCTCACAGGAAAATTTTAATGGTTGCGTGGGGTGGTCTACCTTATATTTGGATCTACATCATTTTTTTGGTTCATGCCTTAAAATAAGCTGAAATTTGGTAGATAGTGTAGAATTTTTATAAACATCAAGGTGGGCCATCTCAGCTATTTTAGAGGCCATGGATGGATATACAATCCTCAAGCAGGTTGCATCCTCGGGACAGCATGGGGTTATATAGATTGTATATTACAGTGCTCTATGGGCCTCACATGATGTGTTTTTATTCATTGTCCGTCCATTTAATTTATAGCTTATTTTAGGGTATGAGACAATAATAATAATAATAATAATAATAATAATAATAATAAGAAAAAGAAAAAGAAGAAGAAAAGAAAAGAGGTTGATCTAAATCATAGGTGGACCACAACACAGGAAAGTGGAATTAAACACTCACCATTAAAAGCTTTCTAGAGCCAACATTAATGTTTATTTCCCATCTAACCTGTTGTGTAGGTTAGGTGACATGGATGAAGGGAAAACATAAACATCAACTTGATCTAAAAACTTCAGTGGCTTCAGGAAGTAATGGTGGGTAATTAATTAATTACCGTTGTTTCCTATGTTGTTGTCCACCTTAGGTTTGGATCTGTTTTATTTTTGGGCTCATGCATGCCTTAAAATAAGATGGTGAAAGGTATGACGGTGTGGATTTTACATAGATATCAAAGTGAGCCATCACATTTCTTTTTGGGATGGCTAAGGGACAACATACGCACATTAGATTACATGGATGGTACATGATGATTTTTATGGGCCCCACTATGATCCATGTGCTTTATACATGTCTTTCATTCATTTTGCCAACTTATTTTAGGGCATGAGACTAAAATGAGGCTGATCCGAATCTTATGTGTACCACATCACAGGAAATAATGGATGATAAAATTTTGGTAGCGTGACAACCTTTTATATATATATATATAATAAAATTTGTATATGTGTAGATCATTTATTTAATCTGACAATATTATTATTATTATTTTTCAAACTAAAGCATTTTTTACAAAATCATCAAACAAAAAGTATGTTGTAGCTGGGCCTATTATCTCGGATTTTGATGCTCCACCTGGATATGAGTTATACATATCTCAGATTTTGGTCATACAAGTGGGTGCATTAGTTTCATGATCAACAATACTACCAACATGAGGCACACTATGGATGGACACAAAAAATTAATACATAAATAAATAAATAATAGATTATCCTAAACTTCAAATGGGCCTTTACTAGTCAAATATAAGATGCTCTTATACTTATCTTATTAGATATCTAATTCAACGACACCAAATATCAGAGTATTATAATTATTATATTAGGAAAGATATATTACATGATCCATCAATCGAAAAATTATGTTTAAAAAAATATAATTTAGACATTTATGATATATGTTTACCAAATAAGCTTTTATATATATATATATATATATATATATATATATATATATATATATATATATATATATATATATAAGTCACATAAGATTATTTTTTCAAACAAATTATCAAATAAACTTTTGAATATTTATAAATACTAAAATTCAACTGTTTAAGTTTTTAATATTTAAATTAATTTTCAAATCTTATTTATCAGTTTAACAAACTGCACCTAAATTTGGTCCTTAGTCATAGCTTAACGGTAAACTCACTAGAGTTTCAAAGCAAAGGCCATCGTGGTGTGTGTGGGTCATCTGCTCCAGTACCTATTGTGCTGATTGTGGGTGCAAGGGCGCGTCATTTTGTTTTTTTTTTTTTTTTTTGTTTTTTTTTAAAATCTACTGTTCAAATTATGGTCCTAGTTTAGATGGACCATGAATAAAAAATTACTCTAATTTAATAGTCTGATTATTGAATTTGTTGGACATTTATTGGACGGTTGAAAATGAGAATATCCAATGGTCCTATTTTACCAAACAGGCCTAAGCCAATCAGAGGTTAGGACTACTCACAATCTCATTTCCAGAAGTGAAATAAGTGATGGTGGGTCCTATAACTTAGTCAGATTAACTTGAGTTAATGCATGTCGTACGTATACTGAATGCGTACCTGCGCATCAAGCGACATATGCTGACTGAGTGGGAGATGAAATGATGGAGAAAAAACTTTGATACTCTCGAAGAGTGTGATAGATGATGCGCAGGTATCAAGATATTGCATACATGGAAGACAAGTAATTCAAACCGAAATTTCCGAATTATGAATTCTAATTCATATGTATAATGACCCATATAATTATGACTTATTTGATTATCTAACTATTAGATTTGTGGACAATTATTGAACGGTTAGAAATGAAAGATATCCGATGGTCCTGTTTCAGCAAACAAGTGTCCACGAATAAGAGGTTATATTTATTCCAAGAAACTGAAATTAGGTCTTTGAGTTAGCAACAGTGAGTCCACCGTTTATTCGGTTTGATTAGAGCGTGACTGTGTATCATGCGTCATACGCAATCGGAGTATCAAATAACTGCCCCTAATGATGAAAGAGCCTGTCCATCCACGTGGCAGGGGAGAGTACACGATGGATCGGGACCATCAACTGAGCCCTGCTGTTGAGGGAGTGGATTAGGTGCGGCCCTGGCCTCACCCAACACGGTACGGTCCTGACTTTGGGGCCCATATTTATGCATATATTGTATATCCACGCCGTCCATCCGTGTTTCCAGCTCATTTTAGTACGGGAACCCAAAAATGAAGATTATCCAAATCTCAGGTGGACCATAACATAGGAAACAATGTTGATTGAGCATCGCCATTAAACACTTCCTAGGGCCCACTGTAATGCGTACTGTAATATTTATGTTCCATCCAACCTGTTCATAAGATTACACAGACCTTGATGAACGGAAAAAAACAAACATCAGCTTGATCCAAAACTTTTACGGACCACAAGAAGTTTTTAATGGTCAATCGCCACTGTTTCCTGTAGGGTAATCCACCTGAGATTAATCTACTTCATTTTTGGGCTCATGCCGTATAATGAGCTGGGAAAACGTATGGACGGCCTGGATATACGTCAAGGTGAATCCGACTGTCAGGACCGCACTGTATAAACCGCTCGCTGCCGTTGACGGCTAACAGTTCTAAAAACAAGAGTACCGGAAATCCCTAGCTTTACTTTTACGCCGCGGACGCGGATTGCGTCCTACCCCCGCCAGGACGGAAATCCGTCCGGGCAGGGCTCTGTGGGGTCCACCGTGATGTAAGTATTTTATCCACGCCGTTCATAGATTTTCTCAGATCATTTTATATTTTAAGCCAAAAAATGAGGCAGGTCCAGAGCTTAAGTGGACCACAAAGTGGTGATTGAACGTCCACCATTAAAAACTTCTTGGGAGCTGGATAGATATTTTTGTTTTCACTTCATCCACGTCTGCATGACATTATGAATAGGTTATATGCTAAAAAAAGATCACGGTGGCCCTTAGAAAGGTTTCAACGGTGGGTGTCATAATCACTGCAGCTTACTTTGATGTGGTACATTGGAGTTTTTTATATTCTTCATTTGTTGGCTCATACCATAAAATGATCTGAGAAAAGCGATGAACGGCAAGGATAAGGCACTTACATCACGGTGGGCCCCACAGAGCCCTGCCCGGACGGATTTCCGTCCGGGCGGGGGTAGGACGCAATCCGCGTCCTCACGCCGCATGCCAGCTAGTAACGAACTTTGTTATTCACCGTCCATTTGAGGACCTGCAATTGGATGAAAAAAATCATCCAGCCTATGTAACTTTTAAATTATAGGCCATCCATGCTACGGTCAACTTAGGTGAACGGTCGTGGTCAACTTTCTCTCCTGCCACCTGGATGGTAAAGGGTCGATGTCATATTAATGATAAAGCCGGATTTATAATATTATTTTCTCTTTGAACCCAAGCAAGGTCCTACACACGTGCTCCACCGCGCTATTTTCTCACCTTGCACGTGGAAACAAGGTATACGCGTGAGAGATCAGAACCGCTTATCAGGTGAACCCCACTGGGGTGGATGTTATGTTTATCAATTTCTTCCAGCGTCATTCACACGTGAGCACACTTTGAAAGTAAACTCAAGGTAGTACAGTTGGCATTTCTTAGTCCCCTAACATCCGAACAATTGCGATTTTTAGGCTACATCCCATTTATTAAATGATGGATGCTGCTAATTATATAAAGCCGACAATGATTATGATAATTAATTGTGTTTATGATTTTGTTTGGTTTATATTTTAATGCAATAATTAAAAGACTGGAAAGTCTAAACTATCTAAGATACTATAATTAAGATATTATAATTAAAGTCTAAACTATCTAAGATACTACTGCCGTCCAAGTGGAATAGGATTAATAGCCATTTTCAGGTAGAGAGATTGTGTGTGGGGCCCACTGCATTGTAGGATTACATATGTTAAGTATGCCTGTTTGAGTTCACTCCATCTCTTAAGGATATGTAGATCCAAAAATATAGGTGGACTACACTGCAATTAATAGTTTGGTATGCCCACCAGTAAAACCTTCTAGATTGTGTGTGGGGTCATGCATGGTTTGACTAAATATACGTGTGCCTATTCTAACTAATGAATTGCATTCTTTCTGGATAATTTTCATGGTATGATCCCATACACAATGTTTTAGATGTTAACTCCAAGATTATTTTATTTTATTTGAAAACCGCGAGCCTTATGACCGCAACAATCCTTTTGTCGCAAGTTCTTCATGACTCAGAGCTCGAATCACCAGCTTTGATTTAGTATGCATCGTGGCCAAATTCATGCATTAGATTCCTCCTAAATGGTAAAACATAATAAAGAAGGAAGTTGAACTCTGCAGCTATCCAAAACGCGTGTATGTCACGAAAGGCTGCAAGCCTTTAATTTGGCAGCATAATGATGTTATTGAGTTAATGATGCATTTTTAATCATTTTCATGCGTGTTTATAGGCTCAAAAAGTCATTGGAGAAGATAGAGATTTTTTATTTTATTATTTTTATTTTTTTTGCATTATTTTCATGTCTTAGGATGCTGTTATATCCGTTTTCAGCAGCACATAATGTCATGGAGAACTTATTCTCCACGGTATATATATTATGATTTTATCAGTTTTTGTCTCATGCTCTTCTTTGATCATGCAATTGATATGGGATCACCTTGGTGTAGTTTGGAAAAATTGGAGTGTCTTATGATGCTCTAAAAATGTAGTTTGATTACTGGAGAGAGACAATTAATAAATTAGTTTGTTTTTAAGGACGTCGAGATCCATTGCCCGGTCATCTAGTCTGAGACTGTGTTTTTTAGGTTGGCCTTAGAAGATCTGCACTTTGAGCTTCGAAAAAAGTACAAACAGACTTACTTCAAAGACATTTTTGAGTTTTCGATGAGGGTCATTAAATACGAGCGAATCTTTTGAAAAGAACAACGATGGATGAGTTCGTCCAGAGAACTATTATTGGAACCATAATTACAATTTAAGTGTGGTAAATGTAATACTGGCGTGCGCATATGAAAAATATGATGCCTACTTTGAGGTAGCTGTGGCCGAGATAGTCGATACACAATCGTGTGAGTGCTCAACCCTAAATGGCATAATATAAAGCACTGGCTACAGTAAGCCCGAGGAAGGATACCCCACAGGCCTCAATCGGCTGCGTTCAGGCCTACAAAATCAAAATTTTAAATAGGGCTGGCCCAATAACCTGGCCGAAACAGTTCCAAATCCGAGCAAGACCAACCCTAGGCCTGGCCTATTGACAACCCCACGACTTAGCTGCGACCCTAGATCCAGCGATGTGGGTGGGATCCTGGCCGTGGGGTCCACCTCAAGTGAGATCATGACCGTGGGGTCTTACCTTAATGTATGCACTACATATCTATGCCTAGGCAAATCCAAATCTCGACCATATCACAGGAAACAGTGGTGAAAGGCCATTAAAAACTTTTCACGAGCTCCAAAAGTTTTAAATCAAGCTTAAGGTTGAGCAGAAAAATAAACACTACGGTGGACCTTAGGAAGTTTTTAATGATGGGCGTTTAATGTCCACCGTTTCCTTCTGTGTGGTCCACCTGAGATTTGTATCTGCTTCATTTTTGGGCCTATACCCTAAAACAATATGGAAAAATGGATGGACGGCATAGGTATACAATTCATACATTGAGGTGGGCTCCACGATTAGGGTCCATCTAGAGGTGGGCATTGAGTCAAGTAGGACCGGATTGGCTCCAACTCGACTCGATCCGATTTTTTAAGAACCCGATTCGAACTCGATCTGATCTGGGATGGACGGATTGGGTCCAACTCGACTCGATCCGATTTTTCAAGAACCTGATTCGAACTCAATCCGATCCGGGACTGAGTCCAGCAGGGCTGACTTGATCTGATCCGGAACTGAGTCTAGCAGGGTTGACTTGATCAGATCCGAATCCTTGCTGGCTTGACCCGAACCGAGTCCGACTCGGTCTGGGAAACCAAATCGAGTCGGATCGAGTTGAGTCTAGGGATAGAGAGGGAGAGAAAGGAGGAGAGTAAGAAGGAGATGTGGGAAAAGGGGAGAGAAGGAAAACGGGAGAGAAAGAGGGAGAGAAAGGAGGAGATATGGGTGGGTGCGGTGCCTCCTTTGGGTAGAGAAAGAGGGGTTAGGGTTCATTCGGATTTCGGATCGAATCAGTCTGGATTGACCACGATTCGAACTCAATCCGATATACGATCGGATCCGATCCGCACCGATCCAGACCTTCGGTTCAGTTTAGATTGAGTCCGATCCACCGGATCGAATCGGATTCTGCCCAGCTCTAGTCCCACCCACATAGCTGGATCCAGGATTGGCGGGTACCCCTGCCGCTTATCCATTTACTGGGCCCCATAAGTGGACGACATCCACTCCTTGTACCTGATGATAAACTCGTTGGCATTCCCGACTTTAACTGCTAGCTGTCATGTGGTTAGACAGATGTGGTGTGGTCCACTTGACCATTGTATTTGCATCATTTCTTCCTACATTCCTTAAAATGATCTGAGAGAAGGGATGGACAGTGTCGATAAACATATACATCACGGTGGGCCCGCCCAGAGAACTACCGGTTCGTGGGTAGAGACGCGCAGGGGTAGGACGCAATCTGCGTATGTGGTTAGACGTGGTGCCGACTAGAGCTGGGTATCGGACCGAGTTGGCTTGAATTTGACCCAACCTGACCAGGTCCGGATTTTACATGGCCCAACCCGAACTCAGACCGAACCGGGACCGAGTCTGAGTCAGCTGACTCAGTCTGACCCGAACATGTGCTGGTCTGAACCGATCTGAGTTCGAATCGGTAAGGAAAACTGAGATTGTGTAGGATTCGGATCGGATTGCTGAAAACCAGCAAAAATAATTAAAAAAAGAACCCCAACATACCTGACGAATGGGTTGGATCTTATGAAAGTTCGACCAACATTACTCTCGGTTAGCAAGAGTAACCTATAGCAAGGTACGCGAATTTCCTATTTGAGATTTTTCCACAGAGACATCAAGACAAGCAAAAATAAATAAATAAAAACACGAGGCTTTGTATGATCCTCGATGAGCTATGAGATAACAGCAGGTTCATGCATTGAAGAAAATGAACATGTCGAATCTGAAAAATTACCTCAGATGCCCCGACACGAAGGGTGAAGGACTTGGGAGAGAGCTCCCCAAGCTCTCGCTGTCATAGCTCCTCGATTACACGCCCTTGTGTCGTTCTCCGTCTCCTCATTTTCCGTTCCTGTGGCTACTTGCTAGCGAGAGAGAAGAAGAAAATAAATAAATATTGGGGTGGGGAGCTTAGAGATATCTAAGAACGGAAGGGAAATGGGATCGGTTTAGAGTTTAGATAATAAAAATCGAGTCTGTTTGGGTCAGTTCAGACCCATTCGATCCGGGTATTCGGACCGAATTTGTCCGGATACAATACTATCCAAACCCGACTCGAAATAATATCAGATCTGGACCATCAGAATCGATCAACCCTGATCTAGACCTTCGGTTCTATTCAGAACGGTACCGAGTTGGGTCTGGTCGGGTCGGATTCACCGAATCGAGCCCAAGTTGCCCATCTCTAGTGACTGCTGCTCCTAGTCAGTGAAAAAGCAGGAAGATTTGAATGTGGTATAGCACACTATGCACCGTACACATGGAAGATTAATGCGTTAATCTAAGCCGTCCATCTAGTGACACCAATCATAGATGGGCTCTATTTGAAAAACAAGAGTATTAGACAATCATATCCATGGGATTTCTTTACTTTCTACTGATGATTGTTAGTCGGAAAAACCGGGTATGGTAAAGCTGTCCCACCAAAGCACACTCGACACTATAAGTTATCAATCAGATCCGTCCATTTAGTTTCCTGTATTACACATATGGTTCAAAACAAACATCCATCATATTGTCCTAACCATCTGATCCTTCGCCCCCAATACGATGGTAATAAACAAAAATAGCAAACGGCCAACATTCATCAGTTGAAAGTGAATAAATCGCATGGACATGATTGTCTAATATGCTTATTTTTAAATAAAGGCCATTCCTGATTCAAGTATTTGTCCAATGTTTTTCCATTGGTGTGACTCGTCAATTTTATTTTATTTTTAAATCCGGGTTATATTTTGTATGTACGGTTCAAATAGTGTTTCTCATCTGGTGAACGGAGTGGATTTGCATATCAAACATAGTGGCCCCACAAAGCTTGGGTGTTTTACGCAGGTTGTAGACGTCGGATGATGAAAGTGCTTTGGTATACTTCATTCAAAGTCGGAATGGGCAAGGAACCGTTTCTACTTAGAAGTTAAAACCTACCTCCATTTCACAGGATGCGGATTTCCTGCGCTGGGATGCAAGGTGGGGTCGACCGTCGTGATGTTTATGAGAAATCCAAACTGTCCATCCAATTTTCTAGCTCTTTTTATTGCATTCGACCAAAAACGAGTAGTATCAAGAATTCAAATGGGGAAAAGAAATCACACCGTTGAAACCTTCCTAGGCTCTACCTTAATATTTATATGTCATCCAAACCGTTTATAAGGTAATTTTCATTGGGATGAAATGAAAAAACCAAAAACTTAGACAGAGAGAACTTTTGAGGCCATATAAATATTTTAACGGTGGTCACTAAATATCCACTGTTAACTCTCGTGTGGTCTATTAGAGCTTTTGAACCACATTATTTTTGGTTGCATGTTCTAAAATAATCTCAAAAAACGGATAGACGGGTTGGATTTCTAAACAACATTACAGTTGGCCCCACCCAGTATCCTTGCGCTGGCCCATTTCACACTTGCTAACAACCAATGGAGGCTGTCCATTCAGAGGCGCCTGCGGTGGATGTTAACGTTTCAAAACCTATATAAATTGGACCATCCCACCCGTCAGATGGATTGCCTTAAAATCGATGGTGCAAAATAAAAATGGACAATTGTCTAGATTCAGGAGTTGAAGTAGATGTATGGAATTGCATGATCATCGTGATTTTTAAAATATGGGCCATTCATTGTGGGGCCCATTAGTCGGACGGTCCCATTTTACAATCCCATACCACGCGTGGAGTGGAAGTCAAGCCCAATCGAAGCTACCGGTCCATCGAATGACAGCTTAGGCAGATGTCATGGATTCATGTCAATCAGGCAAGTTGCACCCTCCCTCCATGAGGTGCAAAAACACATCCACCGTATATGTGGGGTGACTTTTCTGGTACTCAGCGGCTCCCAGTGGGCCCCACCATGTAGATGCAATCCGCGTTCCGTTCATCTGATGGCAACTCATGTCGAGTGTGGAGTGTTGGTCATTTCTTCTGTGCAGGTGTGGCCCACCTGATGAGCGAGAACGTCCCAATTTTAGTGGGACGCGGATTGCGTCCTACCCCCTGCCCGGACGGAAATCCGTCCGGGCAGGGCTATGTGGGGTCCACCGTGATGTAAGTATTTTATCCACACCTTTCATCGCTTTTCTCAGATCATTTTAAGGTACTATGCAAACAATGAAGCAGATAAACAGCTCCAGTGGACCACATCAAAGGAAGCTATAGTGATAATAACACCCACCGTTGAAACTTTTTAAGGGCCACCGTGATGTTTTTTTCACCACTCAACCTATTAATAAGGTCATTCAGACTTGGATGAAGTGAAAACACAAATTTTAGCTTGATCTGACAGTACTTCTCCAGCTCCTAAGAAGTTTTTAATGGTGGAGGTTCAATCCCCACTTTCTGGTCCACTTAAGCCCTGAAAATACCTCAATTTTTGGATCATAACTTAAAATAATCATATAAAAATTATTATCGGTGTGGATAAAATACTTACATCACAGTGGGCCCCACATAGCCCTACCCGGATGGATTACCGTTTGAGCGGCGGGGTAGGACACACTCCGCGTCCATTTTAGTGAGCCTACTAGGGATGCGAATTGTGTCCTACCCAGATTTGTGTAGGGTCCACCGTGATGTAAGTGTTTTATCCATGCCATTTATTGTTTTTCTTAGATTTTTTTAAGATGTGATTTAGAAAAGGAGGCAGGTCCAAGGCATAATTGGACTACAAAGTGGGGATGGTACGTCCACCATTAAAAAATTCTTGAGAGTTAGAGAAGTTTCAGATCAAGCTTATATTTGTGTTTTCACTTCATCAACGTATTCATGACCTTATGAATAGGTTGGATGGTAAAAAAAAAAAAACATCACAAGGGCCCTTAGAAAGGTTTCAACGGTGGGTGTCATCATTAGTGCAGCTTCCTTTGGTTTGGTCCATTAGAGATGGGGATGTAATGATCTAGAATTTTGGTACACGTGAGTACACATACATGTATGTACAATTGCCTTCATTGGAGTATACACACATAGATCCATGCATACATCCACGCATCCATGCATACATGCATCTATCGGCTCATGCAAATTGTGACCGTTGATATGCATGTGTGATCGCTTTGTTTAGTGCGAACTATTAATTAATGTCATTAATGATTACATGATTTTTGTATAATATATATAAGTTTATTTATAATGCACTCTCTTAATTTATATACTTAAGACCACGTGTTTAATTATTAACTAATCCAAATCTAGCCACCATCAACTATTGACTGTGCACTGAGATTAAACTGATCTTAACCAGTAGATTGTTGTTAAAAAATAAAATAAAATTCGAGAACAACCCATTTTTTTGTGGGAACCAACTCTACCGTCCGTTTGTGCGTGCCCCACTTGAGTTTTGGATCAGTTTCATTTTTGACTTTATATCCTCTTATGGCTAAGCCGAGATGATGGACGAAGTAGATTTATATCATCGTTAGTGGGACCCATCATATCTTTTTAAAAAAATAAAAATAATAAAATAAAAATAAAAATTTTATCTTCCACAGCCGCCTAACCCACCTTCTCTATTCTTCCTTGCTTTTCGTACAGTAATGGGCACCGAACCCTCCTACGAAACAAAACTGCCCACATTCCTCACTCTTCCGCCTCGTTCCTCACATCCATTAAAAAGGAATGAAAGACATTAACAAATATTCAATCATATCGAAAGGAAGGATAAGGAGAGAGAAAACTCAGTATTTCAAGAGAGAGAGACTGGAGCAGGGCTGAATCATTAGATTTTTGAGGTACGTGATTTATCGTGAAGTTTATCATTTTCAGTTAATTATGATAATTATTTATTCCAAAATTTTATTGGGAATATTATTTTCAGTTGATTATTATATGGGTAATCTATTCATTTATGAATTTTCTATTTTCATATATTTCCAAGAATTAAAATTTGAAATAAATTTCTTATAAATAGAATTATCAAATTCATTTATACATAATGTTTATATTTTAAAATTTAATATTAATTTAATTTTATTGATTCATAAAGTTCAATTTTATTTTAACGTTAAATCTGAAATTTAGTTTTAGGTATATTAAATTAAACTCACTAAATTTAGACTTTAATTCTAACTTAGAATATCTAATTTAAGTTTGTTTGATTAAAGTAAATATTAATTGCTTTATTTCTGTCCTTTTGAAAAGAGAGAGAAAAAAAAAAAACTATACAGAATAAAATATATAATTTATCTAAGTTTTTATTTTAATTTATTAATTCTTATTTTTTTTTGTTAAGATTAAAAATTAAATATAAATTATTCCTAAATTTTTAAAAATTAATTAATATGAAAGTAAATTATTAAAAATAGATAAAATTCAAATTAATTTATGAATTTATTTAAATTAGTAAATTTGAATTACTTTTAAAATATTTTTAATTAATGAGTATGTTAGTTATTAAATTTAATCATGTAATTAATCCGAATTATATAAAAAAAATCAAGTAAAGAAAAAAAAATTAAACCAAAAATTTAAATTCCAATAATTTATAATACTTTGAATTAATTATATAAAAAAATTTTAATTTAAAATTGAATAAAAAAATAATAGTATCCAAAGTTCAAATTAATAACTTCCTTTAACTTATTAAATTTAGATATAAAAATAAATAATAATAAATTTTTGAATTTAGATCTAAAATAATTAGATTTAAAATTTTAAGATAGATTAACTTAAATTATTAAATAATAATTTAATTACATTATTAATATTATATTATATAAATCAGTGTAATATTTTTATTTCATTAAAGATTAAAATCCAAATTTTAATTCTAAAATTTTAAAGAGTTAATTAATTTAAATTTAAATGAACTTAAGTTTAAGAAATTTTTTCAAAATTTTGGAATTGAAACTAAATTGATTAGATTTCTATATTTTGGAATTCTAGTGATTAATGTATATTTAAAACTTTATTAAATTAAAATTTTAATAAAGTATAATATTAGATTTTTAACTTTAAAAAAAAAAAATCTTTTCCTTTTAGTTCAAAATTTTTGTTTAAATTAAAATTTAAATAATTTATCGATTAAACCTAAATATACATTCTCAATGAATTATCAAAGAGAAATTTCAATTTGCTATAAAATAATCAAGATATATATATATATATATATATATATATATATATATATATATATTTATATTTGTTAAGTTTATGTGATAAATAAAATAAAATTTTTAATTTTAGAATTTAGTGAATAAAAATAATAAATATTTTTATGCTAATATTTAACATTATTTAAGTAAAAAAAATTGATTTAATCAAAGTTAGAATATAAATCAAATTTCTTGTACATTATTTCATAATAATTTCTAAATTAAATAATAGTAAAAACAATATTTTATTCGAGTATTTGAATTATTAAAGTTTCAACAAAATGATATCTAGAATTATTAATAAGAAATAAAAATTTATATTTTTGATATTTTTTATTGTGAAACAGTGATTCATCTTACATACCATATTAGCCCAACAACATGAATAGTAAAAAACCTTGATTGAAAACAACCATGGTAAAATAGACTAACCTGAAATCCAAACCATTCATCAAATAGACCACTTAGGTGTTCCAATTTTATGTATTTTTAAGAGAAAAAAATTTGATATAATGACTTTAAATTAATATTGTCAAATTCCTTTATACCTAATATCTACTTTTCTAAATTTTAGCATTTAATGAATCTGATTAACTTGTAGAGTTAGATTTTAATCTATCTTTTATTTTTGAAATCAGGTGTAAAGATTTAGACCTTAAATCTACGTTAAAGTATTTGATTTAAATTAATTAGTTTAAAACAATATTAATTAATTTGATTTTAAATTTTGGTTTTTTTTTTTAAGGCAAAGAAAATAGTTTAATGTTTCAGTAAATTTCAAGAATTGAATTTTTACGGCATCGAATTTCTACACATTTTATATAGAACTTGCATTGTTGTATGGGGATTTAAACAATTAAATTATTTCACTACTGATTTTGGAATAATTCATGACATGCATTCATTATTAGTGATTATGGAATTGTGGAAAAAGAAAGAAAAATGAGGAAATGATTGCAGTATTAGCAAGTAAGGCAATCGTGTCCCTTGGGTGAAAGACTCTAAAGCGAGTAAGTAGGGCAACCGTGTCCCTTGGGTGAGAGACCCTAAAGCTAGCAAGTAGGGCAATCATATCCCTTGGGTGAAAGACTCTAGAACCTGTTGGATCCTTCAGAGTCTCCTTTGTGTACGGTGTATGAGTACAATTGTGTGCGCGGACATACGTCAGCTGTATAACTGGATCAGTAGTCTGACCAGCTAACGTATAAATGGATCCCTCACCACGAGGTACAAGTATGTGGGCGTTAATGCAACGTGACCATATACCTAGGTACGGTGTTGTAAGATGAGATGATTATTTAATTTTATTATTGAATTCATGATAGTGTAGCATTCAATACGTCTTTATGATTCCAGCATCGCATTCACGTCATATTTAATTTTTAATATTTTGATTCATGTTTCAAATTTCAAGAAAGTACTTTTATTATTTATTTGTTTGATATAAATCTAGAAATTTAGATTTGATTGGATAAGATCCCACGAGTGATCGTGCTCATACTCAAAATAACAGTGTTTCAGGGCATTGGAGTTTAGTTAAGGGAAAAGTAAAGTGAAGATCCAATCATTAATTTACTTATCTTTTATTTGTACCGATGGAAAAAAAAATGTATAATGAGAATTTAGAAGTGAGTTTAGGCTGTAATAGTTAAAGATTGTATTTGATGAACATTATTATTGTAATGAGATTAATTAAGTGTGGCTGTGAATGTTTAATATTAAATCATGACCTGGGATTCAAAGTCGAATCTGGTCAACTTGGGTACCAAATTTCGGGGCGTGATAGTGGACATGCCTCATTTTTAGCATAATAACTTAGAATGATCTTACAAAAGCGATGAACGTCTTGGATAAAACACTTACATTACGATGGGCCCGATAGAGCCTTGCCCGGCTGGATTACCGAGGTAGGACGCAATCCGCGCCCGCCTAATGGATACGTCCTGCACGATGAGAGGCTTGGATCTTGCACACTTCTGTCATGTTGACACGTGGGAAGCGTGTAGAAGAAAGGCAGGACACACTCCACTTACGTGGCACCCTGAGACATACAGGACACCAAAGGCGTGGGAGCCAATTTCCTAAAAGTTGCAGGGAGCCGTGCAATAAGAAGCTCTGTGGGGTCCACCGAAATGTATTTGTAACATCCACTCCGTCCATCATTTGCGACCGCTTATATTTGCTCTTGGGCCCAAAACTTGAGCCGATCTACAATTCAAGGGATACACGTGACAGGGAACAGTAGCTATGTGGATGCCCACCAATGAAACTTTTCTGCGGGTCCACCGTTATGTTCATATACCACATCCAATGCGTTCGTAAGGTGATGCTTACCTGGATGAAGTGAAAAACCAATATCATCCTGACCCAATACTTCCGTGGGGCCAGGAAGGTTTCAATGGTAGTGTCTCAATCCTCACTTTTTTCCACTAATATAGTCCGTCCATTTGGGTTTTGGATCAGCCGTTGGTTGGATTGACGTCCTGACGCGATCTGGCGCAAATGATTGAGTTGACGGCAGATACACATCACGGTGGGCTTACAAAGCTTTTTGCTGCACGCGTTCCTGCAACAGTAGTGTGAAATTGCCGTCCCAAATTTGGAACTCCAAACTCGTGGGCCCCGATGAGATGGAGCATATCCTGAAAGTGACCTGATTGCAATATCTTTGTCATCTTCTTTCTAACCATCCATTTGATGGTACAAAAGTTGGACGGTGGGGATTTCATGATCAAGATTATTTTCAAGCGATGTTGTATTTACTTGGTGGCTATGATTTGGATGGTCACGATTAGAATATTCGGATGCCACGTGTAAGGTGGATGAGTCGATGCACGTGCACTAGTGACCAGTGAGGTGTAGCTTGCCATTTTACCAAAGGAGGCAAATGGACCCAGCTGAAATAAAGCATGCGTAAGTCGGTCGTTTGGCACAAAGGATTATTTGAGGGGATTTGACCCCTGGTTATTTGGTAGCATAAAGTAACTGGGGTTTGAAATCCAGGGTCTCAAATCCCCTCAGAGGGCGGTTTCAAATCGGAAACGGACTGGCAACCCCCCGACACCAGCTCCGTGGCTGGTGGTCGGTGCTGTGTGGGGCCTACCATGATGTATAGCTTTCATCCATTCCGTTCATCCATTTTTACGGATCATTTGATGGCTTGATCCCAAAAATGAGAGGTATTTAAATCTCAGGTAGACCACACCATATAAAAACAATAGTGATTGGATATCCACCATTAAAATCCTCCTAACGCCCACTATACTGTTTCTTTGACATCCAATCTGTTGATTAGGTCATACAGGCCCAGATGAAGAGAAAAAACAAAGATCAGCTTGATCCAAAACTTTTATGGGCCCCCAAAATGTTTTTAATGGTTGACCCTCATTCAACACTGTTTCCACTAATGTGGTCCATTTGAGATTTGGATATACCTCATTTTTGGACTCATAGTGTAAAATAATCTCTAAAAATAGATGGATGGCATTGATGAAATACATATATGATGGTGGGGCCCACATAGCACTGACCACCAGCCATTGGCTGGTGTTTGGGGAGTAGCCAATCCGTTTCCAAATCTACCCTGAGAGTTTGGATTGCACATCGAATCCTTTAAATAGTTACATGTGTAACGTGTACGTCACCGTACTATTATTCTATTGGGCACATGACCCACTAATGATATCCAAAAACAATCAAATTATCAATTGTATCACCATAATTACTTTAATATATTGATCAACACCGTCCTAATATTGTCCATATAAATCAACGGCTAAAAATCATTGATTAGTCACTTAGACGTGATCTTGTGCTTGTGGCCCATCTGAGACATGAATTTCATCATTTTCATGCAAAGCATATATTTCAGCGGGCTTATTACAACCATTGTGTTGAACATTACATACGTCACTGATTAGAGATATTAAAGTTGATTTAGTAATTAAATTGAAACCTATAAATATATCATGCATAGTTACTTTTGGATTAAGTTGATTTCAAATTCATGGTGCCAAAAGCAATAAGAGGATTTCAAATCCAGTGGGTTCCAAATCCATTTCTGTCCCAGCCCAGCCCAGCCCAGCCCAGCTGAATCATCTAGGTTCAGGCCACGCCTACCCTCTATGCACGTGGCCCACCTATAGTGTGGCTACTATTCAACGTCCCTATCGCATTAATTCATCACCCACCTTTCCATCTTTTATTTTTATTTTATTTTTTTTATTTTTTTGCCTCCATGCCTAACACGCAAGAAGTTTACCTGATGACATTTTCCTCTTCCCTTGAATGAATCAGGACATTTAACTGACCTACTGTGAGAGATAATTAACACATCTTGTGGCATTTCTTTATTGCCTGAGAAACGTAGGCCCTTTCGACCTTAATCAATGTGTCTTCTTTTATTTGAGTAGTTTTCACTACCATTTTAATCAGCTTTCCATCATTTTATCAATGTACTAATGCTACTGTTAGATTGCTATAACTAACCACATGCTCATGTTACTTTATAATTATCTGATTATTGCCAACCCAATAGCTGTCATTTCCCTTGAATTTCATTTTCATGCAAGTCATAGCACAGTCCCCTAGAAAGGCATATCTCCACGTACTCTACCTAGCTTTAATTCTATCAGAGCCATCTTTGTCAATCTCTCTATCATTTTCGAATGAGGCCAAAGTGCCCTGTAAGTGTCTTTAATTAAGAGAGGCACCTTTGTCAATCTCTCTATCATTCTTTACCAAAATCAAGCTTTTAAAAAATAGAAATATTTTTAAAATGAATTCGTTTTCGACAAACAAATAATATTAACTAGCTTAACCCACCTAGGTATACAAGTCAGCTAATTACATACCACACGTGTTAGCTTGAACCACAAGTGCTATATCCAAGCCATCCATCAGAAGAGTGCCACTATGCAGATCCCCTATCCTAAGAAGCAAGTCAGTTGACTAGCCAGGTAGACCATAATTAATTGAACAAATATATGCTTGTTAAAAACTAACTCATGGCACACTGAGTGGTCTACTTTTATTTTTGGTAGGTGCATCTACCTGTTGATGTCCATGTTGGATTTGTGCTCCAAAAAACCAATATGCACTCAGATCCATTGTTCATGTGGATGTCATAGGATCGATCTCAATTGTTGATATTGATAACCATGGGTCCTTCAAAACACACACACACACACACACACACACACACACACATATATATATATATATATATATATATATATATATATATATATATATATATATATACATCACGCCTTAAAGTATCTAGAGAGAGATCTCCTTCATTCCTTCCATTTTTTTCTCCTTGTCAGTGGTTCATCTATGGATGCTGTGCATCATTGTACCAGAGATTTTGGTGGTGCTCTCTTGGTTCCCTCCGATCGATCAATCAAAGCCGAACAATTTATGTCTGTTATACAATCTGTTTTTCTAAAAAAATTAGGGTTTTTCTACTTCTTCCTTAGCATTTTTTAAAACCATGGATCCCCCAATCTGGTCCAACCCATCTAATAATTTTTCTCATTTTTAAATTTGGAATAACTAAGAGATTAATTGGTTCTAAAATATCTTAAATTTAAAATTGGTAGTTTAAAACTATTTTCAACAAAACTGTTATTAAACATACGATTCACAAATCACTATATTATGTATTTACAAAATACCATCTCGATTCATCCTATTTCATCATATCCGAGATGTGATATGGTTCTTAAGGATGAACCAGATATGGGCAGTTCCAATAAGATTTCATTCTTAAACAAAAACTCATTTTTTGATTTATTCCATTTATTCCATGACTCGAACAAAGTGGGACACATGTTAGGGAAATCTATGGTCACATCAATCTAAGATTTGTGGCTCTAATACGATTTGGCCTTAAAATTCATAGATTTAGGCCGTGTTTGTTAATGCTGAATTTTTACATTTAACGCGAAATGGGAAAAAATTTTCGTGTTTAGTGGTGTTTGTTAATACGTTATTAACGCAGAAGACGGAAAGCGCTAAGTGGTTTTTCACTGAATTATTTCCGTGATTGGAGTCTGGCTTAATAGTGAATGCGGAATGTGCTCCGTGATTTTTCATTAAACAAAATTTTTTTACTTTCAAAAGTACCCATTTTCAAGTTACTATGTGCAATACAAAATCAACCTTTTAACCTGTGAAACTTCTTTATGCCCCACCATGATTTACGTGTTTGATCCACACCGTCCATCAACTTTTTCAGATAATTTAAGGTGTGATCCAATAAAAGAAGCGGGTCCAATGATTAATTGGACCATAAGGTGGGGATTGAACGTCCACCGTTAAAAACTTCTTGAGAGCTTGAGAAGTTTCAGATCAAGCTGATATTTGTGTTTTCACTTCATCCACGTCTACATGACCTAATGAATGGTTTAGATGGTAAAAAAACATCACAGTAGACCTGTGAATTTTTTTAATGGTGAAAATCATTATCCGCTATTTTTGGTGTGGTTCATTTGAGCATTGGATCTGCCTCATTTTTGTGTTCATAATGTAAAATAATATGAGAAAAGGGATTGAAAGTTTGGATGTAGAGATACATCATGGTGGGCCGGCCCACGGAACTGCCCGTTCGGGGCTAGGGACGGGCGTGGGTAGTACGCCCTCGTAGGACTCTGCGCTGGACACGGGATGCAGATTAGCGACGGGTAGTTTGAGTTGCCAGACTAGCTAATGAAGTGACATTACCAAGTTCTGTGGGCCCTACCATGATGTGCGTTTTGTATCCACACCGTCCATACATTTGGAGAGATAATATTAGGGGGTGATACAAAGAATGAGTCAGATCTAAAGCTCGAGAGGACAACACCATAAAAAAGAGTGGGAGAGAGTGACGTCCACCATTAAAAAGTTCTAAGGGCTACAGAAGTTTTCGATCAAGCCAATATTTGGTTTTTCCCGTCTTTCATGTCTGCGTCAACACATGAACATATTAGATCTCAAATAAACATCAGGATTGACCTTGGAAAGGTTTGAACGGTGGGAGTCACTCTCCCCACTGTTTTCTGTGGTGGGGTCCACCCCAGCCTTAGATCTGCCTCATTCTTTGGCCCATTCCTAAAATGATCTCTCCAAATGTATGGACGGTATGGATACAATGCACACATCATGATGGGGCCCACAAAACTTCAGGACGTCACTTCAGTAGCCAGTCTCGCTACTCAACCCGTCAGTATCCAAGACGGATTGGCTACTCCCGTTGCCACCGGCCAATGGCTGGTGGTCGGTGCTATGTGGGCCTACCATGATGTATGTTTTTCATCCATGCCATCCATCTATTTTTTCAGATCATTTCAGGGTAATGGAACAAAAATTAGGTATATCAAAATCTCAAGTGGGCCACATTATAGGAAACAATGTTGAACGTCGACCATTAAAAACCTTTTGGGGCCATAAAAGTTTTGGATCAAGCTGATCTTTGTTTTTTTCCCTTCATCTGGCCTGTATGATCTATTAAAAAGATTGGATGTCAAATAAACAGTACAATGGGCCTTAGGAGGATTTTAATGATTCATATCCAATTATTATTGTTTTCTTATGGTGTGGTCCACCTGACATTTATATCTCTCTGATTTTTGGGATAAAGTACTAGAATGATATGTAAAAATGGATGAATGGAATGGATGAAACACATACAACATAGAGGGGCTAACAGAGTACTGACCAGTGATTAGCTCATCCGTCTCGCGTCAGGGTACGCGGATTTCCTGCGAAAGGCTTTCCGCGGGAAGTTACTGCGCTGGAAACTCAGGTGGAGCCTACCGTGATGTTGTGAGAAATTCATCCCATCCATTCATTTTTTGAGATCATTTTGCGACTTGAGAGAAAATTTTAGAAGGATCCAAGACTCAAGTAGGCCGCAATAAAAGAAAATGTGTATAGGAAAATATCTACCGTTGAAACGTTCCTGGCATAGACAATAATGTTTATATGACATTTATACCGTTTATATTGTCATTCATACTGGGATGTAATGAAAAGAAAAATATTATCCTGATTCGAAGCTTATGTGGTCACACAAATATTTCAACCGTTGACGTTCAATACTCATATTTTTGGCCCACCTGGTTCATTTTTGTCCCTTTATCTTAAAATGAACTCAAAAAAGGATGAATGGATAAGATTTCTCACAAACATCACGGTAGACCTCACCTAAGTTAGCAGCACAGGAACTTCATGCGAAAGCCTTCGGCGGCGAGGAATCCTCATCCAGTCAGGGACGGGATTGGGAAGCGGATTGGCTGGTGTACTGACGTAAGCAAGTTTTGTGGGTCTCATTATGTTGTATTTGTTATATCCAAACTGTCCGTCCATTTTGCGAGCTAGTCTTTAAACTTGAGCTGAAAAATAAGACATAAAGATAAACTAGCCCACACTGCAAAAAGCAGTAGGGGATTGAACGTGTACCATTGAAACCCTTTTGGGGTCACAGAAGTTTCGGATCAATATGAAATTTGTTTTTCCTCTTCATCCAGATATTTTTGGCCTTATGAATACATTAGATGGAAAATAAACGTTATAGTGGGCCCTACAAATTTTTTAACGGTGAAAATCATTATCCCACTACTATTTTTGGTGTGGTCCATTTGAGTTTTGGATATGATTCATTTTTTGGACGATGCTCTAAAATAATCTTGAAAATTTTATGAACGGTGCAAATATAATAAAATACATTATTGTAAGGCCCATGTAACTTTGATCTCCTTTGAAACCTTCATACAAGGTAGACCTTGAGGAGCGTCTTCGCACGACACGTATCCACTTATCAACGAATTGGCTACTCCCCCAGCCACCAGCCTGGTGGGTGATGCTCAGTGCTATGAGGCCCCATGATGTATGTGTTTCATCCATTCAGTTCATTCATTTTTTACATGTCATTTTATATCTACCCCAAAAAATTCCACCACACTTATAAATATAAATCATTAATTTGCAATCTGTATTCATAAATAATGATATTTTAATTTTCTATTAAGTATTTTATAGTTTATTTGAATTAAATAGAATAATTTTATTTTCATTTAATAAAAAATAATTTATTTATAATGTAAAATATTTCCAAACAGGAGATAGGGGCAAATGTGTCAAATCAACATATTTCAGACAATCCATATGTTTGTTAACAAGCAGATTGTTTCAAATTCAGTACTTAATTTTCAGACTTCAGCCATAATTACCAAACAAGTTTTTTTACTTCAGATTTCAGATTTAGGCTTCAGATTTCAGATTCAGCTTCAGATTTCAGATTCGGGCTTTAGACTTCAGATTTAACAAACGGGGCCTTAGACTTCATTAAACTAAGTCAATTGGATTTCTCGCAATGGATCATCATTGTTGCAAAACTCATTCAAAAACTGATCTTTATCATCAAAACTTGCCTACAGATCAGAACAATGATTATAGGATTGATCCGTTTCATTCTTAAATACAATTTTAGAAGTAAAACAAAAAATCTGATTAGTAACTTACCTGCAAAGACTTCTCATTCATAGGGCTTTTCTCCTTAGAAGATTCCACCAGGATTTTTGTGTGTTTTGGCAAAACAAAATTCCTACGATGATAGAAGTTGATCCCCAACTTATTTCTTTAAGGAGGGTACTCTTAATTTGTTTAGTCAAAGTCTCAAATGAGTCACAAAAATTGGGGTAGTTACAATAGACAAAACAAATGCCTTCCACTGAACATAACAATCCCAATACAGAGCAAGTTCGAGCTAAACTTAGTTTTCTCCTTAGAAGATTCCACCAGGCTACATCGATATAGTATTGTTTTAATAGTACTTTTGTAGCGTAAATCTCCTGGGTACTGAATCTATCAGCGGTTAGCCTAATTGTCTATTTAAGCTCGGCTTCAGTCAGATTAATTGTTTTGTTGCCTGAAGAAAATGAGCTAATTTGGCTAGTTGATTCAATTTCAATTGATTTTTAGAGTCGTGCCCCTTTAATTGCAAAACAAAAAAGAAATGGAAAATGAAGTGTAATGATAACCTTTTCCAATAATGTTCAATATGGATTTCAAATGTAAATACATCTTTGATTAGCAAATTTAAATATTAGATTTATAAACAACGGTCACTTTCATATTTTGTAAAATGTGATATTAAGGCTAGTGATTACTTTGTTGAGCTTATAGTCTTCCATGCATATCAAATGGCAAGAAACATCTCATCAATGACCATCCTCATCAAACTCTCTCTCTCTCTCTCTCTCTCTCTCTCTCTCTCTCAATCCTCATCAAACACACTCTCTCTCTCTCTCTCTCTCTCTCTCTCTCTCTCTCTCATCTACCACCTCCATCCCACCACATTAAAGCTCTATGATGGTGACTTAAAGATCGAATGCCGACTAAACAGCTGGTGAGAGAGAGAGAGAGAGAAAGAGTTCATATGATGGATTTGGATGAAAGGAATGTCCACACCATCGATGTTACATCTTGTCCCCTTCCATATTCTCCTCGGCTTAAAACTGCATGTTTGGCAAGTGACTAAAAAATGAGTTCATGTCATTTTAGTTAATTAATAATTATGTATTACAGATCATGTCTTTTTGGTGAAGACTAAATTAATCTTGATAACTAATAATTATGATCTTTAATACATAATTATAATTAAATAAAATGAGATGAACACATTTTTAGGCCTCTACCAAACAGGTCCTTAGGTTAGTGGTCCTAGCTTTTGATTGTGGCACATAAATGGCCATTAATTTACATTTTTTTTTTCTTTTTTCTTTTTTCTTCTTTTGGTGGTCTTTCTTCAAAAACATTACACGCAGCAGAATGCGAATCAAAACCACGTATGCTGAGAGGTACCTACAAGATTCTAAGTCCTCCATCTTCTCTAGCTTAGGAGGGAAAGATGCTTGCGTACTAAAATAATATCCACAAGGGGACCAGTCCACTACATAACTTTTTTAGATTAAGCTTCGACTGCAATAAAATGTGTGTTGTTAACATATGTCTTAAATCTTTAAAGTTCGACTAGCCTAGGGAAAGTTCGACTCGAAGTCCAGCAAGGAATTTCCGAGGTCTTTGACCAGTCGAAGGACAGGTTCGACCAGTCGAAAGTTACGCAACCTGCGCGCGGACTGCGTAAATTTAAGGCGGTTTCTAGACTATTCCAAAGTCGGTGTGTAAGTTGGATTTCCTAAACTATAAATAAGAGTCTCTAAGGCTATTCTAAAGTATGCTAAGGCTTTCTAAAAGTAGTCAAAAGGGTTTCTAGAATGAGTTATAGGGTTTCAAACGGTGTAAAAAGGGTGAGATTCAAGCTTGTTTGAATCGGGTAAGTCCTCTCTCTTTGTAATTTGTGTTTTCATAGTAGATTTGTATCGCTTTGTGCCGTGGTTTTTTCCCATAAGGGTTTTTCACGTTAAATCTTTGTATTTCTTGTGATTGCTTGGCGCCATTGGATTGCTATCCGAGATCCATATCTGTGTGATTCTGCAGCACAAATCCCAACAGGTGGTACCAGAGCTATTGTTGGGGCACAGATCTGAATCTATAGGATTAGCAATAATGGAAAACGCCAAGTTTGATATTGAGAAATACTCGGGCATAAATAATTTTGAGTTATGGAAAATTAAGATGATTAGTCTATTAACCAAGTAAGGCGAAACTAAGGCTCTTGAAGAGCAAAAACCATTTATGAAGGATGAAGAATGAGAGACTCTTAATAATAATGTTTTAGCCTTCATCCGTTTGTGTCTCACGGATGAAGTTCTCTACAATATTATGAGAGAGAAAACTGCAGCTAAGTTATGAGCGAAGTTAGAGGAAATTTATGTGAAAAAATTCTCTAAAAATTGCTTACACTTGAAGCGACAGTAGTATAACTTCAAGATGGCAGAGGGTGGAGATCTGGAGGCCCCCATCAGCAACTTTAATAAATTAATTTATAAATTGTTGGATATGAAGGAAGTGATGAAAGATGAGGAACAAACATATATGTTGCTGAATTCTCTTCTGGCATCGTATGAGTTATTTAAGGACACAATGTACATCATAAATAAAACTTTGAGTATCGATACCATTATTTCAGCCCTTCAAGGGAAGGCCATGAGAAAGTTAAACGGCGACATGGGGACATCTTCTGATGCACTATTTACAAGGGGCAAGAATTCTAAATAAGGTACAAGATCTTCGAGTTCTAGATCCAAATCCAAGGGCAAGGGTAAAGGTAAGATAAAGTACTGAAACTATGGGATGGAAGGACACATGTAGAAGGATTGTGCAAACCCTAAATCTAAGATAGAAGAATCTGAGGCTTCATACAAGGAGGTCAACGCTGCTACGTTAGATGGAACGAGTGGATGTGATGGTGGTGTCTTGAATGTGTCTACAATCAGTCGCCCATACAATGATTGTAGGGGTGAGTATATTCTAGACACAGCGGCATCCTTTCACATGACTCCTCATCAGAGTTGGTCCACCAGCTACAGGGAGTGTGATGGTGGACAGATATTTATAAGCAATGACAGTGCCTGCAATGTTGTAATTGTTAGTATGGTGCGCATCAAGATGTTTGATGGGGTGAAGCGTACCTTGACTGATGTCAGGCACGTTTCTGATTTGAAGAAGAATTTGATTTCTCTCGGTATACTTGAGGCAAAAGGATGCAAGTTTAAGGATATTAATGGTGCCCTTAAAGTATCTAAGGGGGCACGTGTTATCATGAAAGCACAACGACTCTGTAATCTTTACAAGTTGATAAGGAGCACTTCAACAGGTAAAGTTGTAGTGGCTATAACAGATTTCACCTCTGCACGTGTGTGGCATGCTGGGCATGGCCACATGAGCGGACAGGGCATGAAGGTTGAGACGCGCGAACAAAGATACAGAGCAGGTAAAGCAGTTACCTGTGAGAAAAATCATACAGCATAATCGCAGGATATTAGTGAGGTACATGGATGACTCCTATATCGCATATGCTCTCGTTACAGACGAGGGGGATCCATCTACTATTCAAATGACTTTAGGTGAGCCTGGTGCTAAGAAGTGGAAGGTGACTATGGGCGATGTGATGGACTCGTTATACCAAATCGACACATGAGAGCTAACGGAGCTTTCATTAGGCCGAAAAGTGGTTGGATGCAAGTGAATCTTTAAGGGGATAAAGCATAGATACAGAGCGAGGCTAGTAACGAGGGGTTATGCTCAGAGAGAATGGATCGACTTCTCAGAGATATTCGTGCCAACGGTATAGCAGGTGTTTATAAGATTTGTATTAGCACTGGTTGGCCAATGTGATCTCAAGCTAGAAAGGATGGATGTGGACTTTGCACTTCTGCATGAAAAATTGGAAGAGCAGATCTACATGAAGCAATCAGAGCAGTTCGAAGTTTAAAGGGGCTGAGAAAAAAGTTTGCAGGAGTTTATGGGACGACTTGTCGCCTAGGTAGTGGTATAAAATTTGATTCCTTCATGATGAGTCAGGAATTGTATGTTAATGACATGTAAATTGCCATCCATGTCATGTCTGAAATCAACGTACTAAAGACTCAGTTAAGTGGGACATTCGAGATGAAGGATTGGGGGGTTACGAAAATGGTTCTTGGCATTATTATTTATAAAGACTTGAAGAGGAGCAGGCTTTGGTAATCACATGTAGAATACCTTAAGTAGATATGCGATGGACCAAGCAAAGCCGATGAGCGATCCTACGCGACTCACTTCAGGTTTTCCTCAAGACATGTCCCAAAACAGATGAAGAAAAGTAAGATATGCCTCATGAGCCTTATTCGAATGCGGTTGGTAGTGCATGCTATGGTTTGTATTAGACCAATTTTTTCACAGGCTATCGGTATTGTGAGCAAATACCCCGGCTAGCAATATTAGGTGGCGGTGAGATGGTTACTTCGATACATTTGAGGTACAGAAGACTACGTCTTACTTTTGGGAAGACAGAGCAAAAGTGGTTGGGTATGTAGATTCAGATCCGGCAGACATGCTTGCCAAGGTCGTTCCTATAGAGAAGTTTGCGAGAAGCTATGATGCGATGTAGAGATAAGACAATAGATTAAGAAGCTACACGTTTGAAGTTTGAAGACATGGTGGAGATTGTTGTTAACATATGTCTTAAATCTGCAAAGTTCGACTAGCTCAGGGAAAATTTAACTCGAAATCCAACAAGGAATTCCTAAGGTCTTCGACCAGTCGAAGCAGGGCTTCGACTGGTCGAAGGTTACGTAGACTGCGTAAATTTGAGGTGATTTTCGGACTATTCTAAAATCGCTGCGTAAGTGGAGTTTCTTAAACTATAAATAGGAGTCCTTAGGGCTATTATAAAGTATGTTAAGGCTTTCTAAAAGTATTCCAAAGGGTTTCTAGAAGGAGTTCTAAGGTTTCAAAGGGTGTAGCAAGGGTGAGATTCAAGCTTATTTGAATTGGGTAAGTCCTCTCTCTTTGTAATTTATGTTTTCATAGTGAATTTGTGTCGCTTTGTTCTATGGGTTTTCCACGTTAAATTTTTGTATTTCTTATGATTGCTTAGCGCCATTGGATTGCTATCCTAGATCCATATCTGTATGATTCTGCAGCACAAATCTCAATAATGTGTAGGGCCCACCGTGAAGTGTACATGACATCCAATCATTTGATTGTGTTCTCACTCTCGTGTTCTCCTTGGTACCAAAAAATCAGGGTAATCCAAAACTCGGGAGGGGCACACCACAAGATACAGTTGGGATGGGGAGGCCCAACGAAACTTTCATTATTGTACGTCAGGTCTCCCTTGTGTTTTATATATGTCATCCAATTCATTCAGAAGATTCTACCTACCAGGTGGGCTACCCAGCCAGACTTGACTTTATACGTACATGGTTTATATCCCGTGAATATGCCATTTGAACAGTTGATTAGGCAATCCATCCATCTTGAATGTATACAGTTTCATTTCTCTAAAATGCCTATTTACTTGTGCATGCATGGGCCACTTGATCAATGGATATATTAGAAACATTAAAATGAGAAATTGAGATTTTATTCATTTTCAGGCCAGCCCAGGCCCACCCATTTCTTTTTGGACTCGGGCTCAAGTCTCAGCTCTTAGTTGTGGGCCAAGTACAATTCTCAACTACTTAATTTCAGTTACTTGTACTCCATGTGCATGATCTCATCGCACCTTGTATCAACCACCACGGACCGCCAGAGTATTGAAATTTCTCTAAACTAGGATTTATATGACACACGACCTGAGCCTTTGCACTACGCATGCTGGTTTTGACCACTGGGACAATTGCTCATCTCGAGAAACACCCTGATTCACTCATCAGATGGGCCACATCTGCATGTTGAATCATACCGTCAGTTGTCCATTGATTCCAACAGCGCGGCCCACCTCGAGTGCAGATACATGTGCATGGTATGCTCTACACAAGCAGCACGCCGTGAGTTGTAGGTGATCAGTTCTATCATAAGAAAGGGAAAATTATGAAATTAATCGATTTATTCAACTGAAGGGACCCTTTTTAGCTGGGTTTTTTGGACCTGCCGGTTCATTTGATGGACATAACGTTTAGGCCTCGCCCACCACGGGTTAACAATTGTATGCATGTGGGAAATTTTGTCCAATATATATAGGCCAGGCCCAACTAATTTCTCTCTCTGGACAGAAACGTAGGCCTCAGGGCCTAAAAATGAGAGTGGGGCCTAGATCACGGGCCTACTGTTCGGATTGTAGGCATTGCTGTGGGCCACTTGCTAATCTGACCGGCTTGAAATTCTTTGAAGCCCTTTTCACATGATGGTATACTTCTTACAGACGGTTTGGATCCTGCAATTGTGCAACAGATTTGAAAATGTTCAAGTGCTCTTTGCTGCAACATTGCCAATTAAAAATAAATGAAATTGGGAGTTACGGCCATGCCCAGCTCGTGATAGGCCGAGACCTTAGCTGCACTAGTACATGAATTTTTCTCCATTTCTCAAGTTGTGGTGACCCATCCATCTTACACCTGGTATGCATGTAAATCAATCTGACCATCCAGTATAGACCTCACTAACGATGGCACCTATCTTAAAATTAATCTGATTGGATAATCGTAGCAGTGGAAATTGGTACCCTATTAACCGTCCGTTCACTGCACATTACTTGAGATGTTTAGTATCAGCCGATGACTATGATTCTCAGTATATGATCCATCCACCATGAAAATGGGAAACCCCAAAATTCAGATTGGTCCAACTATCAAGTGGCTAACCATGTAAATTTGGATGCAATGAGAGACTACTCAGAGCTAAAAATACAGACAGCCGCAGCTTCCCAACGGACTCTGCAAATTTGCCTACCACAAAGAACCAAGCACAGAATTACACAGGAAGATTGGCCATTGATTTTCAAAGCCTCAGCAGAGCTATTAAAATAAATAAATAGATTGGCCATTGATTTTCAGAGGCCTCAGTAGAGCCATTACTATAAATAAATAAATCAGACCCCAGGGTCCCAACCTCATACAGCAGACGCTCAGCTTGGTCATCATCCTCTTCAGCAGGACTTCTTACAGAGCTTTCTTGAATCCACTTAGGATAAAAGTAGAAATAATTTCTAATAAATTGATCGATGATAAAAAATAAAAATAAAAAAACAAATTTACAATCCTTTAAATAATTAGCTCAAACCTTGGACGGAGTTTTAGACTCAAACACTATAAAATCATGAGTTACTATAAATAATAAACTTACTATTTATAAATGGCTTCCATTCCTACTAGACTTCATGGTTTTCGGCAAAAATAATGTGTCCAATTTGGCCTAATCGAGTTATTTTCCTCATTTTTCTAAGCCATTTTCATGTTAGGCAGGACTCGTACAACTCAATGGATCAAAAGTTATACTGGAACTAAAACTTATTATTTATAGTAAAAATAAAAATAAAATAGACTTTTGACTGTCGACATGATGGAATCTTGTAAATCTAGTGTGGGCAATCCGCCGTAGTAGGTTGGTTAGCTAAAGTAGCTTCTCCTACCCTAAAATCATATATGATATGTCAAAAAACTCGTCCCGATTTGCGAGATACGACTGTTTTAAGGTTCTGACGGTCCGGATCATTTCCACTGAAAGTGTCTGAGACCCGATCTACATTGCAAGACAGCAAACATAGCATTTCCACTAACACCTCTTAAGTAAGGGGATAATCCAAATTAGAAGGAAGATGTTTGCAACTGCCATAAACCAGACGGAAAGCTGTACAACTATCTTCCTGAAATGACTTCTCTATATAAAAGTATTGGGCTGGGATTGGAGTAACGTGTTTTAATTGAAATGTTGTTATTTAGAAGTATTTTTTGAGAGGAGAAATGATGGTTTATGTCATGATTAAAATGTCGTTAGCTGTTTTTTCTTTTTCTTTTTCTTTCTATGTCTTTTGAAGGTAAGCTGGGCTCCCAACCTTGGATCTCAATGTGGAAACAGGCCCCGTCTACTAATAAGCCACAGGCTCGAACCCATTAGCTTTTGATTATGTGTTTAGAATTGATAGTGTGGATTTGGTATTTTAGTCCTTTCCAAAGCACTTGTTTGAATAGACAGTCGCCATATGTGTCCAACCTGTAATTGTCTATTATCTCTTTTTGTACAAACACCTTTGGTTGCATAACCACGTGGGTCACACGTAGCAAAACGCCATACAGCCTATATATATATATATATATATATATATATATATATATATATATATATATATATATATATATATATATATAATTACGAAACCCATGTTTTATTTGAGTCCCGTTGTAAGAACTGTTGCGCAGCACGCCAACAACGCAGTGAGCCTAAATCCAATCTCAGGCCTCACCCACAAACGATAAACAGGAAAAAATATAAATTAGAAAGGAATAAAAGCATTCAAACAAACCACAAGACAAGATATATGTGGAAAAACTCCAAACTAGGATAAAAAACCGCGGATGCAAAATTCCACTATGAAGAGAAACGAAGATTACAAGGCAATATACTAACCTCCCCTTGGAAGTACAGAGAAAATCCCTTGCTCACACCTTAGAATAATTTCCTAATATTCACCTTAACCCTAGAATAGCCCTAGGGACCCCAATTTATAGTTTTGGCAACTTCCATTTCGCATCCCAGTTGCGAAAGGACTTGTGACACGAAATCCGTGAAACTCCTTTCGCATCCCAGTTGCGAAAGGACTTGTGACACGAAATCCGAGAAACTCCTTTCGCATCCCAGTTGCGAAAGGACTTGCGACACCAAATCCGCGGATGTGGCTCCACTTCTCAACAATCTCCTACTTGGAGACACATCGCCATAAACCATTGTCTTCTTTATCCGGAGTGCACCACCTTCCCGTCTTCAAGCCTAAAGACCAATCAAAGCTGAACAGAGCTTCCGCTTCTCCCTTGTGACCGTCTTGGTCAGCATATCCGCAGGATTCTCACTTGTATGAATCTTTTCCAGAGCAATCGATCCATCTTCCAGTAACGAACGTATAAAGTAATATCTAATGGCAATATGCTTGGTCCTTGAATGAAAGGCTGAATTCTTAGCCAAGTGTATTGCACTCTGACTGTCACTGTACAGCTTGCAATCTGCTTGTTTCTTATCCAACTCTTCCATAAAACCTTGCATCCACACCATCTACTTGCATGCTTCTGTAGTCGCAACATATTCTGCTTCTGTCGTACTGATAGATACTATCTTTTGTAACTGAGAGACCCAACTAACTGCGGCACTATCCAGAGTAAAAATATAACCTGTAGTGCTTCTTCTGCTATCGATATCTCCTGCAAAATCTGAATCCACGTGGCCTTGTAACTTGATTTTCGATCCATGTTGAGGGTCAAATATTGCATATCAGACCCTATTTATTGCCTAAATTTACGAACATAGTACTAATTAACGGCTCAATTTAACTATGTTTGTAATGCAGGGTGTATTTGAGAGCATAGATTGCAAAAAGGCGCTTAAAGCATGGATTTAATGCTCTGATGACACCACAGGCAAGGGACGGACTCCATGTGACCAAGATCAACGCCCGAGATCCAAGGAAATCAAGAAACTGAAGCTCAAGTGGCCCGAAGGACGTCCAGAATACAAGAACACAAGGTTTCCGCCATCCGATTGACACGATACTTCATACATGGCCTGAACGCCCTATATTAACCGTACACGTCAAATTTCAGCCATCGAATCCCCCTAGAAATGGCCCAATGGACATATTAACCCATAAAATCTCGAATTGGGGACCGCCTGAGATATGGATATGCTTCACTTTTGGGATGAACCATTTAAAGGAGGTGGAAAGATAGATGGACGGATTGGATTTTGCATATACATCACGGCAGGTCTCACCTCGTGTAGGTGGAGTGCACAAAATCGGTGCACTCACCACGCACCGAAAGCACAGAGTCGGTCAGCAACGGCTGACCCGACTTCTCGCAAGAAAAAAAAAAAAAAAAAGAAGAAAAACGAAAATTTCCGTTTCTTTCACGGAAACAGGGGCGTCGGTTGATGATTAGTGGGCCCCACCTGTAAAGTATTTTGCAATCCAAGCCATCCATCATTTAGAGGGATTCGTTCTGGACAGAACCATGTTGTCCATTATCATCCATGCATTCACATGTACCGATCACAGCAAGCGAGAAGATAGTCGTCCGCAGCAGTTGGAGCATGATACATTAAGTGGGTCACATCGAAGGATGATGAAAACCGTTCATCCCCGGTCGGAATTTCGAAGAAAAATTATGAACGGTGTGGATCTCGCAAAATCCATAGAAAGTGGGCCCCACCAACACAACAAGCGGAAGAAGTGTGGTCTCTGTTCGTGCGTCTGTAAAATCCGGCAGCCGTGGGTCCCACTATGTTCATGATCGTCGTCGGATCGGTGATCCGAGCCATCCATCGGTTTCCCATGAGGCCACTAATCAAGGCCTAGATGGAAGAATTCCCAGAAGTAACGATGATCAGTTTTTGACCGTTTAAACAAGGAATGGACGGCGGAGTAGATATCAGGTGGACCGCATCAATGAACATTTAAAACTGCTCGTGTCCGACTGGTTTTTCGCCACGAGTTGAATGAACGGAGAGGATTTTCCAACAAATGTTGATTATGAACCCCACCGAGAATCCAGCGATGACTTTAAGCTCTGTTACGCATTCGCGAGATCCAGGATGTTCCGGAACGTGGCAGCCCTTCACTGTTGATCGGTCCATCCATCGGATGTCCAAATTCTGCCCAAGGATCCACAGATCAAGCTTAAGGAGACCGACTGGATCGGATCTTACATCAAGCACTCTTTTTGCTAAGAAAAGAGGAGCTTCTTCTGTGATTTACACAAGCTCACAGCACGTGGGTCCTGCTGCGTATAGGAATCACAGAGAGAGTCGGACTAGGGACCACCCTTACAGGCTCTATAAAAGGAGAGGAGATTCACGGCTGGAGAATCTATCCTGGAGACAGGGAGCTACGGACGTGGAGCATTAGAGAGATAGGGAGAGTTTTTCTTTTCTTTTTCTTTTAGTCTTATTTTAATTTATTTTGTTTAAGAGATCTAGCCGCATCATGTGTGGCTAAACCTCTTGGCTAGGGCCAAGAGGTGAAGCTTGTAGCGTGATGGGAGGCCTCTTTGCTTGTGCCTTTTGTTTAGACTGATCTGATTTTGATTTAATTTAATTAAGGGAATGTTTTCAGTCTTTAATGGTCTGTTGTGACTGAAATTACAATGGGTCTGCAATGGCTTTGAGCATGTTCTTTTCCCCTTTATGTTTATGACGTCAGGAAGCCCTGTTGTTCACCATCGTCTCCTGGGCATGGTTGGATGTCGGTACCCTTCCTAACCCTCATGGCACGTTGATTGGTTGGTAATTAGATTAATTCTGTTGTTTGCTTTGTCTCCTGGGCATGGTTTGGTGATGGAATCCATTCTAATTCATATACTTTTCATCTCTTGAAAACTAAATCGAAGGCAGTTCAGTTAATTTCCCTGATTTATAATACAGGCATAAGATCTCCCTGATCTCTACAAGTGGATCCTCTGAATCCCTAGTTTCCCTTCTTTGATTTTTCCTAAAGTTTTAGATTAATTATTTCACCATTATTCCTCAAATCATAATTGGTTTAGATTTCATCTTAGCCTAGTTCTAGATCTGGTTATTTTTAGAAAACGTGCAGGTTTCAGTCCCTGTGGATTCGACCTCGGTCTTACCGAGTTTATTACTACATCACAACCCTATACTTGGGGAGTGAACAATCCACCATAACATAGTCCAACGTCCTTAGTACCTACCAAGTACCTAAGGATCCACTTCACAGCTTCTCAATGTTCCTTCCCGAGGTTGTTCATGAACCTGCTAACAACTCCCACTGCTTAAGAAATGTCTGGCCTCGTGCTCACTATAGCATACATGAGACTCCCAATAGCTGACGCATATGGAACTTTAACCATGTAGTCCTGTTCCTCCTGCGTCTTTGCGCCTTGCTCCTTAGATAGCTTGAAGTGGTTGGCTAATGAAGTGCTAACCGGCTTACAACCTCCCATATTGAATCGATCAAGTACTTTAGTTATGTACTCTGCCTGTGACAAAATTAATTTCTGATTTTCCCTGTCACGCTTTATCCTTATGCCTAGGATTTGTTTTACAGCTCCTAAATCCTTCATGGCAAATTCTCTAGACAATTGTATTTTGAGATCTGAGATGTCCTTCATACGTGAACCGGCCACAAGCATATCATCAACGTACAGAAGAAGGATGATGTAAGACGTATCAAACTTCTTCAAGTAACAACAGTGGTCTGCATGACATCTCCTAAAATCGTTTCCCGACATGAAACTGTCGAACTTCTTGTACCACTGCCTCGGGGCCTGCTTCAGGCCATATAGACTCTTCTTCAGTCTGCACACCTTGTTCTCATTACCTAGTGCCACGTATCCTGTCGGCTGATGTATATATATATCTCTTCTTCAATGTCTCCATGAAGAAAGACTGTCTTAACATCTAGCTGTTCTAGATGTAAGTCCTCTGAAGCCACTATACTCAAGACCATGCGAATCGTAGACATTTCCACTGCCGATGAAAATATTTCAGTGAAATCGATACTTGCTTTTTGTTGAAACCCTTTCACAAACAATCTGGCCTTGTACCATTTCGAACCATCGTGCTCCTCCTTCAGTCTGTAAACCCACTTGTTATGAAGAGCTTTCTTACCCTTGGGTAGAGTAACTAGCTCCCATGTACGATTAGACTCAAGAGAGTCCATCTCATCATCCATGGCCTACTCCCACTTAACCCGTATATCTGACTATAACACCTCTTCAAAACACTCTGGCTCACCATTATCTGTCAGTAGTAGATAATGTAAGGAAGGTGAGTATCAGACCGTGGGTCTCCTCTCCCGAGTAGACCTCCTCACAACCGATGTATACAGCTCAGCCTCATCCTGTGGCGCTGTAACACCCATGTCCGGTAACTCTTCCAACTCTACGAATTCCTTTTTTTTGGCCTTATTTTCCTGCACACTGTCCTTATGCATCACTTTTTCATTGAAGACTACGTCCTTGCTTCTGATGATTTTCCTGTTTTCTGCATCCCAGAACCTGTAGCCAAAATCGTGCTGCTCGTAGCCTATAAACGTGCACCTCCTAGACTTCGCATGCAGCTTGTTTCTGTGCTTTGCATCAATGTGAACATATAAAGTGCAACCGAACACTCTGAGATGTGCAAGGTTCACTTCCTTCCCAGTCCACGCTTCTTCTGGTAGCCCACCATCCAATGGTGCTGAGGGACTTCTATTGATGAGATATGCGGCAGTATTCACAGCATCTGCCCAAAAGGTCTTGGGCAACCCTGCATGTAACTTCATGCTCCTGGCGCGCTCAAGGATGGTCCTGTTAATGCGCTCAGCCACACCATTCTGCTGTGGTGTCCCTGAAATTATTTTCTAATGTTTAATTCCATTTGCTGCATAATACTTCTCAAACCTCTTATCACAATACTCTCCCCCATTGTCAGATCTGAGACACTTTACTGTTTTACCTGTCTCATTTTCTACCAAAACTTTCAACTTCTTAAATACATCAAATACATCAGATTTATGTTTTAAGAAGTAGATCCACAGTTTTCTACTAGCATCATCAATAAAGGTAACAAAATAACGTGAGCCACCAAGAGATAATACCTATGCCGGTCCCCACACATCAGTGTGTACAAGCTCCAACGGATGTGTCTTTGGAGCGCATCCCGTATTCTTGAAGCTTACCCTCTTCCGCTTGCCATACACGCAGTCCTCGCAGAATTTCAAGTCAATAGACTTCAGCGTTAGTAGCTTCCCTTTTGACAATAGCACTTTCATCCCTTTCTCACTCATATGTCCCAGCCTCTGATGTCATAACTGCCCATTCACTCCAGTTGATGCGATTACGAGTGAACTATACGATCCTGAAGTCACGTACAAAGTACTTTCCTTTTTGCCTCGAGATATTACCAAGGCACCTTTTGTGATCTTCCAGGAGTCACTGGTGAATGTCGTCACATAACCGGTATCGGCCAACTGTCCCACTGAGATCAGATTATGTTTCAAACTCGGTACATGTCTGACATCCTTCAATTTCAAGACCGTTCTGTCTTTCTGATTTACATGAACATTCCCCTTTCCAACAATATTACACGGCTCATCATCACCCAGGTAGACTTTTCCAAAGTCACTTGACACATAATCACGCAGAATTTCCTTACACAAATTGGCATGAACCGAAGCACTCGAGTCTACAACCCAAGACTCATTCCTCGCATCAAGAGACAAGATCAACGCCTCTGTGTCGCTCTCCTCAGGCAGATTCACTGAATCCTTCCCGCCTTGAGAGCTTCCTTCTTATTTCTTAAGCGTCCTGCAATCACGTTTCATGTGCCCCTTCTTGCCGCAATGTCAACACCCATATTTGTCTTTCGGTCCCTTGAACTTCTTCCTCGACTTAGAACGCCTGTGTTTATTGCCTCCTTTGTTCAGCAATCTTCCTCTTCCTTCAACGTTTAGAGCATTCCCTGAGTCCCCTGAAACTCCTGATGCCTTCCTTCTAGATTCTTCGCTGAGAATTAGACCGGCCACATCATCAAATTTCAACTTTGTCGACCCTGAAGAATTGCTCACAGCAATCACCAAACCATCCCAACTGTCTGGCAAACTGGGTAAGATCAATAATGCCCTGAACTCATCCTCAAATGCAATGCCAACGGATTCCAACTAGCTCGTGACTATATTGAACTTGTTTAGATGTTCTGCCACGCTCCCACCATCTGACATCTTCATGTTGAATAGTCGTTTCATAAGATGAACCTTGTTGGATGTTGAGGGCTTTTCATACATGGTGGCTAGGGCTTCCATTAATTCTTTTGTCGTTTTTACTTTGGATATATTGAAGGCGACGCTCTTAGACAAAGAGAGTCGGATCGTTTCTAAAGCCTTCCTATCCAGTAAAAATCATTCATCCTCTATCATCTTTTTTGATCTCTTCTCTTTTCCTCCTAGAGGAATATAGAGGTCCTTCTGATACAGATAATCCTCCATCTCCATCTTCCAGAAGGAAAAGTTTGAACTATCAAACTTCTCAATTCTAGTTTTCCCATCTTCCGCCATCGCTCCCAATAGAACTAAACCAATAGCTCTGATACCAGTTGTTGCGCAGCACGCCAACAACGCAGTGAGCCTAAATCCAATCTCAGGCCTCACCCACAAACGATAAACAGGAAGAAATATAAACTAGAAAGGAATAAAAGCATTCAAACAAACCACAAGACAAGATATACGTGGAAAAACCCCAAACTAGGGTAAAAAACCACGAATGGAAAATTCCACTATGAAGAGAAACAAAGATTACAAGGCAATATACTAACCTCTCCCTTGGAAGTACAGAGAAAATCCCTTACCCACACCTTAGAATAATTTCCTAATATTCACCTTAACCCTAGAATAGCCCTAGGGACCCTAATTTATAGTTTTGGCAACTTCCCTTTCGCATCCCAGTTGCGAAAGGACTTGCGACACGAAATCCGCGAAACTCCTTTCGCATCCCAGTTGCGAAAGGACTTGCGATACGAAATCCTCGCATGTGGCTCCACTTCTCAACAAGAACGAAAGACAATTAAAGAATTCCGTTAAAGAAAGGGAGTCGCTGAAAAACTGATGAATGAAAGTTTGGACTACACACACTTACATATGGATATATTGTATATAAGTAAGATTAAAACACAGAACCTCAGGTAAAATGAATAGTTTTCTGTATGCATGAGTAATAATATACATAGGTAATCAATCGGTGGGTTAATACTATTCTAATTGCCTCTTTCAAAATATATCATTCTTAAGTAATTTTTACATAAATAAAGAAATTTTACAAAAAAAAAAAAAAAAAACCTAATTAATATTGAATTTACAATCCAATACATTTTTTTAAAAGATACCTCATTAGTCTATATAATTATCCACTACCTTCCATCACAGCAGTTTTCTCAACAACTGGGTCTTTGGCTTGGGTGGACCTCACTGTCATGTTTATGAAAAATCCACTCCAACCACAGGTGTGTCACCCCATGTTAGGCAAAGAACCCAAAAATCAGCTTCATCTAATTTGTGTAAAATCCAATGGTTGGAGTGAATTTCATGTAAGTATCACAATGAGCCCTGTGAAAATCATTAGTGGTCCTCTCTCTCCCAACTTTTTTAATTGGTGTGGCCCACTAGAATCACAAATCAACCTAATCCTTTTTATCTCTAAGCCTAATATGGGACTAAATATCTAATAATCAGAGTGGATCTTACATAAACATTACAGTGGGCCCATCGAAATCAAGAGTAGTGTCCCATTTAATTCCCTTTTTTCTAAATAATCTCTTTACAGTTGTAAAGGGACGTTCAGATTTATTTTTTGTGAGGCCCACCATGATGTGCATGCAAAAAATCCACTCTGGCCATTAGATATGCATACTCCCAATTTAGGCCAAAAGCTAAAACATTAGATTGACTCATAACTCAAGTGAACCACTCCAAAGAAAACTAAGAGAGAGACATGAACCTTTAATTTTTACAGGGTCCACCATGATAACTATATGATATCAACTCCAACTATTAGATGTGACACCAAAATTTATGCATGACCCTAAAAGTCAGGCCATCTTTGATTCAAGTGGACCATATCAAGGGAAACAGTTTCAAAGGTGATCATTGCCTTGTACACGTTTTCAATCACATCGTCTACATGAATCATGAATAGGATGATCTTTGGGCCCTTCACCTAACATAAGGTTATGCACCCAGCCCTTGAGGTGGATTGTACATAAACATTACTGTGGGGCCTACCTAGTATCCAACCCATTTGCTAGCATGCCCACCCAACCGAAGTTAGAGAAACCTAACAAAGATAGTGGAACGATAATTATATCCATTAACAAAGTAGCTTTTTAAAGACCTTATTAAAAAAGGTACCAAAATATAAATTCCATACTAATTTAGTAGTTATTTTGTAAAATTTTCAATAAACATCTGCTAATTTTTTTAATCTCCTACTCAAATCTATCCATGCATGGCAGCCACCAATGTTTTTTTCTAGATTGCCAGCAAAATATTTTTTAAATAAAATAATATTTTTTTTTACCTTTCTTCTAAAAGATATGGAGTTTTAAACTTTTGACCTGTTATGTAAGCTTTTAATTCAGGATGTGGGGTTTAAAACAAAGTATTGCTAACTATGGCACCACACTAGAAATGCTTGTGAGTTCCCACCAAATTCAACATGCTTCACAATGGTTGTTCATTTGATTTTTTTTCATTGGGTGTGGCATGTTGGGGAATTAAAGAACGTCGATCCAAGGTTTGTTTTTCAATGTAAGGGAGAGCAAAGTTAGGGGTATGTAAAGGAATTTTGGGGTTTTTTAATTCGTAAGTTTATTTATCTCTTGTAATTTATTTTTCATCGTGGATTCATTGCCGGTTTGTGTGGTGGTTTTTTTTGCAATAATTTTTTCAAGTTAGTTTGTATGATCTTTGTAGTGATTGTTTAAATTTATCTCTCTATAATTGTTTGATTCGAATTTGGGATTTGCTTCCACGATTCCCCAACATGGCCCACCATGATATGTCCACAATAAAATTAAAGATCTCACCCACCCTACTTTCTTGACCATTAATCGTGACCGAAAATGGAAAATATGAACAGTATTGACAAAAGATTAGCATTGGATGGGCAAAGGCCCACCAATTTGATAGGTAATATCATCCAATCATTGAGATTTGCTGACTGTGCGTCTGTGTCAATACTACATCCATCATCGGACACACTTGATGGAAGGCCTGGATCATGACCACACTATACCACATCTCCCATTCAACTTCAGTGCACCATATAAGGAAATTATGGAGCGAGTTACTATAATCCACACCATGCATCTGGTGTACCTATCATGTTTACCCTACTTACCAAGAATCGTCCTAATACAAAACTTAGGGAATAATGTACAATCACACTTAAGACCTGTATATTTGAATGGTGTGGCCGATCGATCCAAATTTTGAAATGGCTTACATTTCGGTGAACCCTTTTGTCCAGGTGAGGCGCATCCAATGAGTGGCTTGGATGGCAATATCCAATACTATGAACCCACATATAATTACATCTAGAAGTTTCTACTGTGGCCACCATCCACAATGTCCTCGAACATTTCCGTAGATTTTGGGCTCTTGGCCTAACATGGGCTGCATTGGTTCTAATAATGGATGTTGGATGGTACTCGGCAACTCACACAACTCAGTATGCCCCCAAACTGTTATTTTGGATGAGTTGGATGTTATAAACATTGATATTTTGGCAGAGTGTGATCATTCGTACGCTTTGACACAGCCACTGTATAAGCAGCTACATCCACCCAAACTGACCGAATCATGGCCCACTTCAGAATGGCGTAGCCCCAAAATTAGATAGATTGGATGATCTTAACCTTCGTTGGATATTTTTCTCGTTAGGTGGGGATGCTAATTTTAATCGTCCATCTGCAGGCTTACCAAATGGACAGTTAAGAATTCACTCGTGATGTAACTTTTGAATTATTCCCAGCCTACAATATGCATTACATTTACACGGTTTGTATTAAGATAAATGTATGCTAGTGAGACAATCATATGGGAAGTGAATTGGGTATTGCCTATTTATGGTGGAATTTGATTGGAGATTAAGCTAGTGTAAGAAATTTGAAACATGCGTTGTAATCCGAATCCCATTTCTAATATCAGCTTCCATCCAATCAAATCCTACCTCAAGCTGGAAGAAGCTGATCAGTACAGGCTGGAAGAAGCTGATCAGTACAGGCAAGGTCTGTGCCTAACTATCTCTGCTTTCCCAGCCCTTCTCTCTTTAGTGCACCGCCAAATGTACGTTGGGCGTGGCACACATGGGCCTGATCCGAGACACAGTCATGTGCTGCCCATGTGAATATCGTCCGCTCAACTGGCGCCGGATGTATATGTTGGAATATGGACCACACGTCACATCAATGAACAATCCACTCCTTCTTTCTTTTTCATTTTTTCTTCTTACACACCCGGCACGCTCACGCTAGTGGAATTTCACCACCTATGGGCACTCGAACCTTCGACCGGGAGTTGAAACTCCTTAAGAGTCTACCACCCGAGCAAGAGTAAGGACCCACCAACAATCTATTTCTTTTGCACACATGTGACGTACTCAATCTGTAGAGTGGCTTAGTTTCTTGGGGCCAAGAATTACAAGGATGAATGGCGTGGACATCTCACGTATGCCTCTTCCACGTGTAAGAGAGTGCATATATTGTTATAGGAAGATCCGACCCCCTTCCATTCCAAGTACCGACACCACCTTAGTACGACCGAATACCTGAGAGGTTATCTGGAATGGTGAAAACGACTGAAGGGAAAAAGGATTCTCGGCTCGGCACCAGTTGTGTTCCTACTCCGAGGATGTCGATTCAGGATAATCTGAGGCTGGGGCAGTCAGTGCGGGCAGTCAACGCGAGTAGTGTCGATTCCCTCATGAGCTTGGACCGAAGCCCGTCCCAGTCTATGGACATTGTCCTACGTATACTAGTTCAGGTCTAGGACTCGGAGTCGGGGCTTACTTAGCCTGGAGATCCCGAGCCGAGGGCGAGGCTGGGTGTGGACGTTCCATGCGCCAAACTAGGAAACTGCCTTAAACGGACATGACCGATTGTCTCACCTGCAGATATGCGCAATACGCTACACAATCCCCAGATTACGGGTAATATCTCCACGATCATAGTATCCCACAAATTGAGAGAAACGTGCAGAGATTAACGGACCCAGACCGTCCGATAGGCAGGTATAAATACCGAGGGACTCTAATGCTACAGGTACGCAACATCTCACACCCTCTCTCTACTTTCAACATAGACCCTGATTCCCTTGACCTGACTTAGGCATCGGAGGATCCCCCGGCTTAGCCAGTGTCTCCTTTGCTCACCCCTTGTGCAGGACCAGGGTTCGCCAAAAGATCACCGCACGGTTTGGAGGGTGGTCCAGATTTTGTCCTCAACATTTTTTGGGCCGTCTGTGGGAAATCTGATGCGAAAGGTCAGGTTCATATTCTTAAGTATAATGACAAGAGGAAAGAAGAAAGTGGTAGTTGCAGAACCAGAGCAGAATGATCAGACCCGTTTTTCTTCGCTACTTCACGTTGAATTGGCTCCAGGGCCTTCCCAGCGTTCTCGCAATGGAGCGAGTAAGTATCGAGCTATGCAAAGTGAGATATAAGCCTTGCGCGACGAAATTAACCAAATGAAGTAGTAACGGGAGTTGTAACTACATTCCGGTCAGGAAAACCTCGTTCCGGAAACGGTTGGTCTGGTAGTGTAAGCCCATTCCCTGAACGAGGAATATGAGACCTGAGAGGTCTCAACGTCAACCCGCTCGAGCACCAGCTCCATTAGTAAGAAGAGTCGGAAGCCGAATACTCATCTGTTCATCATCAAGCAAGAGCCTAAGGAGTCATTGAAGGACTACATAGATTGTTTCAATGAGGAAGCATTACAAGTGGAAGACTACGACGACAAGATGACACTCTCTGCTGTGTTCAGTGGTCTAAAAGAGGGAAAGTTCACCTTCTCCATTGGAAAGAATCCTCCAAAGACGTTAGCTGACCTCGTCGCCAGAGCTCAAAAGTATACTAACGCCGAGGAATTCTCTAACGCCCGCAAAAATGTTCAAGTGACAGAGCCGACCGGCAATGGAAAAGGGCCGATGAACGAAAAACCTCAGCCATCCAGCAAAGGACCAGATGACCGCGCTCCTCGCGATCGTCGTCCGAGCAGATAATCGAAAGATAAATTCCGTTCCTACACCCCCCTCAACACATCCACCAAGCAAATTCTATTGGACATCAGACGACACAAGCTTCTGAATTGGCTTATTTGTATGAGGGCCGACCCGGATCATCGAGACAAACGCAAATATTACCGTTTCCATCGAGATCACGGCCACAACATAGCCAACTGCGTGGATCTCAAAGATGAGATCGAGGTCCTTATCCGTAAGAGTCATCTGCGCCGATATACCAAGGAGGAGAAAACAGCTCGGAAAGAAGAACGAGAGCAGACGAATAACACTGCGGTAGAGCCAGCTGAAATCCGCACCATCTTCGATGGCTCATCTGGTAAAGGAGATTCAAACAAGGCTCGAAAAGCCCATTCTCAGAAGTCCGATCAGGAACACTACATACACATGACCGAGCGGCCGAACAAAAAACTCTGGGTTTGCCCGTGTAGTATAACCTTCTCGAAAGACGACGCGCGCAGAATCCAACATCTGCACGATGACGCCTTGGTAGTCACTATGACCATAGCCAACCACAAGGTGTACCACATCCTAGTCGACACCGGAAGCTTGGCAGATGTGATCTACTCTGAGGCTTTTGAAAGAATGGGGATTCCAAGGTCGCGTCTCAGACCTATGAAGACCCCCTACACAGCTTTGCCGGAGAAAGGGTAATTTCCAAGGGAGCCATCTCTCTCCCTGTGACTGCGAGAAAAGGACAACATCAAGTTACCCTCATGGTAGACTTCCTCGTTGTCAATATACCATTGGTATACAACGTCATTATGGGCAGACCTTCTCTCAATGCGATGAGGGCAGTTGTCTCCATATCCTGGGGTGGAGATCATATATCAAGTAAGACATGTGTAAGGAATCTGAAGTTACATCACATTCAGTCACTACAATGACTTATCAAGTGTTTGGAAGGGTAGATTTTTAGTGGGGACTTTTGTAACGCCCTGAAAATCGGGGGTCGAGTAAATACTCAACTCTCGAGTTTCCGGTGTCACATATCATACATTTTATGGCTTTATGATTAGTCGATTTAAAATTACGCAATTTGGAATAACCTGAAACATGAAGCACAGCCACAAGTATACTGAAATGGAAGGAAATAACATAAATATATATACATGTCCAAAAGAATGAAAGGGGCGCACATAGCACCACGCAACCAAAATCACAAAAATATCAAGTCCAAAAGAATAGGGCTGAACACCCAGCTCAGCGACCCCTCGACTCATCTACGGGTCTGATGCAGCTCCGCCCATCAACTGAAAGTAGGAGTACTCCTCCTCCTCATCCAAACTCACGCTGCCAGGCTCCTCCTGATCATCGCCACCTGCATCTATGGAAGCGTCTGGTTGGTGTTTTAAAACACCGTCCCAGAGTGGGAGTGAGTGATCAACTCAGTGTGAACTATTAATCTTAAGTTATAACAGGCATCAATTAAAACATGAATTTAATGAAAAGCAGTCAATCAGCAAACCTACAACTCTTATTAAATGCGTATGCAATGCGATGATATGATGCATGCCCTCACCGCAACGCTCCCTCGAGCGACTCCATCTAACGATCGCATATGGCAACACTCCCTCAGAGCGACCTCGACTGTCGAGTCGCCACCCTGACTAATGCGATACAATGCGATCGTGTTAGCCAAGTTTTTAGTTAAGTCCATTCATCCAGCAGGTTGGGGATTCTGATTCACCCTACATGTCACTGCCCTAATCTGGTTGCGAGGCCAAGGCCCCATCAACGCGTGAGGCCGAGTCCCCGCGGTCCGTGATCCCGTCGGGGTCCTCATTCCTGACTCCAAGTACATGAGGAGTACCGATAAGGAAAGGATCGCTCGCGGTCACTACGGGGAGGCGCGGTACCCCAGCGTAGGCCGACAGCTCGGACACAGTGTCCCATTCCACCATGCCCGGCTCACGAGGCTGTGGACCAGTTATAATCTAGTTATCAATGGGCCACAAAGGTTGTATGGTGCATCAGGTTCCATACATATGTGGGCGAACATGGTTAACAAACAGGGATGATCAGGTAGTAGGCTAGTCCGCACAAATCAGGCGAGCATGAGACGAATGACCTCGGGCACAAGGGTCCCATGTAGTCGAACTACAGCCACCCGAACACTCCCGCACGATCCGCGAGTCTAGCCTTAATGTAGTCCTACCGATGGGACTACCCTCTCTCGTCAGGTTCCTGACCATCCCAAGAGAGCAAAAAGGGGATCTACCGCATGCCACGACTCATATTATCATCTAGCACATCCATATCATGTTCTCGTGCATCCTAACCATACAAACAAATACCTTTAACAAGCGAGCAAGAATCATCATACAATTAAAGTGCATGTGAGTGTGTGAGTTGTGTGAGGAGGTTATCACTTCCTCCATCTTGAGAAATCATGAGCATCACGACAATAATCACACACACAATGAAGCACCACAAATGAGGGAAATGAATCAACAACCACAAGCATGTTAACATCCAACATAATATCATGTGAAGGCACAACATATATCACATTTGAGAGTTAAACATGCATATTCTAACAAATCCAACAAACATGAAAATCTTTAGGGTTCTCTCTAGAATTCCAAATATGACATCTAAGCACTCAAAATCATTAAACACACACTAAAATTGGTGCTAGGCCACCTAAGAACAATAGTCCGCACCTTGAATTTGATGGAGGCTTGGAAACGACCTATAGGTGAGGGTTTTGAAGGTTGGCCGGCCGAAATCCCTAAAATGATTCAAGCATGAGAGAAATCCATACCATTTCTTCTTCAATACGAGGATTTCAAGGGAAAAAGAGTGAGGGATCTTACCAAGATAGCCCACGGACGAATTTGGGGTTTGTGGCGGAGGGTTTCTTCTTGGAGGAGGGATAGGGAGTTGGAAGGGTTGAGTTTCCTTGGCCCCACCTCGATTTAGGGTGCTCCTTTGCTCAACTTCACACTCTCTACTCTCCTTGGTCGTTGGAGATGGTGGGAGTTGCTAGGGAGATAGATGGGTCGTTGGAGTTTGGAAGAGGTTTGAGGGAGAGCTTGGTTGTTGGAAAATGGTGGAGTTATGAGGAAGGGAAATTGGTTGTTGGAGGTTGGATGAAGTGATGAGGGAGAGAAAGAGCTTGTTGGAAAATGGAGAAGGGTTATGAGGAAGAGAGCCTTAGGGCTTTATTCTCTAGACTTGGCCCCTTTGGCCCCAAGCTTCCAAAATTCCCAAATTAGACCTATGGGGCCCCTTTTGGTGTTGGGGTGGCCCTAATGCTCCTCAGGCCACCAAATTCGGCGTGTAGGTGTCTTATGACCCGACTAGGGTCCATGCAAAAATTGAGGACGAACGGATGAACGGATATATGATCTGAGCAGGCACTTTCGTCCCAAAAATGGCCCTGCGGGGGCCGATCTGGTGATTGGGGCAGTTCTAGCGGCCCTCTGGCCATGAAACTTGTAGGGTAGGTGCTCCATGGCCCGATGAAGGGCCTTACAAAATTTGAGAACAAACGAATGCGGGGTTTGGTCGTGCGGGTCCGATTTGCGATCAACGGTCACCGTTCCACGATCAGGTCCCAGATTTAGTGGACGTGCGTAGAAAAATATATTAAACCATCACCACAAATTTGGAAGGAATCCGACGGCTGGAACGCCAAGTATCCCGATTTCATTTGTAAGTGCCAGATTTCAATTTTTGGCATTGGTGGGGTGCATTCGGCTAGTGCCAGATCCCAGTTCTGGGTGTCCACTGGGTCCGCTGTCCGCGATGGACCACAAGCCCAGTGAGATCTATGGTTTCCTGAAGTTTTAGATTTTTCTGACCATCGTCGGTCACTGGGTGGCCCACACGGGCTGTTGTCAAGTGCAAACGGCCATCAGGCTTGGTGGGCCACGCCAGGTCTCATATGGCCAGCCTGGTCTGTTCTAATGGGCTGATCCAAGGTAAATTTTACTAGAGGTACCTCACCCTGAGCAATTTAAACGGATGGTCCTGCGGCAAATCCGACATGGACGCCCCAAGATACTTTGCTGGTTGGACGGGACGTTACAACTTTTTGTGGGTATGTCATCCAACCAAAGAAAAAGTCTTAAGCCCTTTGGCAAAATCCAGTCTTTGGTGATATTCTCCCTTTCTCCAATTGCACCAAACAATACCCTTTTTATGTGGGCCCAAATGGACAACATAACCTAAGACGGGACACACCCACACCCAATAAAGGGTACCAAAACCCAAGCTAAAGATAGAGGTTAGGTAGGAGTCCTCTCACAGTTTTGATACAGAGAGAGAGAGAGAGGTCATATTTGATGGAGATCACTGACCCAAGTGAGAGCTTCAAATGCTTATGGTTCCATGGTCCCACCAGCACATTTTTTTTCTTGAGAGAGAGAGAGGCTCTCTCTCTCTCTCTCTCTCTCTCTCTCTCTCTCTCTCTCTCTCTCTCTCTCAAATTGTTGGTTGTTTGGACAAAACTCATAGCATGGAAATGAAAAACTACGAATCTAAAGAAAAGAAAGCTGCAGAGTTTAACAATAATTCCATTATTTGATTTGAAATGTTGTTTTCCATGAAAATGATAAAAGGTTAATAGTCAAATGGTGAGAACTGCCTCTAATAATCATGAAAATCGACATTTAACATGCTTTTGTCATCATCTTTTGGAAGAAACCAACATCCACAATTCTAACCAAAACTTTGAAAATGCCAATTAATTTTCCTCGACCAAAATTTCCACTTAAAAATAAGATAAAGAGTAAATTTATTTCTTTTACAAGGTTTTCCATCTTCTCAAACACCTATATTACCCTATATTAATTCATTATACTTACACTACTCTCTCTCTCTCTCTCTACCAGTACCATATTGCTATTATTATTACATCAAACTCCACCAAAACTCTTTTTCATCTTCATTAACATCTCTTACATTACTTAACAAGTGTTAGGCCCAAAGCCCACAAACCCATTTGCAGCATGACGCAGGGATGAACGTGATGAGGATAACTACTCCGAATCCACAGAGCTTCTCTGGACTCCTCACAGAGACTTCTCGAATCCACGAGGGAAAAAAAGCAGAAAATAGAAATAAATTCTAAGAAATTTGAAATTGATTAATTGATCATTGATAATTACCTAATGTGTCTCCTTACACCATTAATATATAAAAAATAAAAAATAAACTAAAATTCGTAATTACCAAAAATAGCAAAATTCTAAATCTAATAAAAATCCTAATTCTAATAAAACTTTTCTAAGGCCTAATTTCTAAAAATAAAAATTGCAAATAAACTTTCTCTATAAGAGTTCTAGTATAACTAAAAGTTATTTCTTTTTGAGCTGAAAGCGCACGTTTTCCGACGAAACGGACAGATGTGACCCACCTTTTAGGTCGGTTCACCTTAGATGGACCATTTCAGTAAAGATTGATAGGTTGTATGCCCCATAACGATACCCGAATCAAAAGTTATGGTCAATTTACGGTCCGCCTCCTTTTGGCTCAACCATACTGGGAATATTTCTGTGACACGTTCTACATCAGACTCCTCCACTTGAAAAAAACTCGTCCTCGAGTTACGCAAGAGAGTTGACACATGAGTCTGAGATAACTTCTGACGCCGATGTTCATTAGCCCTTTTTTTGTACTTGGCATTAAGCTCTTGAGCTGACACAATACATGTACTCATGCTTTCCTTGACTTGACTAATATTGATCAGTTCTTTCACATCTGACACAATACATGTACTCATGCTTTCCTTGACTTGACTAATATTGATCAGTTCCTTCACATCTGTCTTTAAGATCTCATATTTTTTCTGATAATGTGGGCAATTAGGCGGACTTACCCCTGAGACGGGATCAACGTGATTTTGTATATCTCGTATGGGAGGCAACTTATTGGGGGGTTCATCGAGCACAATCTCCTTTAACTCCTGCAACATTGGCTTCAAATCTTCTAAGATATTCACAGGCTCCATATATTCTTTCTTTTCAACTAATGGATATATATGTTTTGTTTCCTCAGATTGTTTAACAAAAGCCTGTTTAATTGTAAGAGATTGTTCCTCAACTTTAGAAGTCTTGAGTTAGTTCTCCCTTCCCATAAGGCCGAGGGTAATCTTTTTACCATCTTTAATAAAGATAAATAGGTTATCTCAATCCCTATGTGTAGCATTAATATTATTTTGTCAGGGTTGACCAAGTAACATGTGGCAAGCTTCCATGTCGACCAGGTCACATGTTACTTCATTCTTATAATATTTACCAATGGAAATATATTTACGGTCCGCCTCCTTTTGACTCAACCATACTGGGAATATTTCTGTGACACGTTCTACATCAGACTCCTCCACTTGAAAAAAACTCGTCCTCGAGTTACGCAAGAGAGTTGACACATGAGTCTGAGATAACTTCTGACGCTGATGTTCATTAGCCCTTTTTTTGTACTTGGCATTAAGCTCTTGAGCTGACACAATACATGTACTCATGCTTTCCTTGACTTGACTAATATTGATCAGTTCTTTCACATCTGACACAATACATGTACTTATGATTTCCTTGACTTGACTAATATTGATCAGTTCCTTCACATCTGTCTTTAATATCTCATATTTTTTCTGATAATGTGGGCAATTAGGCGGACTTGCCCTTGAGACGAGATCAACGTGATTTTGTATATCTCGTATGGGAGGCAACTTATTGGGGGGTTCATCGAGCACAATCTCCTTTAACTCCTGCAACATTGGCTTCAAATCTTCTAAGATATTCACAGGCTCCATATATTCTTTCTTTTCAACTAATGGATATATATGTTTTGTTTCCTCAGATTGTTTAACAAAAGCCTGTTTAATTGTAAGAGATTGTTCCTCAACTTTAGAAGTCTTGAGTTAGTTCTCCCTTCCCATAAGGCCGAGGGTAATCTTTTTACCATCTTTAATAAAGATAAATAGGTTATCTCAATCCCTATGTGTAGCATTAATATTATTTTGTCAGGGTTGACCAAGTAACATGTGGCAAGCTTCCATGTCGACCAGGTCACATGTTACTTCATTCTTATAATATTTACCAATGGAAAAATATATACGACATCGTTCAGTTACCTCTATTTTGTTGACCTCCTTGATCCATCCATCGTGTATGGAGATGGGTGTCTTTCTGTTTTCAGTTGTAGCTTTTCCACCATTATTTTCGACACGAAATTCGCATCGCTCCTGACATCGATAATCACATTGCAGACTTTTTTGTATGCAGTGCACCTTGTTTGAAAGATGTTATCTCACTGTAATTCTATTTCTCCCTTTGGCATATATAACGACTTCCTCATAATCGAAGTGGTGGCCTGTGATTTACCATCATCTGATGGTGCTTTGTAAAAATTGGAGTTGTGTCGTACAGCGACCACGGGCGGTTGAGCATCACTTTAAGCTCGGGGTGGAATTAGTGCATCCGCAATACGGTTGAGGGTTGCCTGCAGCCCTTGCATGGTCAACTGACTCTCCCGGTGGAAAGCTTTCATTCTTTCCAAAAGATAATGAATCCCTTAATCATTGTCCACAGGATTTTGATTCATACCTTCATTGTTTGTCATTGGCCCGAGAGGAATCCTCGCTTTGATACCAATTGATGCAGGGATGAACGTGATGAGGATAACTACTCCGAATCCACGGAGCTTCTCTGGACTCCTCACAGAGACTTCTCGAATCCACGAGGGAAAAAAAAAAAAAGAGCAGAAAATATAAATAAATTCTAAGAAATTCAAAATTGATTAATTAATCATTGATAATTGCCTAAGGTGTCTCCTTACACCATTAATATAGAAAAAAATAAACTAAAATTCGTAATTACCAAAAATAGCAAAATTCTAACTCTAATAAAAATTCTAATTCTAATAAAACTCTTCTAAGGCCTAATTTCTAAAAATAAAAGTTGCAAATAAACTTTCTCTAGAAGAGTTCTAGTATAACTAAAAGTTATTTCCTTTTGAGCTAAAAGCACGCATTTTTTGACGAAACGAATAGATACGACCTACCTTGTAGATCGATTCACCTTGGATGGTGATCAGGGTCAAATATTGCATATCAGACCTCGATTATTGCCCTATTTTATGTACATGATAAGGCCTAACATCGGATTTCAATTGTATTTTTGTTACAGGAGGAAATTAGAAGCATGTATTGAAAAATAAGGTTAAAAGCATAGAATTGACGTTCCGAAGTCACCAGAGTACGGGATGGACTCCAGAGAACCAATGGTAACGATTTTACACGCCTGGGATCGGAGGAAAGCAAGCCAAAGGGGTTCGAAAAGGGTCCAGAATGCTAGATCACATGTTTCCCGCCATCCGATCAGTTCGAGACTTCATACATGAGATGAGGGCAATAACTTAACCGTACATATCAAGTTTCAGCTCTTGGATCATTATGGAAGTGCCCCAACAGTCAGATTAGCCCCTAAAATCATCACTTCAGGCCCACCTGATATCTGGAAGTACTTCAATTTTGGTGTCAACCCATTAAACTAGAAGCTACAGCAAATGGATGGATTGGATTTGATAAAGACGTTACAGTGGGCCTTGTAGGTGTGGCATGTGCACGGAGTGCAGGTGCAGCCGCGCCACACCGGACCGGACGGCGGTCGACGGCCCGCCGACCGCGGGCGTCTTCTCAGAAACGGCAGAGCCGTCCAGCGCTAACGCTGTCCGACCGCAGGCATCAGTTGTGGGCCCCACACATCGCCCAAATACGAGATCTGCACCGTTCATTGTTCTTCTGGGATAGGTAAGACCCTCACCTAGGTGGAATTTTGGCTCAATACAGGCGATCACTCGATTCCCACCGCCAAACGTAAGATGGACGGTGCGTTCAAAAGTCAGGTGGGCCTCATCAACAGTAGGCAAAAATCTGCATCCCCGACCGGTTTTCCGTCCTCCACGCAATGGACGGAGTGGATCTTCCATATAATTATCGGAATGGGCCCCACCATCACCGCGCAGTCGGTTTGGCGTCTGCGTAACGCACGGCCGCTGGCCGTTTTGCGGAAGGCTGTGGGCCCCACACATCAACTGCACGGGAGATCTGATCCGTCCATCTTGTAGAGGGCCACGAGACCTACAAAACCATGCTGAGATTCCACTCCCATGCGTACACACGTGCGAGATACAGAGGCCACAAACAGGCTGCTCGGCGACGTTCAAAACTGATCTTTTCGAGATTTCTTCTGTGGGCCGCGCCAATGGACCTTCAAAACCACTCATTCTTGACTGAAATTTCGTCCTGAATCCAATGGACGGGGTGGATTTTCCAGAAAATACCTCTGTGGGGCCCACCGATCACGGCTGCGAAAAATTACACTTCGAGTCCTTCTACGACTCTGCCACCGATTCCAGCCATCCAGCAACTATAAAAGGGAAGTTTTGGACGTGGGGAAGGGATTCAGATCCAGGGAAATTGAGATCCAGAGCCAGGGAGAGAAGAAAGAGAAGGAGAAAGAGAGAGAGATTTTTCGGTTTGGAATTTTAATTTATGAATTTTATTTAATATTTATTTTTTTATATGGATTTTATGGGTAACTAATCTCTCAGCTAGGGCTGAGATGAAGCCCCTAATTTAATTAACTCTTGTATAGGTTGATTTACTTTGAATTTTAATTAATTTGTTTCTTTCTTTGAGTGGGCTTTATGGGTTTAAATTCTATATTTCTCCATCTATCAACTTGACTAAAGTATATAGATGGACGTTGTATGGATGCTTATTACAGTGCTTGGGTCGATCAAGAACAGTTCCTATAGAGGAAGGAACAGGTGCTTTAATGAATTTTGCATACCATGTGCCCGACCAAGGACATGGGATGTATTGTTCATGGCATTGCTTAAAGGAATTAGGCAGTCTGTATGCCGATTTAGGACACAGATTGTGCTTTCTCTATTTAAGTGGTATCAATCAAGGTCAAGGTGAATCAACAGACAAAACAAGGGTTAGGATAATTAGGGGTGGATTCGAAAGTCCTAGTGCTCTCTCTCTGATTGAATTTTCTTCCCTGTTCTCAATTGTTTTATTTTTTTTCCTTAGAATTGTGCTTAGTAATTCATTCCATTATCTGTTGGATTAGTTAAGGAGAATCATAGATTTGAGTTGTGACGACCAGTCCTCGTGGGATTCGACCTCGATCTTACCGAGTTTATTACTACATCACAACCCTATACTTGGGGAGTGAACAAGTTTTTGGCGCCGTTGCCGGGGACTGTTTCGATCCAAATTGGATTTAAGATTCTCTCTTATCATAATTCATAGTCTTAGGATTTTACTAACTTTAGGTTAAAGTTTTTATTTTATTTTTAGAAACTAACCTATTTCTTGTTTTGTAGGATTCTGAGATAGAAACTTCTAATTTGGTAATATCTTCCTAATTTCTTTATTTTTTTTTTATTTTTAGAATTAGGGTTTTATTTTTTTCTAACCTTAGACTTACTATTCTTAAAAACTAACTTGTTTTGTTTTATTTTACAGGTTTTTAACATAGGAACTTCTAATCTGGTAACATCTTTCTAACTTCTCCTTTACTTTCTGTATTGCTGTAGGATTTTGATTTCTTCTAGGATTAGACTCTGAGTTAAGGTTCTACCATGGAATCGTGGGTAGATGCATATGCTGAGTTGGATAGGTTTTATTGGGAAATGCCTGAAGGATGTGGAATTCAACATATACCTCAAGATTTCTCTCCATCGAGAGCAGACATTGAGAACCGACTAGAACGTTATGTTCCATCGGTTAATAGGGTCGTATACGATCATAATTATGGGAATGAGGACTATTATCAACCATCATATTCTCCCATGTATGATCAGTATGACTATAACCAGTGGAACCATCAAAATTGGGAATATGAACCAACAACATGTTGTAATAATTATTCTCTTGGATCCCATACCTTTGAGATCCAACCAGAAACGATCCAAGAGGATTCATGTTTTGATTCAGAATTATTCAACCAACATGTTGCGAAATTGATGAAATCATTAGAAGCACTCAATTCGCGCATTGAAAGGATAGAGGAAGCTCGCTCATCCCAACTACAATCCAATCCAGAAATACAATGCGAGGAAAGTGATCCTCACTCGCTTTTAACGAAATCTGGAATTTGGAATGAGGAGTTGGATTCCATTAATGAGCGTACGGTTCAATTCCCCGATGAGTCGATCTCAATGACTGTTCAAAAGAATGGGGAAGAAACATGGGTGTCTTTTAAATACAGTGATGATGACACACTTTCCTTACATGACACACAGGATCTCAATGATGAGGTTGAGGTTAGTTTATTCGAACCTCAACAAAATTTAGAATGTGAGGAAAGCGATCCCATCCCAAGTGTGCACTGCACAGAATTAGACAATGATGCGTATTGGGACGATGATCATGGATGTTCAGCCCCAATTCCCTTCGAATCAATCTCAAATTTAGTCCAAGTCAATGATCAAGACGTACACGAAGCGGTCGGTTATAATGAGCCACTTCCCTCACCTAACATGTCTGATTTTAAGGTAGAGGACGGGCCCCTTACAACCGACCCTTCTAACTCTTGTGAAACGTATTTGGACCACTCCTCTGAATTACATGATGATATGATTCGGGAGATGGACGAGCTACTCGATATGACTCTTGAATTTGAAACCACCCAGTTGAGGCCACTATCTGAACTGTTGAATAATAATGATTCATCGCCTCTTCTGAGTAATATCGATGAACAGAGTCCATGCATCAATGCTTCGTATACTGATCTTCAATCTGTCTGTGCAGGGCTGGAGCAAGAGAGCACACCTCCGTTTACTTTAAAAAACGATGGATTCCTTGGGCAGATTATCATAAGCTCTAATGTGGAAAATGAGTCACTCTCAGCTGAATGTCCCACCTCTTTGGATGATTGCTTGGCACACTTTGCAGATTCAAACGATCCCATGATAAGAGACATAGTGAATGCCTTGCAAAACAATATCTCGGTAGTCATCACTGACCGAGAGGACCCTTACTCTGAAGCCCCTCCTTCCATAAATCCTGAATATTTACCATTAAGGGAGGAGGAGCTAACGATTGAACCGAAGTCTGCTACTTCGGAATGTGTTGAGACTACGTCACTTTCTGAGAATTTTTCTGACTTTCATCTATGTGTAGTCTCTGATTCACCATGGGATACTAACTTCGAAACTTCTTCTTTCGCAGGTGAATCGTATATACTCTGGATACCTCAGGCGAATCAACGAAAAATTCCCTATGAGGTACATAAGTTTCTCTGGAAAATCAAACTCCAGGGCGTCCAAGCCTATTGTAAAAATGGCTCTTGGATGATCCTGTTGAGAAATCTACTGAGAAACTTATCATGATACTGGCCGGAAGAGGAACCTTGCAGCATGATCGATTAGTTCAATGTTTGTGGGTAACATTACTGCAAACCCTCACGAGACTATAACTCGTCCACTAGGGGTAACCTAGGGGTTTAAAGGCTTGTTGCATGCGCTAAATGCAATCGAGAGCACCTGCGAAAGTGGTATAGGTAGGATCTTCTTTTGTTTTTCTTTTTGTTATTATTATTATTATTATTATTTATTTTTTTTTTTGCTTTTGTTGATTTCTCTCTTGTGCTAACCTGTTTTGCGATGATATTTTTTCTGAGGATGTCTCTTGATTCTCCGTCCAGGTACTATCTTTCCCTCATTCCTCTTTTATTTTCGTTGTCTCATGTGCATTGCATGTTTATTTCTTTTACATTGAGGACAATGTAGATTTTAGGTTGGGGGTGGGAGATTAGGTTACCTAATCAGTATTTTCTTGGCCTTGAGCAAAATTTGTGAAAATTTTAAAATTTTTTCTGGAATTTCTATTGAATTCAAAGTGATTTTGAAGGATAGTTGTGATTTTAACATTATAAGATTTCTGATGTTGGTAACTTATAACTCTTGGATTCGGTCATCTGCTTGATTTCACAGTCAATTTTGAATTGTTAATCCATGATTAGAAGTCATAAACATTGATTGAGCCATGATGTCACATATCACATCTCGCTTATACATTAAGGTTCCGTTTCGATAATTGAATGATTTACTTGGTAATCACTAAGCATGAAAGGAACCAGCCTGAAGAACAAATACTTTAGCATCATAAAGAAGAATTAAAAGGCTAAGTCACATAATCTTCACCATAGGTTTGCTCCCTATAGGTGTGGATTTGATTCTCCATAGTTGACATATGAAAAAAAAAAAAAAAAAAAAAAAAAAAAAAAAAAGAGTTAAGTGACAAGTTTTCGCCATAGGTTTGCTCCCTATAGGTGAGAATTTGATTCCCCTCAGTTGCGTTACTGCTCATAAAGAAAATCAAAGGCTGGTAAGATGAAAAGTTAATCTGTGAGATAAGTGTTGGTTTCAAGTTTTGATTGTCACGAATTATCATGAAATTGACAATTGGATCTCTTACTGATTGTAAGTCGAGATTATACTTTACACTCGTGGAACTCAATGTTTAGGAATGTTCTAATTGATGGATTGATATTTTGAACTTGATTATGAAGTTTATTGGAAGCTTGATTCCAAGAGAAAAATTCCACACACCAATCATGAATCTTAGAATTTTCACATCTCAGCTATCTGTTCACAAGTCACTTGAGTTTACAGGAATTGTCTTTATTTCTGAAATTATTTTCCGCATGTTTTGCTCGGGACTAGCAAAATGCTGGTTGGGGGTTGTGATCAGGGTCAAATATTGCATATCAGACCTCGATTATTGCCCTATTTTATGTACATGATAAGGCCTAACATCGGATTTCAATTGTATTTTTGTTACAGGAGGAAATTAGAAGCATGTATTGAAAAATAAGGTTAAAAGCATAGAATTGACGTTCCGAAGTCACCAGAGTACGGGATGGACTCCAGAGAACCAATGGTAACGATTTTACACGCCTGGGATCGGAGGAAAGCAAGCCAAAGGGGTTCGAAAAGGGTCCAGAATGCTAGATCACATGTTTCCCGCCATCCGATCAGTTCGAGACTTCATACATGAGATGAGGGCAATAACTTAACCGTACATATCAAGTTTCAGCTCTTGGATCACTATGGAAGTGCCCCAACAGTCAGATCAGCCCCTAAAATCATCACTTCAGGCCCACCTGATATCTGGAAGTACTTCAATTTTGGTGTCAACCCATTAAACTAGAAGCTACAGCAAATGGATGGATTGGATTTGATAAAGACGTTACAGTGGGCCTTGTAGGTGTGGCATGTGCACGGAGTGCAGGTGCAGCCGCGCCACACCGGACCGATTACAGCGGTCAGCGAGTCTTCTCAGAAACGGCAGAGCCGTCCAGCGCTAACGCTGTCCGACCGCAGGCATCAGTTGTGGGCCCCACACATCGCCCAAATACGAGATCTGCACCGTTCATTGTTCTTCTGGGATAGGTAAGACCCTCACCTAGGTGGAATTTTGGCTCAATACAGGCGATCACTCGATTCCCACCGCCAAACGTAAGATGGACGGTGCGTTCAAAAGTCAGGTGGGCCTCATCAACAGTAGGCAAAAATCTGCATCCCCGACCGGTTTTCCGTCCTCCACGCAATGGACGGAGTGGATCTTCCATATAATTATCGGAATGGGCCCCACCATCACCGCGCAGTCGGTTTGGCGTCTGCGTAACGCACGGCCGCTGGCCGTTTTGCGGAAGGCTGTGGGCCCCACACATCAACTGCACGGGAGATCTGATCCGTCCATCTTGTAGAGGGCCACGAGACCTACAAAACCATGCTGAGATTCCACTCCCATGCGTACACACGTGCGAGATACAGAGGCCACAAACAGGCTGCTCGGCGACGTTCAAAACTGATCTTTTCGAGATTTCTTCTGTGGGCCACGCCAATGGACCTTCAAAACCACTCATTCTTGACTGAAATTTCGTCCTGAATCCAATGGACGGGGTGGATTTTCCAGAAAATACCTCTGTGGGGCCCACCGATCACGGCTGCGAAAAATTACACTTCGAGTCCTTCTACGACTCTGCCACCGATTCCAGCCATCCAGCAACTATAAAAGGGAAGTTTTGGACGTGGGGAAGGGATTCAGATCCAGGGAAATTGAGATCCAGAGCCAGGGAGAGAAGAAAGAGAAGGAGAAAGAGAGAGAGATTTTTCGGTTTGGAATTTTAATTTATGAATTTTATTTAATATTTATTTTTTTATATGGATTTTATGGGTAACTAATCTCTCTCACTAGAGGGTGAGATGAAGCCCCTAATTTAATTAACTCTTGTATAGGTTGATTTACTTTGAATTTTAATTAATTTGTTTCTTTCTTTGAGTGGGCTTTATGGGTTTAAATTCTATATTTCTCCATCTATCAACTTGACTAAAGTATATAGATGGACGTTGTATGGATGCTTATTACAGGTGCTTGGGTCTGATCAAGAACAGGTTCCCTATAGAGGAAGGAACAGGGTGCTTTAATGAATTTTGCATACCATGTGCCCGACCAAGGACATGGGATGTATTGTTCATGGCATTGCTTAAAGGAATTAGACAGTCTGTATGCCCGATTTAGGACACAGATTGTGCTTTCTCTATTTAAGTGGTATCAATCAAGGTCAAGGTGAATCAACAGACAAAACAAGGGTTAGGATAATTAGGGGTGGATTCGAAAGTCCTAGTGCTCTCTCTCTGATTGAATTTTCTTCCCTGTTCTCAATTGTTTTATTTTTTTTCCTTAGAATTGTGCTTAGTAATTCATTCCATTATCTGTTGGATTAGTTAAGGAGAATCATAGATTTGAGTTGTGACGACCAGTCCTCGTGGGATTCGACCTCGATCTTACCGAGTTTATTACTACATCACAACCCTATACTTGGGGAGTGAACAGATGGCCCATTTCAGTAAAGATTGATAAGTTGTACGCCCCGTAACAATACCGGAATCAAAAGTTATGATCAATTTACAGTTTGCCTCCTTTTGGCTCAACCATGTTGAGAATATCTCTACTACACGTTCTACATCACAGCATCAAATGATATCTGAATCCCCTCCTGTTGAATATTTCCTATTATCGAAATCCCATAAGCCGATGGCGCAAATGCAAAACAGAATTTCCCCATCCCATCCACCGGAATTAGATAATTCCTGGCCGGAATTGTCAATATAGCCCCACCTGAGAAATAAAACGAAACTGTCGGAACCCGCACTGATTCAAAACCAGAGAGATCATAACACGTGTCGAACAGCGATGGTCCCGTAGCCGTTAGTAGGTTCACAGTGCCAGCGACGAACGGGAAAGCCTCGTGACTGCAGTCCCAGTATCCATGACAACGCCCCCATCTCCTGATGTTGTGAGCTGGAACACGTCCTCAGACAGTGGGACTCGCGTGCCACCTACACCGAGCCCTGTGAGTCCAATGTAGTAGAAGCTAGGGGCTCGCGGGTTCCGAAGAAGTGGGACCCATGCAGCGCCAGTTGGCATGGAAGATCGACCGAAGACCAGTGATCCAGGCGAGTCGGCTCCACGGCTCACGAGACAATATCCAAATGCACCGCCCAATATCCGTCCACCGAGCTGACCCACGAATGACATCGACCCACCACCCAACCCCAGTAGACCGGCTGCACCGAAGAGTAACCCATGGTTTCTATGACCACATCCAATGACTACGTTACGAACTGTGGTACGCTCGAAGGTGAGCGTTTCCAGTGCAACCGTACCCTTTGTGTACGACCCATCTCCGTGACAGCCCGCATTCTCGAGCTGGCCGCAGATTGCAGAGTCACAAGCTACGCCAGCGAATGAAACTGAGTCAGCTGGGTTAAATACCGGGTCAGATTGCTTGTAGCATTGCTGACAAGGCTGACACTGGACCCATACAATATCACTTCCTGAATCAATAACCATGTATTGATTTCTTGGTGGACTGCCTACGCCTATCTGCACCAGATATTCCCAGCATCCTTCATCCATACCTGATACTATACCCGACCCGAAATCCTCCACCCGATAAGCAGTACGTGTAAGTCGTCGAGTCAAGCTTGCCACCCTCCTCGCATCTCTTTTTCAAGCGTTCATCAAACCGATGACGCTGGCTTGAGAAGTTTGCGGTCGAGATTACGTCACGGTGTAGTAACTTCAATCGCCACACCGAATCACCTTCGTTGTAATCAGTTTTCGAGAATTGGCGAGGACCCATCATTTCTGATGGCCGGATTTCAAACCCCGTGATCGATTCTTGCACGTTTAAGTACTGGAAACCACCGTCAGTGACGGCGGCTAACGCTGGGCCACCACCCAAGTGGTGTGGCACCACCACCACCACTGTTGGAAGTCCAAACCAAACTCGTTGGATTCTCATGGACCTTAAACGGAGGAAGCTTCCAGCGTCCAGGACGTTTTCCCCATGCGGCTGTTCAGATTCTCCAGGCGTCGGAGGAAGCTTCCAGCAACGGTGCTCGGTGCTCTTCTCCATGCAACTGTTGAAATTTCAGAGGAAGAATTTTTAATATTTGTAATAGCAGTTAATTCTATACCCCTATAGTGCAATTGTTATGGGCATTTGTGTCTTTTCACATTAGTGGGAAAAGTCTATATAAGGGAGGTCGTGTAGTCCGTTTATAAAAAAAGTCAGCAAGCTTGTAAGCAACATACAGTAGGAAATACAAAGTTTCTTCTTCTCCTCCACGAGTCCAGTGAGCTCAAACCCAAGGCTTTGTAAAGCCAAGATAAACTCCGGCTAATATAGCCAACAACCACCACCATCATGACTATCACTACCGACACAAGGTGTATCATTTTTTGTTGTTGTAGCAGTTATTGTAAGCACATGTATGGATGGGCGAGGGGGGATTTATGGGTGTATGGTTTTTTGAAATGGAATGAAATAATTGAGAGATGGGTGCTTTGATTTTTTATTTTTATTTTTCTATCTTTTTGTTTGATTGAGAAATAGAAGTATCTGTTTGTTGTTTCTTGATGAGTTGTTCTTTTGAGTGTAAGTATGCCAACTTTCTGGGTCTGTTTCCTTTAGAAAAGACAAAAAATGCCTCTACTCTACATAAGCTTCTCATACTAACTTAGTGGCGCTGAAAAAAGTGGAGGGAATGAATGACAATATACAGTAAAGGAACGATCTTAAACAGCCAGGGCCTGTTTGGATTCATGTATAAGGATGTATTGTATTGTATTTGGGAACTGCTCATGTATACGTTGGAGAGATTTCACAATACATCCAAATCAACATGCCATTAATCAATGTTTGGATAGGAGGTATTGTGCAGATATTGTACAAACATACAATATACAATAGATGTTGTACGGATTGTTCATATATTTTTTTAAATTCTCGTCCATTTCATCGGCGGTGGTGCCCACTGTCAATTGATGTGCTTCATCTGATCCATTCAACATGATTTGAGCCATCCAACATGAACTTCATTGAAAAATCTTATCCATCCATTCATACAATTGCCGTTGTACAGTTTTTTTTTTTTTTTTTTGTTCATTTTCCAATTCTCATCCAGTTCATAGGTGGTGATGGCCACCATCAGTTGATATGCTTCATCTGATCCGTCCAGTGAAAAATCATATCCATCCATTCAAAGAATTCATGCTAACCACGATATAGAGGGCATCCAACGTTGCCAAAATCAGCAACATCAACCATAACCTCTGATCAACCCTAAGAAAATGATATGACGCCCACCGGAGTTACAAGCGCAAGAACATGCTGGGAGAAATGTCTATCCAAAAATGGAGAAAACGATTAATCAAAGCATCATGGCTCGATTGATTGGCCAACCGTAGGCCCCACGATGAGGTCAGAGCTCATCCAGACCGTCCGATGGTTTTCAAAGAGCTGACCGACCATGATGTGGGCCACCTTTGCGTCTTACTATATTCCAGAAGGTGAAGATGAGACAAAATAAGATGATAAAGTTACCTAAAACAAGGAAAAAAAAAAAAAACAATTCCATCTTCCAGAGGACCCAGTTCAAAAAAATAATAATAATAATTACCAAATAGTTCAAAAACGTCATTTGTTAATTTCTGATCGGTTTATCCAACCCACTTTGAACGTATCTGGAAAATAGTCCATGATACAGTCAGAGGACCCAGTCATGATGTTTACCAAAAAACAACTCAACTATATAGCTGATTCATTCTCCTCAACCACACATGTACTAGATTTGAAAGAAAAACCTGATACTGGCATAAAAAATCAACAATCCAAGCAACAAACGAAATAGCTGAGCCATGAATTGATCGTCTCCAACATTAGCAACGGTCACCGTCTCTACGTTGGCATCTTCCCGGACATTCCTGGTGCCAATTTGAGTTCAATCTATGAGAGCAGCTACACAGTTGCCAGTGTCCATTGTTGAGGGACGATAAGTTGCACGAACAGCGACACTTTCAGTTGTATGTCGGGTCGTTCGATCAAGGAACAAAGCCTAAATGATATAGTCAACAAATAAAAAAATTCTGCCAATCAAGAAATGGATATGATGTATTCTTCACTGCTTCAACTAACAAAATAAATCTACATATGGAATAAATAATATCATACATACCTTATACTGATTCCAGGCTTTCGTAGCATCTTCGAAAGTCGAGAACGACTTGTGTTTGCATCCACTGAAACCGTGAACTTGAGCATTGCAGGGCCTTCCAAAAATTGAGAGGTAGTTATATCTCAAGTGGATCACACCACAGGAAAACAATAGTGATTGGATATCTACCATTAAAATCTTCCTAAGGCCCACTGTACTGTTTATTTGACATACAATCTGTTGATTAGGTCATACAGACCCATATGAAGGGAAAAAAAACTAAGATCGGTTTAATCCAAAACTTTTATGGCACCCAAAAAGTGTTTAATGGTCGACGTTCATTAAAACCTATTTCTTGTAATGTGGCCCACTTGAGATTGATATATACGTCATTTTTGGTTTCATAACATAAAATGATCTATAGAAATAGATGACGAAACATATAAATCATTGTGGTCCACAGAGCTCCATCGAGCACCGACCACCGGCCATTGGCTGGTGGCAGGGGGGAGTAGCAAATCCGTTCCCGCCAGACCTCCTCAAACAAGAGCAGTTTTGTCTTTTTATTAATCGCTAAATCTTGACTACGAACCATGACTTCTTTTTTCTTCCCTTTTTTTTGAAAAGTTTTTTGAACCATTCGTGTTTATATGATTTCACGCATCTTACAACTATGCATACAAATGCATGGCGCGACTGTACATATTTCATGAATCTAGCTTAATCTGAACCACTGAAATTGTGGGGGCCATTCTGGATTGGTCATGCACCAAAGATTACACTGAACGAATGGAACGAGCCCAACTGTCGATTGATTGGTGACAACTCACATGGATGGTTTAACTCAAGGAATCCATGGCGTTAGTATCAGTAACAAATGTCCATCGAGTAAAGTTAGGATTATCCAATCGGAGTTTGTGTTTGTGTGCCATCCATCATGTCCTTGGTAAGGCTTGTATATTTATGACATGTGTACAAGTGATTGTGTGTTCCGTACTATAAACAATCTTATTTTCACAAACAGGAACAGATATTACACGTGATATAACATACCGTGATTCGTGGCTTACGCTAGGGTATGATGCATTGTCCACTACTATTATTACAATAACGCATGATTTCTGGCATGAAATCAGACAATTTGACTCTTGAGGTGGGCGAGTGCAAAATAATTTAATGGTTAAAATTTTTTCTAAACATTTATTTGTTTTGATATACTGCAGCCTACCTGAGGAGTGAAACGGTTTAATATTTATGATAGCAGATTTAAATTGTGTGGTTCACCTAATGAAAGCCTAGATCTCACACATGTATGATATTATGAAACGTGCACCACCGCATGTAGACGTGGATCAAAAAACAATGCAAGTATTAATGAATCTCCTCATAGATTAGAACCAACAACCCCGTATCCCTCATTTTCTCCTCCTTCGGATGCCTACTCAAGGCCAAAGACCTCTCGCAAAAGTGATCAAGCCTTTACGTACAGTTTCTTACTAGAAAATCAACTATGTTCTTATGGTAGTCCATTTGTGATTGTTGCACGCTGGAAAAAACAATCCATATCATATCTTGAAAGCAATTCACTAGCAACCAACCAACAAACTCAAATCACGCTTTAAAGGTACATATCTAACAAGTGCTTCAGCTTGCTTTTGATCAAAGTTATTTAAATATATTTTCAGTTTTCAAAATTTCCAAAACAATGTTGACCCACTCTCTCCTGCACTAATCTTACAGTAGATAGTTATAAGATTTGGAGGAGTCCAACGGATCGGACCCAGTCTTATTCAAAACCACAATTCATCCAGACAAGTCACCCTGGTTTGGCCGCCTCAGGACGTTTCACCCCGACTCGAACCTATTTACTGCAATTCACTCTCAACTCAAGACTGGATGAGTCAACTGGAGTCCCGACTCTTTTAACCATATTTTCTACCATATGACAGAGCCGGCTCTATCATATCATTTGAGTTCTCTCAATGTCTTGTCTGTGGCAACCGGAGCATGTGTCTCACCACAGACCCCACATGCGTAGGTGATCTGATAATCAAAACAGTCCATTCTACCAGCTACTCTCGATCAAGCCATTGTAATTTTCTTTTCAATTGTACCGATTCCGACATCTAAATGGTCAGATCATGTATTCAGAGCAAGTTTTTAATGGACTTGCATATATAGCTTGTTAAAAGAAGGTGAGCCAGCCGGACGCGGATTAGGTAGTCAGACCCGCACTACCTTCAGCAGTAGAGTGGTGAGGCCGCGAGATATGATCCGTGGGGTAGAGATGGCTAAGGCCCCATCTCTGACAACATACATCTTCAGCAGTCACATCTCACCACGTCACGGCTGAGGGTAGTGTAGGCCTGGATCTCTAATCCGCGTCCGAGCTAGCCCTGCACGAACCTTTACAGCTAGTATGATTGCCCCACCATGAAGATGACCACGTGCAAACTAAAAGCTCGAGCATGCTGTCTTTATCCTTGGCTCGAGTGTTCCTCCGCGTATAGGCGTCGACCAGGGTTCATCGCTGAGTAGCTTACTCCAAACATACAATGTATTTCAAATCTGAAACGCCAATAATAGTGGGATCTAGTAGAAATTGATCATAACCCAAGAATTATGCCAGGAACGTGACCGTAACTCGCCAATTAAGGGCTGTTTGGGAAAGAGGATTCCTTAGAAAATAGATTGGTTTTCTGCGGACCGATACGGTTTCATGTTACACTTTTTTTTCTCGAGAAAAGTAGTTTTCTTATTTTTCTCTCAAAAATATTTCTTGGGCATTTCTACAATAACACAAGATACCTTTTGCTGATGTGACGTTCATTTTCATGAAAATCAACCAGAAATATAGAAAATGTACGTTGATATTGTCCTTTATTCATTTCCACGGTTCTCCATTTAACTCACATTAAAAGGGGAATGGAGAGTAAAAGGTAATAAAGGGTCCAAATTAAAAATGTGTTTGTATTAAGGACTTTCCAATCAATATGATTTTGTGGATATGACCCATTTACAATAGGTCCTCACCATTGTAACTGCAGCATGATTGTCGTACAGTGCCAAGTGTTGTGGGACCACGCCTTCGATGGCATTGAGGAGCCTTTGCATCCAAAAGGACATCCAAAGTATCCAGCAACCAATTCAATAATTCGATAATATCAATCCAACTTATTGAAAGTTCACTTGATTGGAACAAATCCATCATTGACCAACCTATTAATCGACAGATTTAAGACATCAATCAATACCCAGGGGCAGTCATTTTCCCAAATATTAACCCACACTTCAGTGAATTTTGCCACACCATTCATTAAATTATTGCCGTGTCAGTATATGGACGTCCATTCAATCTGCACAAATCAAGCCCCCACTGTAGATTAAAATGAACCGGTTGGACATTCCCAACCATTCAGATCATCAAATCAGTCTGTTTTGGTAATTCTCCATCTAAAATGATTTCATCTTATTTTAGTTAATAGTTACTTTGCAATAGACATATTTGATAGAATACAAGGACTCGCACGATAACTCACATGCCATATTTGCTTCCTCTCACTTTATGACACGTGTCAAAGATTTAGGCCGTTGATTAGGTAAATTTCATTAATACTGATGAGCCAGGTTAAAGTTGTACAATGAAAATGAATAGCAAGCGCTCATGTTGGATCCGCATGGTTTTCGCTACACGCATGTTTGCGGTACCCACTAACTAATGAATGGCCCAAGTCACTGACACGTGTGGACCATATCGAAGCGGTCGTGCAGGCCCCACAGTCTATGAGAACACGTTTACTAATTTCATATTCCCATTTCCCCCTCCGTATTTATACGTTTATACATCACGTGCATTTGATTACATGCTTTATTTTCTACGTATTTCATTACAAGCTGTGTCCGAAGCAATCAGGGATTTCCTTGCAACGGTGTAGAAGCTAAATATTAAGGCTGTTTTTAACGCCGTATATTATTATCAGTGCAAGTTTAGAGTAGAGAAACCACACAAAATCTCACGTTTTTTTTCGCCTACATAGAAACATCTGAATTGCGCTTTTCGGTATCATCCGACACCGAAACCTCAGCATTTCGGTAGCGGCGATCCGCAGAGGCAGTCGTTGCTGAAGAAGGACGATGCTTCCAGATGATTGAACGGCTCTCCTGCCGGAATTTGCCCGCAGAGATGGTTGTGACTCAGATCCAGGTGGCCGATGTACATCGACGTCGTCAGAGATTTCGGGACGGGGCCCGTCAGCTTATTATAGGCCAGATCAAGCTCCATGAAGTAAGATTGTTGCCCGAAAACGTTCGGAATGCTCCCATCCAGCGCATTCCGGCTCAGGTTTAGGATACTCAGCCCCCGGCTCCCCACCAAGCTCGCCGGAATCCGGCCGGAGAGGAGATTCTGGTCGAGGTACAGCGATGACAGCACCGGCATCCTACCGATCCATGACGGGATGGCTCCGGAGATCCGGTTCACCGACAGGTCGAGGTCGGCGAGCCTGTACATGCCAGCAATCGACGGGGGGATCTGGCCGGAGACGAGATTGCGGCCAAGGAGCGCTCGGCTGAGCATCTTGAGGTTGCCGAAGTTTGGCGGGATCGGGCCGGAGATCCGGTTATTCCTGAGGTCGAGATGCTTGAGGGCGACGAGGTTAGCGAGGGAGGGAGGGATGATGCCGGAGATCTGGTTGTCGGCGAGGTTGAGGACGGCGAGGTGTGTCAGCTTGCCGATGCCGGGGGGTATGGGGCCGGAGAGTCGGTTGCCGATGAGATCGAGGACGCGGAGGAGGGGGAGGGAGGAGATGCAGGAAGGGATGGGACCGGAGATGTTCTTCCAGTCAGCAATGATGATGGTAGTGAGGCGGTCGAGGTGGCAGATGGACGGTGATATATGGCCGGACATGAAGCCGGAGCGGCCGGATTTCTGGAGGATGGGGTCTTCGGACTCGCCGCGGAGGTTGAGATCGGCGACACGGGAATTGGTGGGGTCGCAGCTGACGCCGTACCAGTTGTGGCAACAGTCGGGGCCTGACCAGGAGGCGAAGAGATTGAGGTAGGGCTCGGTCAGGGCAGATTTGAAGGCGAGGAGGGCTGCCCGGTCTGACGGCGGGCAGGAGGTGCAAGTAATGGCGAACAGAAGGAAAGAGAGCAGAAGGAATAACGGACTGTTGCTGGTATCCATCTCCTTCTGTCAAAAACTCTACGTTGGGAATCGGGAGGGTAGCGTCGGTTTTATACGTTTTTCGGGACAGAAATGCCCCTAAAGGAGTTCGGCAATTACGGAAGTAGTGAGTAGTACTGGGAGATCCGTCCGTCAGCTGGTGGGTCCCACCATTTGGATTGGGTTGCACAAATTTCGCCGATATTTGATAATATCACGGTATCTACTGAGAAGTTTCGAGCTCATATGCACCTAACAGGTTACAGGCTATCCGTTGGTTGGATGGACCACACATTATGGTCACCTTCTCAAATTGAGTTAATGAATTAATAAAGAGAAGCTTTCATCTCTATTGTATGCTCCATCTCTGCTAACTTATTAAGTGCATATGACGTCCAAAATTTTAGCCGTATGCACATGATGATTACCTACTGCAAATATCCATCAACCCTATCTATTCATTAGGTGGGCCATGTGTAAAGATAATCGGTAGCCATTGATAAATAGTAAAATTAAAGTGTGGTCCACTTGATGAATTGAAATAGCTAAATTTTTTTGCACAATATGATTCTCATTACGGACCAGTTGATTGGACGGGTTGGATGGCACATAACGCCAAAGTTTAGTAGTTTTTCGCTTGGTGGGAATAATTAGACGGACCGGACATTCTCAATTTTTTAAATATTTTTATTTTTAGTGAGATTTTACGCTAGTAAAAAAACGTCCAAAACTGAAATTATTCCTGGAAATTTCCAATTTTTCAGATAACGAGATTTGTCCCTATGTTATGAACCTGGGACCGGAATTTCCCTCAACTACAGTTGAAGGGGGGTGAGACCCATCATGTTGTGAATGTGACATCTACTCAGTCCATCGTTAAGTCTAATCATTTTCAGGTACGAGCCCAAATCATCTCTATACAAAGCTAATGTAGGGCGCCCATGCTATTAGAAAATGATTTATAAAACATATATACGTACGTAAAGCTACTGCGTTCAAACTCTGTGACCCGCCTGAGTTTTGGAAGGATTCCGAACATAGCAATAAAGAGATTTGGGACTATGTTCCAACACGGACCGGAATTCCCCGGCGCAACAGTTGTACACAGTAGGTAAAACACTGAAATTGTGTGGGACATGACCCAAGCAGTTGGCGTCGTTTTTATTTCGCTCTACTCAGTATCCTTATTTATTTTTTTTGTATTTTGTGGGGATAGGATGATTTAAGTAAGGTGTCGGTGTGAAATTCGACTACATGTTATGCTCAAGAAATTTGTTGCATGCCAAAACTAATTTGGGGTACTTCTATATAAACTAAATGCTATTGACCTTTGGCGCGTCGAGATAGAGGAGCACATGATCGAATGATTTAGATACAAACATCTATTTGGCCAATTATCATTTCGCTAATCAACTAATTTATAAAAGTTGAGACTTTTTCTTTAATGAGTTCTTTTTTGCCTTAAAAATAAAAGACTTTCAAAGGTAAAAAAAATTATATGGTCGAACAAAAATCAAACATGAATGTGAAAAAATAAGACTTGCTAATAGAATGGGATCACCAACCTAACTAAGAGCAGTGAAATGTTTGACTGAGTAGCACGTTGATGAATAAGAAATGAATAATGTTGAAGTTACAAGCTGTTGTCGACCCATCGTATTAGTTAAGTAGACAATTCATAAGATTACGTTTTTTCTTCAGATCCGGCATGCAAGTGGAGATGGAAGAGAATTACAGCTACTAGATGCAACTAAGTCGGCCCAGCTTAGAGCATGGACGGATTGAACTACTCCTATAGACTAAGAATTATACGTTGATAAGCAGTTGAGACGATAAATGTTCCAGAGGATTGGATAAGTAGTGTTGCATTGGATTAATTAATAGATGATTTATTGTTGAGTTTTAGATTAATATTGGGATCTTTTGCGTTGAGCTCTCATCTATTATTTATAGACTCTTGAGACATCGTGAGAATAACCTTTACTGATGTGGCAAACTCACATATTCTCATCTATAAAGTGACAATTAACATGTCATCATCATAATAACAGACTCTTAAATGTGCTCCGATATTGACATAGCCATAACAATTACTAGTAGAGGTGTACATGAGTCGAACCGAGTTGAGCTTGGCACAGCTCGACTTGGCTCGGCCACTTGCGAACCCCAGCTCGAACTCGGCTCAATTCGGTTCTCGAGCCTGACTAGCCAGCTCAGCTCGGTTCGGTCAGTAGCTCAAGCCAGTTCGAGCCGAGTTCGCCTCTACGGCATTTTCACAAACACACGGACTGTATCTCAAATTCTCACTGTTCGTAAAACGGCAATAGTGATTTTTACAAGTTTTTCATCAAACACCTCGTATGCAACATCAAAATCAAGAAAAAAAGGATATTTGTTTCACATACATAACTTCCTTGCCACTAGCCGACATTTGGTTGGGTCATTTCATCAAACAGTTGGTGAGCAACATCAATACTAAAGTAACCGAGTCACCGAACTGGTTCGATCCGAGTCCGATTCGAGCTGGGTTCGATCCAAGTCAAGTCGAGCTCGGCCAAGCTCAAACTCGCTTCAAAATTTTTTTTAAGCTCAAAAAATCAGCTCGACTTGGCTCGAACATAGTTTCAAACCAAGTCGAATCGAGCTTTTTCAAGTCCAGTCAAGTGAGTTAACCGAGCTAACTTTGTTCTTGTACAGCCCACTGGTCCTTATATATCCAGATATCCCCAAAAACCATAAGTCCTCCAAAAAATTTTCATTAACGTGTTGTCTTCAATATATTCAGCATACAACGTGAAAATATTATGCTTGCCACGTTGCTGCTTCTTAGTCGTTAATGTCTTATTCAAACTTAAAACTACATAATAGATGAGGCCCTTCTTTTTGTAGCATCCGCCTGAAATTTTTGTAAAGTTTTCACTATATTAACAAAGTTATAGCTGTTGTACTCTCACTAAAAAATAAATTTAGAAAAATGTAAAGATTAGATTTGAACCCGAAAGAAAGTAACATCGCCATCACACCATGTATTATAGTTGTGCATATTTTTTCATTCTTATTATTTTTATATTTGAACTCCATATCAACACTATTAAATGCACCTATAATTAAAAATTAATTTAATTATTAAATGTCGAGTTGAGTTAATTAAAGAGTCATTAGAGTCTTCGAGTCAACCCGTTCGGATTAGACACCGAATCGAGTCCAGTTTCCTTTTTGCCCCATGAAACGTGGACCTTTGTCAATTACGTGTCTTAGTGATTTTCGGCTGTCAATCTGATGGTTACACTGTCATTGAACCACTGTGATTTTTTGAGGCGCCATAGAAACTCCATGGTAGGGCCCACTTGATGAATGGTCCGTATCTCACATGCGTATGACACATGTGTATGGTTGTCAGACGTACGCCCATAGCCATTACGCGATACTTCGTGGGCAAGTCCATAGGTAGAGAAATTAGGACGGGGAGACCACTTGAGTGAAACAGGGAGTAAACAATCACTTGTCATGAAAGAAATCTTTGGAGTTTTCACAATTTTAGGGATCATGCTAACCAAAATGGGTGGTCTAAAGTCAGATATTCCGTAGATGTGAGTCATATTGAGAAGGTACTACACTCCAAAAACTAAGTGGGACCCTTACCCTATCTATCATCAGATCTTGGCAGTGAAACTCCTTTTTAAAGTTTTTTTTTTTTTTTTTAAGAAAAAGGTACAATTACCAGAAAGCTTAAAATTCCATATATTTAAAAAGATAACAGAAATATTATCAGGCAAACCAAAAGTAAGACTGATCACATCAGATCATCCATCCGCCTCATTTTTTTCAGTCATCCTTTTCTCAATCCATGGATGAGCTTGTTAGGATTGTCTAAACAAAGTGGTTCTTTAGAATCATGAGCAATCATTGATGGCTGGGAAGTATTAATCAAATGGCTTAACTGTTTATTAGACCTATATTTATAGAAATTATGAGCTTGGCCGTCCATATAGGGGCCATTGATCAGATAGTTAATATCATTAGATTGGTATGATATTTGCATGGTATTATTCTATGAAATATGATTGGATCTAGAAGACAATCTAGATCAATCAATTGGATTATTCAACTATCCCAATGCACCTGAAAGCACTGGATTGTTTTATTTAACACACACTCTCTGTAACTTTTTGTTCTACCTTTTTTGTAGGGTTTCTTTTATCTTTTTTTTACAACAACTTTTTTAAGAAATGGTTGAAACCATGAACGTTTCCCATTCCATTCTCTTGCCATGGGGATTAACCATGTCATTGACTGTCCAATCCAAAGTCCATTTTGAACGGTCAACAGAATTTACGGAATGCGGTCCATGGAAAAAGTTCATTGATGTGATAAGTAGGCTTAATCCAATATTAGTGAAGTTCTTTTGGGTGATGGCCCAATTTGTGGACCACTCATTACACTGTATGAATTGATGGCTCAAATCTATTTCCTGTTTATACATGTCAGTTTTTGTATGACTGAAGACTGATGAAGACTACTAGTAGGTGTGCACGCGTGCGCATCTCTCTACAAGTGTGTGGGTAAAGATATTATGAGGTCCATTTCTTGGGAAGCTTCCAATATGGTCAAGCTTTTCGGGCCTCACCATGATGTATGAGACACATCCATCCCATTAATCAGATGCGCCCTTGCAGAGTGAGCGATGAGCCTAAAATTCAGTCAAATCTATAACTTTGGTGGACCACACCATAGACAAAACTTGAGAGAGGATGCCCTCCCATTGAAACCTTCTTGATTGTATATAAGGCTCAGTGAGATGTGGTTTAGAGATCCACCTCATCCAGTGTATGTATCCCACTTGGATGGTTTTAGGCTATTCCAAAATCCACGTTGGCCCCACCAAATACTTTTAGATTGATTGGGCATAAAAACTGTGGTTTCAAATGATATGGCTCACCTGATGATGTAGAGAGGGTTGCGGATAGTTTCATGGCCAAGATGGATCAGAAAAGGCCTGGTCGACGACAGATGTGATCCGAACTGTCAAACCTTAAATCAGGTGTATTTTGCAATCTGGAATGAGTTATCGGGTGTAAAATACGTTATTTTTGGGTAGAGCAAGCTACTTTAGCCACCCAACCCCGCTATGCCGGGTTACACGAGCCGGATTTCTAAAATACTACCAGATTTACTGTCGTTTCCTATTTTTATTTCAGTTTTACTATAAATAGTAAGTTTTAATTTGATTATAACTCTTCGTCAGTTGAACTTTAGGAGTTGCGCCCAATGTGAAAAGTGCTTGGAATAATTAGAAGAACATTTTGGTGAAGCCAAATAGGACACTTACTATTTTTGGCCAAAAACCTTGCGCACTAGTAGACATCACGACCATCTATAAATAATAAACTTGCTATTTATAGAAAGTTGCAAATTATAAGAATTTTAGTTATAATTTGATTCCGATTTCTCTCCCATTATTTGTATCCCTATTTAAATGGTTGTGAATTCGTTTATTTCATTCTTCAATCCATAACGAATTCTATAGAATTTATTTTAAATTTTACTTGTTCTTTTTTCATGGATTCGAGGAGTTTCTGTGAGGAGTACAGAGATGTTCCGTGGATTCGAAACGGTTATCCTCTCAAAGAAGATGATGCTTGACCTCACGTCCTCCCATGCGTCACCTGAGTTTTGGATACGGCTGGTTTTTAGCATATCCCACAACCTAGAGGAGACATACCAAATAAACGGCGTGGATGTCCATCAAACATTATAATAGGGACACAGAGCTTGATCTAATTAGAAGCTGCCATAAGGTCAACCTCATGGGGACATTTCCCGAAAGAGGGAGACGCTTAACTTCACACACGTTTGAGAACCACATATCAATGCACAGGCGCATGTGATGTCATGTGGCACATTTGTGAGATCTGAGCTTTCGATTAGATGAGCTCTGCTGTTTAGATATTCTGTCGTAAAAATCAAGCCATGGATGAAACAACTGAATGGTTAGAACAATCTTTTACCACGAAGAGTACAAGTTGTCTGATTTTTTTGTGAAACCTCATGGGAAGCTCAGATCTCACACACTAGTTTCATATTTGCGTGTGGAATTTGCAAACTTCTCACCTTATATAGAGGGGGTAACTCTCGGTGATGGGGACCGTTCATCTAGTGACCCTCATCCTTGGATGGCCCATAGTGCAAAATAAATGAACGCTGGCGTCTATTCTAACCACCCTATATATTTACAGATTTTGGTTCATTGCATGTGAACCATTGCCCTTTTTATTCCAACCGTCCGTTTGTGGGCGATGGTGGAACCCAGTCAGTACACTGAACTCTCCAATCAGTTCGACTTCTGCGGTGTGGTCCATGCACGGTAGGGACCACCGAGTTCCCACAAACCACAACTTAACACGAGTAGCCTGTGTTTGCCCATAGTGGTAAGTACGAGGCGTAGAGCCAATTTCTTCAAGGCATACGTCGCATTGAGATTTACCATTTAGGACCGTCCATCAAGTTGCTTTCACTGTGGATGGAAAACTGTTCGAAGTACACATACATAGGATTATTCCGTCCATCTGATCAGTAACCATTTAAAGCAACGGTAGAAAACAAAAAATGGTAATGGGTCAAATATTAGGACTGTCTAATAAGTATGACTTTTGGACCATAACCAATCCATGTTAATACACTAAATGGACGGCCCCGATTATTACATAACCCTAACACGTGTACTGTAGAGTCTACCAGTTCCGGCACATGCGGATCTACCTTATCCGTCATGTGGCGTGAACCAAGCAACGCGGAGGAAAATGGGACCCTATATTGCGACCGGGCGGACCTCTGAGGAGACATTGGGCGAACTCGTCATTAAGGATTACGCGTTGTCCACATGAAAGCACGCCACGTGTCAAAATCTGAAGCCATTAAATATCCGACGTGGGACACCCTTTTCAAGCTTGTCATAAAGAACATGGGGATGTCCTCATGTAAAGAGAATGAGATGCACGTCACTCTACATTTCATGAAAATTCATAAAGCTATTGCATGCAATCACGGATTCCGTGCCTCATGTCATTTTGAACACGTGGCACAAATGAATGGCTTCTAAACTATCAATTTCGTATTTCCAATGCTGAATGGGCCATGATCCCAATGTTTGGACGATTCTAGCCGTTGAATTGGTGGCATAGAAATAAACACTAAAAGACAAGCGATAAGCAACGGTTCCCATTAACTGATGAAAGGCTTATTTATTAGATATTTAAGACAGTTCAATCTTAGCTAAATTTAGTTAGGGCCAAATTAACTACTGTGCTCACATGATATGCTTGGTCCAGATCATCATACACATGTGCCACATGTGTGGGACACACATGGAGGCACGAAAATGCCGTGCGTCCAGATGCAGGTAATCTCCTCCTTGCATGATGCATGAACCCATGTCATAAAAGTCACAACAAAAGGAAGGAAATGATAAATGGATATGGCAGTGGATTGCAGATGTTAGGGAAAGAACCTCTATTCTCTCCAATAATTGAAGAGGAATTATGGCCCTTTTGGTGGGCTGGATCAGAAAGGGGTGTTAGATGGGCCAGTAACTGACACGCGGCGGTAGGGAAGTTCATCTACGCTGATTATATTAGTGGGGTCCCATCAGTGGATAGCTAGCCCATGGTTGCAAATCGCTTGAATTTGCTATCCTATCTGGAAGAAAAACGGCCTTGTAGTAAAACATGAATTGGTTCACGTTAGCTCTCAACAGGAAAAGGCTGATGGTTAGGACCGTCCTTGTGATTTTCTAGGGTGGGCCATATTCGAACAGGACCCACTAGATGGACAGTTTGGATTGGATTAACTACGCCACCTGACAAATTTCAAGTATTGGATGACACATCTGAATTATTCTGCTCTGGTTTTTCAGTTCATATAAGTGGGACGGGCCATGCATGATCCAGACCATTGGCTTGTTAGGTCTCACCGTCGGTGGACCATAGCTAAAAATTTCAGCCATATTGGAATGACCCTGACCTCTGACTTTGCGGACTGCAAATAGATGCCAAACAGAGATACGACACTGGTCAGATTGTACTAACAAAAGAAGCCTCGGTATTGTAATATTTTAGGGTCTAATTACAATCTGGGAGGTCTTATTGACAGTGAGACCCAGAAGATCAACGGTCCGGGTTACCACGTGGCTGAGCATTTGTTCATCGAGCAAGCAATCTTCAAGACTAAAATTTAAAATAATAATAATAATAAATAAATAAATCCTAAATTTTAAAATAATAATAATAAATAAATAAGTAAATTTTTGTGGGAAAGGCAAGTCTTTTAGCGACAAAAATTTACGTCGCTAAAAAATAATTACAAAAAAATAATTAAAAAATATCAAGCTTTTTAGCGACGAAACTTTTCGTAGCTAAAAGTAGTTTTTTAGCTACGAAAACTTTCGTAGCTAAAAGTGACTTTTTATCTATGGTTTGACAATTTCGAAATTTTCGTAGCGACGAAAACAAATTTTGCCACTAAAAATCCTCTTTCTTGTAGTGAATTACGAAGACAAGCTGAATATAAATTGTTCAAACCATAACTGCATGCCAATGCCAAACTAAGGAAATTAATTAAGCACGCACGTGTACTCAAAATACGATTCTTGAAAACAGATAGTATATACTTGCTGAAAAGGGTGGCTAAGTAAAGGAGCTCTTCAAAACGTTACATGCTAAAATACAAATGCTCTGCATACATATGTTACGTGCCAAATGTACTATAGTAGTATGACTGCCATGTTTGAAAACCCATGTACGGCTGATTTTTAAGATATCCCATGACCTAAAAGCGACTCGTGAAATGCATGGCGTTGATATTCGACACACATTACGGTGGGGCCCATACAGCTCGACCTTATGAGAACATTCCATGAGGTCAAGTTGTGTGGGCCCCACTATGATGTGTGTCAAACATCTACCCCATCAGTCAGATGCACTGGGCTTAAAAATCAAGTCAATCCATGACTTTGGTGGGCCACACCACATACAACAGTTGAGAGGGGGTTATCCTCCTATTAAAAGATTCATAATCATTTATTGTGCCCACCGATATGTGGTTCACAAATCCAGCCCATCCATTGTGTGTGTCCCACTTGGATAAGGGGTCAAACTAAGTTTCAGCCGCATCCAAAACTCAGGAAGCCCACAAAGTGCTTTTATATGTTTTAGACGTCTTCACATGATTTTAGATGATACGCCCACCATGAAATTTGTATATGGCTGATTTTTGGGATATCCCACAACTTAAAGAGGACCCATCAAATGCACAGTGTTAATTTTTTTAACACGCATCACAGTGGTCGGGGCCACATAGCTTGACCTCAGTATCTCACACACACACACACACACACACACATATATGACACAAACGCCACATTCAAATGTCCTATGCATTTCATGTGCCTTCATCTTCAATTTAAAGCTAATCATACAATGTGGGTGTAACTTAGGTGAGTTGGGTTGGGTTGCGTTGGGTTGGGTTGGGTTGGGTTGGGGTTAATTTGGGCTTAAAGACAATCTTACTTCAATGTCAACCTGAATTTTGAACCAACATATGTCAATTCCAAACCAACCCATCTAGACTAAACCTAACAAAATGCATGTGATTAGCCTACCAAAATTTAATTTAAATTTGGATCATTTGCTTGTCACTAACAGAAAATCCTACCTGTTGTAATTTAATTGGACCACATCATCATACACTTCATTTAATGCAGCAATACTGCTCACGTTGTTGTTGTCGTCGTTGTTGTTGTTGTTGTTTTTTTTATTTTTTATTTTTAAGTACACAGTGTTAATGATGACTTAGATGTATGTAAGAGTTTTTCCATGCTTGTAACAGTCAGAGGATCCGGGTTCGATTCATAATGGGATGGCTTTTTCCAGCCTAAACCCGACCTAAGGACCTGACGACCTGCCAATCGGGTTCGGGTTGACCCAAATCCAAGTTGCAGCCCACGCTGTGAGAAATAAAATACAGTACACGAATCACGGGTGCGAAATATATTGCACGGTACATCCAAACACCATTTAAGATCCCGAAAGTTATTCTTGTTGGCACGACTCGAGCCCGCTTTGGATAGCCTATCTCAATGACGCTTGAAATATACAATGCTAGACCAAATTAAATACTTTTTTCCATTCATCCGGAAACTCTACAGTGGCCCATCTTTTCGTCATCAAGCAATACTCCATCGGAAAAATTTACTCTTATGACCCTTGATTGATTTTCCTTTTCCCGTTAAGTATGAGACATTGGTTAAACTCTCCATTCTCTAGCCACCAATCCGAGAGTCAAGATGGTCTAATTGAAGGGATTTTTCAAGGGCATGGCCCTCCTACCATTGGACCCACGAAATGAACGGTTTATATGAAACTGATCACAATCGGTAGGGCCGTTGGCTCTCGACAGAACAAAATTACATTTTTGTTCACTCGAGCACCATATCGTATTCCAACGGAACGAGTGTCGGCGTAACATCACGTCCACGTGCAGAGCCAATCATGCGAACAGAAAAGTGAAATATAATGAGGTACGTGGTGACACGTGTGACGGCAGTGTATGTCGGTAGGAGTAAGATACCATGTGATCCTGGGCACGAGAATATGCACAGGTACTCGCGTTTTTAGTTGGATAGAGGTAGAGCCCAGCGTTTGATGATCATTCCATAAAAAAATCCTCCACAGGAAACTCTTAACCTTTCAATTTGTAGCCTCCGGTTACGAAGAGAAATACAGCAACGGTCCAGATTTTACCTGAAAAGGGACAAGACTGATGGTTAGGATAGGCCAATCTCGCCAAATTTTGGAGATGCATCCATCCAAAGGTGTGTCCCAATACTTCAATGGCTTGGATCGCTGGACTATGGGGTGATTTGTACAAACTGAAAACACAAGTACAACGTACAATCTACAAACATTGATTGTCAATGACAATTTGCTAATAATGAAAAATTGCTTGGATGGATTGTTAACTAATGTTTTAAATATGTAAATCAATATGATTGTCAATGACAATTCGATAACATTGAGAGACTTTAATGCATTCGAAGTCCATCTTCTCTCATTCAGACAGTCTTTTCTTTGCTACCATTGCCCTGAAGAATTACAATCCCCACTATTATTCTTTTTCTACTACTTTAATTAAAAAGTAAAGATAACAGTATCGAGGTCCACGGTATCACTACCATGGTATATAGTATCCACCAGATTCTCATAAGAATTTTTAAGGGATGTCAACAATATTACAGCTTTGTCTTCTTCATCGATCTTTACCTCCACACTTGTTAGTTTAGAAACGAGTTTGTCGAAGGTAGTAATGTGTTCAAAGATATCCGACCATTCCGTCATATTCAAAGTGTATAATTATCTCTTTAGATATAAGTGATTGAAGAGCAACTTCGGTAGGCTCTCCAACCTTGCCAATAAGCCTACGTAGTTTTCTCATTGATAATATTATAAAGGACTTCATCGACCAAGCATAATTGAATTGCCCTAATTGTAATCTGATCAAAATCATCCAAATCCTCTTCTTTCATCATTTTAGGACATTTCGCTTTGTCAATGATTGTCCGCGATACCTCTTGTTGAATTAAGAAGGTTTTCATCTTCAATCTTCATAATTAAAAGTTATTTTTACCTGTAAACTTCTCCGTCGTAAATTTCACATTCGATCTCTTCAATCTCATGTCCCAAATTCAATTTAAAACCTCAACATAAAGTTTACACTATGATATCACTTGTTGTGCGTAGCCACCACACATTACGCAAGAAAGCAACCTTAAAATAAATCAAACACTCAATAGATAAACAAAAATTAAGCGATCGCAAAGAAACACAAAGATTTTACTTGAAAAAACCCTTGTGGGAAAAAACCACGCCACCAAGCAACAAACGATCTACTATAACAAAAAAGTTACGAGAGATGGAACAACTTTTAAATTTAAAAAAAAAAAATTAAAAATTAAAAAAATAAAAAAAATAAAAAAATCCTAACTTTTCCCTCGCAAAAATCCTAGAAATCGGGTAAGTTCTCTACAATACACTGATTAATCCTAATTTTTTTATTACAAAGGCTTATATAGACTTCCGTATGAAATTAGAAACTAAACTCACACTTACGCAGAACTTACGCATCCCGTTCGATCAATTTTACATGACCTTCGGTCGACTGGAATCATCACAATGACTCTCAGTTGATCGGAATCCAACCGAAAACATTACATGGAGGTTTAGTTGACCGAACTCCACTGGACAGATCAAATGCACTTTGACAACAGTTAGAATACGAGTCAAATCCATTTTAATATGACCCAAGTCACCCTAGCGAGACAATTTTAAAAATGGTTCCACGTTAAAGCAGGTTGGGTTTATTTGGAGATGACCCACACGCACCTACGTAGTTCTTCGGATCGAAATTTTGGACCCAAGCTGCCCTTTGATCTAAAATTTGCACCATACTGACTAGTTTTCGAGTGGGGTCCAGTGACACAGATTCATTTGCACCCCTTGGACAATTCTGCCCCTAAAATTAGTTTCCCAACTATGGAGAACTTCTGATATTCAAAGGACATTGTAGACAATTCAAATGGACCGGTACTCTTTTTTTTTTTCTTTATTTCTTACACATTTGAAATAGACTGGTACTTTTTCTTTCTTTCTTTTTCTTGTTTTTTTTTTTAACTCACGTACTTACACCCACACACACTACAGTGGGAGTTCACCATAATGGGTACTCGAATCCATTAGCTTGAGTTGAAACTCTTGTGAGTGTACCACTGACTGGTACATAGGAATTAAAAATGAGTCACGGGTCAAATGGTGCAGTTTTCACCCACAAATAGTAAGCAACGGACGTGAATTTTTCCACAAAGGCCCCTCACGAGGGTTGCACAGCTAAAATGGCACCTTATCGCGGTATGGTACGAGTAGATGAATGGTTTCACACCTGGAATGCAGGACGCGGATTCCCTAAAGTAGCTAGGTGGCTTAGCTGAATTGTTTACACCCCTAGATTGCAGGACGCGGATTCCTTAAAGTTGCCAGGTGGCTACTGGTCGGTGGCCCCCCACCGTGATGATGTATATGTTTTATCCACACTGTCCATCCATTTTTCAAGATCATTATTGGGCATGAAGTCAAAAAAATGAGAAAGATCCAAATATAAGGTGAGAACCATAGGAAAACAATTGTGATTGAACACCCACCATTAAAAACTTTCTAAGGCCTACTGTAATGTTTATTTGCCATCCAACCTGTTGATCAGGTCAAATAGATCATCCAAGGGAAAAGACAAATATCAGCTTCATACAAAACTTTTGTGGCCCCTAGAGGTTTTTAATGGTGGGAATTCACTCACCACTATTTCTTGTGGTGTGGTCCACCCGAGATTTGGATATGCCTCATTATTGCGCTCATGCACTTGCAAACTGATAAAACACATACATCATAGTGGGCACCCACAAAGTGCCTTTAGGCGTGAGTCACCGACAATGGGTGCTCGAACCCATGACCTCATGTTGAAACTCTTGTGAGTCTACCGCTGAGCCATAGGGTCACAGGCCATCATTCCAAATCAAATAGAAAGCCCCTTTCCTCCCCTGGATCTCTTTCCCTTTCTCCACATGCCACACTCCTGCTTAGTATTTAATGACAAATTACCGGGTGGACCACGCAGCTACCGTGAATGTAGACCTTTGGTATTTCCTTATAAGAGTAAGCCCAGCCTAATGAGTGGATTCATCTATTTCGTAAGGGCACGTTCATGGCCGACCCAAGTCACATACTGCAATAATCACAGTAATCAGAACAGAGAAACAAAATAGGTCCAGTCATCATCTTCAAACATCTATTCAATACATCTCAGCTTAATGTGATCTATGTATGACCCATTGTTACAGACAGTTGTAACAAATTTGCCCCATTTAAAGGGGATGCCATCTTCCACTTGGCATGATTCTTGGACCATGGCTTGCCCCCAATAATATTCTCGAATGAACCGTCGGATTTGATGATATGCTGTCCCAAATGACAATCAGAGGCTTCAGTGACCTGTGTACAAATTCCTAATGTTTTCAATTTTTTGGAGTTAACATCAGGACAAAAAGGCAATATTTTGAAAATCTCGCAATTCTATTCCCAAAATATCATTTAGTGCATTTTTCATGGAAATTGCACCTATATTTCGAATGGTTAACCATTTCTACCCTTTTTTGCCGAACCAGATCTGAAGATCCCAAGGTAAATGCAGAAAGGAAAAGATATATATATATATATATATATATATATATATATATATATATATATATATATAGAGAGAGAGAGAGAGAGAGAGAGAGAGAGAGAGAGAAGAAGAAAAATATTTACTTTTCTGATGAAGAAATAACAGACAAATTCCATACACGATACGGTTGGTACAAGAGATGCTTCCACTGGAATCCGCCTGCCCCCCATTTCAAACCCTTTGCGTGGTGGATGCAGCTGCTGCTTGCCAATCAAACACGGTTCCACTGAACAAACGCAGTGGCTTTTCAAACCAAAAGGATTGCATGGGTAATTTGATCAAAAACCGAGATGAGTCACCAGAATGGTGAGCTATAAATACGCTATGAATTTCGACACTAGAAGTTTAGCAATAACTATTAAACAAAAAGAACACTTCTATATATGTAAACGTATAACAATCAAGCTTCAAGCATAGCTAAAAGCAGAAAGCATGGGCGGGGAACAATTGCAAGGGCGTGCTGACAATTGAGTGAGGGGGGTTCAGAACATCCTAGATTCCAGTGAATCATCGTCATCAATAAGTGACATGACAGCAGTCGCCACCAGCCTGCAAAACATAAATCGTGAGAGAGGGAGGTGTATTTAAGACAACCAGAAAGCAACATATACAAGGAAACAGAGGCAGCACATGCAAGCCTTGCTATTGCAAGTAGCAAAACTGGCACAAACCTCAAAATATTCAAACTGCAGCCAACCATTTATGCAGCAATGAGAACATAATCAGATAAAATCAACTTTTCAAATAATAATAATAATAATCAGACAATTATTTTAAACCTACAGTACTTCATAGAGCGGCTTTCCTGTTATTCCATTATCCACTCCAATTGAGATATGTGGAACCAAAACTCAAAAGCACAGAATTTTCAGTTTTAGAAGACGAGCATAAGACCCTTGTAGAGACCAGGCAAGTCCTGGGGAAAAAAACACCCATAAGAAGGAAGCTCAAGCAAGTGAAGGATCATTTCCCAATGTTAGATGGTTGAGAATGCACACATGCATAAGGAGCTCAGCTGCTAAAATCACCCACATATATCGCCTCTATGGTGATAGCCAGTACAACAGTAGGAGCTGTGCAGTGGTTTGGGCTCTTTGCCGCGGTAACTTTGACAACAAGAGATGGTGGGTTTCCTTAGCAGTTATAGTCCAGTTCCATGCATCTCAAGCGTGGATGGGTCTGGAAATTAGAAAAATCTTGTAGATCCTCACTTAGATCTTTCCACTTGGCAACTTGCTCCCCCAGGCAGAAGAATCCTTGGAGACAAATGAAATTTATATCGTTGTATTCAGGCCCCGCCTCAGATTATTTACTTTGGTTGATTATGGTGATGCCTGGGTCAATCGGGCCTTTGGCATGGCATGGGGGAGGAGTGAGGGTTCCTTACAACAAAACCACACACACAGATATATACAGAGAGAGAGAGAGAGAGAGAGAGAGAGAGAGAGAGAGAATTTAGTGTTATGAAACCTCTCTACATCAATGTGCTCAAACTTTGACAGGGATCAACTGACAATTTCATTACCGTGAAAAAAGAAGAATGCTGTTGTTAGGTCGATGAGTCAGTACAATTTATCATAGCCACGTCTTTTAAAAGAAATGAAAGAAGCAAGTGCACAAATTGTTGTGATTGAAATATTTCTTTTGGCATAAATACGATTGTGAAGCCACTATAATAAGCATTACCAGGGAGGAAGGGAGGGAGGCAGCAGTCTCAGAATTCTCTCTTCTTAGGTGTTTATTGAATCGTGGGAACTGAATACATTCCAGGCCATGACACACCACAAGCTCCACATTACACCTCATTTTGGGAGGACCCTTGATTAAAAGGGAAAACCAAATTTCAAAGATTGCCATGAATTGTAATACATGTGTGCTGAGGTGATTTGAGTCTTATTTAGCCACTAGAGCTCCAAATAATTTTATTGAATAATATCTATATACCCTCGATTACACCACTGATAAAGAAAAAAAAAACCATAATTCGTAATTACCAAAAATAACAAAATTATAATCCTAACAGAAGTTACCCAAAATAGTAAAACTCGTCTAAAGCCTAATTTGCCAAAAATATAAAGTCTAGATAAACCTTATTAGAAAGAGTCCTAGCATGATTACAAGTAATTTCTAAAAAGATAAAAATTTAAAACTATAAAAATAAGGAAATATTTATCCGTCGAGTGACGGCCCTTCCACTTGGCATCGTCAGATCACTAAAGCCGACTTTCGTCCCTGCTCAACAAGTGGGTCTTGCAGTCAAGTTCCTTTCTGCCCTTACACTCAAGGGCCAATCTCCGTCCGGCCCAAGGAAACATACTACAAAAATCAAAATTACTAAAAATAATATTTTTTTTTCTTAAAATCCCGTTTTTTAGCTATAAGTATGTGTTTTTCTCACGAAACGGATGAACGCGACACACCATGTGGGTCGGCTGGCCCCGAATGGCCTATTCGGGTCAAAATTCATAGGTCGTGTGTCCCATAACGATACCCAGATCAAAAGTTTTATGGTTCGCACTTCAAACAGTAATTTCTCCCTATTCAGGTTGAATTTCTTCGAATTGGACACGCCTGGGGCCCAATTACGTCATGCCGTACATGGGATTGGGCCCAGATCTGACAGATTACTTTCGCTTCCGTTTGGCCTTCTTTTGGTCCATGGTCTATGCCGCGTCCTACATCAATCCCTTGGAAAAAAATAACTCGTCCTTGAGTTACTCAACGGAGTCAGCTCATGAAACTCAAACTGGTCTGCCACATTAAAACTCCGTGAGATCTCTATGCCCTTGGGAAGGTCAACAATATAGGTGTTATTATTGATTTTTCTAAGGATCGAAACATTCTTATTCCTCGGCTTGTTATACGTCAAAGTCGGAAACCTCTCAATGCACAAGTGAACTAGCATGTTATCATCCACTTCAAGCACCTTGTGGCACCAATGTTTATTAGCATCTTCCTTGTACTTGACGTTAGACTCTAGTAACTTCTTCTGGACATCGACATACACTATCATGATTCGGTCCACCATATTTTCTGTAGCAATACTAGTACCCGGTAACTTGGGCAAAGGAACCAGGTTGACTGTATGTTTGGGAACACAACCATACACAACCTCAAATGGGGACTTGTCGGTGAATTGATTCTACATGTTGTTGAAGGCGAATTCCACCTGAGAAAGAACAATATCCCGCATAATCCTATTGGACTCTTGCAGTACTGGTTTCAACTTCTCTAGGATTTTCATGTGTTCTACTTCTTTTTCATTTTCAACTAATGCATTGATCTCCCCCCGTCTCATCAGATTCTTTGAGGAAATCTAATACAATTAAAGGAGATTGTCCATCCACTTTAAAAGTCTTGGGTTGGTTCTCCGTTCTCATAGGGGCAAACATATTTTTTCTACTATCTTTAACAAAAATAAAAATATTAGCATGGCCTCTATGATAGGCATTAATACAGTATTGTCGCGGTCGACCAAATAACATGTGACAAGCTTCCATATCAACTACATCACATCTTACTTCGTCCTTATAATATTTACCGATGGAGAAGGGAATAAGACATCGTTCAGTTACCTTTGTTTTGTTGACCTTCTTGATCCATCCAATCGTGTATGGAGAGGGGTGCTTTTATCTTCAGTTGCAGCTTTTCCATCATAGTCTTCGACACAATATTCTCACTACTCTCGCCATCTATGATCGGATCACAGACTTTTTTGTTCACGGTGCACCTCGTTCGGAAGATGTTGTGTCGTTGTGGATCTACTTCCTTCTTCGACGTGTACGACAACTTTGTCACAATCAAAGACTCGTCGTGATCTCCGTGAATCTACCCGCCTCCTTCTGCATCATCCTTGGCATGCTCGGCATCATCGATTTTTGGATCATCATCTACATATTCTGCTCCCCCATCGTTAATGGCCAGATTAGCCATCTGCCTCTTAGGACACACATTAGATCGATGACCAAGTTGGCCACATCGATAACACTTGTCTGATAGAGGTATACCTAGGGGCTAGGTATTCTACCTGGACTAGCAAGAGTGATTGCTGCTCTCTGAGGTCTAACTTGGTCGCTCCCCGAATCTCAATTCGCAGTTGGAGGAGGTGACCCCCACTCAGGATTGGGTTGCATCCCGTGAAGGTTCAAAGTAGATACCTTATTTAGAGCATAGTTTCGTGTATTGGGCCGCTCCAGTTGCATCTCAACTTGGGTGGCCAATTTGATTGCTTCATTCATCGTCTAAACAGGTTGCATCTGGATCCGATCTTGAATCGCCATATTTAAACCACCAACAAATTTGGTAACTGGTTGTGACTCAGTCTCGACCAGATCGTTTCTCACGGACTGGTGATAGAACTCCTCTACGTAATCCCTCACGGATTGGCTACCATGCTAACAATTCTAGTATTACTATAACAATACCATATCATAGTCACTCAGCAGGAATTGTGTCCACATCAATTACTTCATCTACTACCACATGCGGATTGGTGCTTTCATCTACTTGGTTCGAGTAAGTTGGAGTTGTTCCCACGAAACCGAGAATCCACCCTTCAACTTGTGGGCTACAAGCTTGACATTTTTCTCCTCAAGAATTTCCATGTAATAAAAGTATCGCTCAACTTCAAAAGGTCAATCAAGGAAGTCTTCAATGTGAAGTTGACCATTGAAGCTAGGGAGATCAACCTTCATTCTGAAATCCCTATCTCGATCCATCCAGGCACCTCTTCGCTCTTCTTGTTGGAGAATCATATCATCAATCTCTTCATTGCTAGATCCACCATCTTCGGGTGTTGGTCTGCAATTCGCCACTGGTATCGCACCATGAACATGACGATTGCAAGCCCCAACGCCAACCTAACGCCGCTCATCATCACGAACATGGGTCTAGCCTTAGACCTCCGTCAAACGGTCGATTCTCCTGCCGAAAAGCATCAAACGTCGTTGCTGTTATATGATTGTTCCCTGGCGCACAGCCCATGGGATTGTAGCCCGCATGGAAAGATCATTGTCCTCAAGTATTCAAAACCTTGAATCCATAAGAAGAAGAAAAAAAAAAAAGAGAGAAAAAAAACTCCAAATAGTTTTATTGAATAATGTCTATATACTCTCGATTACACCACTAATAAAGAAAAAATAAATCCTAATTCGTAATTACCAAAAATAGCAAAATTCTAACCCTAACAAAAGTTACCCAAAATAGCAAAACTCATCTAAAGCCTAATTTGTCAAAAATAGAAAGTCTAAATAAACCTTACTAGAAGAGTTATAGCATGATTACAAGTAATTTCTAAAAAAATGAAAATCCAAAACCCTAAAAATAAGGAAATAATACAAAAATCAAAATTACTAAAAATAGTATTTTTCTTAAAATCTCATTTTCGAGCTGTAAGCGCATGTTTTCTCGCAAAATGGATGGACACGACCCACTATGTGGGTCGGTTGGCCCTGGATGGCCTATTCTACTCTAAATGCATAGGTCGTGCATCCCATAACAATACCCGAATCAAAAGTTATGGCCAATTTATGGTTCACGCTTCAAACGGCAATTTCTCCCTATCCGAATTGAATTTCTTCGAACCAGACGCACCTGCAGCCCAATTTCTCCCAACCAGGCTAGGCCCAGATCTGACAGATTACTTCCACTTCCATTTGGTCCAACCATGCGAGGAATGTATCTGTCCCACATCCTACATCAAAGTCGATGTTGAGTGGATGGTGGCACCCAACGCCCTATGGCAATTGATGCCTTGGATGATGCTCAAATTGCATGCATTGCATGCAATCCTTTTCTTTAGATATGAAACGTGTCACACCCTGGCGGGAGGATGCCATGCTAATGCTGAGAGGTTACTCAGAAGACCATAACTTCCACCGAGGGGAGGTAAGTGCTAGGTGCAATGCGTGTCTAGCATATGTGAGCTTAGGATCATGGTTCAGAGGTCAACTAGACACGTAGATGGTTAGGAGCTCCTGAACATGGTACAGACCATCGGTCAAAGGTCGGTTGGGCACGGAGATCATAGATTGGTGAGTATTCGCAGCACTTCGAACTCGTGATTGCAGTATGAACCATTGATCAGAGGTTGGTTGGGCACGAAGACCATAGATTGCTGAGTATTCGCAGCACTTCGAACTTGTGATTGCAGTATGAACCATAGATCAGTGGTTGAATGGGGACAAAGGCCATGATCCACTTCTCTAGGGAGGAATGGAGCTGCAAATGTGTCCTGCACGTTCATAGTTTTCTATTGCAGCCCAAGCAGGCATAGACCTCTCCTCTTGGTAAGGAGAAGGCTGCAGGTGACTGTTTGGGTTAACTCATGGCTCATCTCATATCTCGGAAGGTCACCAAGGAGAGAAGGGAGCAGTTAGAGGACCATCTGGATGCTCAGGATTTTTCAGCCGACCCGGTCTACGAATCTATTCCAACTATCAACGAATTCCTAGGATTTTAGGTGGAATGGGGATTGTAATTCTTTCTACTTCTAGAGGTATAATGACAGATCGAGAAGCTCGACTAGAAGGAATTGGAGGAGAAGTTTTTTGGGGGGAGTGGGGTGCAAATTTCAAGAAAGTTCAGCACATCGGTATGTATAGGGTCAGGTTTGCCGTGCGCTGGATGGCAATGGCACCTAAGGCTACGCCATAGTTTCGTGGTGACACTTGGGGTGCCTAGCTCTGACACTTGTGCAAATTTCCCATAACTAGCAAGGGGTTGCTTTGACACCTGCGTGACTGACTTGAAGCCATTGTCAGGCGCTCAACACCTGGTGTCCAGTCAACACGGGGGTATCCTGCTGATGCCAGTATGCATTCCTGTTCACTCGGGCTCCACATGGGCGTCATGACAACAAATGCGCAAGCAAGAAGACACATGCATGCCATTTTGTGAAACCTGGGCCTGTGATGCACTAATGCCACCGGGCTAAGGTCGTCAACTGTTGGACTCACGCATCGAGCATGGGTGAGCACAGAGAGTAAGCACTGCAGGCATTGAGCATGAGCGCTTCTTGGGAGGGTGTACACCTGACATTGAATGTCGATGCCTGTGGTCCTACCCAACACCTCTTTGTTGAGGCAACGCCTAGAGGACATCCTTTAGGTGTATTATAATATGGCCCATTATTTTAATCTGTCACTGTATGACAAGCGATACCATGTATTTTACCAATACTGAGCTGAGAAATTAGCTTGCAGTGAATCAGTGATGCAATCTTTAAACGGTTGATATTGCTGAAATAATGAGGATAGAACAAGAAGTTATGTTTGCCAAGAAATTCAGAATAGAGAACTATAATTCAAGAAAGTGGTGACAAATTACAAATTTATGCAATGAACTTCAGTAAAATGATCTCCATCATAAAACCTATACAAGTAATGAGATTTCCATGTCCATTGCAGACTGGAAGTTCTTTTCTTATAGAAGAATGGATGGGCTTCAATTAGATAGGACCCACACAAACTACATTAACAGCTGATGAACGAATGAGGATAAAAGTTACATAACGTTGAGGGAAAAAAACAAACCTGTAAAGAACAATAAAGAAGAGAACCAAATAGAAACCAATCTTGATCATTCGTAACTTCTTCTCGCCATTAAGTAAACTAAATATCTCAGTTACATCTATTAAATGCTTCCTTTGCATATATCTGAAACCCATAAAAAGAGCAGATAAACTAAGAGAAAAATCATTTTCTACAGACCAAAAAAGTGTTGGCCTGAAAAGTAAGACTGCATCATTCATAAAACAAATGCAGGTCATAGACATGGATTAACATAAATTTGACAATTCACACTTGAAGAATGGGTTCATAGACAAATCCTAGACGAAGTTTAACTGCCACACGACTTGAGCAGAAGTTGATGGAACCAGTGTTCGAGTTGTCGGTATCGCTACAAGTTTCGCTGGCTGGAGATAAAGATATAATATCGTTATCGCCGATAATATCGCCGATAACCGGAAATGTGAAGAAAAATGGCGAAACATGGGGAAAATGATGGAATTTTTCAGTGAAACTTCAGGACATGCCTAAATACACATATTTGCATATTTATGAATAAAAAAATTATAAAAAGAATGCATTAAATAATAAGTTTTCATTTAATGGGGCCCAAAAAGCATGCTCTGTTGTAAGAAATCACTCCAATTGTAACCAAAATGAGTTCATATAATACAAATGCAAATAGCATATAATGATTAAGCCATGCAAAAGTTAATGAACTAAAAAAGTACACCTTTCTTGAGACATGGAATCTATATAGTGGTATACTTGGTGATGGATGGCTTGGATATGGCACTTGTTTGACATACTGACGCATCCATCCAATTTTCTAGATCATTTTATGGTATAAGGCCAAAAAATAGGTAGATCCAAATCTCAAGTGGACCACATCACAGGAAACAGTGTTGATTGAATGCCCACCATTAAAAACTTCTTAAGGGCCACAAGTTTTGCAACAAATTGGTCTGTATGACCTAATCAACAGGTTGGATGTCAAATAAACATTACAACAAACCCTGGGAGGTTTTTAATGGTGGACATTCAATCGCTACTATTTCCTGTAGTATGGTCCACTTGAGATTTATATATGCTTGATGTTTTGGATCAAGATCTAAAATGATCTTTAAAAAAAAATGGATGGACAACGTGGATCAAATAAATACATCACGATTAGGCCCGGGCCCACATAGCATCAACCACTAGCCATCTGGCTAACATCACTAGCCAAATCATGTCCTAGCGTAAGGACTTTGTGTACCCAATAACGAGGTGGCTACTGGACAGTGTTCTATGGGCCCACCATGATATATGCCAGAAATCCACCCCATTCATCCGTTTCAGCATATCATTTTAGTACATGGTCCCAAAAATGAGGTAGATCCAAATCTCAAGTGGACCACACCAAAGGAAACAGTAACGATTGAATCCCACCATTAAAAACTTCTAAGGTGTCACAAAAAGTTTTCGATCAAGCTGATAATTGTGTTTTCGATTCTGATGAAGCATATCCAATGATCAAATGGACTACCAAAGAGGTTGGATGGCAAAAAAAACATTACAATGGCCTTAAGAAGTTTATAATGGTGGGTATTTAATCACCACTGCTTCCTTTGGTGTGGTCCACATGAGATGCGGATCTGCCACATTTTTGGGCTCATGCTCTAAAATTATCTAGCAAAATATATGGATGGCATTGATAAAATATATCAAATCATAATGGACCCCACAGAGCACCGAGCCACCGACCCTGGAGACCCTAAACAAGTTGGACGTGGAAGTCCACTGCGGACCATGTAAATTATTATGTTGAATGGACCAAGTCAACTCTGTGGGGCCCACTGTAATTTATATACTTTATCCACTCTGTCCATCCATTTTACCATATAATTATAGGGCTCAATTCCAAAGATGAAGCATATCCAATAATCAAGTGGACCACACCGCAGGGAATAGTGTGAATTGAACGTCTATCGTTGAAAATTTCTTAGGGGCCATAGAAGTTTTGGATCCATGTAATTTTTGTTTTTTTTTCCTTCATCGATGATTATGATCTTATGGACAGCTTGGATGACAAATAAATATCACTATGGCCCTAGGAAGTTTTCAACGATAGGAATCATTGTCCCCATTGCTTTCTGTGGTGTGGTCCACCCAAGCTTTGGATCTGTCTCATTTTTTGGCTCATGACCTAAAATAATCTCTCCAAATGGATGGACCGTGTGGATATAACACATACATCATGGTGTGGTCCACGGAACTTGGTGACATCCACGCCACCCGAGGTCGCACGCTCCAGACCAACACGTAACACCTAATCCGCGGACCCGGATTTCCTGCAAAAGCCTTTCGCAGGAAGTTCCTGCGCTGAAAACTTGGGTGGGACCCAACGTGATGTTTTTGAGAAATCCACACCGTAAATCTGTTTTCTGAGCCCATTTTAGGACTTGAGACCAAAAGTGCGAAAGATCCGAGAGTCAAGTGGGCCGCACTAGAGGAAAAGGTGAGTAGGAAAATTCCTACCGTTGAAAGCTCTCTGGGGTAGAAAGTGATGTTTACATGTCATCCATACCGTTAATAACGTCATTCCTGCTGGGATGAACTGAAAACACAAATATTAGCCTAATTCAAAACTTATGTGGCCCCATGAATATTTCAACTGTGTACGTTCAATACTCACATTTTAGGCCCACTTGAGTATTAAATACGGCTCATTTTTTGCTTTTAGTGCTAAAAACATCTCAGAAAACGGATGGACGGAGTGGATTTCTCACAAACATCACAGTGGGCCCCACCTAGGTTTCCAACGCAGGAAGTTCCTGCGAAAAATCCGCGGCCATAATCACTTCCCTGTAAAAGGGTTTCAAAACCCTAAACTCCCGCAAAACACACCCGTAGAAGAGAGGGAACCCTAAAATCCCGAAAATCTTAAAAAACTCCTACGATATCACATATTCTTCGCCGGAATCATCATTTGACAGGGCCGTGATCAACGATCCTATTCTAAAGGTACACTTCCAAAAATTTCTTTTTCCCCTTTTTTCCATTTTTTTTTTTTTTTAACTTACACAGCCCCCGATATTATCGTCCAGGAGTTGTTGGCTACAGTTATCCCTTGACAGGGCCGCGATTTCTGGTCGACAACGGTATTTTACAAGAAAAATCGATAAAATCGCCAAATATTCGCCGATATTAGGAAGAGAAACGAAAAAAGTGAGTTTCAGTGTCGCAACTCCGGCGACACCGATAATATCGGCGATATTATCGATTTTTCGCCGATAATATGAACACTGGACGGAACTAGCATCTAACAAAAAGTGTGTCATATAACAGAACTAACAGAAAGGGTGACCTAGGGCATAACGAAGTAATAAGAAAAGAGTGAAAACCAAAATATAGAAGGTTAATCCTGATACCAGCTTCCAAATAACTGAAGTGGGCCCCACAATGATCTAGCGATGTATGATTACTGTAGTCTTCCAATCACAAAGAAGAAAATGAAGAAGAGCCATAGGCTTTAATGCCATGGTGTGAGAAGTAAATCTCAAAGGAAGAGAACAAAAAAGAGCCTTTATGGTGGAAGATTTGAATTGTTTTCACTGTTCTTCAATGGGAGAGTACAAACTTACAGATACTAGAACCGCCAACCCATCTCTATGGGCTAAATGGTGGTCTTCGAGGGATTAGAACCCTTCACTTCTCAGAACCATCCTCACAGCTAAACACAGTGCCTCAACTAATGGCTGGAAAATCAATATGGCTCTAGAAGATTGGGTTCTTTTATCTGGTGAGCAGTTCCTTGGGAAGCAGGGTTTTGTTCCAATCAGATTAGATTTTAGAACTGGCAATGAAGCAAGTATCCTATTTTGGGAAGATTTACTGGCATGGGGTGGTTCCCCATTGTGAAAAGCTCAAAAGGTTATATTTGCTGTCAGGCAAAGGTTGATTGTTTCTTTCAGCAGTTGGGAGATCAGATAGTATGGCAACCGTCTTTTCACAGAAATCTGAGAGATCAAGAAATCATTGACCTATGCTGGCCTTTTGCGGCTTATTGATGACATTATATGCCGATTCCAGGGGCTAACAGACGCATCTGGTCTCGTGAACATGACAGAAATTTCCCAGTTTGATCGCTGGCATGATCTCTCAAGGGGGGACTGTGGTGTTGTGGAGCTTTTTTCTAGGATTTGGGCTACTAAGAACTTCCTGAAGGTCAGAGCATTTACATGGACAGCATATCTCAACAAAATTCTCACAATTGACCATCTAAGAAATCGTGGCATGATAATCCCAAACCGGCGCTCAATGTGTTGCACAAATCAGTAGGCCACCTCTTTATTCATTGCATGGTTGCAAAGAAAATTTGGAATGCTGGTGCTATCCAAGTTTGGCATGCAGTGGATCTTCCCAGAATCCATTTTTTAAGTTGTTGGAACGTTTGTCAACCGGGGCTTAGGGTGTGGTCAAGTGTACTCAGTAGTGCAATGTGACCCATGTGGAGATTTGGTCTATTTGGTTGGAGTGCAATAGTCAGATTTTTATTGATAAGGTTAGCAGTGAAATATCATCAGTGTGGGAGATATTCAGACTCCTTTTTTCTGTGGGCTAAAGCGAATGAATTTTGCTGCATTCCGTTTGCTTTGATAGACGCAAACTGGGGGAAATATTATCTTGGTGGCTGATAAACCCTAGTTCTAACCCCCTCTTGGCATTACAAAAGACAAACTTTGACTGTTGCTCCTTGGGGAACCCAGGGCCAGCAGGTGTCAGTGGTATCACTAGGGATCACATTGGGGCAACCTTGGCTGTTTTTTTTTTGGGGGGGCCGATTGGTATTAAAGACTCCATGATATAGGACGAATGGTCTAGGCTAAATATGATGCAAAGAAATTATAAACAAATTAAAGAGCAATTCAAAGCATAAAATATACTAACCTACCACAAATCTAAGAAATAAATAAATAATAAACTTCAGATTTCAAGCTAAACCACGATCCCACAATAAACTAAAGCATATAAAACATGAATTTCAAAGGATCGATGGAAGGTAGAACTTCCACTTTAGCATAGGCTTACGCCTAATTCAAAGGGCCTGATTTGGTCTCTCTAAGGTTAAGGATATGAGAATCTAGGGTTAGGGTTTGAGTATGTAAGATTAGGTGATGCAGGACAATTAACCACTAGCTCTAAAAGCTCGAACTGTTAAAGCATGGCAAATTAATCCCATTATCTCATAGCCCAGGCCCCACATCTCATGCGTTAGGACCTCGGCCGAACCCCCCTCGTGGGCCCCAAATCACATGGGTACCGCTTCACACGGGCCGCCCACCCCGAGTGTGTCCCCTCATCCCACAGGCTACCCCACTCGAGCCCGGAATGAAATGCGCATTAATCACCCCCGGTGAGGAGTCTCGAACACGAGACCTCCCCCGTGGACCCCGCCATCCCAAGCGTGCCCCTGCATCCCACGGGCAACCCCACTCGAGCCCGATGTGAAAATGCCCCTGCATTAATTGATGACACATTTTTTGCCCGTCAGATCTCCAGAGAGAAGAAAAGGCTAGGAATAATAGAGGCAGCTAGGAGAACACTCAGATACATTAATAAGTAACAAGTGAACAATGGATAGTAACAAGTGAACAATGGATGGCCGAATCCTTGAAAAAAGGTGATTGAGAATGGGTATCTTCTCCAATCAGACAACCATCAGTTCATCAAAGAAAAGATCAAGGCCAGACAATCATTATTAAAAATAAAAATTAAAAAATAAAAATAAAAAAAAGCCATATCGTCTGCCAAGAAGTAAGGGTTATCTAGTGGTTGGCAACAAGATCTCTCCTGCAAGCTTTCAATGAACCGATGGTGCTACTCAGTTTGGGGGGCTGGAATTTTATTTTACTTTTTCTACACATGAGTCAACATGGAATTTCACTATTTTACCATAAAAGCACAGTTGCCTATTATAGTTGTTTTCCACCGAGCCCCTGTTTGGGATCAAGGAAATGAGAACATGAATTTGGTTAATTCATCAATTTGTGAAATTCATGGATTCGCATTAGATTTGGATTTGGTGAATTCCAAAATCCACTGTTTGGGAATCAAGCTTCAGATCTATAAATTTGGGAGCATTGGTAGATCACTTACTGCAAGGAAATAACTTTTTTTTTCTTTTAAAGGACTGGAGTCTCTTTTTTTCTTTTTTCTTTTAAAGGAAACACTACCAGGATTAAACCCTAGATCACTCACACACACTACACTATCACTACCAACTCATCTAATGAGCAGGAGACAAAGGAGTCTCTCGTTTTGAGGATTTTCCAGGTCTTTTTTTTTTGTGTGTGTGATTTGGATTTGCCCCGACCCAAATCCATGATTTCATGGAGGTGTGGATTTGGCAAATCCAAAAATAAAATAAAAAAGTTATTGAAATCTGTGGATTTCACAAATCCCTCACCCCAAACAGCCCCTAAGGGCATGTTTGGATACGTAGAATCCAAGGGAAAGGAAAGTAAAAACTAATAATTATCCAATGATGATTCGATGAGAACTAATGAAACATGGATTCCAGTTTTGAGTTCTTGTTTGGATAGAAACTGGAATTCTCATATTCCTCTCAGAACACCCACTTAGTTTCTTGTGCCAAGAATTCAAATTATAGAAAAGTGTAATGATTACTTGGTAGAGCCCATCCTTTCTTTGTTATCCAAACATCACAAATAGTCACATCAAAGGAAAACCCTTTTCCTTTTCCATTGTTTCGCATGGAAGGCATGGTTTCCAAACATGGCCCAAGAGTTAATTTTGTCTTCACTGAAAGTGTGTATGTCAGTAATTACCTAAATTTGCTGTGCTTAAAAATGCTATCATGACACCCATAAGTCTTAACTCATAATTTCTTTCTTTCGACTTTCTTGTTCCTTTCACATCCTAATTTTACCATGTCTTTAATTCCATGTGGATAAAACCACAATCCTTGAAATATTCTCTGTTATGGCATTATTTTTCAACCTATGCAAGCAACAATTTAGGCATGCAATGCAAGGATATTATATCTTTTGTAAAGAAAGTGTTAATCAGCCAAACAATAAAACTTTATGGGAAGGTAAACTTCAACAGATGACCATACCATTCTCAATAACCCATGCCAAATTCAAGATCAACAAGGTATTATTGCAACTGAGTATGATGCAAGGGAAGCACTTCCATCTAACCCTACAGAGGCTCATGCGATGGTATTGAAATTGCTGAGCATACAATGAGATCTAATGGGAAAAAATAGGAGCATTGCAAACATTATTTAGGGGGCTGAAACTTTTTTCTAAAGGACAGGTGAAGTAATTGTTTGTTGAATGTTAAAGTGGTGATACTTACAATCTTACATGATAGTAAGTTATGGGTGCCGTTATCAAAAACACAAACCAGTGCCCTGTAAGGAGGTACATAGCACATAGTGTTCCTTGAGTCAGAAACTCTGGCATGACCACAGAATTAATACGAGATGATGAATCATATGGGTTGATGTAGTCAAATTCCAAATCCGACAAGCAAATAAGCTGCATAAACAGTACAAAGAATAGCCAATTAGAGGAGCAATGGTGAAGACTTCCTATTCACATCAACTCAATATCATGATGCAGAAGTTCCATATGCTGTTATGTCAAGCAATTATCTGAACCAATTGAAGAAAATGCCATTTTGACATTAGATAGGACAACATAAGCAGAGAAGAGCAAGCAGATCAATTTTCTCAGCACACACCGTACATAGGCTGTCAGCGTGTTGGGTACTGGTGCACTTGTACCCAGAACAAATAAAGGGAGTAGAGTTTCCAATCAGGTTCAGGTCCAGGTTACCATATACAACACACCAGATCCAATTCAGATCATATCAGGTATCCCATAGGTTCTAGTCTCAAGCAGGAATTAGGATTTGGCACGGGGTTTAGTTCTGGAATCAGGTCCAGACTTGATATCTATGTCCACATTCAGATTCAAGTCCACACGATAAACATGCCTTTTTCATAGCTTTTAAATACTAAATGAAATTAAATAAAGTAAATTATAAAAAAAAAAAAAAACTCATTGATTGTTATCGACCTATGTAATAGACAATTAGATAGTGCCTGATTGTAATCAACCTATGTAGTAGTTTATTACATTAAGCCTGTGGGAGTTTTGTACTCTCATTGCCGGTTCCCAGCCTAGATAAAGGAGGTTGGAGTTGGCGGTTGGTATCAAACTTATGCCATTACTTTCATATGAATCTGAACAATATGACATTCCAAACTCATGCTATGGCGTTCCCTGTAAGCGACGTGCAACATCAGAACATGAGTGTAGTGAGAAATAGGCAGGGGTTGGTTAGGGGCTTACGGGAAGTGTCAATAGGGAAATTAAGGAGCTAAAGAATACCTTCAACAACATTTCCTCACAAAAGATTTGGGTCATCTTTGATGCTTTCTTAGTATAGAAGTAGCTAGATCCAAGGAAGGAATTAATCTGTCTTAACGGAAATATTTTCTGGATTTGCTCATGGAAGCCAGTCTTCTTGGAACAATGCTAGTCAATACACCGATGGATCCTAATCACAAACTTGTAACTGCTCAAGGAGATGCAGTGGAAGACCCAGAGAGGTATAGAAGACTAGTTAGAAAACTCATCTCATTAACTATCACTTGACCATATCTTATGTTTTGAGCGTGGTGAGCCAATTTATGTTCTCTACGAGAGTACCTCACATGGATGTAGTTACTTAAATTTTATGATATCTTAAAGGAGCACCAGGTCAGGAAATTTTGTATAAATAGAACGATCATTTTAGGTCACAGGGTATTTGATGCAGACTGGGCAGGGTCTTCAACAAATAGACAATCCACGACTAGATATTGCACATTTGTAGGAGGAAATCTAATCACGTGGAAGAGCAAGAAGTAGAATGTGGTAGCCCGATCAAGTGTTGAAGCAGAATATAGAGCAATGGCTCATACCACTTGTAAGTTAATGCAGATCAAGAATCTATTGCAGGAAAAGGATTTACAGTGAGTCTACCATGCAATAATTTTGTGATAATCAAACGTCATCCCACATCGCGAACACATCAGAGTCGACTGTCACTTCATACGTGATAAGGTCTCCAGTGGCGAAATCTCTACAAGCTCGGCATCGACAACATCCATGCTCGAACTTTAGAGGGAGACAGGGAGTGTTACTTGATGCAGATGTGGGCCTATACCTCTGTACAGCCCACCTAAGCTCACTTAGATTTGTTTCTATGCTTGCTCTTTTGTTAATAGTAGTTTACAACATGATGGGGATTCTTGCTTTTATTATTAAGGGCACTTTTATCATTATGAAAATTCATTAATGTAGAAGGAGAGTAAGCACGCCGGCCCTAATTTAGGTCCCTCTTTTCTCTCAACCTTCTCTTCTCTTCTTTCTCTTTCTGTTCTTATTTTCTCTATTTCTTTATACTTTTACAATCCTCATGCACATAAACATTTGGTGGATACATTTATATTGAACAATGTAAATTGTTTAAGGGTGAGAATGTCGGGGCTGACATTCTGTCGGAGTTCATGGGAGAGACTCAAACAAGAATGCATGAGTGAACTTTAGTGGAAGTGGAGCACAAGGGTGCTCAAGGGTAGAGCATTAGAGCTTACACTCTAAGAGAGCATGGACTGCATTCTGAAAAAGTTTGCGGCTGGACCCAAACAAGAGTACAAGGGTGCCCAGAGGGTAGAGTGTTAGAATTGTCACTCCACCGGAGTCCAAGGATAGGAAACAGAAGAACAAAGACTTGTCCAAGGGTTCATAGACAGATACACATACACTCCCACCAGAGCATTATAGCGATTAGTGGCTCTGACAGACGACTCTGAATCTTGAAACACTCTGGTCAAGCCTACAGTAAGGCCCAAAGTGTTTATAAAATTAAATAAATAAATAAATAAAACAAGCATACTTAATGGGTAGTCAGATGCCAGGCCCATCTCTGCTTGCAATTTCTCTGTGGGACAGTAGAAGAGCCAGGAATGGCTCAACTATCAAGAGAGACCCTCTCACATGAGATTTCATTGCATCCTCTTACTTTATGGAGAAATTGGATATTAGTCTTCTTACGTGGGGAAGCAAGTAGGGAATGATCAGTAGGATTTCTTTTACACACTTTTAGCTTTTTAGCATACTGTATTTTGCTCTCCTAGATGGTACCTGTGATTGCTTATCTTATCCATATTTTTATAAATTGGAAAAGGATTCTTTTGGACGCACAACTGACTAGTTCGAGTTCGATTCTGGGAAATGAAATGACCAAATTTTAATAAAATTTCCAGTACCTACTCCTAAAAAGGGAGTAGAGCCCTCAAATTGCAGCTCATTACGTTTCAAGTCCAATGTGAAAGGAATGCAACTGCAATTCCCGCATCTAGCCCCCTTGATTTGAATACTGACGTGATCAAAGTTTGGTTTGTTTTAATACAAATTGATCTTCTTAGAAATACAGGCAGTTTAGCTGTTGCCTATTGATTGCTTTAGTTATTGCAACTGATTTCAACAGTGCATGCAGACACAGCATTAGTGCAACTTATATGGGTTCTGAAAAAAATATATATATAGGGGATTCTTTGGGTGTCTGGAACATAGCACCTATGGAAATGAAATCCATGAGTACATGTGAATTCTAGCATTTAGGACGCTAGAAATACTAGGAATTGGTTTTATGTTGGAATCCATTTTCGCCAAAGGAGACATTTTGAAATTCCTAGCGAGGAGCTAGCTTGCAAATTCCAGGATAACGAATACCCCTGCAGCCCTGCCAACAGTCACATTTTTGGAAAAAATTGCAATGAATACACATTAAATTTGTAGGACCCAAAAAGAGTTTGGAATCTACATAATGACATTCCCAATACCCAAACACAAAATTGGAACCTCTTTCTCAGGAATTTTGTTTCTCGGAAACAAAGTCTTTAGGCCCTTTTAAATTCCTTACATCCAAATGGCACCTAAATAATATACTGTTTAAAAAATAAAAAATAAAAAATAAATTCAACATTGAGAAAATCCAGTTCTTGCATATTCCAGTTTTTACAAATAATAACAAGCAATAAAAGAGCGTATACAAACAATGCAAAAAAAAAAATCAGATTCCTCACTTTTCAAATATCAAATTCAGTTCACGACAACCAAAAAATAGAATCAATCTTCTACTAAAGCAAAAGAAAAAGGAATGCAATTGAACCAAAAGACAAATGAAATTGAAAAGATTGAGAAATGGAGAAAGAGACTGCGTGAGGTGGAGGTGGAGGTGGAGGTGGAGATGGAGAATGAATGATTTCAAGGACAATCTTCAGTTTGGATGGTTGGGCCCAATGGTTCACTGATCAGGACCGTTGGTCTGATGAGGCCCACCATGGACAAGACTATGCCAGCCCAGCGCCTTTTCAGTTGAATTTGTGCCTTTGCCACACTGCTCTTCCTAAACATCTATTCCAATTCAAAGGTTGTGAGTACAAGGGGTCATTTGGCAGGTGTATTTTAGTGTGAATTGGCGCAAGTTGGTGCGAATTGCAAAAAAGGTAAATCGTTTGGGAGCCGTGAATTGATGTGAATTAAAATCCGATTGCCACTGAATCGATGCTTTTGAAATGTCTCCCAAAGGTTGTGATTTCAATCCCATTTATCAAGGATTCCTCAAACGGTCCACAATCTTACCATTGGAAAGGAGGTTTTTTAAAACAACTACACGCTAGTGATGCAAAAGTGGGGCTAGGGCTTGGGCGGGCCACACTGTGCTGTGAATTGATGTGAATTAAAATCCGATTGCCACTGAATCGATGCTTTTGAAATATCTCCCAAAGGTTGTGATTTTTTATTTTTTATTTTGAAATGTGAGAAACCCACACACTCTTACACTCGCAACGCACACATGAATTCTTGAACCCATGACCTCATAGTTGAAACACACAGTGTCTACCACTGAACCAAGAGCAGAGACCCCTGAAAGGTTGTGATTTCAATCTCATTTATCACCGATTCCTCAAACGATCCAAAATCTGACCATTGGAAATGAGGTTTTTTTAAACAACTAAACACGCTAGTGATGCAAAAATGTGGCCAGGGCTTAGTTGGGCCACAATGTGATGTTTACGTTAAATCCACCCCGACCACCAGGTGCGTCACCCCATGTTAGGCCCATAGCATAAAAAACAGCCCATTTCATGATTCCGATGGGCCATACAAGAAGAAACAATTGGAAAAGGACACCTGCCCTTGATTTTTACATGGCCCACAGTGATGTTTACCTGAAATCCATTCGAAACATTAAATGCAGCATCCCAACTTAGGTCCAAGGCCAAAAAATCAGGATGACCGGAGCTTCAGGTGGGCCACACCAAATAAAATAGTTGGGAGAGAGACATCCACCCTTGAATTTTTTCATGGCCCACCATGATGATTATTTGAAATCCAATCAAATTTGTGCCTAAGGACAAAAAATCAGGCCCAACCTTGATTTAGGTGGGTCACGCGAAGGGAAACAACTTTGATGGTAAGTGTTGCCCCGTACACTATTTCCAATTCGTGTGGTTCACTTGAATCACGGATGGAGCTGAATTTTAACCCTTGGGCCTAACATGGGGTGGCGCACATGTGCACGTGTTGGTCGGGTGGATTTCACAGAAGTGGATTGCATATTGAGTAAGCTTTGTGGGGCCCACTGTGATGTATGTGTCTTATCCACACCGTCCATCCGTTTTACCAGCTCATTTCAGGGCATGAGCCCAAAAGTGAAGCATATCCAAAGTTCAAGTGGACCACACATGGGAAACTGTGTGAATTGGATGACTACCATTGAAAACTTCTTGGGGGCCTCAGAAGTTTTGGATCAAGCTGATATTTGTGTTTTCCCTTCATCCATGTCAAGCTGATAATTATGTTTTCCCTTCATCCATGTCTGTGTGACCTTATGAACAGGTTGGATGACAAATAAACATCATTGTGGGCCCTGGGAAGGTTTCAATTGTAGAAGTCACTACCCCACTGTTTTATGTGGTGTGATCCACATGAGCTTTGGATATGCTTCAATTTTGGGCTCATGCCGTAAAATGATCTGTAAAAATGGATGGACACCGTGGATAATACACACACATCTGATAGAATTCAAAAATCAGCCCATTTGACTCCAGAAATAGTGGGCTCACTTTTGTGGCCCGCATAGGGCCAGGAATTTCCTCATTTTTTGCCAAAGTATATATTTCAACCAGCTTATTACATTAAGTCAAATGTCACATATGCCCACTAATTTGGGGAATTAAAGCTGATTTACTTTAATCAAATTTATTTTCCTGTGAATATAATACAGAATTCCAATGCATTAACCTGCTAAACGCAATTTTTGGATTCCAGGCCAATTACAATTACAAGCTACCAAACACAACCGAAGGTTCCAATTTACATGGATTCCATGGTAATTTTGATTTGGATTCTAATTCATACCAAATACAAGCAACCAAACGAGCCCTAATATGAATGGGATCTTTGGCAGGACGTCCATCCACAATGGGCCCAAAAGGCCAGCGGTCTGGATTACTGAACAGTAGGCCCAACTGGAAAAACTACAAACCAAAAACCCAAGTATAACGTACGATTATTGTCACTTAGGGTTAGGGTTTTGTGATGCGCACCTGATATATGGCCAATGCAAGAAGAATGATGGTGGCGAGGAAAGAAAATAGCCATAGAAGCACTTCCCATGCCATGATGATGATGATGATGATGATGATGAAAGGATCGCCAGTCAAGAAAAGAGAATATGAGAGATGACGACTTTCAAACGCTTCTCGCAAATCCCCAATCTCCCGAGAATCACATCGACGGTTCTCTTTGGTTTTTTTTATGGGGGAGATCGACGGAGGAGGGATTTCCAACGATTGAAGACTGGTCTTTAGACGCAACTGCGGTGCTCTCTCACTTTTTAGCAGCGCCAGGATAAAATAAAAACAGCACTTTCCCAAGAACAGCAGCAGCAGAAACCAGAATCAGCGGTGAGACCTGCAGCTGCGCTGGGAAGAGGGACTTGCAGACACCCCGTTAACTTCAAGCGCCCAAACACCAGCGCACCACACGTGGTATACGTGTGCGGCGGATTAGGTGCGGCCCCGGCCACACCCTAGGCGATGTAGCCCTTACCGTGGGGCCACCTTTATATATCTATTCAATATCCATTCCGTCCATCCTTTTCTCCCTATCGTTTTAAGGCAATGAGCCGAAAAATGAAGCAGATTCCATTCTGAGGTAAACCCTAATGTAGGAAACAATGGTGATTCGCTATTAATAGGCCACGTAAAATTTTGGATCTGATTTTTTTTAACTTCATTTAGGTTTATGTGACCTTATAAACAGGTTGGATGCGAAATAAACACTACAGAAACATTAACGCAAGACTTAAGATGTTTTTAATGACTGGGCATTCATCAACACTATTTCTTATAGCATGATATGCTTGAGATTTCAATGTTTTTTTAAAAAAAAAAAAAATCATGCCACGAAATGTGATATAGAATGAATAGATAGATGAATATAGAAACTTATTCAACGATCTTTTTGATGGGGTTTTTTCCAGTGCTCGACCGGTCGTGAGCTTTGCTCGACCGGTTGAGGGCTGGTGCACGACCAGTCGAGCAAGGCTCGACTCAAAGTCCAGTGAGTTGAGGTTTTGGTTTTCCGTGGTACTCGACCAGCTGTAGGTGGCGCTCGACCGGTCGATGACTCAGTTCGATCAGTCGAGGTTACGCAGATTCGTTCCACGATTTTGTGCAAATTTTCGTTTCGCAAGTCCTTTCGTAACTGGGATGCAAAAAGGAGTTTTCTAAAACTATAAATAGGAAGTTTCTAGGGTTTTCTAGAGGATGAAAAAAGAACAAGGGGGTTTCCTAGAGGGTTTAGGGATATCAAAGGTGAGAGAGATAGAGAGAAAGAGAGAGAGAGAGAGAGAGAGAGAGAGATGAAACTTGTAGAATGGAGGTTCTGCTCGTGGAGGTGATCTACGTTGCAATCTATATCTCAGCGCTCCTACATCCTCGTAATCGGTGAGATCTCTCCGTTTTTCTTTATCCTTTCATTATTCATCCACTCCTGTCTGAGTGAAGAAGGTTGTAACGTTCTACTTTATAGTGGATTGTTGATCTGGACGAGGTCTTGTGGTTTTTACCTCTTTGAGGGTTTTCCACGTAAAATCTCTTATGTGGTGTGTGGTTTATGCTTTGATTTATTTCATTTTTTTATTATCCATAATTCTGGTTTGTTTCGGGAGGCTAAATCCTAAGGTTTTGTGCAGGGCCCCCAACAAAGGGGTATCAGAGCTAAGTTCATTAAACGGGTAGGATCGATTTAGAATTATGGAAGGTGGCTCATCATGGATAATCAGCCACAATGGTTCTAACTGAACCATATGGAAGGCTAAGGTGGAGGACTTGCTTTATTGCAAGGACCCATATTCTCCAATTTTAGGCATATCAGCAAAATCCAAGGATATGTCTAATAATGATTGAAAGAAGATGGACCGAAAGGCGGTGGGTTTATTAGACAATGGTTGGATGATTCTTCGTTCCACCATGTATTTACAAATACCTCATCCGCTAGCCTATGGCTGAAATTAGAAGGGCCGTATGAGAGGAAGACAGCCGGTAATAAAAAATTTCTGATAAGGCGACTTGTGAATCTCAAGTTCAAGGATGGTGGTTCTGTGGCCGAGCACATGAATGAGGTCAGCAATATAGTGAACCAACTCTCCTCTATGAAGATAGTCCTGGATGATGAATTGCAGACTTTGTAATTGCTTAGTTCATTGCCTGACAATTGGGAAACATTGATGGTGTCTCTAAGTAACTCCGCGCCGGACAGAAAGATATCCACGGAACAAGTAACCAGTTGTCTCTTCAATGAGGAGACAAGGAGGAAGTCTCAGGAGTCTACTCAACAAGAGGCCCTTGTGACACAGGAACGGGGGAGAGGAAAGAATAGGAAGGGCGGGAAGGCCCGAGATAAATCAAGAGACAAGTCGAGTAACAGAAAAGATGATGAATGCTGGAATTGATGCAAGAAGGGCCATTATAAGCATGAATGTCGCAAGGCTAAAAACGACAAGAAAAGAAAAGGGAAGGAAGATGAATCGGATTCCATTGCGGTCGCTTCAGATGGTGACGTTGTAGTTATTCTTTCTGCAGATCATGATGTATGTCTCACGGCTACGAGTCAGGACACCGACTGGGTGATAGACTCGGGAGCTTCTTTTCATGCGACTCCACGCAGGGACTTCTTCACAAGTTACAAGTCAGGTGACTATCGAGACTTTGAAGATGAGAAATTATGGCGTATCAAAGATTGTAGGGGTTGGTGATATTTGTGTGAAGAGCGATGTGGGCTGCACATTGGTTCTTAGGGATGTGAGGCATATCCCAGACCTTCGCCTCAACTTGATGTCGACGGGAAGATTGGATGATGATGGCTATGAAAGCCGGTTTGCTGGTGGGTGCTGGAAGCTCATCAAAAGTTCGTTGATCGTGGCCATAGGAAAGAAGTGTTGCACCCTGTACAAGGCAAGTGTCAGTATGTGCAAGGGTGGGTTGAACGCAGTGGAAGATTCCGTTATTGACATGTGGCACAGGCGTCTAGGTCACATTGGTGAAAAAGGGCTTCAGATACTAGCAAAGAAGCGGCTCCTTCCAGACGTGACAGGTACACCTCTCAAAACCTGTCTTGATGATTTATAAGGGAAACAACATAGAGTTTCATTCATTAAATCTGCTTCTCACGTTAATAAAGTGCATGCATTAAATTTGGTTTATTCAGATATTTGTGGTCCTACGAGGACAAAAACCTTGGTTGGGGTATTGTATTTTGTCACTTTTATAGATGATGCATCTAAGAGGGTTTGGGTTTATGCTTTGAAATCCAAGGACGAGGTCTTCGGTGTGTTTAAATTATTTCATGTCATGGTCGAGAGAGAGACAGGTAGATCATTGAAGTGCATCCGCACTGACAATGGTGGTGAATACATTAGCGACTTTCATGAGTACTGCAAGTCCCTGGGCATACGAGATAAACAGACGGTTCCCAAGGCTCCCCAGCATAATGGTGTAGCTGAGCGAATGAATTGCACCACTGTTGAGAGAATCGGATGCATGTTATCCCATGGGAAGTTGCCCAAAATGTTATAGGGAGAAGTAATGCACACGGAGGTGTATTTGATAAACAGATCTCCATCAGCTCCGTCGAATGGAGAAGTGCCTGAGAAGGTGGGGAGTGGACATGATCCATCGTACAGTCATCTTAGGATGTTTGGATGCAGGGCATCCGTTCATGTACCAAAGGACGAGAGGTCCAAGCTCGATATGAAGATCAGGCAGTGTGTGTTCTTAGGGTACGGTGATAAAATGTTCGGTTACAGATTATGGAATCCGACCGAGAGGAAGCTCGTCAGGAGCAAAGATGTGGTTTTCTTTGAAGATTAGTATATAAAAGACATTGGTAAGCTAGAGGAGAACCAACCTAGTTTAGGTGAGCTAGAGGACATGGATCCTATTATTCCTCCTGTGGTGCCTGATGACGGAGGAGTACAGTAAGGTGCAGAGGACGAGGGAGTTTCTTCAGTAGATGGACCAGGGGAGCAACCCCCACTTAATCCACCTGTTGAGCCACAGGTGAGGAGGTCATCTAGGGATAGACAGCCGTCCAAGAGGTACTCGCTACATGAGTACATTATACTGACTGATGGGGGAGAGTCAAAAGATTATTCTAAGGTCCTAGCTGACAAGCATAAGGAGAAGTGGTTAAAAGCTATGCAAGAGGAGATAAAATCATTGCACAAAAACCACACCTATGATATGGTGAAACTGCCTAAGGGTAAGAAAACACTGAACAACAAGTGGGTGTTTAGAAAGAAGGTTGAGCAGAAAAATCCACAGACGAGGTTCAAGGCCAGACTTGTAGTGAAAGAGTTTGGTCAGAGGAAAGGTATAAACTTCGAGGAGATATTCTCGCCAGTGGTGAAGATAACATCCATATGGGTGTTGCTTGGGTTGGCGGCTAGCATGGATCTGGAGATAGAGCAGTTGGATGTTAAAACTGTCTTTCTCCATGGTGACCTAGAAGAAGAGATTTACATGCACCAACCAGAGGGGTTCGAAGTCAAGGGCAAAGAGCATATGGTGTGTTGGTTGAGGAAGAGCTTGTATAGTCTGAAACAAACTCCACGGCAATGGTACAAGAAGTTCGATTTGTTCATGTTACAGCATGTGCATGACAGAACGAAGTCGGACCACTATGTGTTCACGCGCAAGTTCTCAGATGGTGATTTCTTAGTTCTGCTATTATACGTTGATGACATGCTCATCATGGGAAAAGACATCAAGAAGATTGACGAGCTGAAATAGGAGTTGAGCAAGTCCTTTGCGATGAAAGACTTAGGCCCGGCTAGACAAATCTTAGGAATGGAGATAACCCGTGACAGAAGCATCATAAAGTTTTGGCTATCATAAGAGCGATATATTGAGAAAGTCCTAAAGTAGTTTAATATGAATGCAGCGAAGCTGGTCAGTACTCCACTGGATAGTCACTTCAGATTAAGCAACAGACAGTGTCCCAAGACGAAGGCAGAGGTGGAAGAGATGCAGAAGATACCCTACGCGTCAGCTGTAAAAAGTTTGATGTATGTTATGGTGCGTACACACCTAGACATAGCATATACGGTTGGTGTTGTCAGCCGATATCCTGTCAATCTTGGCAAAGAACATTGGGCATCGGTTAAGTGGATACTGCGGTATCTAAGAGGCTCATCCAGGTTAAGCTTATGTTATGGTGATGGTAAACCTGTGTTAGAGAGCTACACAGATGCAGATATGACACGTGACATAGACTCCAGGAAGTCTACATCGGGATTTATGTTCACGTTTGCAGGGGGAGCGGTTTCTTGGCAGAACAAACTACAGAAGGTCGTAGCATTATCGACGACAGAGGCCAACTACATTGCAGTCACAGAAGCATGTAAACAGATGCTTTGAGTGAAAAGGTTCCTACAGGAACTTAGCATGAAGCAGGAGGACCACGTGGTCTATTGCGATAGTCAAAGTGCTACACACTTGAGCAAGAATCTAAGTCAGCATTCCAAGTCGAAGCACATAGAGATTCGGTATCACTGGATCAGGGATACTTTAGAACAGAAGGTGTTACAGCTTGAGAAGGTCCATACTGACGATAATGGGTCAGACATGATGACCAGGGCTTTGCTCAAGGGCAAGTTTGAAGTTTGTAGAAACCTGGCTGGCTTGAAGAAGGTGAACCCCTCCTGGGTCAAAAAAAGAGAAATTTGATGGGGTTTTTTCTCGTGCTCGAACGGTCGTGAGCTTTGCTCGACCGGTCGAGGGCTGGTGCACGACCAGTCGAGCAGGGCTTGACTCAAAGTCCAGCGAGTTGAGGTTTTGTTTTTCCGTGGTGCTCGACCAGTTGAGGGAGGTGCTCGATCGGTCGTGGGCAGCGCTCGACCGATTTCGACCAGTCGAGGTTACACATATTTGTTCGGCGATTTTGTGCAGATTTTCGTTTCGGAAGTCATTTTGCAACTGGGATGCAGAAAGGAGTTTCCTAAAATTATAAATAGGAAGTCTCTAGGGTTTTATAGGGGATGAAAAAAGCACAAGGGGGTTTCCTAAAGGGTTTAAGGATATCAAAGGTGAGAAAGAGAGAGAGGAAGCTTCTAGAAAGGAGGTTATGCTCGTGGAGGTGATCTACAGTGCAATCTATATCTCACCGCTCCTACGTCCTTATAATCGGTGAGATCTCTCCGTTTTTCTTTATCCTCTCATTGTTCATCCACTCCTGTGTGAGTGAAGAAGGTTGTAACGTTCTACTTCATTGTGGATTATTGATCTGGACGAGGTCCCATGGTTTTTACCTCTTTAAGGGTTTTCCACGTAAAATCTCTTGTATGGTATGTGGTTTATGCTTGATTTATTTCATTGCTTTATTATCCATAATTCTGGTCTGTTTCGGGAGACTAGATCCTAAGGTTTTGTGCAAGGCCCCCAACACTTTTACCTCGTAATGCTATCCTTTGGGCACGGAGATTAGGTACTACCCCCGCCTGTTCGGAGCGCAGGATAGGCGAAGGCTCCGAAGGCCACTGTGATGTATTAATCTTATCCACTCCGTCTATCATTTTTTTTTCATATTATTTTAAAATATTATCATAAAAATAAAGAATATAGAAGTCTCAAATGAGACACACGGTGGTGATTAAATTCATACCGTTGAAAATTTCTTAGGGACTACAAAAGTTTTAGATCAAGACGATATTATTATTTTTTCACTTCATCCAGGTGTATATGACCATATCAAAGGCTTGGATAAAATATAAATGACACAGTGGGCCCTATGAATGTTTCAACGGTGAGAGTCCTTAGAACCGCTGCTTCCTATGGTGTGGTCCAGTTGAGCCTTGGATCTATCTTATTTTGGGTACATTTTTCTAGAATAATATGAAAAAAAGGGATGGACGGTGTGGATAAGATTCATACATCACAGGGGCCCATCAGTTGCCCTCGGAGCCTCCGCCTGTCCCGAGCTCCATACAAGCGGGGGGCAGTACCTAATCCGCTCCCCTCTGGTTAAAATTTACTTGGTCCATAAATTTTGAATCAAGCTAATATTTATACATCACAGTGGCCCATCAGTGAATTGACCGCGAAGTGCATGGAAATGGCTGTGAAGTGAAGTGAATTGATTGTGAATGAACATGGAATCGTCGGGAATGACCGTGAAATGCATGAAAATGATGGTGAAGTGAAGTGAATTGATCGTGAAGTGCATGGAAATGGCCGTGAAGTGAAGTGAATTGACCGTGAAGTGCATCGAATTGACCGTGAATGAACACGAAATTGCCAGGAATGACCGTGAAATGCATGGAAATGACTGCGAAGTGAAGGGAGTTGACCGTGAAGTGCATGGAAATGACCGTGAAGTGAAGAGAATTGACTGTGAAGTGCATGGAAATGACCGTGAATCTAAACAGAATCGCCAAAAATGACCATGAAATGCATGAAAATGACCGTGAAGTGAAGCGAATTGACCGTGAAATGCATGGAAATGACTGTGAAGTGAAGAGAATTGACCATGAAGTGCATGGAAATGACCGTGAATCTAAACGGAATCGCTGGAAATGACCGTGAAATGCATAAAAATGACCTTAAAGTGAAGCAAATTGACCGTGAAATGCATGGAAATGACTGTGAAGTGAAAGGAATTGACCGTCAAATGCATGAAAATGACCGTGAATCAAAATGGAATCACCGACATTGACCGTGAAAGGCATGGAATTGATCGCGAAGTAAATGAAATGAGCGAAATTGACCGCGAACTGATTGAAATTGACCGTGAAGTGAATGAAATGAATTTTCGACAATCGACCTGATGGAATCTTGAAAAATAACCAGGTTGGTTGGCTAAAGTAGCTTCTCCTACCCCAAAATCATATAGGGTACGTCATGTAACTAATTTTGGTTTAGAAGATATTCTTGTTAAATGAATAAAGAAAGAAATGATTTTTTTTTATATGCTTATATATACATATTTATATAAATATGCATTAGAGAAAATTGTAGGTAGAATGAAGTTCTCCATGTAAAAAAAGAAAAAAAATAAAATAAAATTTCATAGACTGGCACATACTACAGTTATGGCTACGGTTATAATTCGTAGCTATTGGTAAAATACCTTCGACATATATCGAATACACTTCAATATGTATCGAAAATTGTAGGAATTTTGAGGCAAACTTGTTGGACAATTCTGGACTTTTTTCGATTAGTTGAAAGACCTTCGATCCATAGAAAAGGACATATCAAAATGGAAGGGGTTAGGGCTATGGCTACGGTTTTTATCCGTAGCCATAGAAAGACCCGTAACAATAAGTTTCTTAACTTTTTTATTTATTATTATTATTATTTTTTGCTGTTGTAATCCCCAGCGCTTTTTGTGGGTCCTATTATGAGGTATGTGTTATATCCAAACCATCCATCTTTTTTGAGAACTCGTATTAAGACTTGAGACGAAAAATAAGACAGATCTAGCTATCAAGTGGACCACACTGTTAAAGGCTGTGGAGGATTGTATGTCTACCATTGAAACCCTTTTAGGGGTCACTGAAGTTTTGGATCATTATGAAACTTGTTTTCCTTTTCATCCTGGTCTTTGTGACCTTATGAATAGATTGGATGGAAAATAAATATTATGGTGGGCCCTACAAAATTTTTAACGGTGAAAATCAATTTTCCCGCTGCTCTTTGTGGTGTGGTTCAGTTGATCTTTGGATATGATTTTTTTTTTCGATAATGCTCCGAAATGATCTCGAAATATGGATGAACGTTGTGGATATAATAAATACGTAACTGTGGGGCCATGTAAGTTTGATATCTTTTGAACCGTTCATACAACTCGGAGTTCGAGGAGCGTCAGCGGCCGATCCTCTTGCTGAAGGAAAAGCACGGGCATTTTCGACCTTTGCGAATGCGTCCGTACAGCTGGGGCTTATTCTTGGAAGGTAAAATGAGGTGGGCTTCGTCTCGGAAATGGGCCATAAATGGGTGTACAGTCGGAAATTTCTCTTGAATTATAGAAATATTTTTCTTTATATACATATAATGCCTATTAATAAAAGGTCACATGACATCAAGTATTACATGAATATGTTAGGAGCACATGTCAAAGATGTAACTTGTTTATCAAACATGGCTCACTAATTAAATTTTATCAGGTAAAAATTAATAAATGAACATCATATTCGAATCCACATATGTAGGTTGAAACAAGATTATAGAAAGGGTTTCTAAGGGCCCACTATTCTTATATAAAAATATTATGCACTATTGATAATATATATATATATATATATATATATATATATATATATATATATATATATATTACTTTTTACACGTACAAAGAACACTATTCGACCAACGGATTGAATTTCTTACCCATCGCATACATTATCCAAACCCATCACATGTGCACACCTTATATGATTATCTCACTTAAAAAAAAAAAAAAAACAAATTTATTCCTCCTTCCTCTCTTATCTCCACATTTAATGTTCTCCCCGTCTCTCCGCTTGGAAACGCACGCACGTCAACGGCCCCTTAGCCTTCCAGCAACTTCCTGCATGGGAAGCTAGTGAGGCCTACTATAATGTTTATGATAAATCTATTTTGTCCATCAGTTTTTCTAAATTACTTTTAGGATATGGGCCCAAAAATAAGACAGATCGAAAACTCTAATAGCCACACAATAGGAAAAACTAGAGATTGAACGTCCGTTGTTGAAACATCGGTGGGGCAAGAAAAGTTTTGCATCAGGCTAATATCTTTGTTTTTTAAAGAGGTTTCGACCGTAGGCTTTTCCATGATCACTTTTTCCTGTCGCACAACCCATATTATTTTTTGGCCCACCCTAACAATTACCACTATTTATAGTGGTGCGGTCCACAACATTTTGCGTGTATAATGCCAGCATTGAGAGGATTAATTGCGTCCTTAAATTACACTACCCCGGTACCATTGGAAGCGGATTAGCTAATGAAGTGATGTCACTATATTCTGTGAGCCAACTATGATGTATGTGTTTTATCCACACCGTCCATCAATTTGGAGAGATCATTTTATGGCACGAGAACAAGAATTATTTAGATCCAAAGCTCAAGTGGACCCCACCATAGAAAAAAGTGGGGATTGAACGCCTACCCTTAAAAACATCTTGAGGCCACAGAAGCTTTCGATCAAGTTGATATTTGTGTTTTCCCTTATTCCATGTTTTTGTTGTCTTATAAACAGGTTGGATATCAAATAGACATCATGGTGGGCCACGAAGGTTTCAACAGTGGGCATCATTGTCCCCACTGTTTTCTATGGTGTGGTTCACTTGAGCTTTGGATCTACCTCATCATTTGGCTCATGCCCTGAAAGGTTCTCTCCAAATGGATGAACGGTATGGATACAACACATACATCAAGGTTGGGGCTCAAAGAACGTGGTGATATCACTTCATTAGCTGAGTTACCGTCGGGTTCAGTAGCTAATCCACGACTGATGGCATTACCAGTAGGGTGGGTTGGGTCAGGTTGGTAGCCCAACCCAAGGTTCCTATACCTCAACCCTAACCTAACCCAATGCAATCTCGAGTTGGAAATTTTCAACCCAAGCCCAACCCAAGCGGGCTCGATCAGGTTGGCCGGATAGATATATGTTAATATTTTCATTATTATATTAGTCTGTTATATTTTCAATACATGTCTTATTTTTTGTACCTATAATTTTATTAATTATATATGTAGTCATTTATAGTAAAGAAGTTCATTTTTTTTTCCTAAACAAACAAGCTAAAATACAGGAAAAATACTCCTTTAAAAGTCGTATTGTTTATCAAGCAATCTATTTGGGAGAGAAAACCGGCGTAGCTTGAGTAATCAGAAATGAGTGGACTAATGAAACTTGACGGCATTGGAATTTCATGTGCCTTCGATACAGAAGATCCACACTCGATTATGATTAATTTATAACGAATTTATATATTGATCGGTTTCCGATTCGGGTTAGGTCGTCGGGCAACCGGAGACCTTAACTCGAGCCCAACCCAAGTTTTACCAGGTTGGTGTCTGTATGGCCCAAGCCCAAGACCAAACCTGATACATTCTGCCCAAGCCCAACCTTGTGTTGGGTCGATCACAAGTGGGTCGGGTTGAACCAGCCCAACTTTCAGCCCTAATTATGAGCATTAACTACCACATTAAATTACGCCTGATAGTAGTGTTTTGGGTGTTTTGGAAACTGGTATGATATGGACTCCCCCTCCCGTTTTTTTTGGGCCTACTCTGATATGTGTGTGAGATCCACTTTGACCATTGGATGTGTAATCAAGTAATAAGCCTAAAGCCAATAAGTCAGGCTAACCCGTGATTCAGCTGGGCCACACTAATGAGAATAATTATGAGAGAGACATCTGCCCTTGATTTTATAGGGCCATCATGATGAAACTGTGAAATCTATTCCAACCATTAGATGTCACGTCAAAAGTAAGCCTACTTTCCAAAAAACAGGTTCATATATGATTCATATGAGCCACGCTATGGGAAACTGTTTGGAGGGTGAACCTTTCCGTGTACACTAAATCCAATCGTGCGGTCCTCTTGAACTACTGATGCGGATAAATTTTGAGACCTTGATCTAAGGTTGAGTGACATAGGTGATGGTAGAGGTTGATTTTACATTAACACCATGATGGTACCCACACAAGCTGTGGCCACTTTTCCATGCTAAAATGAAATCAGGGTACAATGAAAACATTTACTTACATTAATTATGAAAAAAGATTCCATTAAATGCATAGCTAGTTGGACGAAAATGTAATGTTCAACTAATTGTGTATGAGCATTACTCATATATATATATATATATATATATATATATATATATATATATATATATATAAAAGGTTCTATGCCTCGAGCTTATGGAAACTTCCCATGTGGTTGAGCTGTGTGGGCCCCACCGTGATGTGTGTCAAACATCTACCCCATCATTCAGGTGCACCATTCCATGGTGGGCCTAGGGCTTAAAAATCAAGTCAATCCGTGACTTTTGTGGACCACAACACATACAAAAGTTGAGAGGAGCTACCCTCCATTAAATCATTCATAATCATTTGTTGGGCCCACCGAGATGTGGTTCACAAATCCAGCCCATCCATTATGTGTGTCCCACTTGGATGAGGGGTTAGACCAACTTTCAAACGCATCCAAATTTCAAGTTGGCCCCACCAAGTGCTTTTTATATGTTCTAGGCATGCCTTCACATGATTTTAGATGGTATGGCCCATCTGAGTTTCGTATATAGCTGATTTTTAGGTTATCTCATAATTTAAAGGGGACTCAACAAATGCACAGTGTTGATGTTTTGACACATAATGGTGGGGCCCACACAACTCAACCTCATGGGAAGTTCCCATGAGAAAAGGTACTATGCGCTCGAGCTTATGGGACCGTCCCATGAGGTCGAGCTGTGTGGGCCCCACCGTGATGCGTTTCGAACATCTACCCCAGTCAGATGCACCATTCCATCGTGGGCCTAGGTCTCAAAAATCAAGTCAATCCGTGACTTGTGTGGGCCACACCACATACAGAAGTTGAGAGGGGCCGTGCACCATTAAAACATTCATAATCAGTTTTTTGGGCCCACCGAGATGTGGTTTGCAGATCCAGCCCATCCATTATGTGTGTCCCACTTGGATGAGGGTTTAGACCAAGTTTCAGCAGCATTCAAAACTCAGGTGGGCCCCACCAAGTGCTTTTATATGTTTTTGGCATGTCTTCACATGCTTTTAGATGGTATGGCCCATCTGAGTTCCGTATACGGCTGATTTTTGGGATATCCCATAATTTAAAGGGAACCCATCAAATGCACGGTGTTGATGGTTGACACGCATCACGGTGGGGCCCACACAGCTCGACCTCACGCGAGCTTATAGTGAGGTGAGCGCACAGTACCTTTTCCATAAATATATACACACACGAACTAGTGCGTACATATCACGTACAAACTTTTTTGAGAACCCATCATACGTGATGTGGATCCAAAATCTGAACCGTTCATGTGAAGCAACACCTCGTGAAACCCCCCGGGCCCAAGTTTTACTTTGATCTAAAACTTTGACGGGCCATAAAAAATGAAAACAGTTTCCTCCCTTGATTTGCATTTCTCTTTGCTATGGCTCACCAGAGTTTTAGATCGGGGTGAAAATTTGTCACATGGGGTTTCATAGGATTCCGCATCACATGGACTATCCAGATTAGACACCCATGGCACGTGTGCAAAGGTGCGCATGTGCGTAGGTGCGCTGGGGAGCATGACTCTCTCTCTCTCTCTCTCTCTCTATATATATATATATATATATATATATATATATATATATATATATATAGACACACACGGAAATGCACTACATACAAACTTTTTTGAGAACTCATCCTATCTGATGAGTCTCGAAAATCTTAACGGTTCACATGAAGCAGAACCTCATGAAACCCCCTGGTATGAAATTTTACTTTGATCTAAAACTTTGGTGGGCCATAAAAAATGCAAATAGTTTCTTCCCTTGATTTGGATTTCTCTTTTCTATGGCCCACCAAAATCTTAGATCAGGGTGAAAATTCACCCCCTATGGTTTCATGGGATTTCACATTTTATGGACCATTCGGATTCGACACCCATGACACGTGTGCAAAGGTGCGCACGTGCATAGGTGCGTAGGTGAGCATTCTCTCTCTCTCTCTCTCTCTCTCTCTCTCTCTCTCTCTCTCTCTCTATATATATATATATATATATATATATATATATATATATATATATATCATAAAACCCTATCTTTTGACTTTTGGATTTGTTTTATTTTTTAGTTAATGTCTTCATATAAGCTTGGGAAAAATGGATGGGCCTGTTGGATTTCTCGTAAACATCACAGCAGACTCAAACCTGCTAAAAAAAGAAAAAAATTCCTGATTTAACCCGTTTTCAGTGTGGTCCCACGCTTATACACATTTTTTTTTTACCCGTGTCATGATGGAGTGCAATACATGATGGAGTGCAATACACTTCAATCTCTTTTAAAAAGCATTTATTCACATGGAGTGGAACATTATGGCCTTTGCGCCCGGAGCATGTTTGCTACGCCATGATAAGATCGATCCATTGTTGCACAGTCTACTTTTGCTTGGACCATGACACCTAGCCCTAAAAAGAAGAACGTATGATTAGAAAAGAAGGCAATATGATGAGGGTTGCCTTTTCCCAACACGTAGCAGTTTCAATAGTAAATATGGGTCATCCGTGTGATGGGATCTAGTAAAGATGGCTTATTGTTTAGCCATCAATCATGCTAGACATTCTTATTAACTGCTTTTCTTTAATACACCTCACTAAATATTTTGATTATTAAAAAAATAAAAATAATAAAAATTCACTTCATACCTTTTAGTTTGGATTATTGCAAGTACCTCCCTTCTAAATCTTGGCTTTGTTGCAAAAATTCCTATATGGTAAGTTGTTATTTATGAGAATTGACTGTTTTACCTATGTCATGGATAACTAATTGTAGACACGTGGGCATAATGCAAGTTGTCTAACCTTTTAAGTATGGTCACAGCACCGTGAAAATAGAAAACCTAAAAAACCCATGATAATCTAACCATTGCGGCCCACCCATGTAAATTTAGAGGTTTGTGGATGGGTCTAGCCCCCACCCGATGATTGATTTAGGATAATTTCTGGGGCATATGATAGTTATGGTTTAGAGATTCTAATGGGAGGTTTGTGATGCAGGGATGAACGTGATGAGGTCAATTCATGGAATTTCTCTGGACTCTTTACAAAGGCTTTTCGAATCCACGAGAAAGAAAGCAAGCAAAATAGAAAATAAATTCTATAAAATTTGAAATTAATTAATAAATCAAATAAACGAGTTCACAACCCTTTAAATAGGGGTACCAAGCAATGGAAGAGAAATCAGAAGCAAACTACAACTAAAGCTCTTAGAATTCGCAACTTACTATTTATAGACGATTGTGATGTTTACTAGTGCGCAAAGTTTTTGACCAAAAATTGCAAGTGTTCTATTTGGCTTCATCAAGCCGTTCTCCTAATTATTCTAAGCACTTTTCATATTGGACACAACTCCTAAAGCCGAACAGATGAAGAGTTATAATCAAATTGAAACTTACTATTTATAGTGAAAATGGAATTAAAATAGGGAAATGACCGTCGATCCGGGGGTATTTCACAAATCCGGCTTGCGCGACCCGGCATAGCGGGGTTGGTTGGTTAAAGTAGCTCGTTATACCCCAAAATCATATATTTTACGCCTGATAACTCATTTCAGATTGTGAGATATGCCCGATCTAAAGTCCGATGATCCGAATCACTTCTATTGTCGCCCGGGCCTTTTCTTATCCATCTTGGCCATGAAACTGTCCATGACCCGCTCTACATCAGTTTGGATACCATTTACGTATCCCACATGTGAACAATACAAACCCTTAAGGCGTGTTTGGATTCGCGTACAGGACTGTATTGCGATGTAATACTGTACAATGCGTATACTTTGAACATTGTACACTGTATCCATGAGTATTATCACTGATCAGTAGAATATTTGGTATGGAGTGAACTTGGAAATGTAATCATCGGATATACCTAATTCAATGTTTGTTGAAGGAATGGACTCCCTAGTGCAAAAAATCCATAACACAGACCAATCACCTCTTTCTCTTTCTGTCTGTCTTTTCTTCTTGTTTGTCAAGAAAAAAAAAACTAATCTTTACGTAAAAAAATCAAATCTTTCTTTCACAGAAGGCCGAAAATCAAGGAACCCAAATCAAAATTTTTTTTTTTTTTAAAAAGAGCTTCCCTTACCTTATTCATTCAAGAGCTCGAGAACCCGCTTCACAAAATGCGGCAGAGGACTACCTCAAGAAGGCTTGAGATGATTTGGGTCTTGGGCTAATGTTTTAGAGAAATGGAAAGGAACCCAAATCAAAGGCAAGTATGAGGAATATGGGAAGCGAAAAAGAGGAAGGGAAGGCAGCCAAACAGGCACTCATGTCCCTGTCAACAGCCGGAGTAGCCTTGTTGAGACCATGACTAAAACAACGCCAATCCCAGATATAGAAAATACAGTGAATGAAGCAAAAAAACCATTTAAGAAAAAGATATAAGATAGAAGGGAAGGAAATTGCAAATGGGCTTGCTTAATAGGCGAGAAAGAAAGGGAAAAGGCATCTCTCTCCAAGGCTCTTCTTTCCTTTATTTTTGCTTTAACATGACATAAACCATATGCATTACAGATGTAAAAACAAAGATATCGTATGTCAACTTCCACAAAGAGTTTCAACAGATTCTCTTTGAACGAGGATTTTGTAACTCTCTGTCTCTCACGCTATGCTCTCTCAAAACACCAGAGAGGAAAATGAGATTTTTCTTCTAAGCCTCTGCAACGCAATGAACACGTTGCATTGCCCCATGTGAACAGACGTTAATACAGAGACGCGCGCCCATCCGTTTATGGTTCGGAGACGTACATGGGTGGTGACTGTATATCGGATTTCAAATCTAATTCAAACGCCGCTTAATGTATTATTTTAAAATAAAACATTACAGTACGTTCTAGGCCTGCGATCCAAACATGCCCTAAGCGTTGTTGTCATTTAGCTTAGATTCATCTAACAACTCTTGCAAAGGTGAGGTACCTGTAGCAATTCAATCAAGAGGGAAGGTGTTTACAACAACAATTCAAATGAGCGGCGAGGCATTTGCAATTGTCAAAGATCACAGGGAAGGTGCTTCCAATAAATAACTGATCCATGCTAGGGCTGGGATGTGCCTTCCATGTTTTGATTTTCCATGCTCCGACCCATCTCCGCTAAATCCCTCCGATTAGATTTTTTTTTGTGGAAATGGATGACTTTAAAAATACAAATAACCATAAACAAGATTTTTGCAAGCATTTTCATTCTCATTCAAAAGTTGATACCGTAATGACTTGGCGTGATATCATTTCCATTTCCAACTTTCGGAACATTTTCATGGAAAACTTGCAATGGAATTGTACTTCAATTATTCATTTCCCAAAAGAAAGGCTAGCACCGCTATGATATACGGCAGGCCATTATCTTATTGCGCGCATGTGATATGTGTATTTTGGCATGAATATTAAGTTTTATAATACTTAAGCTTTTGTATTTTATTTATGTGATACATTTACCACATGTGTCTCATATGCCACATGCGCATGTACATGGTCAAGCTCACCACATGTGCTACTATACATGTCAAGTACTTTGAATGCAACACATGCTTTATATAATTTTGTGCATTGTAAGTCTTTTACATCCACGTGCACCACATGTCACGTATTTTTTGTATTATGTGTACAGGACAAATAATGTAAGAATAACTCGTCTAGCATCGCAGGAGTCCGCACATCTTTTTTTTTTTTTTTACACGTGGTTGATAAATAGTATAAGAACAGCCTTATAGTTTTGCAAGACAAGGATGAGTTCTACCTAAGATAAGCCAGCCAACCAGGGGATCGTTTGGTAAATTTAAAAATAAGGTCTGAAAATTTATTTAGTCATAGAAAGCTTAAATTGTTGAACTTATATACTTATTAAGTACTGGAAATTTTGTTTAGTAATTTGTCTGAAAAAAAATCTGAATATAGGGAAATAAATAAATAAATAAATATATATATATATATATATATATATATATATATATATATACCTACAAAAACCTGTTTGGTAAAAAAAACTACAAGTGTTTGAAATTTAACATTTTGTCATATTTGTCCCTACTATCTCAATTTCTATCTCTAGGAGAACATGAGACAAAACATGTTGTTACCTTGCACACCTATTCCCCATCCAGATATATCTCTATAACAGGACCCTTAATTAATGGACCGTGCCATACTCTTCTTGATAGAATCATCACAACCCTTTGATAATATTAAGCATTGGGTGTCATTGAATTAAATAAATATATAATTAATTGAAAAAAAATTATCCACCATCTTATGGTAAGCTTTTAATCTCCACTAGCTACTTCCTATGATGTGGTTCACTTGAGCCGTCAGTTTGCCCCCCCCTTTTTTTTTGCTCGTGCTCTAAAATTATTTGTCAAAGTAGATGGTCGTCATGGATAAGACGTATATATCATGATGGGACCCACAGATCCCTCGACAAAACTGTCCGTCTTTAGCTACCTAATCTGTAGATTGCCCGTGACCCTGACACAGAGATATTTTGGTGTTGGAGGCTGCGTGGAGCGCACAGAGATGTATGTGTCAAACTCACTTTGTTCATTTGATTTGCATGTCTACAATAGGACATGAGTTTATAATTCGGGCCAATCCAAAACTCATGTGAGTCATATCACATGAAACATTGGAGATTGAACGCCTCGAGTGACAAAAGTTTTGTATTAGTATGATATTTGGTCTATATTGTTTTTGTGTTTGTATCTTATAATAATATGAAAAAATGGTGGAAAGTGTGGATCTAAGAAACACATCTGCATAGGTCACACGTAAATTTCACACTTCAATAAATTTAGTTGCTTGATGCATGGAGTAGGGGAGCGGATTAGGTGAGACCCCGCCTCAGACAGTGCGGCCGGTACCTTGAGGCTCACCTTGATGTATGTATTCCGTATCTACTCTATCCATCCATTTTTTCAAATCATTTCATAGTATGATATTAGAAATTAAGAATGTCTAGTTATCAAGTGGACCCTACTCCAGGAAACAATGTCTAGTTATCAAGTGGACCCTACTCCAGGAAACAATGGTGATGGAACACCTTACCATAAAAAACTTCTTAGGTCTCACCTAAATGTTTATCTAGTTTTTATTTGCCATCCAATCTGTTAATAAGTTTACATAAGCCTAGACAAAGAGTAAAAACAAATATAAGTTGATCCAAAACATTTGTGGCCTAATAATGGTCAATCACAACTATTTCCTATGGTATGGTCCACCTAATAATTAAATATGCTTAGAGTGTATACATAATACACACGTTAAGTTGAGGACCACATTAAGGTCCGCACCATCATGAGTGATGTCGGGGTCTAACCTAATCCGTTCCTGCGGTACAACACATTATAAGTCGAGAGAAGAAAACTGGAAGTGTTGACACGTGGAACCTTCGTGGACCGACACGACGTATGTATTAGATCCACATCACCCATCCAATTTTCTATGCCATTTCATGGAATGAGACAAAAAATGAGGAAGATCCAAGGCTCAAAATGGGACACACTATAGAAACAGGAGGAATTGGATGCCCACTATTGAAAACTTCTTGGGGCTGTAGAAGGTTTTGATTAAGATGATATTTATGTTTTCCCTCCATCTAGGTCCGTGTGACCTTATAAAGAGGTTAGACGGGAAATAAACCTTACAGTGGACCTTAAGAAGGTTTCAATGCTAGTTGTTTAATCCTAATATTTTATGTGGTGTGGTCCATTTGAGCTTTGGATTTTGCCTTAATTTTGGGCTCGTGCTCTATATAATCTGTAAAAAATGATCCGTAAAAATTGATGAGCAGTATGGATCTAAAACATAAATCATCATGAGGCATAAAGAAGTTCCACACATCAAAGGTCATGTTGTGTCGCACACAAGTAATTTGGGAGAAAAATCCAGCATACCTGGTTAGCTTGAGTCATTAGACGCAATGAGAAGCCATGCCATTCGAAGGATAATGTCGTTATTTTTTAAAGTTGACAGGAATATTTGGGTTAAAATTCAACAAAAATTTTAAAGGAAAATGGCTTACTTACTGCGTTCCAGAATAAGGTTTAAGTCAAGTTGTTGTGGTTGAAAAAAATTCTTAAAATTTAAGTGATTTTTCCATTTAAGCACTGAATTTTTTTTTTATTACCAAACTATCTAAATTACCAAAATTACTCAAAATAATATTATTTTTCAGTGATAAGTAATGAAATTAAAATTTACCAAACGTACACTAATGTGGCGCCGAACTATTACAAAATCTGGCACGACATACCGTACAACGTCAACGGTAGATGTACCCAAGTGTTCTTTTATTTTTCTTTGAAACCCTTGTTTCTCTCTCGAGGCTCGTTGTATACAGTGGAGACGGAGACAAATTCCATTTTTATCGTTATACCCAGCCAAGCATTTGCGGGCGATGCCAACCGTTGGATCCTATCCTTGCGTAAGTGCTCGAAAAACCCATGCTTCCATTTCCTTTGGCTCTCTATCCGTTTCTCCAGCTTCCGTATCTCCTCACTGCAATGATACGATGACGATTCCTGACACGTTTAACTCCGGTGCATATGCAGATGAAGCCAGATAGGGTTTTCTTCGCCACCATCCCGAATCCGAAAACCCTAATATCGGCTTCTCCTGCAAGAAAGATCGTTTGCTGCGAGACAATCCAGCTTCGCAAACACGACCTTAAAGGCCAAACAGTTGCGGTGAGTATTTACCACTGCCATTTGCACTACTCAATCACGAGAAATGTGACAGCTACTCACCATCCAAAGCGGGATCCGGGCCGTTCATCTGGCGGGCCCCATGATGGATGTGCCGTGGCCTGGCAATGAGGCTGGTTCGGTCATTCATCAGGTGGGTCACACCGTGTGTCAGCAATGGACAGTTGAAAAAATGCTGACCAGCGGCTGACACGAACTTGCACATGTGTCCCGTCTGATGAACAGATCGGTCCTAATTTTTTCGCCCACAATATGTAGCAAGTCGGACCCACATGATGAACGGCATGGATCTCTCACACACATGCCACATTGCTGTATTTATGTGTTGTGTAAGATTGCCCTCTTTTCTACAGCGATTCGTCTTCCAAGCCATGTATAGGATGGTTAGCACAACCTGATAACAGTGATGCTTTAAAACCATTAACAATCTGTGATTGCCCCTGCAAATAAGTGTATAAAGTTTTTTATTGGACTTATTTTTTATTTTTATTTTAAATTATAAATGATCTTTGATCGTCCATTTTATTGGCTACATGAAGGGCTCTGTTCGATGCAAGGCGCACATGTGCGCATTGCAAGACATACGTCCTGTAGTTGTGTAGCGCAGCTGTACAACACCCGAACCCTGTGGGGCCCAATGTTATGGTTGTGTGCAATCCAGTCTGCCCATCAAAGTAGGCACATTATATTCACCCTAAATAGGAAAAAAAAGGAAAAGAAACTGCATCCCAACTTAGGTGGTTTCCACACACAAACCTATGCTCAGCATACTCCTCCTATTGTTCATTGTGGTGTGGCCGGTCTGAGATGTTGATCTGTCAGATATTTTACCCCATTGGGTAATAGAAAAGGACTCTTTGGATGGATGGAGTGGACGTCACACAAAAAACAGTGGGCCCCAATGATCTTGTGTGTTACATGGTACAAATGAGAAAGTTTCGTAGCGGTTATCAGCTGTTTACCACTTACAAAGGCAACACGCCTCATAGAGTTAAAGGAAAAAAAAAAAACCCAAAAAAAATATCATAAATTAGAAAAAAGAAAAGAAAAGAAAGATGGCCCATGTCGGAACAGGGATTCATTTAGTATATGTATAGATATTGATTGGATGGCTAGAATCATGCTAGCCAATTCATATAGGTTGATGGGACTATCCATGTAATCAAACACAAATATGACTCCACCAGTGTGAGTTTTGTTCTGTTGGCCCCAGTCCTAGATAGAGGAGGAGGGTTGTGTCAGGTGGCAGCTGGTGTTAAAGTTATTTTCATTTTCTTCTCATGAGTCCCGACATGACATTTCAAGCTCATGCTTGGGCATTCCCTACAAGCAATGTGTTGTGGCATCAAGGTGTAGTAAGAAATGCACAAGGATTGGCTAGCGCATCCCCTAGAAGCGATGTGCTATGGCAGCTCTCAATTGCATAGAAAAGTAAGCAAGGATTCCTGGTTCAAGTTGAAAGCCATAAGAGGGCGTGGGGAACACCCAAAAGGATGTGCACATGTGTAGTAAGAAAATGTTTGATGACCTATTTAATTGAGGATATGGCCCTTGACAAAGTGGAATGGCATAATAGGATTTATGTAGCCGAGTCCAATTAGTTGGGATAAGGCTTAGATGATGATGATGATGACAAACACACACACACATATGGCTTAGATGATAATGATATGTATGTATGTGTATGTATTTGTGTATGTATATGATATAGACACACATAAAATCAACTTCATAAAAAAATCCATAATCAAACAACCCATTCTTAGGTATTTTTGTTTTAAAATCTAAAATTGTCTTAGATTGCGAGAACCGAGCTGCAACCAAGTGGAAGTGAATGATCTCCATATTTTTTTAATATAAATGCCAGTTGTCTTGATTATGTTCCAATTGTTTCTGTTTCAAGTATGACAAAAAATGGACGCATTCACAAATAGGGACTGACTAAATTTTTTGCTAGGTAATTACTCAATCTAATTCAAGTGGGACTAACCTAACGTTAGCTATTCCCCTTGCTAGCTCACATACGTTTTTCAGCTGGCTGAAAAGCCATTGTGCGCTAGCGTGCTTAGTAGTTTTTCAGCTGGGTCCACGGATCTTGCTCTCAGCTTCGACGATTGGGTCCAGTCCTTTAGGCGAGGCTCTTTACTTTATAGAGTGGTTCCCTTTACGGTTCAGGAATTCGTGCATTTCAACTTGATTCTCACAATTGAAGCTAATTTTACATCCAAACACAACCTTATCTATTATTTCCATTGTTATCAAAATCCAATGATTTACGATTTGAGTTGAATCTCAAGCAAAATGATTTGAATCCCACCTTGTATCCCTTTTTATATGAATCTTACGATTTTATGATTTGAATCCTATGATTTACGATTCAATTATACTTGTTCTGTTCTATTTTAAGCTTCACTTGGCTTTCATTTTATGTTTTCAAATTGGCGGGGGCTTTAAGAATCATTTAGAAAAGGTAGATAACTTTGTTTTATTCTTTGTAAGAGATTGATACATGTTCTCTTCGACATTAAATCATGGAGCTTTTAATTTTTATTTTTTAAAAAAATATTCTTACTTCTTAACTAGTCGAAACACCAAATTGATGTATGACTTATCTAGGAATGTTTTTATGAACGGTTACAATCATGTTGAGCTATATGTATTATGAATGATGGTTAGAAATGAAATATCTTTTCTTGTTGGTCCACAAAATCAAATGCAATTTTCTAACTTTTCCAACGTGATTCTACATTCAAGAAAGGTAAAAAAAAACATTAATTATTAAATGATCCTTGTACGTTTTTTAAGGGAAATTTCTTGAAAGAAAAAAAATAAAGGAAGATAAGAATCGTTTAACACTATCGTGATATGGTATTACTTGGTGCATATTGATAGGAAAAGGATGGTTGACGAGTTCTTAATTTTTTCTGATTTTTTAACTTTTTAAAGAAAATCATAAAAATCGTATGTTTAGAATATGATTTGCAATTTGATATGATTTAACGCCTATTATGATTAGTGATACAATGATGATTTTGACAACATTGATTATTTCTTATATTTTCAACAAATGCCACCAACATCATCGATCATACTTCTCAATATGGATCTTATGCATGAATATTTGATAGCCATTTGGTCCAGTTTTAAAAATGCTTACATGTGTACATGCACTCATATCACCATATCGATGTGTATTTTCAACACAGCATGGATACACTTCAGGCATGGTTTTTACACTTTATTTCGAAGTTTTTGACATGTATATGTTACATATGATGGAGTATCTTGTAATCAATAGGAGGTTTGCATTCTTATATGTATGATGACATTGATTGCTTGGACTTTGCAGGTTGTAGGCCTAGGTATTTCTGGAAGAGCTGTGGTAAGGCTTGCTCTTGCCAGAGGTGCATCTGTTGTTGCCATTGATAGGAATGAACAGTTGGTCCCATTGGAGGTATGCTATGACTGTGATTTGGCAACCGGAAAAGCAGGATCTTTGGTCTCCCTTTTGATTATTTTAGTTTTGATGCTGTTTGCTCTCTGATTGTAGCAAGATCCTCAATTTATGAAGCACGTCAATTTGAGAACAGTGCTTGGACATTGTGATGGAAAGCTCCTCAGGGATGCAGACAGAGTGGTGGTTTCCCCTGGAGTTCCTCTTGAGAATTATGGTCTTTCTGCATTATTGCAAGCTGTAAGGAATAATAATCCCAAGCTGTATGACAAGGAAATTCTAGATTTTGAAATAATGTTTGTCTCCCACAAGTGTATCAGCAGATGTGCCAGCAGAACATGGGAAATATTGACTTCCCATCCTCGTGGTCTTTGGTATAATAGTTGTATTTCCAATATAATTCTCCTTATCAGAATAATACATTTTTTAATAGGATGTTCTAATTTAATGTTGTATTTATTTTTCCACAATTAGGTAGATATGTAGGGACATGCTAGCATATTTGGTTTTTCCTGGTTTGCCATGCATGATTCTCGATATCCTTCAACATTGAGATACGTCTCCAATTTGTGCAGCTTATAAGGCATTTATACTGAAAATATCTGGATTCTGGCCTATTTCTTTCAAAAAGTATTGAAGATACTAATGTTACCCGAGGCATGCTAATAACTTCCAAGAATTACATCTCTATATTCATGGGAAAATTCAGGAAATGGTTACACTATGCTTGGCATTGAAATGCAGGGAAGACAGGTGATGTCTGAGTTGGACTTTGCAGCAGAAGTTTTACCCAATAGCATCAAGATTCTAGCAGTGACTGGAACCAATGGAAAATCTACTGTGACTACTTTTGCCGGACAGGTTTCATTCAATTTACTTTTATTGTTTGAGTTTAAACAGTTCATCTGCCTGTTAACAAGTTTGTTGTTACATGTTACATGCTCCAAACCAGTTTCAATTAACTACTTAACTCTATTTATATCTTGGTTTCGTTCAGAATGTAGTGGACTCCAAACCATGTCATTTGAACTGATGACAGACCAGGAACTATGAATAAGCTTTCTTTGCTTTACTAACCCAAGTGTCATCTTTTCGTCAACTATATACTTGTAGTCCTCCAGACCCCTACGCTGTTGGATTTCAAAGAAGCAGTCCTGTCCCAAGACGTAGTGCAACCGGCTAAAATCCTTTACTCTTCACTCTTTAGAGAGTAACTTAACGAATTTGAATTACAGGAGTTCCCCACCATTTTTGTTACTGTAGGCAAAATGGTAATTAAAATGGACATGTTAAGTAACAAATCATAAGTTAGATATGTGGAATGTATGTGAACCATCTTAGAAGCATCCCTGGAATACTGTCCTAAAATGTGCGTACACATGTTTCTTATGCAAAGTGTTCTGCAGTACATTTTTAGAGCATAATTATTACAAAAATGACAAGAATTTCAATAGTACAATCATCTCATGTGCATGAAGAGTATAAGATGATGAAATGAGCTTGAACAGAACTGGGTTTTTTTTTTTTTTTTTTTTTAATGCAACCGAAATTTGTTGTCACCATCCCAAGATTCAAACTGTTTGGTTATATAATCCCTCAAGACAGGAGAGCGATGTGTAAATAGTGAAGAGAAATTGCTACCATTAAACAGGAGATCGACTCTCAAACCTGTTATGGGGAATCTGAAGGAATGGTGGAAAGAAGTGAGAAGGGAAATCTAGCCTCTCTCTTCATCTCAAATATCCCTTTCTCTTCTACTTTGTAGGAGCAATATTTGAGAGATTCAGGCGAGTAGTGGATGTTTTCTTGCCAAAGCATCGCATCACTTAGTTGCTCATCACAGGGTTTTGGCTCTGTCTGATTCAAGTCATGGGAAGAAGCCAATTGTGTGGTAGAAAGTATGGAGGCAGTTGGAATTAGAGGAAGGGTGATCGGAGTGGAGCATTCATAGATAGCCAGGGACGAACTGCTAAGAGGGGCATTTCTAGATGAGGAGCAGGACCATCTCATAGCAATGAAAAGGAGAATATTGGTAGGGCTAGTGAAGATGATAGGAGGATGATAGCAAGAGAATTTCTTTCACGCTTTTTGGTTCTATGGAGCCCCGCCCATGGTTGCCTCTTTTGCTTGGTTGGTTGGGAGAAAATGCATCCTCACTATAGACAACCTTAATAAGAGAGCTATGATTCTTCCCAACATTTGTCTCCTTTACATGGCCGATGCGGAATCAATTGATCACTAATTTCTTCATTGCTCATTCGTTGGTCAAGTATGTAACCAAGTCTTTAAGGTCTTTGGTTTTGATTGGGTGATGCCTTCTTCAGTTGAGTATCTGTTTTGGGTTTGGCATGAGGTGCAGCTGGCCAAGGACCTTCGGGTTTTATGGCGTTTGTTCTTCTTAGCTGTCCTTCGGAATGCATTTTTTATTTTATTTTATTTTGGGGGGGGGGCATTAGCGGTGTTTTCGGAACAGATCGGGACCTTGGGAAGAAATATATTGGAAGTCTAAAAGGAATGTAATAAGTTGGGTAGCTTCTTCTAGGCATTGCGATGTTTCTTTTGCTCTATCATTCTTGGGGCTGTAATTTTTGCTTTTATCTTCATTTCTTTGTATTTGTTGTTGCTCGGGTTGTTGCCTGACAGGCAGTTTTGAATAAAATCATTAACCTTCAAAAGAAAAAGGAAGAAAGAAGAAGATAGGAGGATGATCAAAGTATAGATGGTGCAGTACTGTGAGGGTGTCTAAGTTGAAGCAATGGGGTGCAACTATAAAGGGGCTTTGATGGGAGGACAGTACCAGTGACGAACAGGGCTACTAGGAACATCTCTGGAGACTGTCACCATTGGCCCGGGAGCTGCAGAGAATGACAAATCGCTGTTGAAAGCATCATTGGTGGGAGCCAGAGTGTCGGAAATGGAGGAGAAGATGGTGCCCAATATAGAAACCAGGGCCAGGGGACAACCGCCGTGTCAAGGTTGGTCTGAAGTTCTGATACTAAATAGATACCACATCCTATTCTGCTTCTAATCTGAAGATGCAGCAGACAGGTGGCACTGCAGTAAGCCGACCGGAGAAATCGTTTCCGCTGTGTTTGAATGGTTGAACGAGATATTGGAGAAAGGCAGGGTAAGTTGGATCAGGATGCTTGGAGTTCCCGCATTTCTGGTTCAGCGAGACCTTCAAAGAGTTAGGAGAATACTTCAACTGGGTTTTGGACTTCGACCCTGCAACAATCGCCGAGTAAAGCCAAGTTTGCAAGAGTGAAAATACATGTTTCAGATTTGGGTAAGTTAGTGAAAGAGATTTCAGTGAAGGTTTGGAACTGACTCTACCCCATAGAGGTGGTTGCAAAACTTGTCGAGAGACTGACAGCAAGGACTCCAAACGAAAATTTCAGGGCATCGGGAGGAGATTCCCTGTGAGGAGGAAGATAATGATGTGGCAGGGAGACGTCGAGTCACCAACAAGCAGCATATTAGAGGCTAGTAGTAGAAGCCAAGCTAGCAGATTCCAGAACAGGTGGCATTTTGCCAGAGAGAGAAGGGACACCAGGCGGGAATTTTCTTTCAAAATTCAAATCCCAAAGGATCTCATCACACCTACCACCTGTCAGGAGAGGTATGTGTCGCTATAGGAGGAGAAGCAGCCTGACGATTGTTGCAGGGTCGAAGTCCAAAACCCAGTTGAAGTATTCTCTACCCCATAGAGGTGGTTGCAAAACTTGTCGAGAGACTGACAGCAAGGACTCCAAACGAAAATTTCAGGGCATCGGGAGGAGATTCCCTGTGAGGAGGAAGATGATGATGTGGCAGGGAGACGTTGAGTCACCAACAAGCAGCATATTAGAGGCTAGTAGTAGAAGCCAAGCTAGCAGATTCCAGAACAGGTGGCATTTTGCCAGAGAGAGAAGGGACACCAGGCGGGAATTTTCTTTCAAAATTCAAATCCCAAAGGATCTCATCACACCTACCACCTGTCAGGAGAGGTATGTGTCGCTATAGGAGGAGAAGCAGCCTGACCAACGATTGTTGGGGAAATGGTGCTAAGCATCAAGTTTCTTGTAAGTTTTTCTTCTCTTGAGATAAGTTAACTAGAGTGTATTTCGACAAAGGGACCTCATATGATGGAAATGTATTGACAGACAATGATATTGTTTCATTAATGGAGATGAGATTGATAGGTCGGTAGGTGGGCATCTTGTGGGACTGTACCATGGGGTCTTTGGGGTATCTTCGATGTAATTAGTTCTCTATCTTCTAGGTTAAACATTTCGTTTAATTATGTTAAGAGAGAGTCTAATGCATTGGCTAGTGAGTTGGCAATGTTAGGAGCAGATCACCCAGCTTCATGTATTTTGAATTCCTTTAACTCCTAATGAAAGCCTTTTAGTCGCTTGCTCCAAAAATTAAAAATAAATAAATCTAGGGCTTTTATGCCCTCTTATATCTGAGTCTCTGTTCAAATACTCAAGTGGGGTTCCATCACAACCGAGAGGTTCAAAATTGAAATCACCGTGACTTGACCATATTTGTCTAGAAAAACCGAAAGACCCATGGAAATTCAGTAGCTATGAATGTGATTTCAATGCTTATTTGCAGTTTCTTTGTTAGCAAGGCCAATCGGTAGTCATGGAGCTTTGAGGTACAGTTGCACCTCTATTGTTGTTGGTTGCAGATCCTCTCAAACTAGGGTGCTCACAAATGCATTTGATAGTGGGTGATACTTGTGCCTCAGGGGAAGATATCAATTGATCATCATTGTAATGGCCCACCCCACCATTGTGATATTGTCCGCTCTGGGGGACTCCCCCGCACGGATTTAAAACGCGTCACACCGGTTAAGGGAGAGCCTCCACATATAACCACCACAACTCTAGACGGCGTTTCCGATGTGGGACACCGTTCCACCCCACTGCATACACGAAAGACGCCAACAACCGGTAGCTAGTCCTTAGAATGTGATGTGCACCGGTATTGTGTCACATTATCCCCACCGAGGGCGAGCCGTCTCTTGATACGATACCATTTGTAATGGCCCACCCCACCATTTATTGTCCGCTCCGGGGGACTAGAAAACACCGGTTAAGAGCCTCCACATGGAGGCGCTTCCGATGTGGGACACCGTTCCACCCCACTGCATACACAGTAGCCTGCCAACAACTGGTAGCTCGCCCAGGTCCTTAGACCCCGCCCACACAGCGTCCGCCCACATGTGCACCAGTATTGTGTCACATTATCCCCCACCGAGGGCAGAGCCGTCCTCGGCTCTGATACCATTTGTAATGGCCCACCCCACCATTGTGATATTGTCGCCGGGGACTCCAAGATGATTTAAAACGCGTCTTTGAGGGAGAGCCTACATATAACCACCACAACTCTATTGATGTTGTTGGTTGCAGATCCTGCCAAACTAGGGTGCTCGTCCGCCCACATGTGATTGTGTCACATTATCCCCCATACTTGTGCCTCAGGGGTGTAGTGCTTGATGGTGGAACGGTGTCCCACATCGGAAAGATATCAATTGATCAATGGTCATAAATCATAAACTTTTCTTGCTAAAAAGTTTCAAAATCCTTCAGCTACTAGTATGCTTATTGCATAGTACAATTAGTTATATCAGTGTATGCCATTCACATGCAATGGTGATTCCATATGGATTCTGATCAAAGATGGGCATTTCTTCCTGTCCTTTTCTATTACAGCTGTATTAGAGTGTGGTGGTTGGCAATTGTTTTCTCTGAAACATATTTAGCAAGCAAAAAACGGAGTCATTATTCACTTGAGCATGCTGGTTCTTCCCCACATAACTTCAGTGTGTTATCATTCTTTGTGACTATTCTTCCACGAGATGGTTGGGATTTAAATTGTAATGATTGACATATGGTCTTGCTTGAAATCTTTTTGTGCAGATGCTTCATCATTTAGGCATCAAGGCATTCGTTGGAGGGAACCTTGGAAATCCTCTTTCAGAGGCCACTCTTCAGTGCTTGGAATCGTCTTTGGCAAAAGACATATTTCAGGCACGTACAATTTGTTTTTTTGTTGAAGTTTAATTGTTGGATCTTGTCATTAAATTTGAGCTATGCTAAATGCTTCACCCAACACCAGTCTGCTGATAATCTCAGGGCCTGTTTGGATACTGGAAAAAGAAAAGAAAAGAAAATCGTTGACTGTTCCTGTGATGGGACGTTTCACTGTGTTTGGATAGCAAGGGAAATACTAGATTTTAAAAAAGCAAGCATTACCCAACACCGCAGTCAAATTCTCACACACAAGATACGAGGTGACTATTGTGAGAGCCTTATCAAATTTCCCATTGTCATCCAAACAAAGATATAAAAAAACGGAATAAATGATGGGAATCCATATTTCAGAGATGTTCATGGAAATCTTGGAAAATCATCAATGGATAATCAATTAATCATTACACTTATCTTTTCTTTCTTTTTGCAATATCCAAGCAGGCCCATAGTGAGGATGGATAAATTCATTCCTTCTTTCTTGTTACTGATCTCATGTTACCTTTATAATATTTCTAGCCTTAACCTATTTTTAACCATTGTACTGAGTGCTTATTTTGAATCTCTTGATCTTTGGGCGGGTTGAACCCTTAATAACTTATCTTCTACTCCTGAATTTCTTCTCATTCTTTCTGTTAATCTGATATAAGTGTTTTGTCCATGCACTTTGCCATCATATAACTTCTGCAGTTTCATATTCCCAGGTCGCTGTGGTGGAAGTTAGCAGCTACCAAATGGAAATTCCAAACAAGTGCTTTTGTCCATCGGTATGTGGGTTTCGGAAGGTTGAATTGCTGCCATTGACCATTTGGTATATCATTCTTCAAGTCCTAATGACTTTCATGGGCAATTTTCAGGTTGCTGTGGTTTTAAACCTCACTCCCGATCATCTAGAGCGGCACAAGACCATGCACAATTATGCCCTAATGAAGTGCCATCTCTTTTCTCACATGAAGGATAGCAAGCTTGCAGTTCTTCCAGCTGGTACACACCTTTCCATGAAGCAAATTACAGATATATTTAGGGAACATTTACTTGTTTCCAGTGATAGGAGGCATTGTCTTCATTTTGCAAGTGGGTTGTGATCAACCCCTCCCCCCCCCCCTCTCACCACTGTGGGTAGATGTTTGAAAAATGAGTTCATCTCATTTTAGTTAACAGTAATTATGTATTACAGATACAGATCTCCAATTCATAATTACTATTTATCAGGATCTCTACTACATAATTACTATTAGCATGAACATTTTATGTATAGAAATCAAGTCCTCTAATATAAAGTTGCTGTTAACTAAAATGAGATGAACTCATTTTTTAGGCCTTTCTCAAACATGGCCTTATGCTCTCTCTCTCTCTCTCTCTCTCTCTCTCTCTCTCTCTCTATAGACGTGGGATGCCCAATAATCAATCTGGACCATCCATTCTTTCCTACAATTAGGGACAAGCCATGGTGCAAAAATCATGCCAATAGGATGATCCTAAACAATCAAGATTGAGTAGAAAACAAAATAGGTCCAATCACCATCTTGAACCATCTATCCAATATATCTCACTCTGCATTGCTTATGATTCCAAAGCAGCATTATAGTTTGAAGATTCTACCCATGTTATCTACGGTTCTTAAAAAACAATAGTTAGAACATATTGGCCTCATTCATAAGACTGGCATCATTTAATCTGCGTGATTCTTGTATTATGGCAGGCTCCCAATGGTACTATTGAATGAAGGGTCCAGATTAATGAATGTGCATCCCACATGTACATTAAAAGCTTTGGGGACGCTATTAATGTCCAATGTTTGCAAAATCATATGTGAGTGCTTGTCTGCCCGCGCACGCGAACGCCTCATAGACACATGTTGATGAAATCCACTTTAACCATCATACATGCCCTCCCTCATTTGGCCATGAGCCCCAAAATCAAGCCAATCCATGGCTCAAGTGCGCAACACTAGCAGGAATAGTTGAGAGTGGATGACCACCCTTGATCCTCATTGAGGGCCCAACATGTGGTGTATATGCCATCCCATCCATTGAGTTGAAACATCTGCCTAGGATGATGGCAAACTTGAAAAATTAGACCATTCTGGAACTTGGGTGGGGCCCGATAATAATTAGGGGTGGCATCGATATATAGAAATGAATGAAGAATTCACTATTCCTACTTGTGTTGTCACACCCTGCACTTTGGATACAGAGTGTGCACCCTTAGACCCGAGTTACAGCTCATGACTCATACATTAAGTGTACATGGATCCACTCATCATACGATTATTGAGAGGTACAATTACATGTATTCTAGATCATCATCACATTAACATTCATGTATCCAACCATTTCTACTCCATTTGATTATACTTCATCCATCACATTCTCATTCATAAAACAATCCTCAAAACTGGTCTAAGTCCACCCATTTGGAACTTTATTCAACTAAAGTAATCAATAATAATTAAACCATATTGTACTATGAACAATTCTCAATTTAATCCATATAGTATTGTATACAATGAATGGAAACTAAAACTCCTAGAATAAATTGCATAATAAATTCAATCATCTAATGCAGCGAGGTCGTCTTGCACTAAATACGGCTATTGATACATCTCTCTTTGAGAGGAAACATGGATCCATGATATCAATGATTGGCATATGGGCATGTTTAGCATTCATCAGAATCTTCTAAAGTATACATCATAAAGTATCATAATTAAACAACGTTTCATCAATCATACAATAATCATATCAATCAGAACAATCTCAACAATCAAATCATCTATGTTAATCACGTAATCTTAATCATGTAGATTGTTCTGATTGATATGATTGATGAAACGTTGTTTAATTATGATACTTTATGATGTATACTTTAGAAGATTCTGATGAATGCTAAACATGCCCATATGCCAATCATTGATATCATGTAGATATGAAACACGTTGGAATTCACTTACCTACTTGTGGTATGGTTGAATCCTTCAATTAATCTGACGCTTTGGAATCTATACTTTGAATCCCTATTAAGATGGTTCAGCATACCAAAATTTAATCATATTATTCTAACAAGTCGGATCTACTTTTGATCTTGAATCCCTATTAAGATGGTTCAGCATACCAAAATTTAATCATATTATTCTAACAAGTTGGATCCACTTTTGATCTAAGCAAGATGACTAGGGGTGTACACGAACCGAGCTAGCTCGGTTAGCTCGCTCAACTCGGTATTGAGTTCAATCCGAGTTGGGCCGTTTTTTATAGCTCGAAAATGAGTTCGAGCCGATCTCGAGTTAACCCCAGCTCGACTCAACTCGGCTCGACTCGGCCCGACTCAGTCGTATGGTGTGTGTGTGTGTGTGTGTGTGTGTGTGTGTGTGTGTGTGTATTAACCCTAAATTCCCAATCCCTTTCCCCTTTTGAGAACTCGCCCGACCCCAGCAAACCTCTCTCTCTCTCTCTCTCTTTCGTCCCTCTCGGCTCTCACCTCTCTCTCTCTCTCTCTCTCTCGGCTCTCATCTTTCTTTGATTTTCTCCTTCCTTCCCCTCTTTTTTGGGGCTCTGCTTCTTGTTTTGGAGTTGGGTTTTTGTTAGAATGGTTCAGAAGCCCATTTCAATGGCTCCTTTTTTGCTGCAAGCTCTGTTTTACTTGCTGCCCTTGGCTTCTGCTGGCCATGACTATGGCCAGACTCTTAGCAAGAGCATTCTCTTCTTCGAAGCTCAGAGATCTAGGTTCCTTCCCCACAATCAGAGAGTGAATTGGAGAGCTGATTTTGGCCTGCATGATGGAAATGCTAGTGGGGTATGCGCTTTTTCTTTTGTCTTTCCTTTCTCTTCTCTTTTCTTATCGGGTTTTGATCTCTCTCTCTCTCTCTCTCTCTCTCTCTCTCTCTCCCCCTTTCCCTCTTTTCCGCCCCTTTTCCTTCTTTCCCCTTTCTGGGGATTTTGAAAATCGTTTTTTACAGTCATTTTCGATTTTTTCCTTAGTTAGCAATGACCATCTATATTTTAGGCTATTTCGTTTTACGCTTCTGTTGCAATTTTTTTTTTTTTTTTTTGCTGTCTTTTTAAAGATACTGATTTTTCTTGTAGAACCATTTTTTCAATTTTTTCGAACTGGCTCGAACTCGGCTTGAACTGATCCGATTCCTGACCTGACCGAGCCGAGCCGAGCTAGACATGCTGGCTTGATCACCAAGCCGAGCTAGACATGCTGGCTTGATCACCAAGCCGAGCCGAGTTCGAGCTGGGTCAGCTTGGTGACTGAGCCGAGCCGAGCTGAGCCCAGCTCGACTCGGTTCGGCTTGTGTACACCCCTAAAGATGACCCAACATAAATTCTAAACTTTAAATTTGAAAATCAACAGGGATTGTCGATCAATGCAATCGATCGATCGAGATAGCTCGAGGGCCCTCGATCGATCTTCCGATTAACGACCATAGATCAATAAAATTTGAATTAAATTCATTAAGTCTCTGGACGCTTTTGGCCACCTTCGATCGATCGAACCCTGCTTGTCGATCGATTGAGCATGGTCATATTAAATCAGTTTGCTCGCTGGACAAATTTGGTCATCCTCGATCGAATGAGTTTGATCTATTGGGATTGCTCGGGGATTCCCTTGATCGATCGAACCTCCAGTTCAATTAGTCTACCCGGATTACGAGTTTCGGAATTTGGTCGCTAGACAGAAATCAACCATCTTCGATCAATCGAGTATTGACTTCAATCGATCTACGAAAGTTGGATAGGTTCAGTTACACAGTCCAGTTTTTTGAGAACTTTAGGGTTTTTCTTCTTCTTCCTTTGTTTTGGTGAATTCTATTGATCCCAAAATTGGGTCCAACCCATCCAATAGTTTTACTATGTTGGATTCGGAAAACCAAAGGATCACTCAAATCCGAAATATCCAGAATCTCTAACTATTGATTGAAAACTGTTTTTGACATAAACTATCGTCACCTATGCAATTTGCAGATCGCTGTGGGAATTCCTCAGTCGGATCATTGTAGAATTCGAGGTCCTAACGTGATTCGGCTTTAGGATCATTTGATTTGAATCTCCTACGCCGATACAGCTTGATTTCTCAAAGTTGATCTTTCCAATATGTAGAAATAATGCGGAAATCGTTTCCTCTATTCAGAAGCTTCTCTATAGATCAAAATGACGGACGTATGGTTAAGCCGCCATGTCCATTGGTTAGATTTAGGGTTTTTAGATAGGAATTAAGAAAAAATAAAGTAGAATTGATGAAAAACTTACCAGCGGAGGCTCCTTTTTCGCAAGGCTTCTCTTTCTCTCGGCTGCTCTTAGGTTTGGGGTTTTCTGCAGGAATTTCCTACAGATCTTCCCTTTAAATAGAGGAAGAGCCACGATTCTAGAAGATTCCACCAGAATTTGTGGGTTTTGGCAAAAACAAAAACTCACGCGGTGTTGGGAGTCGATCCCCTGACCTATCCCTCTACCGAGAGTGCTCCTACTAACTGGGCTAAGTGCTTGGTTTTATTAATAAATGAAAATTAAATTATAAATTTATTTTAGTCAAGGTCTCAAGTGGGTCACGAAAATCAGGGTTGTTACACGTGTCCCACCTAAGTCATGGATTGGCCTGATTTTTGAGCCAATGGCTAAATGAAAGGTGTGCATGATGGCTAGAGTGGATCTCATCAACACATCATGGTGGGGCCCATAGCAACCGTTGCACCACATTGTGGTGAAAACGCTTGCACTAGATAATTTTGTTATCATCGTCATCTAAGCATGATCCCAAATAATTGGGGTCGGCTACATGAATCATGTTCCGTCGTTCCAGTCTATTAAGGCTTAGGCCTAACGCCCTACCATGAGTTGGCATGTCTTATTGTTTGGATTCATGATGGAAGTTATGTCATAAGTTTGACGCTGACTTCCAACCTGACATGTCATGACCCAAAAATTTTTGAATTTAAAATTTGAAAATTCTCTCTTTTGAATTTGATTTGTGAGAGAGAAATACGCCGATCCCGCTCTTTTCTCCTCCTTTCGTATACTCTCCCTCATTCCTCTCCCTTGTTTTTCTCATTCTCCAACGCCCTCTTTCTCAAGGGAGCGTGTGAGAGGAAGAGTCCCACTTAGACTCAAAGAAACCAAAGAGGGAGCGTGGGAGAGAGAGAGAGACCTTGGGAAAGCACAACCCAGGTTAGTCTCATAGATTTCCTTTTTGTTATTTGTAAGTCACATAATTTTGTATCGATCTACACAATGGGTGGATCGGATTAGCCAAGCGTCCATTGTGTACATCCATGTCATCCGTGTGGATACATCGACGCGTATGGCTTTAGGGCTTGTGTGCAGAAGGTGGGCTCTTTTTATGATGGACAGCGATTGATTTGATCTGTACAGTCCATGGGCTTTTTAAGACCAAACTATGCAAAAATCTTAGAAGTTAGACCAATCCGACACCCCAATGGACTACATTGATCATCGATTGACCAAAGGTTTTTCTTATTTGAAGTAATTGAAATTACTTCGTAAAGGTATAATTCTGTGGGCAGGTTGCGACTTGGCGTAGAGAATCGTACTAACCTATTCTAAGGCGCGTGAGTTGATCCACACCGTTCAGTGAATCTCTAAGATTTAAAACTATGAGGACCCTAAATCTTAGGTTGATTGAACCATTGGATGGGCCACATCGATCTGTCATGTAATGATCTCCTATGTCGAACCACTGGATGGTTGAGATCTGATCTGGTCTGGACTGACTATCAAAATCCGAATATCAGACTATGCTGACATCCGGGTTTGATGATCGATCTGACCATCTGGTGGGCTGCATTAATCAATTGTAAAATGATGTGTGGATGGTTCAGATCAAGTTGATCAAGAGACAATCAATGATTGGTTTAGGTCCACCTATCAAGCATAATTAGATCCTAAATCATTAAAGTAGATTTTCATTTTTTCAATTAAATGTCACAAACTGAGCAAATTTGGCTTCCTTCGATGCGATCTTCGATTGAAGTTCGATTCATTCGAAGGTGACAAAAATAGTCCAGCAACCAAATTGTTTAAATTTCGAGTTTTTCGATCGATAGAACTTCTATCAATCCAAAAGTCCTATTGATTCGATCGCAGACACCTGGACAGTTTTGTTATTTTCCGAACTCTGATTATTGGATTAGTAATTTCATGATACATGTGATCTAATGTACAATGGACCATTAATGGGTTGGTTGTAAGGTGGTCAACCACTTTGAATTGATTTAGTGGGTCCCACATCGACCTAAGATGATTAAAACCCTATATTAAGGGTTTGGTCCAAAAGGATTTAATCCAACAGTTACTGATTCTCCTATGGATCCCGTTGTGGGATCTAGATCAATCAAAGGTGGGCCCCACCATATGAACCAATAGGATCAGTCAATAATTTCATTTATGTGTTTTAGGGAATTTTAATTCAAATCAATCTGATTGCTATAAGGAATCATCTCCACCAAACCAAGGTGAGTGATCCCAACATGTTTCCCCTCCATTGAATTAAAGTAGATTGTTCGTCTAATATGTTTGTATGCTTACTCTAATATTGCTGCTATGTTCTCTTACTTGATTGGATTGGACATATGATATGATTACTATACTGATGTAGAAGTAACAATGATTATATTCATGGTTGATTTAATGTGTTGATGTAATTCCTGACCTGAATTGTTGTATTGATGCAACCTATAATCTAATTTGCTGCACGGATGTAACTTATGAATTGTTTGTTGTACTGATGATATCGGATAGTATGAAATTGTGTAGATTCTAATATGAGAATTAGAATGATCTATACAATACATGATTCCCAATTACTTTGCTATAATTGTGCATCCATCTCTTGCATGCACAATACGTGCCTAAATTCCTGGGGATCTCCCTGGATGGTATACCTGGTAGAATCGTTACCGGATGTCCACTATACTAGTAGAAGCCTACTCATGGAGTAGATGTGAGCCTCGCCCATGCCTACCAAAATGGTAGAAGCTTGTTAAGGGGCAGATGCAGGTTGGCGGGTTTCCAACTCAAGCAAGCGGACAGCTTCCTACTTGATGCATTCACGCATTCATGCATTTGCACAACATTTGTAGCAGAAGTGATAAGCTATAACTCACGAAATTGAATGTCTAACCTAAAGAGAAATTGGCATATTTATGTTTTAGCGCATGCATAAGTGCAACTAGAAGACAATTATTGTTTAATAATGTGAATTTTGTGTTTGAAAGATATGCATATATTAACAGGATGAACCGTTCCTAGGTTATTACTTTTACTTTGATTTGCTTGTCCACTGATAGCGCATCCTGGTCATAACATACTAGATAAACTCTTGCATATATTAACAGTATTTGGTGTGTATTTTCAGTTTAATCAATTATAGTTCTAGCTTTTTCAATTTGCTGCATCTCGTCAATTTGCTTGTCTACTAATGAGGCATCCCGATCATTGAATATGAAAAAAAAACACTAACTAATTTACTTGGAAAAAAAAATTATTTACTTGAATTGATTGTATAGACATGTCTTGATTGGATAACTCCTTTAAATCTGTCTATAAAGGCTCAAGGTAGGATTAAACACGACACTCTGGTGTAGCTAATTCATCTTAATAAGCTGTTTACGGCACAAAGTTAAATGTCAGCACAAACTCTGCCATCTGATGTTAAGCCTCATACTCTTGAAGCTTTTATTTCAATATATTTTTCTACTTGATGTGTGTTTCCAGAAATTATTCTTCATGTATTTAATGTATGCGATCTTCTAAAGGTTTATTGCGTTAATTTATTGCCACTCGTTGTGCGGCCTGCAGTTAGTATCTTGTTTAACATTTATTCATGTACCAGGAAATCAACATTTAAGAGAAGCTTTTGATGATTACATGGATAAATGTAATGTTGCTTGGATAGGAGACTTTCCAGGTGTCAAGGTAACCATTTTGTTTGATTATTATTATTTTTTTTCATGGCATATTCTATTTTGCATTTTTGCATTGGCTTATTGACAATCATAATTGACTGTAGCGACTTATTTTACAAAGATGGATATGGAAGTAAAGGTGGCCAACCTACGCATTCCCGCCATTGGATCAATCACAAGGCTGCAGTTGGGAGCTCTGAAGACAATAGGCACCCACAACTATCACAATGCTGCAGTGGCTGCATTTTTGGTTCTTGGATTGGATGTCGGAATTGATACTGATTCCATTAATGCGACAATAGAAGTATTGAGGACTCCACCTCATCGGATGGAAATCGGTAATCACGTCTATGCTTTTGCATGCAAATGTTCTTGTTGCTCTTATGCACTTAGCTTTTATTGCTGAATGTTTGCTTTTGAACTGGTAATAAAATATTAACTTGAAAAATGATTGCGTAATTGGTTCAACTGAGATTTTGGTAGACACGTCTACATCCATCATTATCCCATATTCGCTTCCAATCATAGGACCATCTTAATAGAGACTTGGGCTCTCCTCAGTTTGGCTGGGCTCCACGCACTAAATCCAAACCCTGATTCTTTCTTAAAAGCCCACCAAGTTGATGACTGATTCAGCTCTATTCTTTTATAAAATTGGCATTTTTATTTTTTATTTTTTGTGATCAACCAGCCAAATCAAACTCATTTCCAACTTGAGTTTTGAGTTTTTGAATATTGATCCCCCAAGTATGGTTAATTAATCTGTGCTCTCCCAAATCATACATTTAAATGTTGATCAGAAGGTATGGCAAAACAACCTTGATGTCATTAGAGCATTTTTCCTGGTTTACCATCTTATTCTTTGGATTGCTAGGCTAACCCAATTTACTCTGTAGGAAAAGCAGTCTTGTGCACTGCGCCAACCATCATCATGATCATCATCGCCTTCTTCCGGAAATTTGGGGTCGGCTACTAAATGGGCTCAACAGAGATCAACCTTCATCTTTTACTTAGGCTCAACCGCCCAACTAATACAGAGGACCCCAAAGTTCTGGCAACTAAAGGAATGATGCACACATACACAACACATGAAGTTCCCTCATATCAGGTATTAGGCACAGGCACCCAAGTTGGCACCGAGGGACGCCTCATGTAGCATCATCACAACAAAAATAGAGAGTACATGCTCAGGTACTTGGCTATGATGATACTGCTATTGCATGTCACATTTAACATGGATATGCACATATCATCATCATCATCTTATACTTTTACCAGCTATTGGGTTCAGCTTAGCGAATCTTGTCTTGCTAATTGAATGTGCACATATGCACAAAAAATGTCACATGGTGTGAAAACTTCGTATTCCTTGCCCCACCCACACCAGTGATTTCAATTTATTTGATTAATTTAGAACTATCAATGCAGTACACACAGATGCCCAAGGGGTAATGTGGGTGGATGACAGCAAGGCAACTAATGTGGAGGCAGCATATGCTGGACTGATGGGTCTTAAAGGAAAAAAGTCTGTGGTTCTTCTTGGTGGTATTGCAAAGGTATACATCCACTTTGGTGTTTGTAGTCTTGTAGGACTTGAACAAAAAGTTGTTGAAGGATATCCCATATTTTTGTTGTTTCTCTAGGATCTGAACATGCAAGATTCCAGTGGTTTTGAAAAGCTGGTAGAACCATTGAAGTACCATAGATGTGTTGTTACTGTAAGCATCCTCCTCTTGCTTCCAAAGGCTGCATATATAACCATTTTAAGTTGCACTTATGTTTCTTTTTCCTGAAACCATGCACCATCTCTGCATTTGGTGTTTATGCTTTCATCATTCATGAATATTTCTCAAATTAGCTTACAAACTAATAAAATCTTTGGATGAATGTCCTAAGTTTGGATCTTCAGGAAATATGATTCAGAAGACATTGTGTGATTGTGGTCTTAGCATTCCTTGTGTTAGAGCTACTAATCTGGAGGATGCTGTGAACATTGCAAGGAGTATGGCCAGATATGGTTTGTCTTCTTCCTAATGCTAACAATGTATTATAAGAAGTATGGTCTTGTTCTTCACATTTACTGGTTTGTTTCTAAGGCTATGTTTGAATGCACTACTGAATTGAATTACAACAATTTGTTCAATGGAGTGAAAGTGATCAATTTGTAATTACCTTGGTATTTATACTGAGGGGATAGAATCCAACTTGCAATTCCATTCCTTTCCAGTTGGAGTTTGAAGGGAAGTAATTGCAATTGAAAGGCTACGTTCTCATTGTGAATATTAAGGAAGGCAATTACAATTTGACTATTTCCACTTTACTGTAGTTAGTGCAGTTCAGTTTAATAGAGAATCCAAATGCAAAAAACTGGTAATTAAATAACTGCATAATTTGATATCTTTAAGATTTGCAAGATGTGGTTCATAGCTTGAAGACTCAGTTAGTCAACCTGGGAATAGTTCAAATGAATTTTTCTCAGCTCAAAAGCAGAGTAAGGTGCTGGCTCTGCTGAGAAAGCCAAGTCGAACCACCATGCCACCGTCTGCATTGTTTCCTTGATAAAAGTTTGAAAGTGCTTGTGAATTTCAAACTAGTGATCTTCTCAAAGAAAGTGAATATCTCGAACCACCATGCCACCGTCTGCATTGTTGATTCTTTTAGCTTTTTTATATACTTTTAACATTTAACTGCTTATAACTATTTCAAAGAAAGTTAATATCTCGAACCACCATGCCACCATCTGCATTGTTGATTCTTTTAGCTTTTTCATATACTTTTAACTGCTTATAATGATTTAAATATTTTCAACTTGTTTATTAAATGCCGAGTTGAATCAAGTGAAGATTTGATCGAGTCTTCTGAGTGGACTGGACCTTGCGGGAGGTCAAGTTTGAGTTTTCGGGTTTTTGAACCATGTTCCTATGCAGCCATTAACCATTAAAGAAAAGAAAAAATAGTTTCTAAGCAGCCAATTTGCCTCTTTGGAAGTCCTGCAAAACCCATATGCAATAGTTGGGCTGTCTTTAATGTTCAAAAAAAGAAAAGAAAAAGTTGGGCTCTCCATTTAATAAATGATATGATAATTGGCAGGACCTTTTTTCTTATTGCATGAGCATTTTTAGAAACACGGATGTGGAGATTGGCAGCTCTGCAATCCACATTTTGTGGGATGTCCAAACAGACCTTATATGTATTTTTGTTTTAATTTTTAGTACCACAGTACTCAGATCCTTTGGTGTGCATTCCAAATCCCAATTGCTATGACTAAGATCTGAATTTGTTCAAGCTTTTTCTGGGTTGAATGTAGGGGATGCAATCTTATTGAGTCCTGGGTGTGCAAGCTTTGACGAATTCAGAAATTTTGAGCATAGAGGCAAGGTCTTCCAGGAACTAGCACTTTCAGCTAAAGCTTCAGCAGCTTCAACTAACATGGAAATCTTTTCAAGTTAAAGGGGAAGGGAAGTCCTGTCAAATTATTGAGGGAGGGAGGGAGGGAGGGAATTATCCACCATTGGTGTAATTAATTTCTAACTTGGTTATGAGTAATGGTTGGGAATGTGGAAAAACCGAAAATGAAAATGCTTTCCATTGAGAACTTTTACTATGTTTCAGAAAAAAGTAGCCTTGGAAACTGATTTCCATTTCCCAGCTTTTCATAAAACCCTGGACATTTATTTCCCCCAAAATAGAGCTCGAACATAAAATCATGTAAAAAGTGGAATCCAAAACGAAAAATGGAAGGAAAATAAAAATCCATGCCACGGATTCCTGTTTACATTTCCGCATCAAGTTTTATTTTTTTCTCCATCCAAACACCCTCTTGAACAAAATTAAGAAAGAGAACAAAAAGCCTGTTGACTAAAATCCCAGTGTCAAGTGAAATCAATTGCGGATATAGCAGAGGTGAAGATGAGAAGAATAACAATCTTTTCCACATCCTATCTTTTAAGATATGAACGGACACAAAGAAATACCCTCTAAATTTAAGGGTTTTCAATCAGTTTTCTTGTTAGCTACATTCAGTTGACTTAATACTGGATTAGATTGTCGATGAAAGAAATAAAATGAAGTTGCCCTAGACATGACTAGGGATGCAGATTTCCTGCCAACTTGGACTGTTGGAATGGCCCAAAGCTAGGTTGGGCCCATTCTTATGTTTATGAGAAATCCTGTCCATCTGTTTCGCCAGCTCATATTAGGACATGAGCCCTAAAGTAAGGCAGGCCCAAAACTCAAAGTGGGCCACACGACAGGAATAAGTGGGGATCACCGTTGAAACATTCATGGGGCCACAGGTGATGGTTCAGGCTAATATTTTTGTCTTCAATTCACCCTAGTGGGAATGACCTTATGGACAATTTGGATGGCATATAAATATTGTAGTGAACCTAGGGAAGGTTTAAACGGCAGGCATTTCATTTCCCACTTTTTCCTGTGGTGTGGCCTACTTGAGTTTTGGATTTGCCTCATTTTTGGGCTCGTGTCCTACCATGAGCTGGCAAGACAGATGAAAGGGGTGGATTTCTCACAATAATCACAGTGGTCCCCACCATGACTAGATCACAAGAATAGCACAATCAAGGGGCAGAATTGAAGGTCCCCAGATGAACAATATCCATCACCGGAATGTTGGCTCCATTGATACAGAGTGCTGGCCTGAACGCAAACGCTGGTAATTGTGGCTCATTGACATATAATAAATTGTAGCTGATAGTAAAGTCGAAGAGTACAGGTTCCATACTTGCAGGACGGATTTATAATTGGTGCGCACAGAGTGGCCCCTTATTTCTCTGATTCACCTCATTTATCTAATGGACCTCACCATGGCGGACGATGCTCTATAAGTCTTTCAATTCAGAAGATACCAACCGTTGGATCCATGGCCTGCAAACGGGCAAGAAAAAGAATACAATGGTCCACATGCAATGTAAAAGGGCCAAGATTTGGGAAGCTAGGATCTTCCAATTTGGCAAATTGATGGTCTGGGGAAAAAATACAATAGCCCTTTATTTTTCAACGGCAAGTCAAAAGATTCATTCAGCCAAGGCTCAAAGAGGCCAAAAGAGGTAAAGACATTCATGATCACATCAACATTACATAAACCATTCCCATGACCCAGCAAAGAATGGAGGGTCATCAAGCCAGGTGTGGGGAAAGGCAATCCTGTCCGCTGCTTGATTCCCTCCATGGCCCACATGACGGGCCGTCCGTCGCTGCAACCTGCTTGCGAAAGGCATGCAGTTGACCAAGTTTTAGCAATCTCTTGGGGTAACCCAAGGGGTTGATCAATGCATTTATAAGAATGAAGGAATCGCCTTCAATAACTGGATTAGGTCTCCCAATGTAACAAGACCAAGCCCCACTTTCAGTGCCAAAGGCCTAGCTTCTTAGGGCCAAAACCCCACCCCTGAAATGCCTTCAATGGAAAATGTTCCTAGGAGGTCAATCTTACTGTAAGTTGTGGTAAGGCTGATCTCTGTGGGCCCCACCATGATGTGCGTTGGACATCTGCCCCATCCAAATGCGAGCTCCCATTTTAGGCCCGTAGCCCAATATTCAGCCCAATCCATGTCTTTTGGCAGGCCACACGACAGTGAGACTGGGCACCCAACCATTAAATTCTTCCTGGTTGTTTGTCGGGCCCACCGGAATGTGGTTCAGACATCTAACCCATCTGTTGTGTGTCCTTCCTGCTTGAGTAATACCACCAAATTTCGGGCTATTCCAAAACTCATGTGGGTCCCATGAAATGATTTTTGCACTGTTTCAATGTAGGGTACTCACCAAATACACAGTTCAGATGTCTGACACAAATCATGGTGGGGCTCACAGTGCTAGACTGTAAGGTCGACTTCATAGGATCATTTCCCTATATAATAATATATTGCTATTTACAATCTCACTCTAACATTACAAGTGCTGCATTTTACATGAATTCACTGACAGACTAGTACGTTGGGTCCCCTCAGAATTGTAAGCATGGTAAACCTTCACAAGAGAAATGGAAAAAAGATGAAGAAGATATACACATACTTTCTATAATTAGGCTAATATATCTTCAGAAACAAATGAGTTTTGGCTGTTGATGGAAGTCCCATATTTGCATAGAAGTTGTTCATAGTTTAGCTGCCTGGATGCTTCGTACACAGCTATGCCAACACTCACAGCGAGATTTAGGCATTCGACATAAGTTTCAGCCATTGGAATTCGAATTGTTCCGCCACCAAATGTTTTGTTGCTGCAGTCAAGCAAAACTTCAGGAGTTAAGTCGGAAGTTTCCGATCCAAAAATGAGCCAATCCCCTCGCTTGTAAGAGAAATCCTGCAGCAACAAAAGGAAACCAGCTTTTGACATTGAAATTCTCCTTTAAAAACATCACAAGTAGGCCTTAAATATCAACAACAGAGTGATTGCATTCAAGCACAGGCTCTTGAAGAAGTTACAAAAGTAATTAACACAACTATGAACAACAGGCAGTTACACAAGAACACAAGAACAACCAATATACAAGAAATGGAATAAACGGTTTCTGTCACATGGATATTAAAGGTATACCTGTCCTGTATCAAGCGCTTCAATGAATATCAGAAGGTCCTCTGCCAGATCTCTACCAGCACTTTCACAACTTCAAGAATGCAGCTGTAATGTTATTGTGATGGGGCAATTTCAGGATTGGGGTAAATGAGCTTGGTCATTAGCAATATAATGGAGGGGATGGGGGTTTCAGGAATGAATGGTGCAGGTAGCAAATGTGTAATCTAGTCAGTTAGGGACACACTGGACATAAAGGATAGAAAACTTGAATGGGGTTGTGTATTTGCAACCAAGTAGGCATTAGCATTTGAAAATAGTAAGTTATCAAATTGGGTAGCAATTTTACTATCCATTAGGTCATCATCATCATCTTATCCTTATCACAAGTAAGTGGATTTGGCTAAACGAAATCCTGTTCTTCCATTCCACTCTATCCAGGACCAGATACCCAGTTAAACCATAGGTCATCTAATCTTTTCTTACTACCTCCCCATCCATGTCCTTTTAGGCATTTCCCTTTCCCTTTTAAAGCCGTCAACTTGAACCAACTCGTTCCAAACTGGTGTGTTTCTTGGTCGTCATTGCACATTACCACAAACACCTTCCCTCATCTTATTACCTATTGGTGCTACTCCTAAGTTCCCTCAAATGCATTTAGCCATCTTCAAATCAATATTCGAGATAAAGCCACCTAGATGCTTATCACTAAGACGTTTAGTCTGTTGAAGTCATATTTGATACACCACACTTTGAATAAGCTGGAGTAAATGGTTGTTTGACATGGTATCAAACGGAAGGTCCTATGTTCGAATCTTGAGAAGCAAATATGCCTCGCTAAAATATATTCTCTCACGGGGGACCTATCCTCAAGCCTATTTATGGTGTGATGCGTGAGGAGTTCCCAGCACGTGTGGGGGGTATTGAAGTCATGAAATCCCTTGATATCATTGATCCATGCTTTTGAAAATGGTTGTTTGACATAGTCTTCCGTTGATATTAAAATTCTAGACAAAGGCAACCATATACCTATCCTCAAGGCATTCAGCCCTCTTTCCATGTGAAAAGTCTAGGAAAAGGCGCCTAGATGCGAATCCTAAAGGCATTTAGCTTTATTTTCTAATCATAACTCTAGGTAAAGGCACCTAGACAGCATTCTTGAGATGTGCAGGCTTCTTTTCATTTTAAAATTCTAGATAAAGGCACCTAAATGCCTATCCTTATGGTATTTCTCTGACATTTCATGTTAAAACTTTGAAAGGCCAACTAAATGTCTATCCTAAAACCATTTCGTCCTATTTTAAAATTGAAACTCCGATTAATGGCGTTTAAAAGTGTTCCTTAAGATGTGTAGCCTTTTTTTTCATGTTAAATTTTTTTTTTTTAAGAGGATCATGCCAACTTTATTAAATCTAGATATCCTTGACCAAAGCAACATGAATCAAAAGAAGCTACAATAAGGATACGGCGGGCTTGTGACACAAGGACCAAAAGAACATATCCAATTTTGCCCTCCTGAGCACCTCATCAGGAGACTGAAGACGAACACGACTCATTCTGCTCAGCCCAAATCAACCAAATACCAGCTAGAAGCACTAATCTCCATAGAAGAGAGGATCTCCTTTGGGTAAGCTGCGATGGCTCTTAAAAAAAATCTACTGCAGTGTCGTTGAAGAGGATAGAAAAACAAGCTGAAGAGATGCATGATCTTATCCAGCTTCTCCATCTAAAGTTAAAGCCCATTCTACCTAACATGTAGTCAAGAAAATTTGACATAGTCAAAAGCGTTCTCTATGCAGCTTTGAATGGGAAACCATACCCGCCCTTTTTCTTAATATCGTCAATCAGCTTGTGCATGATAAAAGGACTGTCGAAAATAATAAAAATATCCTAAGAAAGCACTTTGCGACAGGGAAAAGATTTGGTTCATTTAGGTGCCAGGCACTTTGCCCAGGATAGGCATTTAGGTGCTCTCACATGGATTGTTAACTTGACAACTACGCAAAATGACTCAAGTATAGCCATTAATATGCCTTGCCAGGATTTTAACTCAAAAAATGGCGGGGGGAATCCACAAAAAAAGACATTTAGGTGCCATCATCGAGATTATTAACTGGAAAAGTGGTCAAAATGCCTCATTGATAGGCATTTAGAAGCTGCTACTAACATTATTAATTTGAAAAGTGGACAAATGCTTCAAGGATGGGCATTTAAAAGCTATTATTAACATTTTAAACTTCAAAAGTGGGTCAAATGCCTCGAGGACAGCCATTTAGGTGCCTAAACTTGCATTTTTAACGTGAGCATTTAGGTGCCTTTACCTACATTTTTAACTTATAAAGCGGGCAAAACGCCTCAAGGATAGGCATTTAGGTGTCCTCATTTGGATTTTTAACATGAAAAGTGGATAATATGCCTCATGGATAGGCAATTAGGTGCACTAACTTGGATATTGAACTTGGAAAGTTCAATGAAATGACTCAAGGAAGAGCATTTACGTGCCCTTACATGGATTTTTAGCTTTGAAGGTGGCCCAAATGCCAAAAGGAGAGGCATTAAGGTTCCAAGGTGGCCCAAATGCCAAAAGGAGAGGCATTAAGGTTCCCCTACCATGATTATTAGGTCAAAAAGTGATCATAATGCTTCAAGGATGAGCATTTAGATGCCCTTACCAAGATTTTTTACTTGAAAAGTGGGCTAATTGACTCAAGAAGGCATTTAGGTGCATAAACTTGGATTGTTTTGGGCAAAATAACTCAAGGATGGACATTTAGGTGCCCTTTAATGGATTTTCAGCTTTAAAGGTGGCCCAGATGCCAAAACAAGAGGTATTTAAGGTACCCTTTCTGCCTTGCCTTGATTATTAGGTCGAAGGGTGAGCATAATGCTTCAAGGATAGGCATTTAGATGCCCTTACTGAGAATTTTTACTTGAAAAGTGGGCCAATTGACTCAAGAATAGGCATTTAGGTGCCAAAACTTGGATCGTTTTAGGCAAAATAACTCAAGGATGGGCATTTAAGCGCCCTTCCATGAATTTTTAAATTTAAAGGTGATCAAAATGCCTGAGTTAAAGGCATTTAGGTGCCCTTACCAGGAGTTTTTGCTTGAGAAGTGGGCAAAATGCCTCAAGGATAGGCATTTACGTGGCAATATATGGATTTTTAACTTGAAAAGTGGGCAGGCTGCCTCAAGCACAGGCATTTATGTGTCCTTAACTTGAAAAATGCCTCATGGATAGGCATTTAGGTGTCTTTCCCTGGATTTTTGCCTTAAATAGTGGAAAGGATGCCTCAAGGATGGGCATTTAGGTGCCCTAATCCAGGTTTTTACCTTGAAAGTGTTAAAGGGCCTTAAGAATGGACATTTTTTGTGCACTTGCCATGATTTTTAGCTTAAAAAGTAGGAAAATGCCTCGAGGACAGGTATTTATGTGTCCTTTCTTTTAATTTTTAGCTAGCAAAATTCCTTAAGGATAGGCATTTTAGTGCCCTCACCTTATTTTTAGTTTGGAAAGTAGGGAATGTGCCTCAAGGGTAGGCATTTAGGTGCCCACATGAGAATTTTTAGCTTAAAAAGTGAGTGAATCTCATGGAATGGCATTTAGGTTGCATTACCGAAACTTCTAACTTGACAAGTTGGCAAAAATGGCATTTAGGTTGCATCACCGAAACTTCTAACTTGACAAGTTGGCAAAATTGCCTCAAAGATAGGGATCTAGATGTTTCTACGAGATTTTCAAATATAAAAGTGAGAAAATTGCCTCAAGCATAGGCATTAAGAGCTCATACTAATATTTTTAATATGAAAAGTGGGCAAAATGCCTCAAAGATTGGCATATGGGTGCTCTTACTAAGATTTTTAACTTTAAACATGGGCAAAATGCCTCAAGCATAGAATTTAGGTCCCCATACCGAGATTTTAAACTTAAGAATTAGTAGAATGCCTCAAGGATAAGCATTTAAGTGGCTTACCTGGAATTTTTAACTTGAAAAGTGAGCAAAATGCCTCAAGTATAGGCATTTAGGTGCCCTACCTGGATTTTTAGCCTGAAAAGTGAGCAAAATGCGTTAAGGATATGAATTTAGGTACCCTTGACCTGAATTTTAGCAAGAAAAGTGGGAAAAAGGCATCATGGATAAGCATTTAGGTTCCCTTATTGAGATTTTGAACTTGAAAAGTGGGCAAAATGCATCAAAGATAGGCATTTAGGTGCCCTTATGGCCTTACCTGGATTTTTAACTGGAAAAGTGAGCAAAGTGCCTCATGGATGTGCATTTAGGCACCCTTACCTGAATTTTTAATTACAAAAGTAGGCAAAATGCCTCAAGGATAAGCTTTCACATTCCCCTAGTGAGATTTTTTAACTGGAAAAGTGGGCAAATGCCTCAAGAATTAGAATAGGCATTTTGGTGCTCTTATTTGGATTTTTAGCTTGAAATGTGGACACATTGCCTCACGAATAGGCATTTTTGTACCCTTGATTGGATTTTTAGCTTAAAAGTGGGCAAAATGCCTCAGGGATAGGCATTTAGGTGCCCTTACCAGGAGTTTTTGCTTGAAAAGAGGGCAAAATGCCTCAAGGATAGGCATTTAGTTGCCCTTATCCGGAGTTTTAGCTTAAAAAGCAGGCAAACTATCTCTTAGATGGGTATTTAGGTGTGCCAACCCAGGTTTTCAACTGCAAGAACAAATTATAATAGTTTGTTTCAATTTGAGACATAAATAGAGACAAGAGTTATCACAACTGGCTTAGCCGGCTAATGGGAAGGATCTACCTAATTGTGGGCTCCTTCAAATTAAGCACATGAATTGCAAATAAAGTAGAAACAATAACCAGAATTTTCATTCATTTTCAAGATGCCTTGATATTACTCATGTCAGGCCCTTAAATAAGCTTTAAGACATACAAATAAGAAAGATTCTTAATGTCATTAAGAACTAATAACTTATTGCAAAAATAGAAAAGTGAATAAGAAAAGTGCTTAATGGATAAGAGAGATCTAATGAGATTTCATTGCATGGCTAGATGATTGATTTTGCATAGCTAACTGCCTAATCAGGAGGATTGGGCCTCCTTAATGATGGGCTTGGGCTTGGGCTTGGCCCATGGATTTTGGGCCCAAATTAGACTGCATCACCAACATAGAAGTATTGGAAAAACCATGTAAGCAAAACAATTCATAAATTCGTTGGATCATTTTATACATATGTCGTATCATTGTTCTCATCAAGAATTAAAGATATCTGCAATTGTCTTTTTCATCACAAATACCCGTTTGGTTCCACATCCCTATACTGCAATAATGAACTACAGGCATTTTGCATACACCTAATATTTACTTGTCCCGCATTTGTACCTCCATATCAGAATAGGACTTTAGTCCTACACAGCAAGAGACTGATCGAGAGGATAAGAACTCACCGAATGAACTGTCATTCCTCTCTTTGTAAATGCCAACAACCGTTTTTCCCCACCCTGCATGAACAGATCAAAGAAATATAAAGTTGCTGAGAGTATGAACTCCATCCTTTAACATCAATTACATACCTGTCTTCCGAAATACTCTTTGAATGCTGTCCAAGAGTTGTGAACTTTAACAACTACATATCTAGTTTTAGTTGGTTAATTATAGAGAAAATATTGCTATTGAAAATCCAAAATAAACAGCCAATTGAAGAAGAAGAAGAAGGAGAAGAGTGGATGCAGAAATTCTTATCGCAAAGGATTAGAAACTAATGCACAAGGACTAGACAGCAGCACATGTTACTACTATTTACCCAAGTTACAACAAATCATCTACCACATGCATGGCACACATATTCATCAATACAGGCCTTCTAAATCTTGGGCCCCATGGACCCCACAATTCACACTGATCAGATGATCCTAACCTTTCCTATCAAATGGATGGTTAAAGAAGGGAGATGGTCAGAAATAAGATGGTTACGATTGTGCTATCGATCAAACTTCAGGCTTTGATTGATCGGCAGATGGATTGGATTGATGTACATGTATCATGTATGTCATTTATATGGCTGCTGCATTGCTACAGTTTCCTGACTAAATTTTTGGAAACACATGCTGCACTCCATCCCACCGCACAAATTATATACTAAACTTCTCCAGCAAGATTTTTTTTTTTTTCCGAAAGGCTTCTCTGGCATGAAATATTGAGTTTATTGGTTCCAAATAAAGGAAGAGGACTCCAAATATATGAAAATTGCAATGTACTTCTCACCCAGTAAGCATGAAGAGTAAATTGCAAAAGAACCCATAAAAGGATGGGACAAAAATATCGACCAATGTAGAACAGAAGTTCCCATAAAGATCATGAACCTCAATTACTGTGGAAACCTTCTCACAAATCCAAGATCAGAGTACTGCTATGCGGGCACGCACATACACAGAAACAGGCAAACAGAATATCAAGAGCTCCAAAAAGGATACGGCCAATAATGCAATCCAATCCCTGCACGCTTCAGTTTCGCATCGTCCACCTGAAATCCTAATGGCTGAGAGGAGTCCAAATGTTAGCATAATTAGAAAAGTAAAAACAAAATAAGTGTGAGATACTATGCACTAACAAATTGAATTAAAATATTCATCTAATGAGTGGGAATGACTAAATTGTATTTTCCTTGGCATTCATATTAAAGATTTGAGGGTTTGGGCTCCAAAATGCAATTACGCTACTTTCAAGTCGGAAATGAAAGAAACTTGATTTGATGGCTTTTTCCTCATTATGAAGACTAGGAAACATTAAGTTTGGTGATTTCCTTCCATTAAATTGAAAGTTTGAAGTTCTATTCCTTGTGCATTAAAAAATGGACTGAATGAAGTTGAAAGCACAATGAAGTGCGGCCAAGATTGGGATGAAAGGGAACAGCAAGGACTAAAAGTACCTCAATGAGATGCAGGCGAACAGCAGACGCTGCACATGTTCTAGCAACACATCCTGCGGTTCCAGGAATCTGCCAAGGACAACATAAATCTTAGTGTCTGCCCACCATAAATTGAGGTTGCCTGAAACCCAACATTGAAAATTTACATCACGTGATTCTTGCATGAAACAATTAACAAAAGTGACAATGCACCACTCCTTTTGTGCGCATTCGTCTGCACTGTTGAATTGAATTGCAATTGTCACACTAATGAAGTGTAAATAAACAGATTGTAATTTCGTTCCTTAGCATTCATTATGAATACTGAAAAACATCATTGACTGTTTTCATTTCCTCTTGATTAAACTGAATGTTTGCAGTGCATATTACTTGTGCATCAACCTCAAGAATGTTGGAGGATAAAGCCACTTTCCAATACCACAGGCTGTCTAATAATGGCAAGAAACTCAATATGCCAGTCCTCTTATTGCATCTCAGATTTTGTTTTCTCAACATAAATATCCCTTGTTTGTCGTTCATTGCCATTGGGACTTGGAACAGGTCAGCAGTTTCTAGTTAATAGAAGTCCGAAGTGCACAGCTGATAGGAGGAATTACAGGGTCCTGATGCATCAGGACATGTATAAGGTACAGGGGAACCCAGATTGTGTAAGTGAGGTACCATGTTCCAGGGACCCAGACCACTGACCTGATGAGTCCCAACATGGATGGGGGATGACCCAAAAAATTCCCAGAATGGAAGATCCTAACCCTTCAATCACAGGCCACCAGATAGATAAGAAAAGTACAGGAATTGCCCAGAAAAAAAAAAAAGAAAAAAGAAGACCGATCACTTACAAGGCAGAACATGGTCTAACAAGATCCCATAAGATATACCTGGGGAGAAACTAAAACTACTTGTAGGGGATTCTCATGAGGAACTTCACTGTTAGCTCCTCCAACACCGTTCAACGAGGAGCTTGCATCACCTCTTTGAGCTGTCCAGAGAGGAAAAAAGCAAACATGGCATGGCAAGTCAATATGCATTTTAATCATGAGAAATGCATGTCCACCAAGTAAATTCAAATGAAAATTCACATTCTCTAATGGCTGCATTCTGCCCTTTCGAATACCACTTATATATTTTTAAAAAATGACTACAGGACCAATAAACAAGTGCTCTAGAAATAATTGAACTTTTCAGTACATAGAATTCTGTACAGAACAAAATAATCAAAAGGATGGTGGAACCTCTTGGTTTACAACAAGGCCTTAAAAATTGCATTTGTGCAAATATAACAGCAAATAGGTTTTACCATTGTGTTTAAAGGCAATGGCCCTTGTATTTACTTAGAACCATGTTTGCAGCAACAAATAGTGTTCAAACTATCATTTTTGTGCACCACATTGGCCCCATGGGGAATGCAGCATGTGTAGACATCTGAGCCACTTTTCAGGTTGGGTCCACCAGCTGGATGATCTGGCCAAAATGCAGGTTGTTCAGCATCAGGTAGGCCATGTATGTTTTAGCGCATCAATTATTATGAACTTGTCCTGCCCACCTTTTACATAAACAGCCTGAGCTCTTGACCAAATTATCACATTGTGGGTCCCACCTAGTACACATCTCGACATCCTACATACGTGCCACGTTGCTATGTGAAGAGGCATAATAAGCTTCCATTTTATTGGGGCCTAACTGATGTGCTGTCCAAAAAAATGGTACAAAATAAGTATATAAAATTTGTAGCTAATTAATAGGTAGGCTAATACTCATCAATGTATAAAATTTTCCACATTAATTAACCATGAAAAACATATCGCCAATTGAACAAATTTTTTATTTTTAAATAATTGAAAAAATTAAAAAAATGTAAAAAACTATGACCAATCGATAGATCTGCCCTCACTAACAAACATATCAACTTTGCACATATCCATTCTCAATTTAAACTGAGAAATGGAGAAGATTAGGATTACTCCATTTTCCACTCAAATGTTATTTGTTTTCCCACTGAAAATCCATGTCAATGCATGAGAATCATGCATAAACGTGGATTTGGGGTTTTTGAGACTTTTTCCCAATTATATGTCGATTTTTGCCTATTTCCAGATGTTTTCCTCATATCAGGATATTATCACTGGTATCATTGATACCAAGGAACTTTTATATGAGATTCTTCTCAAAATATCACCAATATCAATAATATTGCAAATGTTGCTGATATTATCAAAAATATCAATGGTATTTAGAAATTTTTAGAATACTGACAGTTTCAGTATAGTTGATCTAGTGTTCCAATAATATCAACGATATTATCAATAATATTAGTGATATGTGGAACAATAAAAATGATAATTGTCAAGCAATATGAAAATTAATTACCATGTCAACTGTTCATTTTTTGGGCCCTACTAGGGATGGGCTTTACGCCAAAAGTTCACACTGGAAGGGTAATCATGGCGACTGATTGGACAATGTTTAAGGATTACTTTTTGGGCGGTTAGGGAAATTTTAAGAAAGAAGAAGAAGTCCAGGCAATGGTCAACATTTAATGGGCACAAGTACTCCAGAGGGGTAGCCAGGATCATTTGACGGTGCGATTACAGGCATATGGTCCATCCACAGTAGAACTCAGTAGATGAACGGCCCGGATCACACAGTTCACATATCACATCGATATTGAGTGCTTGATAAGTAGGATACCAGCATTTGGTGCCAGCATGAAGATTTGGATGGATGATCGCAACCACCCATCTTCTGCGAGCCATTTCAGATGAGATGGGCCATTACCCAAAATTACATTGAAGGGAAGATCCTGAGCATTGATTTGAGAAGTCAAACATGAAATGTTAAAATTGTTATTTTCAACGGCTCCCACTCATCGCTAAATATCAATGACCGTAGTCGTCCATTTAGCGTGATTAGTGGAGCACGGCCCATCCATAATAATGGCCACACGATGAACGGTTCCGATCATCTGTCCATTACCCTTACAGGCTCCCAAAAGCGAGCTGGGAGAGGGTCGCGACTAGGCAAAATCAACACAAAAAAGGGGGGAAATGATATTTGCATCCATCCTTATTGATAGATACACCCTCTTTCCGCAATACAGTAGTGTAAAAGTAGGGTGTATGTATCAATAAGGTGGGTGGAGTAATGTCTGAATTGTCCTTACAGGAGCATTGAGGTGTGAGGGGTCGAGACGAGGAAGAGAGAGAGCGAAGAGATGGTGTTTTCAAGCGTTTGAGAGAAGATCTCTTGCTGATGATATCTGTGAGGGGAAATGGACGGCTGAGATCGCTCGAACAAAGGTGGATAGGCGAGCTTTGAAAACCTGTTCCCGCCATATAAGCCGGTCCTCCCTCCGGCTCTCTGATTTGTGATTCTGTCTCTCCATATCCGTGACGAGGAATGATAGGATCCTCGACCCGATCTGTTGGATCACTCGGGTTTTCTTTCGTAAAAGTGGGGCCATGGTTTAGTTATCCGATCCGTTGGGTTTCAATGTGGTCCTGTGGACGGTCAAATCTTGGCAGATATTCAAGATAAGAAGATCCTGGCCACCAATTTCCGGGCTTTTTCAGTTGAATGCGGATAGTTGCCCTAATTCTTTTCTTGATGGACTACTGTCGTCCACAAATTGAAAGGCTATAACTGTTTCATTGGCAGGATTTTTCATCAGTGGTCCATCCGCTATGTGACCCAATAGTCCGACGGTGTAGATCACTGAACTGTGGGCCCGGCTCTGATGAACTTAAGACCTGCGTAGAGGAATGCTCACATGGACCCGAGGTTTCATGGGATACTGCATCACGTGAACGGTTTAAATTTTAGGCATGAGATCCAAAGGGGGGTGTTTGGCGCATGGTATTGGGAAGGATTAGGTGGGATGGGATTTAAAAAAAACGTAATTATTACACATTGCAGGGATTCTCCCCTGTTACCATGCGATAAGCTTAATTCAGCTATGCTATGTTTGTAACACGTTCGTACATTGAATTGATATACCATCATCATTTAAAACTATTGTGAATAATGCATTTATGTTATATGCAAACCGTTCATCTGTTTTGTAACCTCATTTTATAGCATGAGCCTAAAAATGAGATAGACCCAAAACTTATGTGGCCTTGAAGAAGTTTTCAACTATAGGTATTCAATCCCCACTGTTTTCTACGGTGAGGTCCACTTGAGCTTTAGATCTACCTAATTTTTTGGCCCATGCTTTAAAATGATCTTGAAAAATAGGTGGACAGTGGATATAGCCCACACATCATAGTGAGACCTACACAACTTGCTAACATTGAGTAGAATTGACACGACTAATGTAATTCCATTTAATCTAATTCCAAGCTTTTTCATTCTTCCCATACGTGTATAGAGTGGAATTGGCACGGACCAAATGCAATTTCATCCCACCTAATCCATCTAAGGGCGTGTTTGGGCAGTGGGATTAAAAGAGATTAGGTGAGATAGAATTCATTTGGTCTTGTGCCAATCCCACTCCGTGTTTGGGAAAAATGGAAAAGCTTAGGATTAGACTAGATGGAATTGCATTTGCCTGCGCTTATTTCACTCAAATTTATCAAGTTGTGTAGGTCTTACAATGATGTGTGGGCTATATCTACACCGTCCACCCATTTTTCGATATTATTTTAGAGCATGGCCCAAAAAATCAGGTAAATCTAAAGCTCAAGTGGACCCCACCATAGAAAGCAATGGGGATTGAATACTTATCATTGAAAACTTCTTTAGAGTCACATAAGTTTTGGATCTACCTCATTTTCAGGCCCTTGCCTGGATTAGGTGGTATGGGATTTAAAAAACATAATTATTACCCATGGTAGGGATTGTCCCCTGTTGCCATAGGATAAGATTAATTCCATGCTTTGTTGATAATACAGTGGTACATTGAATGGACATACCTACTATCATTTGAAATTAATGAGAATAAAACACATGTGTTATATCTAAACGGTTCATTTGTTTTGTAACCTCATTTTATGGCATGGGCCTAAAAATGAGGTAGATCCAAAACTTATGTGGCTTCGAAGAAGTTTTCAACGGTAAGTATTCAATCCCCGTTGCTTTCTATGGTGGGTCCACTTGAGCTTTAGATTCACCTGGTTTTTTGGCCCATGCTCTAAAATAATCTCAATAAATGGGTGGACAGTGTGGATATAACCCACACATCATGGTGGGACCTACACAACTTGCTAACATTGAGTGAAATTGGCACGGGACCATGTAATTTCATTTAGGGCCTGTTTGGCCGGACCAATTCCATGGGATTAGGTGGGATGGAATGGATTTTAAGGTAATGATGGTGGTGTCAGTGTTTGTCCCCTGATCCCATGGGTTTGGGATAGCCCATGGATACACCGCATAGTGTTTGGACGGTCACTAACGGATGGGTTTGCATCTCCATTGCTTCTCGTGGTGTGCCCCACTCACTAATGGATATCTGACTCAAAATAGGTTTATGGCTAAATGTATGCTAGTGAAAATGATGGACGGAGTGGATATCTCATTGATATCTCGGTGGGCCCCACATAGCGATGAAAACATGCATCTCGGGACTGGCAGGATCCGGACGGCGTTTACGAGGGAGCTTTGGATGAAAAACATCCCTGCCATCCCAAATAGCAAACGGGATGGGATGGCGCAAGATAACCCTCCTAATCCCACCTAATTCCATTCCTCTTGACTGTCCAAACAGGCCCTTAATGTAATTCCAAGCTTTTCCATTCTTCCCGAACATGGAGTGGCATTGGCACAAGATCAAATGAATCCCATCCCACCTAATCCCACTTGCCCAAATGGGCCGTAAGAAATTCTCTGCACATTCGGGGGTGTAGTCTATGGGACGCGAGCTGCTCTGCTCCCGACAAGTTCGGTAACGGATTGGCTACTCACCTGCCACTAGCCCCGTCGCTGGTGGTTGGTGCTCTGTGGGCTCCACCATGTTGTATGTGTTTCATCCATGTTGTTCATCCATTTTTAAAGATCATTTTATAGCTTTATGTAAAAAATGAGAGGGATATAAATCTTAGGTGGACCACACCAAAGGAAAAAAAATATTGAATAGATATCCACCATTAAAATCCTCCTAAGGCCCATTGTAACGATTATTTGACATCCAATCTGTTTATTAGGCCTAGATGAAGGGAAAAAACAAAGATCAGCTTGATCCAAAACTTTTATGTCCCCCAAAATGTTTTTAATGGTCTACATTCATTCAACATTGTTTCTTATAATGTGGTCCAGTTGAGATTGTGATATACCTCCTTTCTTTTCTCATAGCTTAAAATGATCTAGAAAAATAGATGGACGGCATGGATGAAACACATACATCATGGTGGGGCCCACAGAGCACCGACCATCAGCCATTGGACGGTGGCAGGGGAGTAGCCAATCCGTTTCCAGCAAGTTACTTTAGGCGGAAGCTATATGTGCCCCATTGCGGTCCGTGAGAAATCAACTCCGTCTATCAAAAAAGAGGCAGATCCGTAACAAAGATGGGCCCCTACAGGAAACAATAAAAATAGAAGTGACCACGACATTTAGTGCAGGGTAGCATCATCGGACCTGTAACGCATGATTGCAGCGGAATATGAGGTCCCACCATGGGAGCCAAACAAGGTTAGAAGACCCAACTATAAGTAGAGGGTGACTTCCAATCCTACCGAGTCCAAGTCGACTCAGATGACTTAGGCCAGACACGTTGGGATCTCAAGACTATGAATCCAAATGGACTAGTGGATGGAATTGGCCGTTGCCTTAAGAAAGTAGTCATGCCAGGAAGGCTTTTGTTCCCATGCACCTTTTTTTTTATAAAAAATATTTCATAAGAAGGAAGGCCACATTCAAAAATCAAGTAGCTATCAGACCAGCAGCATGCACAAAAGAATGGTTAGAACAGTGGCCCACGTTCCATTGGCAAAAAGCTCACAAAGGGGTGGATAGACTTGTCTAATTTGTACCGTTTTGGGTCTCATTCACGCCTGTGGTTTAGCTAACCTCAAAAGGAGTTGGCCCAAGGCCTGGCCTAATATGATACTCAACTTGAGCTGGCCCAACATAAGATCTGTCATGATGTGGGACATGGAGCAAGTACGTTCCGATCATCAATAAATCAGAAAAAAAATAAAAGAGAAATCAACAAAAAATTCAACATTGTTAGAATGATTGAAGTCAATTGAGTAGACTGATCGAGTCAATCAATCAATTGACTAACCGATGGAAATTTAGATGATCCTAATCTTACTTTTCTTGGTAATCATAATTTTTATGTCGATAAATATGACTGAAAACTTTTAAAAAAACACCCCGAAAACTCGTCAACATAGAGTGAACAATGTTGGAAGCTCGCCCAAGTAGGTCAAACAAAGGTGGCAAAACTCCTTACAGTCAAAATGGTCATCATTGGTGAAAAAAAGAGAGAATAAAGAGGTAAAAAATAGCTAAGTAACATTCCCTTGTAAGAGAACCACCAATTTAACTCATCTCATATGTTTTTGGGGCCCACCGGATGTCTTATAGCAGATCCAAGCCATTCATATGAAATTATTTTAATTTCATGTCATCTGCCTTAATTTGGAGGTAAAACCCATATCGTTAATGCAAATGTGGACTACTGACAGCTCTATTTTTTAAAATAATAATATTGTCCAATTAAAGTAAACCGATAAAATCACCTACCGGATGACCCAATCGATAATTTAGTGAATTTCACACCTTAGCTCTCAAAATACCCTTCAACTTATAACAAAAGCTACCATCGTATGTGTTGATGCAAAAATCTGGTTGACCCTCTGTAGACCTTCGAGCACCTGCACAAGAAAAAGACAAAGGAGACCCTGGCTAGAGCAGGGGACCCTCCGATGCCAAAGTCAGGCTAGGAATCTGGGTCTTACAGTATTCAGGGAGCTTGGATGAGAAATTTGTGCGTACCTTTTAGATGATGAAAGCTTCCTTTTTATAGCTGCTAGAGCGTTTAATCGTAGGAGGATTCTTCTCCTGATCTCGTTTAATCGTGAGAGGATTCTCCTCCTAGGATCACGGACATCGGGTGGCATCCGTCCGCGATCTTCGTCTGATCCCGCAAGCTTCGGGATCGGGGATCTTATCCCAAAACGTTCGGGACGAAATCCGGTTTCACGCTGTCCTTCGGCTAGTTCTGTTAAGAGGGTCGGCCCGATGCATCCTCGGGTTACTGGTTCTTCGTCTGAGGCGAGTTAACTTTTTTGTCTCGGTTCATAAAGTTATTGACCCTGCCTCGGATCCGACGCGCCGTGCCTCGGATCCGACGTAGTGCTTTCTAAGCCGAGGCACCAGATCCGAGTCTTCGGACTTGGTATTTTTGTCCCCAACAGTAAGCCCCCTTACTCCGTGTGTCTCACGTGACACTCAGGAGTAACGAGTTGTGAGTCGGTTCATGACCTGGTCCGAGGCAATAAGTGCATTTAATGCATCCTGTGCTGTCTTTGATAGGAGACGATTCGGTTTCTGACAACGCATGCGCCGGCAACCGTCAAGTCGCTCATCCTGCCAATAAGGTTTGGACACGTAGCTAGGGCGTTATTGTCGTCAATCAACGTGCGCCACGTGTCGAGCCAGGGAATCGATGCAGGCGTCGAATCATTTCCTCATTAATTACTTCCGGCGTACGGCAATCTTATAAAAGGGTAAGGGCCCCGCATTTCAAACTATTATTGCCGTTCCCGCTTTTCATTTCTTTTGGAGTCTTCGGTCTTTCCTTTCCTTCCCTTCCTCTTTGCCGACTGTCAGCGGCACTCTTCGCCATTTCCGTTTTTCTCCCTCCTTCCGGTGAGTCTCTCCTTCCTTTTTACTTAGTGATAATGGCGACTAGGGGTTCTCAAAGTCCCCAGGAAGGAGTTTCCGGAGATGAAGGCGAAGCGCAACGTTTTGAAACGTTGCGGAATCGCCTTCTTTATTAACGGAGATGGCGAGTTGATGCTAATCTTTGCATTTCTCTCTGAGCGGGTCACCGAAGCTCCGGCAGAGCGCCCTGCTCCTGTTAACCCTTCTCGGGGTGGATCTTCTTTGATAACCCGTCCGGGAAGGCCCAATTGTCCAAGGGGCATGGAGGAAGAAGAGGACGAAGAGGAGGAAGAAGAAGAGATAGTGATGGCTGAGAGAACCTCTAAGTCGGTCCTGCTGATAAGTCGGCGTGCGTCGAGTCCGAGGAAGAAGGATCGGGGGATGACCTAAGCGGGCCGGTTCCTTCGGTTCTAACCGAGGCGGATTTAGACAGATCCGAATCGGGTATCATATCCCCGAACCGGTTATCACTTGTCTCCCTCGTCGAGCATTTCTTAGGATCATCCTCCTCTGGGGCGTCGCGATTTACCAAGTCTCGATGCAATGTGGCTTGCGTACCGCCCCTTCAACCCATTGTCCAGGAGTTTTATCCCGTCGGATTGCACCGGGGCAAATAGTTTCGAATGGGTGGAGGAACTTACTCGGGTGTCGTGATCTGTGTGGTGAGATGGAACAGCCCGCCGTTATCGATCGACGAATTCCTTCATTTATACCAAGTGCGCGTGAATCCAAACTATCCCGGCTTTTACGTCTTCGGCTGCTTGGCGGGCGAGGCGGCTCCCTAATAACTGACCCTCCCACTTCTAACAAACACTGGAGAGAGCGTTGGTTTTGGGCCTGTGGCCGTTGGGAGTCGGCTGAATCCGGGTCCTACGAGGCTCGTGTCCCTCGGTCGTTTCAAAGAGCAGGTGACCTGGCTCTCCTTTCCTGCCCTTCTATTTTTTTTTGTAATATATCTTGAGTCGACGAGCTTGTGCAGGCCTCGGACATCCCCAAGAAGCGGCAAAAGCTCGGTGCCGGTGCTTCGGCCCGGATCAAAGAGTTGAGGAAGCTTGATCCGGCAGATAGGTCCTGGAAGGTGCTTTTACAGCCGGAGCGTCTTCACCTCGCAGGTCTAGACTCGGCCGTCACAGGTAACTGAGAATGTGCCTTTGTGTATCTTCTGAATTTTCCCTGACTTGAAATTCTTTCTTTTCTTTTATTTCAGATTTGCCTGAAGCTCGTCCTCATTTGCGGATTGTTCCCGAGCCAGCCCCCTCTGAGGCAGCCCCCTCCGAGCCAACCCCCTCCGAACCAGTCCCTTCAAAGATGACCGGGGCTCGTCCTCCTCTTAGGATGGTTTCGAAATTGAAGGCTCCTCCGCGATCAGTCCTTCTGTCGGAACCTCGGCCGCCGAAGAGACAGAGGGTAGCGCAAAAGGAGAAGGAGCCTGCGAGGTCTTCTGCTCCTCCTGTCGTCGTAATTCCGGATCCCGATTCGGAAGAGAGGGTGGAAGCGACAGAGGCCGCCACTGGAACCTCAGGCGGCACCTGACTTGGGACATGTTGCCGCGGAAGTCCCGCGGCAGGAGGAAGAGACAAGGGCCGCGTCTTCCAGAGGGGAAGAAGAGACGAGGACCGCATCCTCCAGAGGGGAAGAACCGAGCCAGGAGGGGCCGTCCATCTTGCAAAAGATGGTGTCGGGGATGGTTCCCTGGGCCTTAGCCCATGGGAGCGAAAATGAGTTCGTTAGCCTCTATAACGCTCCTTCGTCCCAAAGCGTGGCCATGCGGCCGGGGTGCTTTTTGAACTTGCCCCTGTGCGGTTAAGGCTCAAAGAGTTATCCTCGGCCCATCGGGTACGGGCTCTTCTCTCGGAAGCCGAAGGGCGACGCGAGAACGCCGAGATACGAGTTGGCCCCGATGGGCGAGGCGGGCCTTGCCGGGAAAGTCGCCGAAGACGCGAAAGCCGAGGCGGCTTCTTCCAAGATAGCCCTTGATGAAGCGAGGGCCGAAGTTGCTCGAATGTCGGCTCTCCTTTCTAGGACTCGAAGAGGAGAACAGGCGAATCCTTGCAGCCCACGCTTCTGTGCAAGTGACTTGGCTCGGGCTAAGCTTGAGGCGGCGGAACTTATTCAACAGCCAACAACAAGACTCAGGAGGCCGAGAAAGCTAGGGATCAAGCCGTCCAAGCATTTCTTGAATCCGAGGAGTTCGAGGATGAGAGGGATCGCTTGTTTCAAAGCGGATTTCTTGAATGTATTAAGGACATAAAGAAATCTTTTCCCGACCTCGATCTCTCGGAAATCGAGGGTGGAGCCTTAGAGTCTGAGAATCCGGATGTTCTGCTTTGAAATCACTGGTGGGGAAGAGGTCGGCATTTGTGAGAATGCCGGGGACCGTTCGTCCAAAGTGGACGATGGCGGGGCTCCTTTTTTTTTTTTTTTTTTTTTTTTTTTTTTTTTTTTTTTTTTTTGACATGTTGTACTCGGATGTGGTTGATGAATGAAAGAAAACACTTAGTTTTATTTGACTCGGCTTTGGTCTTGCTTAGTCCAACGTCTTTACATTGAGCATTGAGCTATGGATAGTAAGTCTTGAGATGTTCAGCGTTCCACGGATGAGGCAGCGATTGCCCGTTTAGATCTTCCAATTGGTATGTTCCTGGCCGGATGGTACCCAAGACAATGTAGGGTCCTTCCCAGTTTGGTCCTAATGTGCCCGACCCAATTTCCTTAGTATTCGGAAATACTTTTCGGAGAACCATATCTCCCATCCGAAATCGTCTGATCTTAATTCGGGCATTGTAGAACCGTGCCACTTGTCGTTCTTGGGGCTTGTACGTAGTCGTGCTATTTCCCTTCGCTCGTCCGGGAGGTCGAGTCGAGTGCGAGGAGTTCTTCGTTTTCATCCTCGTCGAATGAAGTGATTCGGCCGAAGGCGAGCCGATTTCAACGGGAGTGACGGCTTCCGAACCGTAAGCGAGTGAAAAGGAGTTTCTCTGTGGCGGTTCGGCCGTGGTTCGGTGAGGCCCAAGAATTTTCGGGAGCTCTTCCGCCCACGCTCCTTTGGCTCGGTCGAGCTTTGTCCGAAGATCTTTGCTTGACAATCTTATTAACCGCCTCGACTTGCCCATTAGTTTGAGGGTGATGAGGTGAGGAATAGACGTTTCGACGATCTGAGGTTGTTGCACATTTCGCGAAAACTCCTGTTGTCGAATTGTCTTCCATTATCCGTAATAATGGTATGGGGTACTCCGAACCGACAGATAATGTTTTTCCAGACGAACTCGGTAATCTTTACGCTTTCGGTTATTTTGGCTAATGGCTCGGCCTCGGCCCATTTCGTGAAATAATCCACTGCTACCACGGCGAACTTGGTTTGACCTTTTCCCATAGGGAGTGGACCTATGATGTCAATACGCCATTGTGCAAAGGGCCAGGGACCAGTTATTGGTGTTAGCGCTTCGGGGGCTCGTCTCGGGATTGCTGCAAATCGTTGACATTTGTCGCATTTTTGGACGAGCGTGCGAGCGTCGTGTTGAATAGTGGGCCAGTAGTATCCCTGTCGTAAGACCTTGTGGGCGAGAGACCTTCCTCCAGAGTGGTTTCCGCAGATTCCTTCATGGACTTCTCGTAATACATAATTCGCCTCACCGGGTGTGAGGCACCGAAGCAGCGGAGCGTGGTAACCTTTCTTATAGAGGGTATCGTTGAGTATGGTGTAACGGGAGGCTCGGAACTTGAGTCGTCGGGCCTCGGCTCGATCGTCAGGCAGTTCCCCCTTGTCAAGGTATTGGCGGATTGGATCCATCCAGGAGGGTTCCGAGTCGATAGCATGGACGGTCATAATAATTGATTCATTTATGCTTGGTTTATCGACGTATTCGACGGGGACGGACCTGGGTATGTCATCTTCATTGGCAGAGGCGAGCTTCGCCAGTGGTCGGCTTTGCCATTTTCCGTACGAGGGATCCGAGTGACGACAGAGTTGAAATCCGTTGATAAGTTCTTTTGCTTTCTCCATGTACGCTCTCAATTGGTCTTTCCGTGTCTGGTATATGCCGGTCACTTGATTAACGACCAACTGAGAATCGCTGAACACACTTAAATGCGTGACTCCCATGCTAGCTGCGAGTCGGAGACCGAGCAACAATACTTCATATTCCGCTGTATTGTTCGAGGCTTGGAATCCAAGTCGCAAGGCATATTGTATGTAAGTATGATCGGGGGTTTCTAGTACAATCCCAGCCCCACTTGCCTTCGAGTTGGAAGAGCCGTCGACAAATAGTTTCCAGGGAATTGGGCAGGGTAGGGGCGGCGTAGCGGCCGCTGCTGGGGCGATGACATCTGTCGGCATATCGTCGACTGGGAGATCATTTGGTGGGGTTCCATCGACAATAAAATCAGCAACAGCTTGCCCTTTGATTGCCGCCTTCGGCTTGTACTGAATATCAAACTCACTCAGCTCGATAACCCATTTCGTGAGTCGACCGGAAGCTTCTGGTTTCTGCAAAACTTGGCGAAGAGGTATATCGGTCATCACGATTATAGTATGGGCATGGAAATACGGCATGAGTCGGCGAGAGGAAGTTATTAGTGCCAAGGCTACTTTTTCCAAGTTTGGGTATCTTGTTTTGCTGGCAACAATGCTTTGCTAACGTAATATACCCAAGTAATTTGCTTTCCTTCGGATTCTCGTATCAAAGCCGAGCTAACTGCTGCGTCGGATACTGCTAGATACAGCAGCAGGGATTCGCCTGACTCCGGTTTTGATAAGAGAGGCGGAGAACCGAGATATGATTTTAATTGTTGAAATGCCGCTTCGCATTCTTAGTCCATCTCATTGTTTGTTGTCCTTTCAACTGCTTGAAGAAAGGGAGACACTTATCCGTGGCTCTGGACAGGAACCGATTAAGTGCCGCGACCCTTCTGTCAGCCTTTGGATGTCCTTAATGGTTTTAGGGGATTCCATTTCGACCAAAGCCTTTATCTTCTCAGGGTTTGCTTCTATTCCTCATTGACTAACCAAGAAACCGAGGAACTTTAGGAGCTCACCCCGAAAGCACATTTATTCGGATTTAACTTCATCCGATACTTCCGTAGGATGAGAAACATTTCTTCCAGATCATTTACATGATCCGTCGCGTGTATACTTTTGACAAGCATGTCGTCGATGTATACTTCCATGGTTCGACCTATAAGCCGAGCAAAGATTTTGTTAACTAATCTTTGATAAGTTGCACCAAGCATTCTTCAAACCAAATGGCATCACTCGGTAATAATAAAGACCTTTGTCGGTGACAAAGGTAGTTTTTGATTTATCATTTTGATGCATTACAATTTGATTATATCCAGAATACGCATCCATGAAGCTCGAAGCTCATGTCCTACCGTACTTATCTACTAGTGATCTATCCTCGGAGCGGAAAGCTATCCTTTGGGTGAGCTTTATTTAGGTCGGTATAGTCGACAGACTCGCCACTTCCGTTGGACTTTTTTTAAAGCCACGACATTCGCGACCCATTCAGGATAGTGTATTTCTTCTATGAAATTGGCTGACGGAGTTTGTCGACTTCTTCTTCAATGACGGCATATCGTTCGGGGCCGAGCGGTCGTCGCTTCGTCGGATCGGTCGAAATGACGGGTCGACGTGGAGTCGGTGGGTCATCACCGATGGGTCAATCCCAAGCATATCGTCATGGCACCGGGCGAATACATCGGCGTACCTACGGAGCGAGGCTATCGCTTGTCTTTCAAGGGGACTGTAGAGACGAGCCAATTCATCTTGTCTTTGATGCATCCGTCTCGACCAAGGGGACTGGGATGAGGTCTTCGACCATTTGTCCTCGTTCATGACTCTCGCCCGAGGGTCCAACGATTCAATCGTTGAGACGTCGATTGGATTTTTGTGGTGCCGATCCTTTCACGGCTATCATGTAACAACGCCTTGCATCTTGCCGATCTCCTTTGACAACTCCTACTCCCACTGGGTGAGAATTTTAATGAGAGATGGTATGTGGATACCACGGCACGAAGGAGACTCGAGAGGGTCGGCCGAGTATGGCGTTGTATGCGAAGGTTGATCGACGACCAAGAAATCCACCATCATCGTCTTCGATGTGGGCTCTTGGCAGTGAGTGGCAGCAGACAATTCTTCAGGCAATACTTGTCCCCCGGAAAACCCGATTAGCGGGGTCCGAACTGGACGTAACATAGATCGTTCGATTCCCATTTTATTGAACGCCTGAGTAAATAACACGTCAGCAGATGACCCCGTATCAACGAGTATCCGGAACACTTTCCGATTGGCGATAGTCGAGTGATAATCAGTGCGTCATCGTGGGGGTGATAGATACCTCGGGCGTCTTCCTCTCGTGAACGAAAGACAATATTTTTCCTTTTCTTCTCTTTCGTGGCCGCCCTATAACCATAAGCTCGGCATCTGGCTGACTAAGTTTTCTTGCATGGTTCTTTCTGGCATTGTTTGAGTCGCCCCCACCTCGCGGACCACCGATAATTGTCCGGATTTCTTCCATCGGCTGATTCTCGGTCGGGCGTCCCTCAGTTTCCGCAACTTTAACCACATGCTCTTTGAGTCGGCCGTCCTTTATGAGTCGCTCGATTTCTTCTTTTAGATGACGGCAATCACTCGTGTTATGCCCATGATCACGATGATAGTGATGTGATTTATCCTTATCCGCCGATTAGGATTGCCTTTGAGCTTATTGGGCCGGTGAACGAAACCTTCGCTTTTGATTTCCATCAATACCGCTCCCGAGTTTTGTTCGGGGGTATATGTGGGAAAACTGCGATCTGGTCGTTTTCCTGATCTTCGCTCATTATGCGCTTGATCATCCTTGCGTTTCTTTCCCCGGTCGAGTCGGCTTCCTTTTGACCAACTCTTTGACCGAGGTTTTAGTTTCACGCAGGATTCGCGTTTCTTCGGCGTTGGCATACTTATCCGACCGTGCCATAAACTCTGCTCAGAGTATCGGGCGGAGTTTTGTCTAAAGATGCCAGAATGGCTTATCTTTAACTCCTTGCATGAGTGCATTGAGAGCCGTTTCTTCCGAATGTTTAGAACTGAAGGGACTCGAAATTGAAGCGCTTTATGTAATCTTTCGGACTCTCCTCGCTTGAACTATGTTGTTCGGATGTGCGGGGGGCTTCAATTTCTTTTTCCCGCCGATGAAGTTCGTAAGGAAGGCGTCGCTCACTCGCCGAATGAACTAATGGACTTTGGTTTCAATTGTTTGAACCACGGACCAGCTACATCGGTCAATGTAAGAGAAAAGGCCCGACACATCACCGCATCCAGGCGTCATGGAGCTCCATATATGTTCGAAGCATTCGATATGCTCCGTTGGGTCGGTTTTGCGGTGAAGGAGTGATTTGAGGTAACCGAAACCTCTCGCAACCGAGCCGCCATTAGAGTCCACAAAGGGGACGCCTTTGCCTCGTATCTGGTTGGATGCATATTTCGACTATGCTTCATATCCGCCATTTCTTTCGCCATTTCTTCCCGCACTTCTCTTTTAAAGTTTTGAATATCGGCTTTCCACGGTTCACTACTTTCTGCCGTGCCTTCTTCGGGAGGTCGGATGCGCCTTCTTCGTTCTATCTCGCGCCGAAGGTCGGTTGGGGGCAGAGATGCATTGGCAGCTGGCTGGAGTTGGCTCGGCCGGTTCGAGGGATGCCTTGGTGTTGGCTCGGCGAAAAGAGTGTGGTGCGAAAGTTGAGGATCAGCCGCTGCAGTCGGTACGTGTGCCGTTTCTCCTTGAGGAGGCGGGAGTGGCTGCATTTGCCGCTGATACATTCGTTCTAACATCTGCTTCATCATATTCATATCAGATCGGATTTCTTGGACCTCCTGATCCAACCGCCCATCGTTCCGACCTCGGTGATTGTTGCTCGTTCAGTCGCTCCTCGTTGGCGGTTGTGGTGGGTTTTGGGATGCGGAGACCGCGGCCCGGACTGTTGGCCCGTAGCCGCGATCTCATTTAGATCTTCTTCTGGGACCGTCCTTCTAGTCATCACCATGGGATGCAACAAAGGAATATGGGATGGCTTTCTTGTACGGTTCCCACAGACGGCGCCAAACTGTTGATGCAAAAATCTGGTTGACCCTCTGTAGACCTTCGAGCACCTGCACAAGAAAAAGACAAAGGAGACCCTGGCTAGAGCAGGGGACCCTCCGATGCCAAAGTCAGGCTAGGAATCTGGGTCTTACAGTATTCAGGGAGCTTGGATGAGAAATTTGTGCGTACCTTTTAGATGATGAAAGCTTCCTTTTTATAGCTGCTAGAGCGTTTAATCGTAGGAGGATTCTTCTCCTGATCTCGTTTAATCGTGAGAGGATTCTCCTCCTAGGATCACGGACATCGGGTGGCATCCGTCCGCGATCTTCGTCTGATCCCGCAAGCTTCGGGATCGGGGATCTTATCCCAAAACGTTCGGGACGAAATCCGGTTTCACGCTGTCCTTCGGCTAGTTCTGTTAAGAGGGTTGGCCCGATGCATCCTCGGGTTACTGGTTCTTCGTCTGAGGCGAGTTAACTTTTTTGTCTCGGTTCATAAAGTTATTGACCCTGCCTCGGATCCGACGCGCCGTGCCTCGGATCCGACGTAGTGCTTTCTAAGCCGAGGCACCAGATCCGAGTCTTCGGACTTGGTATTTTTGTCCCCAACAGTATGCATGAACGGCGATCACAGGACCATTTTCGTTTGGAAAAAGTTTAAAATAGCCATAGGACTAAAAAACATATTACTAAAAATTACGGTGTACATCATAATTATGAAGGTTATTTTAATTAATTCCCCGCAACTCACCCAAGACGTGCATCCTTATTGTGAGGCCCAACTTGATTAATTTATTTTATATCCCTACTGTCCATCCGTTTTTCCCAATCATTTTGGGTAACGACCACAAAAATGAAAAAGATCCGAAATCCAGGTGGACCATACTTTAGGAAACAGTGGTGATTGAACCCTCTGCCGTTAAAAACTCTCTGCCATTAAAATCTTATTGTGTATAACTTTAATGTTTTCGTAGTATCTATTTTCCATCCAATCCGTTGATAAGGTCACGTAACCCTAAATGAAGGGTAAAAACAAACCTTATCTGGATCAAAAATTTATGTGGCCCATTAATGGTCAATCACCACTGTTTCCTATGGTATAGTCCACTTGACAATTGGATCTGCTTCATTTTTTATATAACACATTAAAATGATCTGAAAAAAAGTATGGACGGTGTGGATACAGAATATATAAATCAAGGTGGTCCCACGGTAAGGGCTGCACCGTCCTGGGTGAGGCCGGGGTCTCACCTGATCCGCTCCCGCTGTCCAAAGCTTCCCACGTCTTCATATATCCTCCGCCCTATTTTTCAAAGGAATCAGCGTTCCTGGAGGAGTTGAAATATATGCGATTGCGGATATATATAAATTCTCTATCCCAGAGGAAAGAAGAAGATCCAAGACCTGGTTATTCTCAACCCTTCTATAGCAGAGGTATGAGCAATCCTCCCACCTAAAATCTCCTCGATCGCATGCATTCCTGTCGAGCTAGGGTTTCTTGTAGGGTTCGCTTGTCTAGATTCACTTCATCTAGTTGGGATGGGCAGGATTCCAGAGATTGTTAGGGTTCCCCGAAAACATGAGAAATTTCGTCACCTAGGGTTTCAGGATTTCTCTGTCTTCTTTTGATCTGAAGCGGCTTTTGATTTCGATATTTCTTCGATTTTTTTTTCTTCCAATTTTGCAAGGAATCGTTTTTTAGTCCAGGTTTGGACACTCTAGTAGATTGGATTGCAATAATTCATTTCGATGAGGCAGGAATGATGGGTGCGGGCCACATAGTGGCTAACCTCATTCGTGGTAATTTCTCAGCCTGAAAATTTATTGGTAGATTTTCAAATTTTAAAGTTTTTCTCGGGATATATCGGAAAAACATCGCCAAAAATAAAAACATCTAAAGATATTTATTGTGATTAATGAATAAATTCAAATTTGCGATATTTAAAATCTGCTGGGATTTTGAAAATTTCACGATAACACTGCGATAATATCATTCAGTTATTTTTCATGGTGTTATCATAAGATTTTCAAAATCTCAGCTGTATTTGTCACACTGGCAGGCAACCCTACAGTGTTCATTAGGAGGGACTTGCAAATGACTTTGCAGTTCCTTTGGTTCCAACTCAAAGTGCATGGAACTGCAATTAGAGGTGCAGCTGTCATCTTGAATAAATAACAATGTTCGCCACCCTTGCGTTGGTCATTTCTTCTATATTGAATTGGATTATTGCAATTTGGTTTGATCGAGCATTTGGATCTTGAAGTGTTTCGCATTCCTGCTGATGTCCATGGACAGTGGGAGATGGGTCTACGCATAATAATCAGCATGCATTATTTAGACCCCATCAACCCCCTCAAAATAGTTACGATATTGATTTCGTTTTACGAAGATTCCCTTTCTTTTTTCATGTGTATTGTTATTCGGGATAGAATGACAGCCTCAAATCTTATCTTTTAGTTCTCAAGCAATCTTGATACTTTGTTCTTTTCCCCGTCTGTCAATGAAACCGAAAATTTTCTTTTTTGGGTTTAGAAGCATAGATTTATTTATTTATTATTATTATTATTATTATTTTGGTGAAATGAAAAACTAGAAAGTATGTCTAATTTGCAAGTTAGGGGTCATTTGGCACCATGGATTTGGGGGGATTTCAAATCCCCTGGTTGTTTGGCACCATTAAGTAAATGGGGGTTTCAAATCCACGGTGAGAGCTTGGATTACATCTAAAATCCTTCCAAGAGTTGCATGTGTAATATGTGTCACTAGAATATTAAACTATTGGGCACAGGACCCACTTATGATATCCCAAAACAACTAGATTATCAATTGCATCACTATAATTACTTTAATATGATGATCAGTGCCGTCCAAACATTGTCCATTTAAATCAATGGTTAAAAATCGTTGGTTAGTCACTTGGACATGATCTTGTGCTTGTGGCCCATCGAAGACTTGGAATTTCATCATTTTCGGGAGAAGTATATATTTCAGCGGGCTTATTACAACCATTGTGTCAAACATTGCATATGTTCACTAATTAGAGATATTAAAGTTGATTTAGTAATTAAATTCAAACTCATGTAAATATTCCATACATAGCTACTTTTGCATTAAAGTTGATTTCCAATCCAAGGTGCCAAACACAATAGGAGGATTTTAAATCCAGAGGGTTTCAAATCCAGGGGGTTCCAAATCCACGCTCCCAAACGGCTCCTTAAACTAATCTGCCTATTCATTAAGATCCATGCTCAGAATCTCAGTTATCTTAGTCATGATACAGAAAAAAAACAATGGATGGTAATTTTGTTGCCTTTTTTTTTTTCCCTAAAAAAATCTCCGCTGAGAAAAGATGGGAGATCATTTGATGGTTCGAGCATTTTTCAAATGTGCTTTATTGTTTTACCTCGTCATTGTAACTTCATTATATTATATCATATCATATTATGGATATAACCAAAAAGGAAAAAAAGAAAAAAAAATCATGTGTTTCCTTGGAATCATTATTTTAAAAAAATCAGGCAGTGAGAGGTGATCTCTGCAGTGGTTCTAGGATTAATCAATTGCAGAGCATCACTGTTTGTCTTGCAAGTAATGGTTACATTGGAAAATCTTTCTATGATGAACAATCATCCAGCTGTGCATTCAACATGTTGTATTGATAAATAAAACCAAGTGAATCATTAGAAAAAAATCATATGTCCACTTGTATTTTTAATGTTTTGCCAGGGTTTTGGGCAACAAATGTCTGCTGGATGTTTTTATCCATCTACCTTTCTTATCATATTTCTTTTATTTCTTTTATTTTCTCTTCTTCTTCTTCTTCTTCTTCTTCTTCTTCTTTTTTAAACGCTTGATTGGTGAGAAAACAATTTTCAGTTTTGGCTTTTCTACGTCAGTGTTTTAATTAGCGATAGTGTGTTTGTGTTGTGTAGCGCTCAACCCTCCGTAGCGAGTAGCGTAAATAGCGTAGCATGTTGTGTAAGCTATATGATACTTCTATTTTTATATTTAAAAATAGAAAATATCATAAATAGTAAAGAAAAAAATATAAAAATGCCTAAAAGATGTTTCTTTCATTCAAGTATAAGCATGTTTAAACAAGTTATTAATTATCATTTATCAAAAGCCAATCAACATATATCAACCAAATCAAATAATTATCACATCAACAACTTTTTAAGCAAACTACTTTAATTAATAATGTCTTATTGAAACCACAAGTCACAAGTATGAAAAGAAATAAAAATCCTAAAGGTTAAAAGTATTAAATACAAAACAAGTGTCACATTCCTCAACATTAGGTACAAAGAAAACATATAATAATAAATAAATAAATACATTGTAGCGTACGCTACAGGGGATTTACACTATTTTGCTACGCTACGTAGCGCTCCGGCTACACTATGATACGAGTGCTATTTGAAACACTGATCCATGTTACATTATGTAAACTGGTTCCTAAAGTCATTCACACCTTGAGTTTTTCCAGCTGGAGTTGCATGTTTTTAGTAAGCACTTTTTTTTTCCCCAGCTTTTTTTGACACAGAATCAGGGATCTATTTGTTGCTATTTCTTACTACTTAAATGCAGTTATTTGTTAAAAAATGGCATATTTCATGTGTATGCTTGTAATCTTGTGCGTTTCATTACCATAATGGTTGCATGCTAGTCCTTTTCTGATTTGAAGCTTAAGGAATGCAGCCAGTTTCCTGATAAAAGGGATCAGCTTATGCGCTTTCCATTACAAGGAGTTATTGTTCAGAAAGGCAGCTTGGCAAAACAGAGGATTTTAGTGAAGGGCTCTTAGCGACACGTGTTAACTTCCGGGCCTGTAAATTGGTCACCGATGGACAAACGAAGTGGTTCTAGTCTTTTTGTTAATGATGGGTCCTTTATGGAAAAGTTTAAACAGCTTCAACAAGAGAAGAAGGTGAACGAGGCGGAGGCAGCAGAGTCTAAATCTGGCATAACATGCAATTCATCGGGGTCTTTAAGGCCCAATGCTACCAGCAGTAAGATTGCATTGGACAATAAACCAAATGACGTCCGGAAGTCTATCCCTTCCACTTCAAATGGCAAACTTGCATTCAGCTTGAAACAGAAGTCAAAGCTTACAGTAGCTCCTGTTAAGTTAGGTGCAGATGAAGATGATGATGAAGGGGATATAGGAAATGGGCTCAGCGACGGACCCGCAAAACAGCAGAAGTTGGGTCAACCAGATGTCTCCGGGACTTCGTCGGACGAAAGGGATGTTGGTAATTACTGCTTGTATACAGATCCTTTATCTCTACCATACTGGATTTGAAATGTCTTTTCTGATCTATGCTCTTTCTGGTATCCATTGGCTTTGCAAACTGCTGATATGATGGTTTTGTTGTCTCTCTATTTGGAAATGTTGCCATTTCCATTTCCTTTTTTCTCTCTTTCTTACCTGTCCAAATTTACCTGCTGTTACAAGTTCCAAAAACAAAAAGGAAACTGATTGCAAAATAAAGCACAAAAACAATGTCTTAGCTGCCGGCCAGTGACTAGAAGAAGTATTTTCTGCTGGATACCCTACTTGTTGGACTGGCATTTTGCCTAGGTTCATTTTAGAGGCCATTTGTTTTACATTACTGTTTCTTAATGACCTTTGCTGCTGCTGTTTCCATTTCCATGTGTGAATGTTGCGGCTCTCTGCAATTTTTGTTAAAAGAATGATAAAGCTGCTACTTTGTTGATGATTTCATTTCAATGCTCTATTGAAGCTTACATGATAAATTGGGAGCCAAGCAGTTTTCTCAAATGCCCAAATGGCCATTTATGCAAGGTCTTTGGTCTCAAATAGTTCCACTTTTCCCCTTTTCTTTACAGAATTGAGCATCCAAAATTCAGACTTCACAATCTCCTGGGGAGATGGTTCATTATTTATCTTTTACCATTTCTCTTTGGTTATGTTTCTTTCCTTCAGTTAATTAAAAGTTCATGAAGGATGGAAAATGATCTTCCCAGGAGTAACTGCTGAAAAATGAAATAGTTTTTTTTTTTTTTTTTCCAATTAGATTTGCCGTTGTTGTTTGCTGATCATTTTGGTTACACACTTGACCATAATTTGCATTCAAATTTTCCAATGCATGTTTACTTTCCAGTTTCCTTTTCAAGATATAACTATATCATGCTTCCATAATGGAGAATATCACCGTAGCTGTTTGCAACTTTGTTGTGGTTTTCGGTTATGGATTTGTCATCCTTCTGCTGTTTTCACAAACGGAAACATTCCATCCACTTAAACATGAATATATGATGCCGTTTGTTTATTACTTTGTTCTCTGAGCTGCTAAGTTCAGATTACGATATCTAAATTTTATCTATGACTAAGTTGACTTACAATGCAAACCTCATGCCAGAAAGTCCTAACATTTTGATATAGTAATTGGTTGAAGGCCTACAAGTACTAACTAACATGCAGCATGAACTCAAGCATCATGATTATCACCTCAGCATCTGAATTTGGCCTTGGAATCGGCAGCCCCCAACTTTACTGCAGTATTCACCTTGAAGATAGAAGAGTAGCATAGCTGTAGAGTAGTGATGGATTTGCTTAATCTATTATTCCTACCATATTTTCTATGCCTTATCTAAAGAATATGTTTCATGCTGGAAATTTCATTTCCTCTAGTCCATGCCATTTGTAACACCTAGGAGTCTGTCTGTGTAGTGATTTACATCTTCTCTATTCTCGACTTGGGGAATGTGAAAAAGACATTCTTGAAAGTTTCTTGTCTCATGAATGCAGCTTTGTCTTAAGTGTCTATCGACCTTGGTGGAAAGAGATGTTGATTGAAAGAATTCGAAAATGTGGCACGCCCTGCTACAAGAGTAATTTGCATTCCCCTGTTTGATGCTCTCGGTATTAATCAGTTCTTAAGTGACATGCAGCACCATCTCCCCCAAACGATCCTGCAGTGAAGAAAGTTGCAGACAAGTTAGCAAGTTTTGTGGCAAAAAATGGACGACAGTTTGAAAATGTTACGCGTCAAAGGAATCCTGGAGATACACCTTTTAAGTATGCTTTCTTCTTTCGCATCGGAATATACACCTTTTAAGTATGCTTTCTTCTTTCGCATTGGAATATACTCCTTTTAAGTATGCTTTCTTCTTTTGCAATGGAATATTTTCCATTTTGGGTGCTATGTTTCATTACTTAGTATCAAGCTCAAATGCAGTTTATTTATGCTGTGGATCCTTTTTCTTTTCCTTGTTTGCCCTTTATGATATGTTGGCAGCCTTTTCCGGATGAGCTTCCCCTTTAGCTTTTTATAACCTAGTTGTATAAGCATCACGTTGTCATTTGTATGGCCTATAGAGGACTGCCAAATGATGCTCAAGACCATGTGGCATAGTTATGGGATGATATGATCATAGTTTCTACTGTGCTGCATTTTTTTTCTTCAATGGACTGTCCATTTCTTGCCTGTATGGAGCTCCTTTATTTTTACTCGTTTCGCAAGGTCTACTTGCAATTTCCAATGCGTTTAAAAGAAAATATTTTGAAGGATTTGTAGGCAATAGTGAAGCAAACTGTGATACTACTTTGCTGCTAGTACCATGTTTACTAAGATGTGTTATTTTGTGTCTGTGAGTGAGTCAGAGAGAGAGAGGGATAGAAATTCAGTATGTGCTTGTTAGTTTCTTTTAAGTAATCTTTCCTAGATACTGTTCTTCAATATATGCTCGAATTATTATTATTATTTGTTTGGTTCATGCTTTTCAATGTATATCTTCCCATGGTGTGTATTGTTGGTGACTCATGTGATTCTCATTATTTCAATTTGCTCAGCTCTTAGTTGCACAATCCTTTGAACCCCCACTTCTTTATAGTTGTTAACATTTTGAAATGGACGTTTATCTACTCCCGCACCCGAATCAGTTGCCTGTTCACACTTTGTGCAACTATGGGACAGCTTGCATCTCAATAGTGAGACAGTTGCTTCTTAAGCAAAGTTAGAATCGTTCTGGCTCTTGTTGTAAATTATGGCATGTCCTAGCTACAAAGGTTGTATGTATCATTATCGTTATACGTATCACACCCTTGGGATATGGAAACATGTATCGATATCATCGATAATAGTGCATATATAACAGGGAATTTGTGTATCGTTATCATTATATGTATCACGCCATTGGGATATGGAAACATGTATCAATATCATCGATAGTATTGCATATAGTGGGGAATTTATGTATCGTTATCGTTATGTGTATCGCCAGCATTTTCAGTATCAGTATTGATGCTGCTTGTATTGCACCCTTGGGATACAGAAACATATCAAGCATCTCATGGGAAATATCAATGCATTGCGTAATGTTTGCTGTTTTTGGGAAACATTGGGAAATTGGTTGAGTTTTTCAATGAAATTTCAGGGGCTGTCAAAAAGACATTATTGTATACTTAGAACTCAAAAGATCACAAAAAACAAGTACACATAATGAGTTTCCTTTGTATAGGGACCTGAACTATGCGTTGTTTGATAGAAGTAATGCAGTTATATAGAAAATCAGCTCATATATTATTTAAAGATCATAGAAGACATATGAGAGTTGAAAATTGGAGGTCAAAATCAAAAATCAGATTTTCTCCAATTTTTCCAAATTCGAAAATCAGAGGCCAAAATCTATGATTGAGCATGCAAAACATGTAATATCATGTTTAATGAAACTTTATTTTACTGATTCTAAGTGATTTAAACAAAAAAAAAATTATTCAAATTTGCAAAAACTCACTAAATTTTATTTTATTTTTTTACTGCATGCTCTCCATCTTGATTTCTGTACCCAAATTGCTTTTTGTCTCCAAACAATTGAAAAGGAGTGGTTGGAATCACTTTAGGAAGGTAACCAAAGCTAAAAAATTCACAAAAACTATTCAAAATTGCTAAAACTCACTGATTTTGTTTTGGTACCGCATGCTCTCCATATCGATTTCTGTACCCAAATCCCTTTTTGTCTCCAAACAATTGAAATGGAGTGGTCGGAATCACTTTCGGAAGGTAACCAAAGAAAAAAAATTCCAAAAAAAGAAGAAGATTTTTTTATTTTTTATTTGATTAATTTTCCAAATTTTTTGCAAAGGGGCTGAGGATGGTGTTGACGATATGTATTGATGGTATTGAAGATGCAAAGTTTATAACTGTGATATTTTAAAAATGTCGCAATGTATCGATATCTTGTTGATACATTGCGATATTTTGGGAAATATCGCACGATACAGGGAAGAAAGTGAACTTAACCCTATCATGGGAAAGCCCTGTCTTCTTCTTCTTCTTCTTTAGGTTGTTAGGATATTTGAGTTACTTGATGAAACTTAAAAACCTTGAATGCTCTAGTCAGGTTCCTTGAAGTAAATGTAGTGTTTTTTTAATTGTAAAAGTTCAATTGTCTACAAACTCTATCTAGAAGTTCAAGAACAAAGAGATAGCAAGGTGGGTAAATGTTGCCTTTTTTCAATTGTCCACAAACTCTATTAAGAAGTTCAAGAACAAAGAGATCACAAAGGGGTTGGGTGTGATCTCTTCTTGCATGTGAGTAATCTATGCTCTTCTATTGCATCTTTGCTCTTTATTAACTAATGAAGTTAATGTACATAAAAAAGGCAATTTCAGCACATCTATATCAGTAAGGGGAAAATGATTTCACTTGTGAACATTGTAGGCATATTTGTTTAGTGAGAATACTTTTTGCTCTTTCTTCTTGATCATAAGCCAGCAGACCATTAATTTATTTTTCTTTCATGTCATTTGTCATTATATCTATTTATTTGCTCCATGTACTTGCAGGTTTCTATTTGATGAAAGCTGTGCAGATTACAAATATTATGAGCACCGACTAATTGAAGAGGAGAAGGTTCTTGCACAGATAAATGATTCTCAAGCATCAGGTACTTTTTGGTACCTACCCTTCCCCTTTCTGGCTTCAGGAAGTTTGTGGCTTTCTGTTAGTGTGGATTAGCATGATAGAGTCATGATAACAAAACATATCATTTTCGAGAACTCTCCTGGCCATCGACTTTAACGATACCTCGCATCTTTGATTATTCTTAGTGTAACCTTGATGCTCCACCTTTCTTTTGTTGATTTTTAAACATCTAGATTCTGAAGCCTTCCTTGAAACCTCCAATTTAGTGCATGCACGCAGTGCCCTAACCCTATATCCTCCTAAACCCTGAACAAATGTGCTTAGATTTAAACCCTGAGTCCTTTGCAGTGCCTATATCTTGTTTCCAAAATGCTGATTTTCGACTTTTGACTTTTTTCAAACACTTTCATTTTGGATTAGTCCATAAGATGCTTCATTTCTCTGAATGTCCAGTATAGAGTTGCTCAACCCATTGGGATCCTCCAGGCCTCATCGAGGTGGTGTTACCATCAGTTTCATAGCCAATGCTGGTTTTGACTTCCAGATATTGCAATAAGACACATGGTACCTTATCTTTTAGTTTTTATTGGTCGAATGAATTATGGAACTATCCTTTTAAAAAAAGAGTTATGGAACTGTCACCCTCACTGAATTTCTATAAATAACAAGAGCACTTGCTGTAAGGAAATATGCTTGATGTCTGGGGAGCCATTTTTGGGTGCTTCTCATGTACATGCTGCCAATGTTCGACTCTACTGTGTAGCTTTGAATCCAACCATCATCATCTAAACCTTATCCCTGCTAATTGGGTCAGCTACATGAGCCTATTTTGCCATTCCAGTCTTTCATAGACCATATCCTCAGTTAAACAATAGGTCCTTAGGTCTTTTCTTACTACCTCCACCCATGTCTGTTTGGCCTTCCCCTTGCCCTTTGAGTCCTCAACTTGAACCCACTCACTCCTAACTGGTATGGTTCTTGGTCTCCATTACACATGGCTAAACCATCCAAATCTGCTTCCCCTCATCTTTACCCATTGTTGCTACTCCCAAGTTCCCTTTAATGTGTTTATTTCCAATTCTATCCTTCCTTGTCCCGCCACTCATCCATTTCTTTGTATTAAGTCATGTGTTTTCTCTCCATCTATTGGTTGCTGAACAAGTGGCAGTTGATGTGAAATATTGATTTTCTGTTAATATTTCCAATCCTTTCCTGAAGGATTGGATTATGGTGTGAAGTTAATAGGCTCCATTTTTGCCTTCTTTAGTTGACTTTTTTGAATTTCTCATTGTTGTTCATTAAAACTCGTGATATTTCTGTGTTTCTTATCTGAGTTTTAATGGTTAACTTCGGATCACTTTTGCATTCAGCCTCTACAAGTACATCATCATCTAGAACATCAAGTGGGTCTCAGAGGAGTAATGTTCAACACCATTCTAATTATCAAATCCCAGCTTCGGCCCTATACGAAGCCAGTGAGGATGCTAGGTCTTCTACAAGTTCAGTTCAAGCAACATCAGTGGGAAGAGTGTCCTCTTATGGTATGTATATATTTTATTTTGTTTGTTATCTTAGAATTCTTCTGCTGAGGTAGCTTTCAGTGAGACTAGGATATGATACTTATCTTGAGAACCTTGAGATATATGCAAAATTATAGCTAAAGAGTGGAAAATGCAAATTTTGGTTCTTATTGATATAAGGTCTCATGACTATATTCAGTTTCATGGTTTTTCTTTCCTTTGAATTCCATGCATTCCTTAAACTGTTTGCTTGTATGCCACGCAATTTTCCACTTCGGTAGGGACATCATTAGCTGATGGTAACTATTAAACTTTATTTTGCCAAAAATCAAGGGCATGTTTAGTAGATGGCTAGATGCCTAAAAATGAGTTCACCTCATTTTAGTTAATCATAAATGATTTATCAGAGATAATCTTGGTATCTCATTTTAGTTAATCATAAATGATGTATTAGAGATAATCTTGGTATCTCATTTTAGTTAATCCTAAATAATGTACTAGGCATCGTCTTGGTAAGGATTAGAAATAATGTACTAGAGATCATCTTGGTAAGGATTAGAAATAATCTTGATAACCAACAGTGATGATCTCTCATACATAATTACTAATAACTAAAATGAGATGAACTCATTATAGGTGTCTACCGGACTGGCCTTGAACTTTTTGACTGCATGGCAGAAAATAAACTTAGCTTGGGACATTGTTCAAGACTGAAGTGAATTTTGGGAGCTTTAAACATTCATATATGATGATTATTTTCTTGTGATATGTGGAAATTTTGGCTCATATACTGTTACTGGGATCTGAAATTATTGATGCAGGTGAGTCAAGTGGACCTTCAGCTGCGGATCCCATTGCAATGATGGAATTCTACATGAAAAAAGCTGCTCATGAAGAGCGCAGGAGGCAGCCTAAACAGTCAAAAGATGAAATGCCTCCGCCTGCTTCTCTTCAAGGTCCTCATTATCTTTTTCACAGTTTTTCTTTTTCTACTATGGAAATGTCACTCATTTAAGCTTTCTCTAGCTTTCCTTATTTCTTCTGAGATTCTCCTTTGTCAACTGTATAATCTCAAATCTATAAGGCATTTTATATGTTTTTGGCTTCTTTTCTTATATTTTCTTTTTGTGTACCAATTGCAGCTCCAGTAAAAAAGGGCCATCACATGGGCGATTATATACCACCTGAGGAGCTTGAGAAGTTTTTGTCTAGCTGCAATGATGCCGCTGCACAAAAAGCTGCTAGAGAGGCCGCAGAAAGGGCTAAGATCCAAGCTGACAATGTTGGGCATAAGCTTCTATCCAAAATGGGATGGAGAGAAGGTAGTTTATAATAACTTTCCATTTGGGGCCTGTTTGTTTTGATTGTTGGAATCCTTCTTTCTACCATGGAAAAGATATATATATATATATATATATATATATATATATATATATATACACCTCTCAGATATGATGTTTTCAGCTGTTTTCCAAACAAAAGTGGTTGTGGAAATCAAGTTCCACAGTTTTCTGCTTTTTTGGAGGAAAAAAAAAGCTAAGAAATGGAGATTTCTACATTTTTTGGTAGGCTCGCTTTTTTACCATTGATTTGTACACTTTTTTTTTTTTTTTTTTTTTAAGTTTTATTTATTTATTTATGTAGGATTCTTATCCACAGATTTCTATTCCCACAGATTTCCTCTATTTCGATGTTTTCCTTCCCATATATACTTTTTTGGATTCCCCAATTCAAGCAGGCCTTGGTGGTTTATTCCTGTTAATTCACCACTAAAGTTGTGACCTTTGTATTCCTTAGGTGGTAAAAATGCTTCTGAGCTCCTCATAAAGCCCCCGTGTTTCTAAAATGACAAAATACGTCTATAAAATGGTCGGTCCATATTTTACTGATTTGGAAAAATGGCCATGTTCTCAGCTGAATATAACCATGTAGCCATTGATTCCCATCACTTTCAAAATGCTAACACTATTGCAAAAGGCAAATACTATTTCTTCTTCGTCATTTTCTTTTTATTGGGTTCGTGTAAATTGCATACACGTCAAGATTGTTTCATTGATCTGTAGCAAATGTATTGTTTCATTGATATGTAGCAAATGTCTTTAACTGAATGAGTTGGTCACAGGTGAGGGTCTTGGCAGTTCCAAGCGTGGACGTGCAGATCCAGTGATGGCAGGAAATGTAAAATTGGACAACCTAGGGGTTGGAGCAGAACAACCTGGGGAAGTCACCCCTGATGATGACATCTATGAGCAGTATAAGAAACGGATGATGCTTGGTTACCGTTACAGGCCAAACCCACTGGTAACTGCATCTTTCGTTGGTTTTTCTCTTTCTGCCTTTATTTTTGAAGAATAACCCAGTGTAGCATATTCACTGAGTTCTGGTGGGAGGTACATTCAACAGACACATGCACCTGGAAAAAATAAAAGGATGAATGAACTAAAGAAAACACAATGCAAGTACAGTGATTTGTTCGCCTAAGCAAGGGTACATTTTAGCATTGTCCATAATGACCCCAACATCCTTGGGTGGATGTGGATTAAGCACAGTGATTTGTACATGCTGCCCTGTATCTCAGTTTGGTGGAGACACTGGTTATTCGTTATGTACATTTATACCCCTGGAATTTTTTTTACAATTTTCATCAGAGAGGAGCATATCTAAGTTATGAAGTGCTTCTCTCTCTGAATCATATGCATGTCTGAGGTTCACGATTCATCTGTTCGGCCCTACTATATGGATGGGGTTTGCACAAGAAGTAACTGGTTGGGTGGCCATAGCAGTTTGGACAAAGGCCCAGCAAGTCACTCGACCGTCAAATGGGCAAAGGTCCTCCAATCAGTGGCTATTGTCATCAGATTGGCATGTTTGTGTGGAATATTGTCCATGGTATGGCCCAAGAGATTATGCATATGTCCCACTGCATGTATGGTGACTGTGCTTCATAAATAAGATGTTAGCACATAGCACTGGATTAGTTGCTTCTGCTGCCACCATATTATGACACCTACTCAAAATTCTTGTCGAATTGATTTATGTTTTTATACTGTTTATCTTTTCGTTTTTCTTTTGCAGAACAATCCTAGAAAAGCATATTATTGAGTAGCCTTCTCTTGTAAGAAGGTTTAGGTGGGGGAGGAAAGAGTGATTTCTTGTGGAAGTTTGATGCGAAGTTATTTCTACTGCAGCAGCGGTTAAGGAGTGTGGGAAAAAGAAAGATGGGGATTTTGGTGCAACTGGAGTTCAATTTGTGGATGTAAATCCTGCTTGGATCAATGTTTTTCATTGTTGAAGACAATTGCATCTCTTTGAAGCTTATTGTATGTGTGATCATATGCGTTCTCTTCTGCCTTTTTGGGTCATTCCTTTAAGAATTTTTTTAAAGCGCATCGTGTTTCAGATGAATGTGTATCCATTGTAAAGGCATGCTGGAGCACCTGACTCTTCACTCTTTTGGCCTTGGAGAGACGTGATGCTCTAAAGTTTTGGATGATTGCAGCTTTTTGTACATGTGGCATGCCTGCATTGTGCCATACTCCACCAAACCATCCATCACATCATGGATCTACTGTAGATGGTGAGCGCCCCTCCAAATGAAGATTGTATTCCACAATCTGTGCTACTGCTTCATGGAAACCTTGTTGAATTTTGGAGTTGATGTTCATCATCCATTTTGGTGGCTGGACGTGAGGTCATCATCGATGATGCATCATGGTTTTCTGATCATGATTAATCAACATAATTAGAGCCATGATTTGTTTGGGTTTGGTCTGCAAACAGCGGCCCTATTCATGCAAGCGGAGGTGGAAGCAGAAGGTAAGAGCCCACACTACAAATAATAAATTGATGTGTGTTACCGTAGCCATCTAATCTTGGCCTTAAAAGCCGCGATAGAAAAACATAAGCTGTCAGTGGTAGGTAGCATTGAGTATGGAAATGTGCCGACAGTGATTACGTAGGAGGATTTTCTGATAGAGTATGGTTTTCATTGTGGGCCATATTTGACTGGGCCCATTGGATGAGATAGAAAATATAACACAATATGGTTGTCCCATGCAAGTACCGACCGACATGTCCCTAGAAATCATAGTGATGTGATTTGCGGTGGGGGCCCATGTCCTGTGATATTTCCAAATTAGGCAAACGTAGGTAGGGTGAGAGATCTGGTACATATGTCAACAAATCAAATGCCCAAACATGAGGTGCCGACTCACAAGATCCATTAGGAAAGCTATAAAAATCAGAAAAGAGATGCTAGACATGAAGGCCCGTGAGGTTCATCACGATGTCCACGTGTAATCTACTCTGTCCATCAGTTTTGCCAGCGCTTAGTGGTCGAAAGTGAGTTTGAGCTTTCCCAGCGATTAGTGGTAGAAAGTGAGTTTGAGCATTCGAGTATCTAAAACGGTGAGGGCTGTAAACACCCGTCATTGTATCCTTAACATGAGCTGGTGAAACTGATGGGTTTCACACGGACATGGTGTGGGTGCCATGGGTCTCTGTTTTGCAGGCTCGTCTTGCTACCCAGAGATTGAAGTGGTGATTTGCCTCACGGAATCGCAAGATCCTGGTCGTTCACAATGCAGGAAACGTCATGAACATACCCTGTCCGAACAATCAAGTGTGTCCACTCATGGGGTGGATCACACGAGGATTAGCCAGCCAGTGCTTGTTAACCGTAGGATTCACCACATGAGTGGCCGAGATCTCATACTCCTGTCCCACAAATTGACACTTTGAGTCCTGGCAGTTCTGAAAGAGAAATAGATCATCTGGTGTTGAGGCGAGATTCAAAGGGAGGGAAGAAACAAACTTACGGACCTATTTTCTTCCACGTAAACATTGACCCGGTTTACATGGCTTAAATTAATGGGGAGTTATTTGATACTCAGCCACCCACAAATTGTACACGTGGCAACATTTAATCCAAATTAAATTGACTAAATTGTGCAAAAATCAGATTGCTTGAACAATCATAGCCTCTGAATTGTGGAGATTTGTTTCTTAAAACAAGGCCGCTAAGGTATATTTTTCATTTTCAACCGTCCAATAAATGTCCACCAACCAATAGTCAGATAATTAGATAATCTCAATGTTTGTTCATGATACATCTGAAGTTAGTTAGATGTATAATTTGTTGTACAGTTTACATTGCCTTTACTTGTATATGAAATTTGCAGTTTCTAAGTAATTTTTAAGTGCATGCATATCATCCATCACACTCTTCGAGAGTATCCAAAAGTTTCTAATAAAGGAAGTACAAAAGCAAAGCATTGAGAAAGAAAATGACGCATCACGTGATCACGTGAACATCTATCTTTTTTCTTTATTTTTTTTGGTCAGCACACCCACTGACAGTTTACACTTCACTGTTAGCCACCAAGACCTCATTGATGCAACGAAGTATCTTTCACTCAGTCTACCACTTGAACTATGTATCTGGGTGTATCACGTGAACATCTTACCCTCCATCACAGTAACAAACAAATCTCCATCACAGTAACAAACAAATCTCCATCACGCGAACATCTTACCCTCCACCACAGTAACAAACAAATCTCCACGGTTCAGATGCTACGATTGCTCACTCAAGCTGATTTTGGCAGTCCGAGAAAGAGAGAGTAGAAAAGAAAAAAAGAAAAAGAGAAAAAGATAAAGTGGTAACTCATCCTCACATGGCACTACTTATCCAGGCTATCCAAATTGTAGGTCACACTAGTCGATCCGAGTTGAATTGGTCTCAACCCGGCCCGGCCCGGTCACCAGCCAAACCTAACCCGAACCCGGCACGGCCCGGTCATCGGGCCAACCTGTCCAGCCCAAACTCGGCCCGATCAGCAATCGGGCAAGTTCAGGACAGTTTCGGACCTTACAACAAGTTCATGGAAAAAGCTTTGACAAGTACTCCGCATCCCATTACAAGGCCCTTGATCAACAGTTTAGATAGTTGAACTATAAACTCCACAAAAAATCTAACTAGTCAGGACATTATAATTCCTTTTTGTATTTGGATGAATTTAGGCCGTTCAAATTATACGTTTGTGAGGTGGATGAGTCACTGTCACTTCAAAGATAGATGGTAAACTATCCCAGAAAGGTAAAGGGGAAAAGGACGGATAAAGTTTTGAATATATATATATATATATATATATATATATATATATATATATATATATATATATATATATATATATATATATATATATATATGGGAAAAGGTACTATGCGCTCGAGCTCACGATAAGCTTATCGTGAGGTCGAAATGCATGTGGGCCCCACTTGTGATGCGTGTCGGCCATCAACACCGTGCATTTGATGGGTACCCTTAAAATTATGGGATATCCTAAAAATCAATCGTATATATCTGAACTCGGGTGGGCCATACCATCTAAAATTATGTGAAGACACCGTTAAAACATATAAAAGCACTTGGTGGGGCCCACTGAGTTTTACATGCCCCGAAACTTGGTGCGAACCCTCATTCAAGTGGGACACACATAATGGATGAAATTTGGATTTGCAAACCACATCTCGGTGGGCCCTCAAAAATAGTTATGAATGCTTTAATGGTGTACGGCCCCTCTCCACTTCTGTATGTGGTGTGGCCCACACAAGCCACGGATTGACTTGATTTTTGGGACCTAGGCCCACGATGGAATGGTGCATCTGACTGATGGGGTAGATGTTCCAAACGCATCACAGTGGGGCCCACACAGCTCGACCTCATGGGACGGACCCGTGAGCTCGAGCGCATAGTACCTTTTCCCTATATATATATATATATATATATATATATATATATATATATATATATATATATATATGGGAAAGGGTACTATGAGTCGAGCGCATACGGTCGTCCATGAGGTCGAGTTGGTGTGGGGCCCACCGTGATGCCGTTCGAACATCTACCCCCTCAGTTAGATGCACCATCCCAGGTGGGGCCCACACAGCTGAAAATCACCTCAATCTGTGACTTTTGTGGGCCACACCACGTATAGAAGTGGAGAGGGGCCGTGCACCAGTGCACCATTGAAACATTCAAAACCAGTTGTGGGGGCGTTTCCAGAGGTTTTTTCATGATCAAAACCGTCCATCATGTGTGTCCCACTTGAATTTAATTTTAGACCACTTTTTAGGTGGTATCCACATCTTAGGTGGGCCCCACCAAGTGATTTTACATGTTTTCGTGTGTATACTTATGTTTTCAGAAGGTATGGCCCACCTGAGTTCCGTGGATGGTGGATTTCCAGCCGTGTGGGTCCCACTTGGAGCGGTGCATCTGATGGACGGTGTGGATCTTCGAAAGGAAGCACGGTGGGGCCCACCACAGCTCGACCTCATGGACGACCGCTTTACGCTCGACCTCATAGTACCTTTTTCCTATACACACACACACACACATCACTTGACTGAGTCAGGCTAAGTCAAGTCGGGTTTCGGGCTGAGTCGGGCCGAACTGGGACCTATCTGAACTCAGCCCGAATTCAATTTCGGGCTGAATAAAATGGCTCATCCTGACCCGAACACAGTTCCAAGTCAGGCCGAGTTGAGAGAATTAACTGGGCTAGCCCATACATTTCAAGTAACACTGATCAAGCAACCCTAGCCATCTAATAAATGGCTTCCAATGAGTGGTTAAAAGTAAAATAGTCAGAGGTCTAAATTTGAAAGGATAAATAAGATAGTTAATATTTATTATCTCCTTACAAATTTTCGTTTATTCCCCATTCGCTGTTGGGTCAGTAAATTGGACGGTCTGAATTTGCCATGTTACTAACTTACTATGAAAACACTTGGATACTTCGCGCTGGTTAACCTGTCAGGAACTGCTTAATGTTCATGAAATCCACGCCGTCCATCACGTACACCATCTCTGGTTTGACTCAGATCCAGCTAACCTGTCAGGAACTGCTTAATGTTCCTGTCGGACACCATTTGCATATGGCTCTAGGAGGAAGATACTGTTGTCGGAAGCTATGTGCGGACCAGAGAGATGCCCATGGCAAATCCACTCCATCCATCAGTTTCTCAAATTCACAATAGAAAAAAAGTCCAAAACCAGTTAGATTCAAAACTCAGATGAGCCACACCACACGAGAAAGTGAGACCGAAAACTTACCTGAACCGATCATGATGTTTATATGCCATCCAAACCGTTCATAGGATTATTACCACTCAGATAAATTGTAGGCCCAAATACGATCCTGATACAAAGCTTCAGGGACCCTCACAAAGTTTCAAATGGTAAGGCGTTCAATCCCAATGTTTGGTGTGGTGTCGCACACCTGAGTTTTGGAACTGCCTGATTTTTATGATACGGAGAAACAGTGGGACAGTGGATTTGTTACGGGCATGTCTGTAGCTCCATAAGCTTCTTACAGCAGGAACTTCCTTTGGCCAGGTTCATAAGTTAATTCGCGTCCGTTCCTATCCAGGGTTTGTTAATCCAAGCCGTTGCTCTGTATTGTCCCACGGTGCGTGGATGGTGTCCCGAATCTACCAGGTTTAAAGACCTTTGGACCGTTTGTTCGTTGAACGTGGACCACTGTTTTATTTCCTTTCTTAACTGTCCATCTCCATGCTGCAAATTTGACGGCTAATATTGTCCGATGTGTTGGCTGTTTGGGTTGTTTTCAATTACACAGGCATGTTAGAATGGATACAATTACTTGATCCAAACTAATCAACTTTGACCTCAAGCGCTAAAATAAACTAATGCTTATAATATGTCTAATATGAATTAACCACTTGCAGAATTTTACAATGACCAGGCGATAATTGAACGGTGAGTTCTTCTCCCGAAGTTGGATTAATTTATGCCTTCCGAAAAAGAGACTTTCTAAATACTAGTGTAAATCAAACAAAATAAAAGAATTTTAAAATCGATAACTAGGACCAATTATATAAATATCACTCTAAAAAAACTGCCTAATATTGGATAAAGTACAAAACCAGAATGCGAGCATAAATTTATATTACAATTAAAGATCGTATCTAAGAATTACTACTACTTGATTACTGTTAATCTTACGATAAGTTGAGATAAAGTAAATTGATAATATAAGTGTTTGTATTCGAGTGGTTTGTGTTTTGATTGGATTTTGCTTATTATTTGTTACATTCTTATGTTATTTATAGATTTTTGATGTAATTTATTTTTCTAAATCCTTCTTCCATTAATGCAATAGTTATGGTAATCAAAAAGCATTCCTCTAGAATCTTCTCTTGTCTATATTCTTCTTTTAATACGTCTCTCCACAACAATTTCACTGTTAAATATCTATTAGCCATTTATTTTATTTTTGTCGGTTCAGATTTTGTCTTGGTTGCCCTTGATTGTCATTTATATCTTAAACAACTCTATGATACTTCTTATATCTTGATCACAACACTATCTTGATTATCCATTGACATGTGAAACTAAACTTACATCACCTATAAGCTCCCAAAATATGATTTAACTCTTTAAAGATTTTTTTATCCACTTTCTATTTCTCGTACAATATTACATGTTACTCTTTTATTGGTTGTTCCAACATTATTAGAAATTGAGTATAATGCAATGTAATTGGATTTTTTGAGGCATAGTTCCTCAAATATGAATTTCAACATACCAGCGGTTTGGATAATAAAAGGTGGGTCCCACTTATTGCAGTTGATTTACGGGAGTATACTGTGCAAAAACGCCGATAGCATATCTTAAAGTTCATCATATTTATTTCAGGGGTTGATGATACGGTAGAGCAGAAGAAATTTTCAACAGATATAATAAATATATTTTCTCTCTCTCTAAGCAACAAAGAAGGTTGTCTATTTTTAACATACTCAAAATCTGTCATAATAGAAAACTATATACTGAGTTTTCGTTACGATCTCTACCTGATTTTTGCAGGCAAAACCTCCCATGCATGTAGTATAAGCAACCACTTTAAAACCCAACTTCATCTCATACCAATGAAAAGGGAAAGTGAGTATCTTATACATACTTCAAAGCTTGATTCCATCTTCTTGGATTTATTTATTTATTTATTTTGTCTTAATTTACATTTCAGCCCATTTCCAAACTCAAATAACCCGATGGCCTCTTATGCAAGTCATGTTACTACTTCTGGATTTGGGAGAGTTTGTACACTAGGAGTGGAGAGCGGGTACGGTGAGGCCCTGGCCTCACCCAAAATGGTGAGGGCCTATCCATGGTGCGCACCTTGATGTATAAAATCTATATCCACGCTGTCCATACTTTTTTACATGTCATTTTAGAGCATGGTCCCAAAAATGAAGCAATTACAATTCTCAGGTGGACCATATCATTGAAAACCGTGGAGATTGACCATTAATGGGCCGCATAAGTTTTGGATTAAGCTGATATTTTTTTCCCTTCATCCGGGTTTATATGACCTTACCAACAGGTCGGAAGGAAAATAAACATTACAGCTTTTGATGGTAAAGCGTTCAATCACTACTGTTTCTTATAATATGGTCCACCTAACATTTGGGTCTTCTTCATTTTTAGGATCACCCCTAAAATGATCTGGAATCACGGATGGATGAATGGTGTGGATATAAAATACATACATCAAAGTGGGCCGCACCTAATCCTCTCCCCTCCTAGTCGACCCGATTATTGAAAAGGTCGATATGATGGGAGGCCCATGGACGAAAGCTCTCGGGAGTGAAGATCCTAGCCGTATGATAGCTGGGCTTTTATTAGTTGAATGGGAACCATTGATGTGGCTTCTTTCCTGGCCGTCTTTCTTGGCAGCTAGTTGAAACTTTAAAGTTACTGAGCATTCAGAGTTGGGCCCACAATATTAATGGATTGGATCTCTGACAAAATGGGCCATCTGAACAGAGCGAGAAGCCGAACGTGATGTACGGTCACTCAACCTGACTATTGTATAATTATACAGGGACAGAGCATCACTGTCAATACAAAGCGACAAAGTAAAAATTAGATAAGATTTTCAGCATTAAATATGCACCAACCTAAGCCACTCACACCACAACCCAACTCGGTGGTGGAACTTTGGGCCACCATGTTGTATGAATTTTATCAACGCTGTCCGTTCATTTTTCCAGATGATTTAAGGGCATGGGCACAAAAACTATACAGATCCAAAGCTTAAGTGGACCACACCACAGGAAACAGTGAGGATTAAAAGCCTGGAGTTGAAAACTTCTCAAGCTCTGCTACGTTTATTTTCCATCAAAAGTGCTCACGGAGTCACGTAAACGTCGACGAGGGGAAAACACAAATGTCAGCATCCATAACTTCCGTGGCCCCATTCAAAATTTCAACAGTATGCGTTCTATTCCAAATATTTATTATGGTGTGGTCCACATGAACTTCGAATCTACCTCATTTAAGGACTCATACTTAGATGAGCTGGTAAAACAAATGGACAGTACGATAAAGCACACACATGATGGTAGGGCCATATAGCTTTTCCACTCACGATGGTACGTGAATGATTGGTCCGCAATCCGAGTCCGAATTTCTTACAACAGAGAACTTTGTTGGACCCACCGTTATGTGTGTGAGAGATACACTCCGTCTATCACCCGTGCCAGACCATGTTAGAGCTAGAATCCAAAAATTGGGCTGATCTAAAGCTCAATTGGACACATGATGAAGAGAGAGGAAAAAAACAGATATCTAACTGTTCTAAGTACTTCATGGCCCCAAGAAGGTTTCAACAATGGTAGTCACCATACTGTTCCCTGTGTTGTGGCTCACTTGAGTTCTGGTACCTTATTGATTGGCTCACGTCTTAAATCGAGCTAGCCCTAACAATAGATGGAGTGGATGTCACACATACATCATATAGTGGGGGCTCACAGAGTTTTTTGTTGGAAGCATTGGCTTCATTAAGGTCTTGGGCTGTAGGCATTCGATCCTCAATATTTCCTGTGGTGTGGCCTACTTGAGAATTCAATCTTCCTCATTTTATATCTCATCAACTAAAACGATTTTTCAAAATGTCTATACGGCGTGGATAACACATAAAATATATAATATGGTGGGCCTCATACAGCCCTGACAGGACTGTCCTTCTCGAGCTAGATCCCGGTTTGGATATTAACTCATCCACGCGCACATTACAACTGACACGAGGTGTCTGGTTACTACCTCCAACTGTGCTATGGCAAATGTGTGGATATCCTTGCATTCATCAGATTAGACTATGCTGTGAACATGCCCTGGACAGAGAATAAAATCGGTCCACTGATCTGGCGGATCAAACTTTATGCTAGAAAAATGGGTGGTTAAAGAAAAGGCCAACCTGAGCCCAGTTTCAATGTACATCTGCGGATCAATTGGCTTCCCTTATTTATGGGAAAATAGCATATCCACAGTATTTTTTTAAAACCTAATCAATGGCCAGGATTTCTAATACGTGAGCCATACGATGAGGGAATCAGGCGCTGCATGGAAGCTTTCATGCAGAGCCATCTCTCGTATTGAAACCCGCTACAACAAATAGGGAGCGTTAGATATTAGAGTTGGGCATTTCTAACCGGATCTGGCCGATCCGATCCGAACCGAACCGAAGACTTGGATCGGTGCGGTTCGAGTAGAGCCAATTAGATTCGATTATTCATCGGATCGAGTTTAGATTGTGGTCAATCTGGACTGATCTGATCTGAAATCTGATCCGGTCATGTAGTATAAAGTTAAAATAGAGCTGTTGGATGTTTGCATATTTAACTATTGAGAAATAAAAGACTGAGGTTAAACCATTTCCTAAGAGAGGTGACATGAAGACAGTGAGGGTGGCGCATTGATGAGGCCTGCGTTGGGCAAGTGTACCACCACTAGGCATTGAAACTTGGTTCGGAAGCGGATCTGAGTAAACTTTGTGGCCCAAATGTCATTCATGCAATTTATCCATTCCGTCCATCTCTTTTAACAGTAATTTTAGGGCTTCATCCTAAAAATGGAGTGTATCCAATCCTCGAGTAGAGCACACCATCGAAAACAATGTGAATTGAACATATAATGTTGAAAAATTATTGGGGGCCAAAGAAGTTTTAGATCAAGTTGATATTTGTTTTTTCCCTTCATCCATGTCTTTTTGATCTTATGAACAGGTTGGATGACAAACAAACATAATTGGGGCGGTGGGGCCTTATAAGGTTTTAAATGGTGGAAATCAGTACTTCTACTTTTTTCGATGGTATGGTTAACTTGAGCTTTAATTGGATATGCATAAATTTTAGGTTCAACCCCTAAAATGATATGGAAAAACAAATGGACAACGTGGATCAACCACATGCATTCACGGTGGGCCCACATGCATTCATGCATAATCACACGCCAAACTTTACACTGTGCTCTTGATTTATTATATCACACGCAACTTGCGTCCTATTGACGGACGTCGTACTATTGACCTCTTAGAAGAAAGAGTGCTCTTGATTTCTTGTATCACACGCAACAGTCGGTGTAGATACGTGTCGTGTGAAGATGAGTGCGTACGCGCCTTGAGCTCCGAGTTGTACGAACGGCTTAAATGAGATCAAAGTTACATGGGCCCCACCATAATGTTTATTTTCCATCTAATTTGTTAATAATGTTAAAAATAAATGGATGAAGTGGAAAAACAAATTTCATATTAATTCGAAACTTCTGTGATCTCCAAAAGGGTTTCAATGGTAAACGTGCAATCCCCCACTGTGTTTTGCAGTGTGGTCCAACTGATGTTTAGATCTGTCTTATTTTTCGGCTCAAGCCTTAAGACAAGCTCTCCAAATGGATGGACGGTTTGGATATAACACATATCTCATAGTTTGACCCAAAGAACTTGCTGACGTCAATACACCACCAGCCAATCCGTTTCCGGTTTGGTATCACCCATTTCTCTCTCCCAATCTAAACGGTACCCAACCCGATCCGATTCGGCTTCCCTGACCGAGTCAGACTCGGTTCGGGTCAGGTTAACAGTGCATCAGATTGGATCGAGTCAGCTGACCTGGACTCGATCCCAGATCGGATCGAGTTCAGATCAGTTACTTAAAAATTCAGATCGATCTAAGTTGAACCCAATCCGCTTCGACTCGACTCGATGTCCACCTCTAGTGGAAATCATCTCTCTCTAAAAATACCCTCGAGAGATGATGCATATAGATTTTCTCATGAGAAGCAGATTTAACCCAGTATGCTTAAAGTATTGAGTAAACTCTGTGAGGTTCACCATCATTTATGTATTTTATTCCTTAGTCAATTCATTTTATCAGATAATTCCAGTGCTTGAGCCTAGAAATGAAGCATATACAAAGCTTAAATGGACCACATCACCGGAAAGAGTATAAATTGAACATCCACCGTTGAAAAATTCTTATGGGCCATAGAAGTTTTGGATCAAGCTTATATTTGTATTTTCCCTTCATCCATATAGATATGATCTTATGAAGAGATTGGATGACAAGTAAACATAATCGTGGGGCTCAGAAAAGTTTCAACGGTGGAAATCATTATTCCCACCGTCTCCAATGGTACGATCCAATTGACCTTTTTATATGATTAAATTTTGAGCTCAAACCCCTAAAATGAGCTGAAAAAACGGATGATACGGTAGAGCAGAAGAACCGGAACAGGGCATAGCCATCTCTACATAGGAAGACACGTGGCAGGGTAATGTACCGATGAGATCCAATGACATTTTGAATAAAAGCCCACGAGAGAAAGATATTGGCCCCCGCCACCACCCAATGGCTAGTGTTCGGTGCTTATGGGCCCCACCATGATGCATGTGTTTCATCCATGCTGTCCATCTATTTTTATAGATCATTTTAAAGTATTACACAAAAAAAAGGTATATCCAAATCTCAGTTGGACCACATGACAGAAAACAATGTTAAATGAATGTTGGCTATTAAAAACTTTTTGAGAGCCATGAAAGTATTGGATGAAGCTGATATTTGTTTTTTCTCTTCATCTGGGTATTTATAACCTAATCAACAGATTGGATGTCTGATAAACAGTACAGTGGGTCTTAAGAAGATTTAAATGATGGATATCCAATCATTATTGCTTTCTTGTGGTTTGGTCCACCTAAGATTTATATTCCTCTTATTTTCAGAATAAAGTCATAAAATGATCTTTAAAAATGAACGAATGAAACACATACATCATGGAGGGGCCCACAGGGCACCGACCACCACCCACGGGCCGGTGTCGGGGGAGTAGCCAATCTGTTTCCGTACTGAGTTACTCGGTACGCTCTTATCGTACTGAGTAAACTCAGTTGGGACCACAGTGAATGTACGTGGTTTATCCACCCCGTACATCCCTTTTTCAGCTCATTTAAGGGGTTGAAGCATATCATATTGTATATTATATGTGTTATCCACACCGTCTAGACATTTTGAAAAATCATTTTAGTTGATGAAACAAAAAATGAGGAAGATCGAGTTCTCAAGTGGGCCACACCATAGGAAATATTGAGGATTGAATGCCTACAGCCCAAGACCTTAATGAAGCCAATGTTCACAACAAAAAACTCTGTGAGCCTCACCATGGTGTATATGTGACATCTACTCCGTCTATTATTTGGGCCAGCTCGATTTAAGACGTGAACCAAACAATAACACGGGGAACAGTATGGTGACGACATCTTCTTATGGCCACGAAGTACTCAGAACAGTTAGATATCTGTTTTTTCTCTCTCTTCATCGTGTGTCCGATTGAGCTTTAGATCAGCCGTATCTTTTGGATTCTAGATCTAACATGATGTGGCACAGGTGATAGACGGAGTGGATTTCTCACACACATAACGGTGGGTCCCACAAAGTTCTCTGTGGTAAGATATTCGGACTCGGGATGCGGAACGATCATTAACCTACGCAATTCGTGAGTGGAAAAGCTCTCTGGGCCCTACCAAGATGTGTGTGCTTTATCATACTGTCCATTTATTTTACTACCTCATCTAAGCATGAGTCAAAAAATGAGGTAAATTCAAAATTCATGTGTACCACACCATAATAAATAGTTGGGATAGAACGGGTACTGTTGAAATTTTGACTTGGGCCACAGAAGTTATGGATGTTGACATTTGTGTTTTCCCCTCATCGACGTTTATGTGGCTCCGTGAACACGTTGGATGGAAACTAACCATTGCGGAGGTCGAGAAGTTTTTCAACGCTGGACTTTTAATTCTCACTGTTTCGTGTGGTGTGGTCCACTTAAGCTTTGGATCTTTATAATCTTTGTGCCCATGCCCTAAAATCATCTGGAAAAATGAATGGACAGCGTTGATAAAATTCATACATCATGGCGGGCCCAAAGTTCCACCATCAAGTTGGGTAGCAGTATGCATAAGTGCTGATTTTGTTTTCTAATCTTGCACGTGTATAACTACTCTCTTCCTTACTATTAGGATTAAAGAGTTGGAGGATAAAAAGGAGAGTTTTGAAATCTATCATGAATACTGAAGGACTTTGAAAGAAAAGATAAAATTTTTATAGTAAGTTATTTTATTTTTCTGGGGTTAGCTTGTTAGTACACACACTCCATGTTAGCCACCCCCACTAGGGATCGATACTAAGACCTAAAGTGTTGAAACGAGGTATCTCCACTCAGTCTGCTACCAGTTGAGCTATGGACGTGAGTGTAAACTTTTTATATTGTAGTGGACTAATTGTTACTTTTCGTCGTGACCTTTTTTCTATAAGCTATATGTAGGTAAAAACTTACGTGCAATTCTTGTATTTATTTGAAAATATCAATATCTATTATTTGTTTGATTCGATCTAAGATTGCTTCAAATTCGAACAACGCCGTGGATCCCACGGTACCCTTGCCAGGATGGATTATCTTCGATGCGGTGCTGGATGCAATCCGCTTATGTGCCATATGATGAGAGGACCGTTCTGATTTTCTACCCGAGAGATCATCATGGCACGGCCCACCTTTGGCACCGCCGCACATTGGGAAAAGACGTTCACACGCAGCGACTCCATGCATCCCTTCTTTATTAATAAACGCGAGACTTTTTCACTACTTTATATTAGAAAGTAGACTCCCTGTTAGTTCAGTAACATTTCGAAAATGGTGGAAGACTCGTACTTCTCACATGTGGCGTTACTGTACGACCATCTAACCCGTTCAAATTGTGGCTTGCATGGAATATGGAGCACAACTCTAAAATCATATTGATTGATCTGTTCTAACCGTCCAATTCATGACTATCAAATTGATGGTTGAATCTAGAATAGTGAGTGGTGCGATTTCAAATGTACAGTGGTATCCATTCAGCATAGTTTTTAGGTTATGTTTCACCCACAGTTGATTCAGCAATTTGGACGGACCAGATTTCCTTAACTGTACCATGTGTACATCCAAAGAGTCACCACCATTTTTTTTAATGTTGCAGAACTATTACGCTCTTGCCAAAAGTGAGGAAGGTTCACTCATCAAGTGGGCCACACATAGGATTCTGGGTCATTTTCGTTACTTTTCATTCCCCACATTAAAGTGTGGCCCACCTGATGATTGGACCTGCCTCATTTTTGCTGGGGATCACGGTGGGTCCCACCTGATAAATGGCCCGGAACTCATTCACATATCCTGTTTGGCAAGAATGCCCCAACTTTCCCTATCACGTTTCTGTTTCATTGAACATCCACTCGTAAGTTCTTTGATGGAACAGTCACGCTCATTTGATCAGATAGAATTTGGGCCATGGGCTCTAAAGAAATCATACATGCGTAATCCCGTCCGTTGTCAGATACTAGTCTGACGCCAAAGGGGGTTAGTTCCTGTGAAATAAAAACATTTTGAAAAACCTCTCTCTCTCTCTCTCTCTCTCTCTCTCTCTCTCTCTCTCTCTCTCTCTCTCTCTCTCTCTCTCTCTCTCTCTCTGGTAAAATTTAATAAACCTTTAAAAACAGGGAAGCTCAAACACTCGGTGCAGTTATCAAGCCTAGAATAATACATCTAGCAATTTCAAAATATCTGTTAACAATGACCATAAATCTATAATGGTACAGATATTATTTAATTACGGTGCTAATATCATTAGTATGATCATTTGAAAAAGTATTTAACTTCACATGTTTCTAGCCTAACATGAGACGTGCGTGTGTGTGTATGTGTGTGTGTGTGTGTATATATATATATATATATATATATATATATATATATATATATATATATATATATATATAGGGAAAAGGTACTATGCGCTCGAGCGTAAAGCGGTCGTCCGTGAGGTCGAGCTAGGTGGGCCCCACCGTGATGCATTTCGAAAATCAACACCGTTCACCAGATGAACCATTCCATGGTGGGCGTGGACGGCCCAAAATCAGGTCAATCCGTGACTCAAGTGGGCCACACCATCTAAAACTATAAGTATACATGCCAAAAATATATAAAAGCACTGGTGGGACCCACCTGAGTTTTCGATGCACCTGAAACTTGGTCTGAACCCTCATTAAAGTGGGACACACATAATGGATGGTCTGGATTTGCAAAAAACATCTTGGTGGGCCCTCAAAAATGGTTATGAATGTTTTAATGGTGCACGGCCCCTAGGGCTGTAAATGGGTCAGCGGACCCGATGGGGTACCCGGACCCGACCCATTAAGACCCGACCCAAACCCGACCCATTTGCTAAATGGTACGGTCCGGGTCCAAGGATAGACCCATTTGTCAAACGGTGCAGGTGCGGGTTCCTTTCATTTAGACCCGACCCGAACCCTGTTAGTAAATGGGCGGGTCTGGTCTACCTTACATGAGACCCGCCCAGACCCGGACCCGCCCAGACCCATATCCTTCCCGCTTCCCTATATATTTTACTGGCGTTCTCACTTCCCTATATATTAAGCAACTAACGACGTTCCCACTTCAAAATAAAATACAAACTAGTTTGAAAATAAGATACACCTCCTTGATTTTTTATCTGGCCCACCATGTTGTTTATTTGAGATCCACTCCAGCCAATAGATGTATAATTTTTATGTATATATTGTTTAATTTCTCAAAATTTTAATTTTGTTTCTATAACTTTAACATTTACAAACATTCCATTTGAATGATATTTAAAATAATTTTATGTTTTTGGAAAAAGTTTATTTATTTAAGGTTAAAAACAAAACTACACTTCTCATGCATCAACAACCTGTTGGACCCGTTAGACCCGTTGGACTCGTTTCTAAACGGGTTTGGTTCAGGGTCTGGATCTCCCTTAACCAAACCCGTTAGACCCGACCCATTTATAAATGGGTCTGGGTGGATCTCCCTCTACTGACAGGACCCATTTATAAATGGGTCTAATGGGGTTGACTCGGACCGGCCGGACCGCCCATTTAGTAAAAAGTGTCGGGTCTAAAATTTGGACCCAGACCGTTTAGTAAATGGGCGGAGATGCGGTTTTTTAACTAAACCCGCCCGAACCGAGACCATTTACGCCCTAATGGCCCTCTCGCATCGTATGTGGTGTGGCCCACTAGAGTCACGGATTGACTTGATTTTGGGCCGTCCGGGCCCACCATGGAATGGTACATCGATGGACGGTGTTGATGTTCGAAAGACATCACGGTGGGGCCCACCAGCTCGACCTCACGGACGGCCAGCTACGCTCGAAAGCGCATAGTACCTTTTCATATATATATATATATATATATATATATATATATGGGAAAAGGTACTATGCGCCGAGCGTAAAGCTTGCCGTCCGTCAGACGGCCGAGCCGATGTGGGCCCCACCGTGATGCCATTCGAAAATCTACCCCCTCAATCGATGCACCATTCCATGGGGCCCACACGACTGAAAATCAAGTCAATCCGTGACTTTTGTGGGCCACACCATGTACAGAAGTTGAGAGGGGCCGTGCACCATTGAAACATTTAAAACCATTTGTGGGGACCTTTCGAGACGTTTTTTGATGATCAACACCGTCCATCATGTGTGTCCCACTTGGCTTTAATTTTAGGCCAAGTTTCAGGTGGTATCCACAACTCAGGTGGGGCCCACCAAGTGCTTTTACATGTTTTTGCGTGTATACTTATGTTTTCCGATGGTACGGCCCACCTGAGTTACGTGGACGGCTGATTTTGGGCCGTGTGGGCCCAACCTGGGCTCGTGCATCTGGTGGACAGTGTGGATCTTCGAATGGCATCACGGTGGGGTCCACACAGCTCGACCTCACGGACAACCGCTTTACGCTCGAGCGCATAGTACCTTTTCCCATATATATATATATATATATGTTGCGCACAACGCCAACAACACAGTGAGGCGAGATCCAATCTCAGGTCTCACCCACAAACGATAAACAAAAAGAATAATAAACTAGAAACAGATCAAAGCAATTCAAACAAACCACAAGACAAGATATACGTGGAAAAACCCCAACAAGGGTAAAAAACCACGGATGCAATCTTCCACTATGAAGAAGAACAGAGATTACAAAGTGATATACTAACCTTTCCCTTGGAAATATAGAGAAAATCTTTTGACAACACCTTAGAATTATTTCCTAATGCTTTCCAATATCCTAGAAAAGCCCTAGGGACACCTATATATAGTTTAAACAACTTCCCTTTCGCACCCTTACGAAAGGCAACACAGAAATTCGCAGTCCGCATCAGATTCGAAAATGAATCTGTGTAACCACGACCGGTCGAGCAGATTGCATGACCGGTCGAGCGAACCCCATGACCGGTCGAAAATGAGCCTTGACCGGTCGAGCACCTCAGAACCAAAAACCTTATGTTCCCTCGACTTTGAGTCGTGCTAGTCTACGACTGGTCACAACCAGTCTAGTGGGCTCCACGACCAGTCAAGCAGGTGCCACGATCGGTCGTGTGCGGCCCCAGATGTGGCTCCACTTCTCAACAATCTCCCACTTGGAGACACATCGCCATAAACCTGTCTTCTTCATCCGGAGTACACCAACTCCCCGTCTTCAACTCTGAAGATCAATCAAAGCTGAACAGAGCTTCGGCTTCTCCCGTGTGACCGCCTTGGTCAGCATATTCACAGGATTCTCACTTGTATGAATTTTCTCTAGAGCAATCGATCCATCTTCTAGTAACGAACGTATGAAGTGATATCTAATGGCAATATGTTTGGTCTTCGAATGAAAGGCTAAATTCTTAGCCAAGTGTATTGCACTATGACTGTCACTGTATAGCTTGCAATCAGCTTGCTTCCTACCCAGCTCCTCCATAAAACCTTACATCCACACCATCTCCTTGCACACTTCTGTAGCCACAACATATTCTGCTTTCGTCGTATTGATAGATACTATCTTCTGTAACTGAGAGACCTAACTGACTGCAGTACTACCCAAAGTAAAGATATAGCCTATAGTGCTTCTTCTGCTGTCGATATCTCCTGCGAAATCTGAATCCACGTAGCCTTGTAGCTTGATTTTCGATCCACCATAACATAGCCCTACATCCTTTGTACCTACCAGGTATCTAAGGATTTACTTCACAGCTTCCCAATGTTTCTTCCTGGGGTTGTTCATGAACCCGCTAACAACTCCCACTGCTTGAGCAATGTTTGGCCTTGTGCTCACCATAGCATACATGAGACTCCCAATAGCTGACGCATATGGGACTTTAGCCATGTAGTCTCGTTCCTCCTACGTCTTTGCACCTTGCTCCTTAGATAGCTTGAAGTGGTTGGCTAATGGAGTGTTAACTATCTTAACACCTCCCATATTGAATCGATCAAGTACCTTGGCTATGTACTCTGCCTATGATAAAATCAGTTTCTTATTTTTCCTGTCACGCTTTATCTTCATACCTAGGATTTGTTTTGCAGCTCCCAAATCCTTCATGACAAATTCTCTAGACAGTTTTCTTTTGAGATCTAAGATGTCCTTCATGCTTGAACCGGCAACAAGCATGTCATCAACGTACAAAAGAAGGATGATGTATGACGTATCAAACTTCTTCAAATAGCAACAAAAGTGATCGACATGACATCTCTCAGAACCGTTTCCTGACATGAAACTGTCGAACTTCTTGTACCACTGCCTCGGGGCCTGCTTCAGGCCATATAGACTCTTCTTCAGTCTGCACACCTTGTTTTCCTTTCCTGGTGCCACGTATCCTGTCGGCTGATGCATATATATCTCTTCTTTAAGGTCCCCATAAAGAAAGACTGTCTTAACATTTAGCTACTCTAGATGTAAGTCCTCTATAGCCACTATACTTAAGATCATGCAAATCGTAGACATTTTCACCACAGGTGAAAATATTTCAGTGAAATCGATACCTGCCTTTTGTTGAAAAACTTTCACAACCAATCTAGCCTTGTACCGTTTCGAACCATCGTACTCCTCCTTCAGTTAGTAAACCCACTTGTTATGAAGAGCTTTCTTACCCTTAGGTAGAGTGACTAGCTCCCATGTACGATTAGACTTAAGAGAGTCCATCTCATCATCCATGGCCTGCTCCCACTTAACCTGTGTATCTGACTGTAATGCCTCTTCAAAACACATTGGTTCACCATTATCTGTAAGCAGTAGATAATGTAAGGAGGGTGAGTATCGGAACTGTGGGTCTTCTCTCCCGAGTAGACTTCCTCACAATTGGTGTATGCGGCTCTGCCTCATAATGCTTCTGTGCATGATCATCCTGTGGCGCTGTAACACCCGTGTCCGGTAACTCTTCAAACTTTACGAATTTATTTTTCTCGGCCTTATTTTCTTGCACACTGTTCTTATGCATCACTTTTTCATTGAAGACTACGTCCTTGCTTCTGATGATTTTTCTATTTTCTGCATCCTGAAACCTGTAGCCAAAATCATGCTGCCCGTAGCCTATAAACGTGCACCTCCTGGACTTCACATCCAGCTTGTTTCTGTGCTCTGCATCAATGTGAACATATGAAGTGCAACCGAACACTTTCAGATGTGCAAGGTTCACTTCTTTCCCCGTCCACGCTTCTTCTTGTAGCCCATCATCCAATGGTGCTGAGAGACTTCTATTAATGAGATATACAACAGTATTCACAATATTTGCTCAAAACGTCTAGGGCAACTCCGCATGTAACCTCATGCTCCTGGCGCACTCAAGGATGGTCCTGTTAATGCGCTCAGCCACACCATTTTGCTGCGGTGTCCCTGAAATTGTTTTCTGATGCTTGATTCCATTTGCTGCACAATACTTCTCAAACCTCTTATCACGGTACTCTCCCCCATTATCAGATCTAAGACATTTTATTGTTTTACCTGTCTCGTTTTCTACCATAACTTTTCACTTCTTAAATACATCAAATAAATCAGATTGATGCTTTAAGAAATAGACCCATAGTTTTCTACTAGCATTATCAATAAAAGAAACAAAATAACGTGAGATACTAAGAGATAATACATGTGTCGATCCCTACACATCAGTATGTACAAGCTCCAATAGATGCATCTTTGGAGCACGTCCCGTTTTCTGGAAACTTACCTTCTTCTGCTTGTCATACACGCAGTCCTCGCAGAATTTCTAGTCAATAGACTTTTGCCCTAGTAGTTTCCCTTTAGACAATAGCACTTTGTTGAGGGTCAAATATTGCATATCAGACCCCAGTTATTACCTGGATTTACGAGCATGATACTGTTTAATGGCCCGTTTAATCATATTTGTGATGCAGAGCGTATTTACGAGCCTAGATCGAAATAAGACGCTAAAAGCATGGATTTAATGCTCAAGAATCACCAAGGCATTGGATGGGACCAAGATCGATGGATTTACACGCCAGGGATCCGAGGAAATCAAGCCGTTCACATTAAAGAGGCCCGAAAATGGTCCAGAATGTAAGATCATAGGGTTTCTGCCATCCGATTGGCTCGAAACTTCATACATTTACTGAAGGACATAAATAAACAGTACAGATTAAAGTTCAACCACTGGATATCTCGGGGAGTGGCCTAACGGACTGATCAGCCCCTTAATTCCCTAAGTGTGGCCCACCTGCTATATGAATAAGCCTCAACTTCATAATCAACGCGTTATATGAGGAGACAAGATGCATGGATGGAGTGGATTTTTCAGAAATGTCACCGTGGACCCCACCTGAGTCGGAGTGTACATGGTGCACAAGAGCACCAGAGGCGCACGGCAACTATGTTGCCTTCCAAATCGGGTAGTCCCGTGTCCCAGTCAAAAACGGCAAGTGCCGTTTGGTTCTTGCGTAAACAGCAAGTGCGCAGAGCATTTTTGCGGAAGCCGGTGGGCCACCATCATGGCCCACATGACCAATCTCATCCGTCCATCATGAGAAGGGGTTGGATTCGACCGTACCCTAGGACTCTTCAGGAGTTTCTAAAGCATCACGTGCACTCTGTTTTGAACCTAATCAGATGGGCTGCGGAGGGAAGACTTACAGCCAGCTTAGATGGGCCGCATCAACGACAATTTAAAACCATCCATATCCGATTGGTTTTGCGAGGAAAAAGCAATAGACGGTATGGATTTTCAAACCGACTCTGGCCCGTAATTCTAAGCCAAAACGGAAACTTCCGTTTCCTGTTGTGCGAAGTCGTGAAATAGGGAATGCAGAGGCGAATCGATGGGCCATCATCATGGACAACTAGCTCAATCTGAGTCGTCCAGTCGAATCATACGAAGGTCCTGATCAATAACTGGTGGTTCTTGATCTGAAGAATGGCAAAAGGAGGTTGCAAAAATGCTGGATAGCAGAATCGTTGCCACAAGATCAAACTGGTGGGGCACGTCAAAGGAGATCCAAAACTGACCAGGTATGACCGAATTTTCAAGGAGAAACTGATGGACGAGGTGGATTTCGCTAGGAACTCTGGTTATAGGCTTCACCTACCATCAGCGCACGAAACGCGTCGGCCCTGTTATGCCCAAGTCCGAGGAAGCTGGTTGAGTCGGTGCGTTGTACATTGAAACCGGACATCAGAGACTCGATCCTGACCGTCCAAGATCACGGAACGAGACTTCTAATCCCGTCCAAGAAGATGAATCGGGAAAGCAAGGAAATTCATTGCCACAACTTCACGTCAAAAGCAACAAGTTGTACATGTTTGTGTTGCGTAAAACAGGGCAACTGACCGGTTCTTTCGCTGCTTCTCACGGCCTCTCGTGAGGAAACCCCAGCCGACCTAAACCTCTATAAAGGAGCAAGGAACGTGGATACGAGAGAGGGGGAGAAGATTGAGAGTTTTGTTTTATTTTCTTTTTCTTTTATTTTTTTTAAGGGATTGGGCCCATTCATGTGGGGCTAAACCTCTTAGCTAGGGCTAAGAGGTGAAGCTTGTGGCGTGATGGGAGATCTCGACGGTTAGATCCATTTGAAGAACTAAAGTTTGATTCTAGTTTTAAATATATAAAATATTTATAGTTTTTAATGGTTTATTGTGACTCAAATTACAATGGATCTGCGATGGCTTCAGGTATGTTCATTGCATTACAGGAATTGTGAATTTAGGAGGCCCTGTTGTTCACCATCATCCCTTGGACATGGTTGGATGACGGAATCTTTCCTAACATTCATACATCTTCTGATTGGTTGTAGATTGGTTTAAGTTCTGTTGTTTACCTTGTCTCATGGGCATGGATTTGTGATGGAATCATATCTAATTCTTATACCTTTCATCTCTTTTGAAAACTAGATCAAAGGAAGTTCAGATTGTGCTTTAGTGATATACTTTCCAACTGGATGAAGATGGGACTCGAAGTCCAGTTGTGTTCATGAATCAACTGTAGATCTCCCTGATCTATACGAGTGGATCCTCTGAATCCCTAGTTTCCCACTTCTGAATTCTCTTAAATTTTAGTTTAATTATTCACCATTATTTACTCAATTACATTAGGTTTAGATTTCATCTCATTCTAGTTCTAGTTTTAGTTACTTTCAGATTACGTACAGGTTTCAGTCCCTGTGGATTCGACCTCGGTCTCACCAAGTTTATTACTACATCACAACCCTATACTTGAGGAGTGAACAAGTTTTTGGCGCCGTTGCCGGGGACTGACGGTTGTGTTTTTCTAAAATTGACTAGCTTTAGAATTAGATTAAGATTAGGATTTTACTAACTTTAGGTTTAGGTTTTTTTTTTTTGATTTTTAGAAATTAACCCATTTTCTGTTTTGTAGGATCCTAACATACACTTCTAATTCGGTAATTTCTTTCTAATTTTCTACTTTTTCTATTTTTAGAATTAGAATTTTAGTTTTAGAAATTCTCTTATTCTAGGTTTCCTTTTTAGAAACTAACTTTCTCTTTTTAGAAATTTTCTATTTCTAGGCTTTCATTTATTTTTGAAATTCTTTTTCCTTTTTAGAAACTAACACTATTTTCTATTTTAGGATTAGGTTTTTTTTTAGAACTTTCTAACTTTAGGTTTACAACTTTCCTCTTTTTGTTCTTAGAAACTAGGTTAGTTATTTTTCTTTTTAGAAACTTTCCTTTTTAGTAATTAACTTTCTATTTTTATTTTTAGAAACTTTCTGACTTTAGGATTTCTATTTTTAGAAACTAATTTCTTTTGTTTTATTTTGCAGGATTCTAACATAGGAACTTCCAACTTGGTAACTTCTTTCTAATTCTTTCTCTTTCTATTTCTAGATCTCTTATTGCTGTAGGATTTTTTTTCTTTTATTCTTGGATTAAACTCAGAATTAGGGTTCACCATGGAAGCTTGGGTACGTGTTTATGCTGAGATGGATAAGCAGTTTTTGGGAATGCCTGAGGGTGTTGGAATTCAACGCATACCTCAAGATTTTTCTCCATCGAGAACCGACATTGAGAACCGACTAGAACGTTATGTTCCATCGGTTAATAGGTCCATATATGATCATAATTATGGGAATGGAGATTATTATCAACCATCATATTTTCCCATGCATGATCAGTATGACTATAACCAGTGGAAACATCAAAACTGGGAAGATGAACCAACAACATGTTATAATGATTATTCTCTTGGATACACTATCATTGAGATCTAACCAGAAACAATCCAAGAGGATTCATTTCAGCGTAACATGGCGTGTCTTGCGGAAACTATAAAAACTTTGGAAGCACTTACTTCAAGTGACAATTCTCTTAGGTCCTCTACCTTTAAAATTCAACCAAAAACAATCCAAGAGAATTCTCAAAATTCCTTCCAAACTCTAGAGCTCAACCAACAAAATACACTCCAAAGACTACAAGAACTTATAAAAGATATTCAACAAGGGAGTTCACATGATGCGATTATGGAGAACTCTGGAATTTAGAATGGTGAGTTGGATTCCATTAATGATCATATGGTTCAATTTCCCGATGAGTCGATCTCGATGACTGTTCAAAAGAATGGTGAAAAGTCATGGGTGTCTTTCAAATATAATGATGATGACACACTTCACTCATAGGACACATTAGATTTCAATGATGAGGAAGAGGTTGGTTTATGTGAACCTCAATCCAATCTAGGAATAGAATGTGAGGAAAGTGATCCCATCCCAAAATTGCACTGCACTAAACTAGAATATGATGAGTATTGGTATGACGATCATGAATGTGCAGCCCCAATTCCTGTGGAATTAATCTCAAGTTTGGTCCAGGTCAATGATCAAGAAGTGCACGAAGTGAGCGGTTATAATGAGCTACTCCACTCACCTAATATATCTGATTTAAAAGTGGATGAGCTCCTTACAACCAACCCTTCCATCTCTTGTGAGACATGTTTGGACCACTCCCCTGAATTACATGATGATAAGATTCAGGAGATGAACGAGTTACTTGATATGACTCTGGAATTTGAAACCACCCAGTTGAGGCCACCATCTGAACTGTTGAATTTTGACGAGTCCAGGCCTTTTCTGAGTAGTATCAATGAACAGAGTCCGCACATCAATACTTTGTCTACTGACCTTCTATCTGTCTGTGTAGTGCTAAAGCAAGAGAGCGTACCTACGGTTACTTTTAAAGACGATGGATTCCTTGGGCAGATCATCACAGACTTCAATGTGGAAAATAAGTCACTCTCAGCTGAATGTCCCAACTCTTTGGATGATTGCTTGGCACACTTTGCAGATTCAAACGATCCCATGATAAGAGACATATTGAATGCCTTGCAAGACGACATCTCGGTAGTCATCACTGACCGAGAGAATCCTTACTCTGAAGCCCCTCCTTCCCCAGACCCTAAATGCTTACCATTAAAGGAAGAGGAGCTGAAAATTGAACCGAAGCCTGGAACTTCAGAATGCATTGAGACTACATTACTTCTCGAAATTTTTTCTGAAATTTATCTACCTGTAGTCTTTGATTACCATGGGATACTAACGTTAAGATTTTTTCTGACACAGGTGAATCATATATACTTTGGATACCTCAGGCGGATCAACGACAAATTTTTGTTAAGGTACATAAGTCTCTCTGGCCATTCATGCTCCAGGGCATCAAAGTCTATTGCAAAAAGGGCTTTTGGATGATCCTATTGAGGAACTTACTGAGAAACTTATCAAGATATTGGCCGGAAGAGGAACCTTGCGGCATGATCGAGTAGTTTTTCCTTGCTTTCATAGGACTAGGGTAGTTTGTCTTATGTTGTTTTAGGATAGATGGTAAACTTAACGCTCCTGGGAGGCAACCTAGCTTTTCATTTCATTTTCCTAGTCAGTTAATTTAATGTTTGTGGGTAACATTGCTGCAAACCCTCACGAGACTACAACTCATCCACTAGGGGCAACCTAGGGGTTTAAAGGCTTGTTGCATACGCTAAATGCAATCGAGAGCACCTGCGAAAGTGGTATAGGTAGGAGTTTATTTTTGTTATTTGTGTTTTACTTGTGTTGGTTTCTCTCTTATGCTGACTTACTCTCTCGCTGATATTTTTGGAAGTCTTTCTCGATTTATTATCCAGGTACTATCTTCCCATCACTTCTCATTTACTTTCGTTGTCCCATGTGCACTGCATACTTATATCTTTTACATTGAGGACAATGTAGATTTTAGGTTGGGGGTGGGAGATTAGGTTACCTAATCAGTGTTTTCTTCGTCTTGAGCAAAAATTGTGAATTTTTTTAAATTTTTTCTGGACTTTCTGGTGAATTCGAAGTGATTTGACGACCATCTTTGATTTAGAATTACAGGATATGGAATGTTGGTGACTTACTACTCTTGGATTCAGTTGTCCGTTAGATTTCACAGTTAAGGTTGAATTATTAATCCATGATTAGAAGTTATAAACATTGATTGAGTCATGATTTCACATGTCACATCTTGCTTACACATTAAGGCTTCAGTTTAATATTGAAGGATTAACTTGGTAATCACTGAGCTTGAAAGGAACAAGCCTGAAATATTTTGCCATCAGGGTATAAAAAAAAAAAGAATTGAAAAGGTTGGGCAATTAATCTTCACCATAGGTTTGCTCCCTATAGGTGTGGATTTGATTTCCCATGGTTAACAGTTGAAAAGAGTTGGGCGACTAATTTCACCATAGGTTTGCACCCTATAAGTGATAATTTGATTCCCCTCTTGACATTCTTTTAATAATAAAAAGAAGAAGAAGAAGAAGAAGAATATCAAAATCAAATCAAAGTTGGTAGGATGATTTATGAGGCATGTTTTGTTTTGGGTTGTCATGAATTCTCTAATTCGTTACCAATGATATCATAAAATAAAGAAGTGAATCTTAATGTTGTTAAGCCGGATTTACACTATACACCCATATAACTCAATGTTTAGCATTTTTTCTAATTGATGGATTAACACTTGAAACTTGACTATGAAGTTTACTGTGTGCTCGAGTCCAGGATATAGTAATGCCCAACATTCACGAATCTTAAAATTCTAGTATCTGGTTTGTTTTGCAAAATTCACTCGAGTACATATAAATTATCTTGTAGTTCTCAACTTATTCTTCGCATATTTTGCTCGGACTAGCAAAATGCTGGTTGGGAGTTGTGTTGAGGGTCAAATATTGCATATCAGACCCCAGTTATTACCTGGATTTACGAGCATGATACTGTTTAATGGCCCGTTTAATCGTATTTGTGATGCAGAGCGTATTTACGAGCCTAGATCGAAATAAGACGCTAAAAGCATGGATTTAATGCTCAAGAATCACCAAGGCATTGGATGAGACCAAGATCGATGGATTTACACGCCAGAGACCCGAGGAAATCAAACCGTTCACATTAAAGAGGCCCGAAAATGGTCCAGAATGCAAGATCATAGGGTTTCTGCCATCCGATTGGCTCGAAACTTCATACATTTACTGAAGGACATAAATAAACCGTACAGATTAAAGTTCAGCCACTGGATATCTCGGGGAGTGGCCTAACGGACTGATCAGCCCCTTAATTCCCTAAGTGTGGCCCACCTGCTATATGAATAAGCCTCAACTTCAGAATCAACGTGTTATATGAGGAGACAAGACGCATGGATGGAGTGGATTTTTCAGAAACGTCACCGTGGACCCCACCTGAGTCGGAGTGTGCATGGTGCATAAGAGCACCAGAGGCGCATGGCAACTACGTTGCCTTCCAAATCTGGTAGTCCCGTGTCCCAGTCAAAAACGGCAAGTGCCGTTTGGTTCTTGCGTAAACAGCAAGTGCGCAGAGCATTTTTGCGGAAGCCGGTGGGCCACCATCATGGCCCACATGACCAATCTGATCTGTCCATCATGAGAAGGGGTTGGATTCGACCGTACCCTAGGACTCTTCAGGAGTTTCTAAAGCATCACGTGCACTCTGTTTTGAACCTAATCAGATGGGCTGCGGAGGGAAGACTTACAGCCAGCTTAGATGGGCCGCATCAACGACAATTTAAAACCATCCATATCCGATCGGTTTTGCGAGGAAAAAGCAATGGACGGTATGGATTTTCAAACCGACTCTGGCCCGTAATTCTAAGCCAAAAAGGAAACTTCCGTTTCCTGCTGTGCGAAGACGTGAAATAGGGAATGCAGAGGCGAATCGATGGGCCATCATCACGGACAACTAGCTCAATCTGAGTCGTCCAGTCGAATCATACGAAGGTCCTGATTAATAACTGGTGGTTCTTGATCTGAAGAATGGCAAAAGGAGGTTGCAAAAATGCTGGATAGCAGAATCGTTGCCACAAGATCAAACTGGTGGGGCACGTCAAAGGAGATCCAAAACTGACCAGGTCTGACCGAATTTTCAAGGAGAAACTGATGGACGGGGTGGATTTCGCTAGGAACTCTGGTTATAGGCTTCACCTACCATCAGCGCACGAAACGCGCCGGCCCTGTTATGCCCACGTCCGAGGAAGCTGGTCGAGTTGGTGTGTTGTACATTGAAACCGGACATCAGAGACTCGATCCTGACCGTCCAAGATCACGGAACGAGACTTCTAATCCTGTCCAAGAAGACGAATCGGGAAAGCAAGGAAATTCATTGCCACAACTTCACGTTAAAAGCAACAGTTGTACATGTTTGTGTTGCGTAAAACAGGGCAATCGACCGGTTCTTTCGCTGCTTCTCACGGCCTCTTGTGAGGAAACCCCAGCCGACCTAAACCTCTATAAAAGGAGCAAGGAACGTGGATACGAGAGAGGGGGAGAAGATTGAGAGTTTTGTTTTATTTTCTTTTTCTTTTATTTTTTTTTAAGGGATTGGGCCCATTCATGTGGGGCTAAACCTCTTAGCTAGGGCTAAGAGGTGAAGCTTGTGGTGTGATGGGAGATCTCGACGGTTAGATCCATCTGAAGAACTAAAGTTTGATTCTAGTTTTGAATATATGGAATATTTGTAGTTTTTAATAGTTTATTGTGACTTAAATTACAATGGATCTGCGATGGCTTCAGGTATGTTCATTGCATTACAGGAATTATGAATTTAGGAGGCCCTGTTGTTCACCATCCTCCCTTGAACATGGTTGGATGACGGAATCTTTCCTAACATTCATACGTCTTCTGATTGGTTGCAGATTGGTTTAAGTTCTATTGTTTACTTTATCTCATGGGCATGGATTTGTGATGGAAGTTCAGATTGTGCTTTAGTGATATACTTTCCAACTGGATGAAGATGGGACTCGAAGTCCAGTTGTGTTCATGAATCAACCGTAGATCTCCCTGATCTATACGAGTGGATCCTTTGAATCCCTAGTTTCCCACTTCTGAATTCTCTTAAATTTTAGTTTAATTATTCACCATTATTCACTCAATTACATTCGGTTTAGATTTCATCTCATTCTAGCTCTAGTTCTAGTTACTTTCAGATTACGTACAGGTTTCAGTCCCTGTGGATTCGACCTCGGTCTCACCGAGTTTATTACTACATCACAACCCTATACTTGGGGAGTGAACACACTTTCATCCCCTTCTCACTCATATGTCCCTACCTCTGATGTCATAATTGCCCATTCACTCCAGTTAATGCGACTGAGAGTGAACTATATGATCCTCAAGTCATGTACAAAATATCTTCCTTTTTTACATCGAGATATCACCAAGGTACCTTTTGTGATCTTCCAGGAATCACTGGTGAATGTCGTCACATAACCGGTATCGGCCAACTACCCCACTGAAATCAGATTATATTTCAAACTCGGTATATGTCTGACATCCTTCAATTTCAAAATCGTTCCGTCTTTCTAATTGACATGAACGTCTCTCTTTCCAACAATACTGCACGACTCATCATCACCTAGGTAGACTCTCCCAAAGTCACATAACACATAATCACACAGAACTTCCTTACATGAAGTGGCATGAAACAAAGCACCCGAGTCTATAACCCAAGACTCATTCCTCACATTAAGAGACAAGATCAACGCCTCTGTGTCACTCTCCTCAGATAGATTCACTGAATCCTTTCTGCCTTAAGAGCTTCCTTCTTGTTTCTTAAGCGCCCTACAATCGCGTTTCATATGCCCCTTCTTGCCGCAATGCCAACACCCGTCTTTGTCTTTCGGTCCATTGGACTTCTTCCTTGACTTAGAATGCCTGTGTTTATTGCCTCATTTGTTTAGCGATCTTCCTCTTCCTTCAACGTTTAGAGCATTCCCTGAATCCCCTGAAACTCTTGATGCCTTTCTTCTAGATTCTTCACTACGAATTAGTCCGGCCATATTATCAAATTTCAGCTCTGTCGACCCTGAAGAATTGCTCACAGCAATTACCAAACCATCCCAACTATCTGACAAACTGATAAGATCAATAACGCCGTGACCTCATCCTTAAAAATAATGCCTACCGATTCCAACTGGCTGGTGACTATATTGACCTCGTTTTAGATGTTCAGCCACGTTCCCACCATTTGACATCTTCATGTTGAATAGCTGTTTCATAAGATGAACCTTGCTGGATGTTGAAGGCTTTTTCATACATGGTGGCTAAGACTTCCATTAATTCTTTTGTAGTTTTCACCTTGGATATAATGAAGGCGACGCTCTTAGACAAAGAGAGTCGGATCGTTTTTAAAGCCTTCCTATCTAATAAAAATCATTCATCATCTGTCATCTTTTCTGGTTTATTCTCTTTTCCTCCTAGAGGAATATAGAGGTCCTTCTGATACAAATAATCCTCAAACTTCTCAATTCTAGTTTTTCCTTCTTCTGTCATCGCTCCTAATAAAACTAAACCAATAGCTCTGATACCAGTTGTTGCGCAGCACGCCAACAACGCAGTAAGCCAAGATCCAATCTCAGGCCTCACCCACAAACGATAAACAAGAAGAAATATAAACTAGAAACATATTAAAGCAATTCAAACAAATCACAAGACAAGATATACGTGAAAAAACTCTAACAAGGGTAAAAAACCACGGATGCAATCTTCCATTATGAAGAAAAACAGAGATTACAAAGTGATATACTAACCTCTCCCTTGAAAATATAGAGAAAACCCTTTTACCCACACCTTAGAATTATTTCCCAATGCTTTCCAATACTCTAGAAAAGCCATAGGGACACCTAAATATAGTTTAGGCAACTTTCCTTTCGCACTCTTGCGAAAGGCGACACAGAAATCTACAGTTCGCATCAGATTCGAAAACGAATCTGCATAACCATGACCGGTCGAGCAGATTGCACGACCGGTTGAGCAGACCCCACGACCGGTCGAGAAGGAGCTTCGATCAGTCGAGCACCTCGGAACCAAAAACCATATGTTCGCTGGACCTTGAGTCGTGCCAATCCACGACTGGTCACGACCGGTCGAGTGGGCTTTACGACCGGTTGTGTGCGGCCCTAGATGTAGCTCCACTTCTCAACAATATATATATATATATATATAGAGAGAGAGAGAGAGAGAGAGAGAGAGAGAGAGAGAGAGAGAGAGAGAGAGAGAGAGAGAGAGAGAGAGAGAGAGAGAGAGAGAGAGATGGATAAGCCTTTTCTTCTTGTTAAAGATATCATTTTTTAAGTAATTGGAGTTACATTTCATTACGGAGGTGAAGTTCCCTTTTTGTGATTTATAGCAGAAGTTTTTTGTTTGTAGCGAAAGTTTTTAAACATGTAGGGCCATGGTTGTCCAAACCATTGATCTAATAGCTCCTATCATGGATCAACCCTGCTTTTATTTATTATTATTTTTTTCTATAATTAGTCAACTTAAAACCTTGCATTGTTAGCATATAAGTATGTCCTTATAAAAAAATCCACCAATAATTCACATTTAATGGAGAAAAAATACAAAAGATTTGATAGTTGGATTCTACAATTTGGAAGAGTCTTTAGGAATGGTCCATATATGAAAGAGGACATTGAATAAATGGCTTGGATAGATCAACAATGAGTCTTGAATTCACGATCTTCGTGGACAATAAGGAAGTCATCCATGGAACAATAAGGCCTTGGTATCGATTCCCTAGTAGGGGTGGATAACAGCGAGAAGTGTGAACTGACGGTGGGTGTACTAACATGCTAACAAAAAAAAAAACGAAAAAAAGAAAAAAAGAAGTTATCCATGGATGATAAATGGACAACTCATCCCTAATCTTTCTCCGTGAATATATCTTCTGTCCATGCTTTTTCCAAACAGTCATCGGAGCCATGGATTACGTCGTGACCCCGACACCGTTTGATTTAGTTGACTGAGATGCGAGGTAATTTAACTGGGTCACATGCTGCTGTCAGATACAAGACTACACACAACATGTTTGAAAGTTGCTTGGTAGGATAGTAAAGTCAGCTTTGACCAGGTCACGTGGTCCAATCAAATCTCACCTAAGTACCAACACCATCCCACTACCTTGCCTTGTGTCACCATGCAATTTGTATCCTGTCAATATAAAAATAATATTAATTAACGGTAGTTTTAAAATTCGGTTTGCTATATTCGAAAATGACAATTATGACCTCCCCTTTTGTTCCTTGCACAAGCTTTCTAAATTCACTCCCGGGATAATCAGTTTGTTTAATCCATGCCATCCATTCTTAGTTAATTATGATTTCAGATCATGAGCTCAAAAATAAAAAATATTCAAATCTCATGTGGACCCACAAAAATTAAAGGTGCCAATTAAATCCTACAACTAAAAATTTGTTAGGGCCCACTGTAAATATTTTTTTGCCTTCCATCTTATTGATTAGGTAACGTGGACCAAAATTAAGGGCTATTATAATTTTTTTATACATCCAGTGTGTCTGGTTCCCAAGCAGTCATCAAGGGTAAGTGTTTATTCATTTTCATTTTTCTATGATGTTGTCCACTTGAGATTTGGATATACCTCATCTTAGAACTCATGTCCTAAAATGACATTACAAAATGAACATACAACATATATGATAATAGGGCCTACCGGGCCGGACATGGATTTGGAGTGCCACGTGGATGCAATCCCAAACGATGAACGTGGATTACGTACTACCCCTTCCCGATCTTGAAACACGCTGAGGCTATGAGGGGCCCACCGTTATATATGGGATTATCAACACCATTCATCCATATTAACATATCATTTTAGTTATCCAGCCAATCCGCTTCCACAATAGAGAGGGGCGTGTTTTATTGGAACAGTGTTTGGAGGATTTTCTAAAGAGAAAATTATCACTGTAGATGCCACCTTTTATTCAGCATCTTTTATGAATAGTGCAAAACTTACCTTCCCAACTTAGACCTTGTATGTACTATGCAGGGTATGGGTGCACACGGGTCAGTTTGGTCCGGTTCTGGGGTGAAACCGGAATCGAACCGTTCCTAACGGTTCTTCAATTTTTGGAACCGGAACAGAACCATTAGCACCCTAGAACCGGAACCGGAACCGGACCATAAAAACGGAATGGAACCGGAACCGGCGCATAGGACGAACAAAGAAATGAAAACAAAGAAATGAAAAAGAGAAACCAATAAAAATGAAAACCATTTCAATAGAAAAAGAAAAAAAAATTAATAATTGTACTGTGATTACCTTTTCCACACAAACATATCAGGAAGGCCACAATCCCACACAAAACGTGCATTCTCGATCATTTAATCTAAGCCGTGATTACCTTTTCTACATACATTGGCCCACCCAATAAGTGGGGCAGCCTGATCTTTGGGCCATGGAACATGCAAGACGGTTCCCTCCTGATGGACGGTGTGGATCACGCGCACATGTACGTCATGTGATAACAATTCTTTAAACCCTAAAAACTAAAGAAAGAAGAAGAGGGGTTTTTTTTTTCCCTTACTGACGAGAAGAGTCTTAGAGAGAGTCCATTTCTATGCACATCTGACAATGGAAAATGGGAGCCAGTGCGTCGGGATGAACGAATGGAGTAAAGCGAGTCATGGGATTTGCAAAGTCGCAAAGAAGACGCATGGCGAGAGAGAGAGAGAGGAGAGAGAGAGAGAGAGAGAGAGAGAGAGAGAGAGAGAGAGAGCACTGGGACTGGGACGACGAGAGAGACAGAGATACAGAGAGGGAGGGCGCGGGACCGGGGAGAGAGAGAGAGAGAGAGAGAGAGAGAGAGAGAGAGAGAGAGAGAGAGAGAGAGAGAGAGAGAGAGGGCAAAGGGCAGGGGTACGACGCTCAAAAAGGGCAGCGGTAGGGCGCTGAAAATGGGCGGGCGCTCAAAAAGGGCTTAGGCGCTTTGGGTTTTTTTTTTTTTTTTAAACTAAGTCGGATCAACGATTCAGATTCACGGTTCCTGTCACGGTTCGGATCAGCGGTTCAGTTCGGTTCTACAGGACCCTAAACGGGAACCGATCTATAATCAATAGTTCAGAAAATTTGGAAACTGGAACCGGACCGTTAGCACCCTAGAATCGGACCAAACTGGACCGATCCAACAGTTCCGGTCCGGTTACATGGTTCCAATGGTTAGATGTGCACCCCTAGCGCAGGGTATTTGAAGATGAAAATACCCCTGTCCGTATGTGGAGCGTTGTGCGAAAAAAAGTGTATTTTCGTCCTGAAATGCTTTGTTCATGCGCGCAAAGTCTAAGTTGGGAAGGTAAGTTTTGGACTCTTCATAAAGGATGCTGGATAAAAGGTAGCGCTTACAATGGTAATTTTCTCTTTTCTAAAAGACTAGACAGTATTCAATATGTAACGGTACTAGATGGTACCAGGTGGTGAGATTTCTTTTAAAAGCTAATGTTCAAAATTTTAGATGAATTTTAAAAAATAATTTAAAAGCAAGTTTGTTTTTAGGATTCAACCAAATGTAAGTGTCTTTACGGCATTGTCTAGCCTGCCTGGAAATAATCCCATGTTCAACCATCTAGACCACAGGTATACAGGTTATTATCCACTCAACGGATAACTTCCTAACTATTATGCGTGTGCAAAATCCAACACGCTCAATAGGTTAGCTGCATCCTAAGGATCGCCTCCAGAAAAATTCAGCCACATCCAGTTATTAAATAGACAATAATTATCTTTTATTATTTAACAGTGGATAGATATTGTTTTATATATTGTGGTCCACTTTATTAGTGGATTGGTCTAATGTTTGACTAAGGTGATAATTATGGTGGGACCAACCTATTAGAACGCTTGGATGACACAAGAAGCTGATAAGTTAGATATGTTTCAGTCGGTGGACGGGAAACTATAGTCCAACGGTGGCAATCGATACCTCCTCCATAATCCCAATGTCAACATTTATTAATTGGTAATCTAGATCTGCCATCTTTAATTTTCGAGCTTCTTTGTTCGTTAGTGCGTAACGTGGTGGGATCCGCCATGTGACATCAGCATTGCATCGGGAATTATTTTTAACCGGAAACGGATTGGCTACTCCCCTGCCACCGGACCCGTGGCTGATGGTCGATGCTCTGTGGGCCCCACCATGATTTATGTGCTTCATCCATTCCGTTAATCCATTTTTAAATATCGTTTTAGGCTTGATCCTAGAGGTAAGAGGGTTATATATCTCAGGTGGACCACACAACATGAAAACAATAGTGATTGGATATCCACCATTAAAATTCTCTTAAGGTCCAATGTACTGTTTATTTGGCATCCAATCTGTTGATTAGGTCATGTAGGCCCAGATGAAGGGTTAAAATAAAAATTAGCTTGATCCAAAACTTCTATGGTCCCCAAAATGTTTTAATGGTCAACGCTCATTCAAAAATGTTTACTTTAATGTGATCCATTTGAGATTTGGATATATCTCATTTTTGGTCTCATACAGTAAAATGATCTATAAAAATATATGGACCGCATGGATGTAACACATACATCATGGTAGAGCCCACAGAGCACCGACCACCGGCCATTGGATGGTGTCAGGGGGAGTAGCCAATTCGTTTCATTTTAAACGCATTTCTCGAATATAAACAACTTGTACTCTTTTTTTATAACCGTTCATTTGTTTCGTCCAATTGTGGTCTACTTGATGAAAAGAATTGATTTTCCTTCTATGGGGCTATGCAAATGAAGGCTCCAGCCCGATGAACGGCCTGGATCTCTGTCACGTATGCTTAATTAGAACATGTGATGCAAATTGCTTCTTAGGTATCTGATATGATGATATCTCCCAGCGCCTCCAATCCAGCAGTATTCACGGACTCGGATTTCCTGCCAATGCCTTTTGCATGAAGTTCCTGCGCTGGAATGATAGGTGGGACCACCGTGATTTTTGTGAGAAATCGACACCGTCCATCCGTTTTGAGAGCTCATTTCAGGTTACGTTTTTAAAAAATTGAGGTGGATCCAAAATTCAAGTGGGCCATACGCGAGGGAAAATCATGGAAAGAGTTTTCTCTCATTGAAACCTCCGTGGCATCTACCTTGATGTTTATATGCCATCCAAACCGTTTATAAGGTCATTTCCAATGGGATGAAGTGAAAGCACAAAAAACATTGCCTGATATGAAACATTATGGCCATACGAATGTTTCAAACGGTGGTCACTGAATCCCCACTGTTTTCTCCCGTGCGTCCCAATTGAGTTTTGAATCCACCTCACTTTTTTTGTCTCATGTCCTAAAATGATCTCTCAAAACGGATGCACGGTGTGGATTTATCATAAACATCACGGTGGGCTCCACTTAGCATTCCATTGCAGTAACTTAGTGGGAAAGGAGTTCGCAGGAAATCGGCGTCCAATATTCACCGTTCACTCTTTAGCATCTGCCTGCCAGTGGACGCGGATTGCGTAGACCGAGTGCCAACCGTGATGCGTGTGTCTTATCCACGCCGTCCATTCATTTTTTTTCCTGCTCGGGGTGAGACAAGAATAGAAGTATATCCAAAGCTCAAATGGACCACGCCAGAGGAAATAGTGGAAATTGAACGCTTACCTTTGAAAATTGATTGGAGCCATAGAAGTTTTGGATCAAGCTGATATGTGTTGTCTTCATCCATGTGCATGTGACCTTATCAACGGGGTGGATGACAGGCCATAGTAAGGTTTCAACAGTGGACATCATCATCCCACGGTTTCACGTGGTGTGGTCTACTTGAGCTTTGGACATGCTTTTAACTTCAACTCATACCCTAAAATGAGGTGATAAAACGGATGGACGGCGTAGGTTACTTCACGGTGGTCCTCGTAGAGTTTACTCGGTAAGCTGGCGTGCTGAGTTACTCAGTACGCAGTCCGAGTCAGTGATCAGTAATACCCATATAGCTTCTGGGCCCCACTCAACACCACCTTCTCAATGTAAAGGCAATGAATATTTAGAATGCTTGTTGCTACATACATGACGTTCCTATGCGAGAAAGTGTAATCTAGAGCATTTCCTTCCGCAGTCTCATGTCCTCACCTAACACGTGCAAACATAGCATACGTGTGTAAGATCTAATTCGTTCATTAGAGAAGCCACACTGCGCAACTGTGCTGGCCAAAAGTCAGGCCAGGTCATTGATTTGGTAGTCCAAAACATACAAGTTAAATGTTAAATGTAGACCATGGATAATCAATTTAAATGGTCGTCTTTTGTACACGTGTGGATCACGTGATGGTGGACACCAGTTAGAGCCCATATGCGGTGAGCCTGATGAAATGCTTGCATATCTCCTAAGTGTGCCGCGTTGGCGCGTGGTGTCATTACCATTAGCGATTCTCGAAGCAAGTAATAGGCATATGCGGATTCGCTACCTCACGGATATTCGTATTACATGCCAACTTTTTGCACCAGTATTCACCAAGCTCTAGCAGTTGGATTAGGGTTCTTTTCAATGATCGAAACCGTTTATGCGATGTAACTTACCGTGGATATGCGAGTTATCCAAAAAATTCTCACATTTAAATTGGCGTCTAATGTGTTAAATTTGTTTGTAACAAGGTCTATCGATAACATTAACAGACCACTGATTCTATTGAGTAGACGTCGATGACATCAACAGATGCTCGATCCCATCAAGAAAATCTGCAAAAAAAAACTATTATTGATTGCTGAACAGTTTAGAGGTTGCTACTCCATGACATCGAAAGTTTTTCAATGTATGCCATTGAAGGCTCGCACCGAATTGGGAAAGTGCACGGCTTGTTTCCTATTTTAGTTGCAGTAATATATATAGTGAGTGTAATTAAGATTAAGGAAGGGATTAGGGTTCTCTAAATGTGTTTAATGATTTGAGAGGGATTTTGAAGGGAAAGGCTTGGCTTTTCTTCTTAAGTCTTTGATCGTTAATGTTTTCATTTCTTGTGCATTATCGCTCTGTGATGTAAAAAAAATAAATTTCGAAAAGATTTTTCCACAGAAATTTGGATTGCCTTCTTGTTGAACTTGTTTGTGCGGTTACTATTATCTTGTTTGATTTCTCTCTGTGTGTTTCCGCGAGTCTGTACAAATGGTATCAGAGCTAATGTTGGGAAGCAAATTGAACTTGAATACAAAGTATTTATGTCATATAACATGCAGTTCAATATAGAAAATTATTTTAGAAAAAAAAACTTTGAACTATGGAATGTGAAGATTAAGGGTTTTCTAGTTCAACAAGAATTGTAAGATGCATTCCTTGGAAAGCGACCAAAAACTATGAAAGAAGAAGAGTAGAATAAGTTAGATCAAAAGGCCAATATCTCAATTGAGTTATGTGTAACGGATGATGTCATCCACAATGTTATGAGAGAGAAGACTGTAACAGGTATATGTGAGAAGTTAGAGAACATTTATGTAGAGAAGTCTCTTGAGAATCATTTGTATCTGAAGATACAGTTATTCTATCTAAAGATGATTGAGTGGGCTGATATTGAGACCAACATTAGTAACTTCAAGAGGCTTGTCTGCAAGTTATTGGATGTAGATGAGGTGATGAAGGATGAAGATAAAGCTTATATTTTGTTAAATTCTCTTTCAGAATCATATGAGTCATTCGAAAAATCTTTGTACATTGGTAAGACGAGTATTAGTTCTAGGACCATTATTTTAGCTCTTCAGTCGAAGGCGATGAGAAAGAAAGGTGGTGACATGAGTGTTTTTAAAAATGCACTGGCTATGAGTATGATGAATTCTGAGCGAGATAGTAGATCTTCGTGATCGAGATCCAAATCCAATGGCAAGGGCAAAACAAAATTATGGTGATGGAATTGTAGCATGTCAAGGCACATGAAGAATGATTGTAAGAATCATAAGTCAAGAAATGAGAAATCAAAGTGTTTTTCCAAAGAGGCCAACACTACAGAATCTAGTGAGGAGGCGAGTGGTGGTGACGTGTTGACCGCATCAAAATTCAGGTATTTCAATGATGAACGGATTTTGGATACTGGGCTTCGTATCACATGACCCCTCATAAGAGTTGGTTCACCAGTTATAGTAAGTTTAATGGTGGTCAGGTGTTTATAGGCAATGACAATGCCTGTAATGTGGTTGGTGTTGTATCAGTGCACATCAAGATGTTTGATGACGTGGAACGTATATTGACTTGTGTGAGACACGTTCCTAATTTGAAAAGAGTCTAATATCTCTAGGTGTACTGGAGACACTTGGGTGAAAATTCATGGGTTCGATCATGTCCTTAAAGTTTTAAAGGGGCACTCGTAATAATGAAACCACAAAAGAATGGTAACCTTTATGTGTTAATCAGAAGTACTTCATTGGGTGGAGTTGCAGTAGCTATAGAGGATTCCACGTCTATACGTATGTGGCATGCACCCTAGGTCACATGAGCGAGCGGAGCATGAAGATACATTGTGACCGTTGTTTAATTTCAATTATTAAAAGCATTGATTTTAGTATATGTAAGCATTATATATAGTAAATAGTCAATGTTGTCTTTTAAGTTTGGGAAACATGTATGTAAGGGGGTTTTGGATTATGTGCATTCTAATGTATGTGGGTCGTCGCCTGTAGTTTTTGGTGGAAAGTCGTCATGGTTTGTTACGTTCATTGACGACTATTCCAAAAAGGTGTGGGTTTATTTTATGAAAAGTAAATTCGAGATTTTCACCAACTTCAAACAGTGGAAGACGATGATGGAAAAATGCCAGGGTTAAAGGAGAAAGTGTTGAGGATAAACAATAGTTGGGAATTCACTTTTTAGGAATTCAATTGGTTTTGTAAGGATGAAGGAATCGTGAGGCACAATACAATGCGCCACATACCAAAACAAAATGGTATGGCTAAGCAGATGAATCAGATTCTCTTAGTAGGGGTCTGATGCATGATGAGTAATGCTGATTGGGTAAAAAATATGAACTGAGGTCGTTAACACGGCTTGCTACTTAGTAAATTGGTCATCTTTTACAATGATAAATTGTAAAATTTCAGAGAACGTGTGGAGCCATCAGCAGGTAGACTCATCGAGGTTGCGAGTATTTGGTTGCGATGCTTACTCTAACGTACTATCAATTGAGAGAGAAAAGTTAGACTAAATGGTTAAAAAGTATATCTTTGTTGGTTATGGTGGTAGTGTGAAGGGTTACATGTTATATAATTGGGTTATACGGAAAATCATCCTTAGTTGTGTTGTCAAATTTGAGAAATGATTCTTATTTCGTAAAGATGAGCACAAGGAAGAAGAAAGTCAGTTTTTGAGGTTTAGATAGACAGATATGAGTCACAAGTTGATACTGAGACGTAGAGAGATGCATAGGTGCAGATGGAGCAGCCACCTGTGAGAAGGAATCCACCAGGAGATAGTATGTTACCGGCGAGATACATGGATGACTTGAATGTTGCATTTGCCCTCATCATTGATAAGGGGATTCGTATACTTTTCTGAAGACTCTTGACAACGTAGGTGCAGAAAAGTGAAAAGCGGTGATGCATAACGAGATGGACTCCCTATATAAGAAGGAGACGTAAGAGCTGGTGGATCTACCTGTCGGTCGTAAAGTGATTGAGAGTAAGTGAATCTTCAAGAATAAATATGATATGTACAAGGAAAGGTTGATAGCGAAGGGATATGCTCAAAGAGAAGGTGCTGACTTCACTAAATCTTCGCGCTTATGGTGAAGTAAGTATATATCAGATTCGTATTAACGTTGGTTTTCTAATATAATCTCGAGTTGGAATAGATGGATATAAAGACTACTTTCTTACATGGAGGATTGGAAGAACAGATTTACATGAAGTAATCAGAAAAAGTTTTAAAATACAATGGACATAGAACAAGGTTTGCAGGTTGAAGAGATTGTTGGATGACTTAAAATAGTCGTCTAAGCAGTGGTACAAGAAATTTAATTCTTTCATGATGAGTAAGAAATTTACCAAGAGTGAATATGATCATCATGTCTATTACAAGATGCCAAGTGAAGAGACATTCATTATCTTGGTATTGTATGTTAATGACACGCTTATTGTCAGTCATGGCATGTCTGAGATTGATATACTAAAGGCTCAACTATTAGGAACATTCGAGATAAGAAGACGGTTTTCGGCATTGATATACATAGAGACGGGAGGAAGAGTGGGCTATGGTTCTCTCAGGCTTAACACCTCGAGAATATATTGGTGAAGTATGAGATGGACAAGTTAAATCCAGTTAGCGTTCCCCACGCGACTCATTTTAGGCTTTCTTCTGAGTAGTGTTCCGAAACAGATGAAGAAAAGCAAGTTATGTCTCATCTGCCTTACTCGAGTGTGGTTGGCAGTTTGATGTATGTCATGGTTTGTATAAGACTAGATATTCCACATACAGTGTGTGTTGTTATTAGATACATGTCTAACCTTGGCAAGCAACACTAAGGGCGTGTTTCGGCAATGGGATTAGATGGGATTATGTGGGATGAGATTCATCTGGTCCCGTGCTAATTCCACTCCATGTTTGGGAAAAATGAAAAAGCTTGGAATTAGATTAGATGGAATTGCATTGGGTCTCGTGCCAATTTCACTCAATGTTAGCAAGTTGTGTAGGTCTCACCATGATGTGTGGGCTATATCCACATTGTCCACCCATTTTTTGAGATTATTTTAGAGCATGGGCCAAAAAGTCAAGTAAATCTAAAGCTCAAGCGGACCCCACCATAGAAAGCAACGGGGATTGAATACTTACTATTGAAAACTTCTTTGGGGCTACATAAGTTTTGGAGCTACTTCATTTTTAGGCCCATGCCGTAAAACAAGGTTACAAAACAAATGAACGGTTTAGATATAACACATTTGTGTTATTTTCAGTAATTTAAAATGATGGTGGGTTATATCCATTCAATGTACCACCGTATTACCAACAAAGCATGACATTAATCTTATTCATGGCAACAGGGGACAATCCCTACCATGGATAATAATTATGTTTTTTGAATCCCATCCCACCTAATCCCTTCTAATCCTACCGCCCAAACACGCCTTAAGAGGCAATGAAATAGCTACTTCGATACATTCGAGATACGCAAGACCACGTCTTGACGTTCAGAAAATCAAAGGACAATTTGGTAGGTTGTGCGGATTCCCATTACTCAGGCAGTGTGGATAACAAAAGGTTGACTTTCGGTTACTCGTTTGTGTTAACGGGTGGAGGATTAGTTGGATGTCGAAGCTTAAGTCTATTGTGGCTCTTTCCACAACCGAAGCTGAGTACATGATAGTGACCGAAGCATTCAAGGAAGCGGCTTGGTTAAGGGGAATGATAAATCAGTTGAGACTTTAGTAGAAGGCCCTACCTATTAAGCGTGACAGCAAAAGCGCGATCAATTTGGCAAACAACTTGGTTTACCATTCCAGAACTAAACACGTTAATGTGTGTCATCATTTTATCCGACATGTGCTAGAGGAAGAAGGCGTAACTCTTAAGACACGCGTGAATCCGATGGATATACTTACCAAGGTGGTTCATGCAGAGAAGTTTAAGTTACGTGCGACTTCTCTGGGTTTAGCAAAGATAGAGTGAAGACGAAGCGTGCACGAGATGCGATGATTGTAAAGCTATGGTAGAGACGAAGTAGAGATGAAGGATTGAGTACAACAAAGGAAAAATGAAGTAAGAAGATTGAAGACATGTGGAAATTATTGTCTAATGTCTTAAATCTATCTGTAACAGGGTTTGTTGATAACATCGACAAACCACTCGATTCTATCGAGTAGATGTCAATGTCATCGACAGATGCTCGATCCCATCGAGAAAATTAAAAAAAAATGCTTGTTGATTGCTGGACAGTTTGGATGTGCTACTTGATGGCATCGAGGGTTCTTTGATGTCATCAACTGATCTTCGATGTTTGTCGATGCCATCGAAGGCATGTGCAGAATTGTAAAAGTGCACTATTTATTTCCTATTTCGATTGTAGTAGTATATATATCGGGTGTAATCGGAATTAAAAAAAAAAAAATAGAGTTCTCTAAACGTACTTAAGGGTTTTACATGGATTTTGAAGGAAAATGTTTGGGCTTCTTTTTTTAGGGTTGTGGTTAATAAGGTTTTAATATCTTGTAACTTCATTTGCATATTATATTATAATTTTGTACTGTGGTATTTTTTTTAAATAATTTTTTTAAGTAAATTCAGATTGACTTCTAATTGAACTAATTCATGCAATTGTGATTATCTTGTTTGATTCCTCTGTCTATGCTTGCACGAGCCCTACCATAAATTTCTTCAGCCATAAGATTATTCAAAGAAAAATTCAAATAATCAAATGGCTGAAATATTCTAGCCTAAGAGTGTTTTATTATTTTATCTTCCTCCATCCAAGGTGATCCCTATGATCTAAATGGTTTGGATCATTTAATGATGACCCAGATCCAATGGCTATGGCCCTGACCTATTTATAGAGTACCTCTGGATGTATTCCAAAAATCCCAGATCCATTAAAGTCCTGATCTGTCCTATATAAAATATAATCCAAAACCAGGACGGTTACGATCATCAGACCATGCAGAATATGGGCCGATTGGTGAGAAACACGCGGGATCCTCTGTTGCGAAGGAGGCTTAAGGGGCGTTTGGCGCAGGGTGTTAGTGGGGATGAGGTGGGATGGAATTGCATTTGGTACCGTCCCAATTCCACTCCGGTCCGTGCCAATTTCACTCAAATGTTAGTAAGTTGTGTAGGTCTCACCATGATGTGTAGGCTATATCTACACCGTCAACCCATTTTTTGAGGTCATTTTAGAGCATAGACTAAAAAATCAAGTAGATTTAAAGCTCAAGTGAACCCTACCATAGAAAGCAGCAGAGATTGATTACCTACCGTTGAAAACTTCTTTGGAGCCATGTAAGTTTTGCATCTTCCTCATTTTTAAGCCCACAACACAAAATGAGGTTACAAAACCGATAAACGGTTTGGATATAACACATATTTGTTATTATCAATAGTTTCAAATGATGGTGAGTACATCCATTCAATGTACCATAGAATTACAAACATAGGTTGGAATTTAAACACATCCCATCATGACATGGGACAATCTCTGCCATATGTAATAATTAAGCTTTTTTTATTCCATCCCACCCCATCCATCCCGAAACCATGCGCCAAACGCGAACTGATAGGAATTAGATGATACGTTGCCCGTATGTTCGCACAGCACACACAGCGCTTTCAGTAATCTAGATAATCGGTCTGTTAGTATCCCACCGTGGATGTACTATGCCACGATATTATCCTCAATGGGAAAGTCCCTGCCGTTAGATTGCTGGTCCACAGATAGGCAGGTCGCATTCAGCTAAATAAGTTCTTAATATTGGACAGTGGGCCCCACTTGAAAACTCGTGTATAATATGCAAAGACGTGGTTCTATAAGAAAAGGGAAGGTTTGCTCCAACACATCCCAGAAGTATCGTAACATGATACATTGGGACTTTAGCCTTTGAATTGGAGTCATTTTATATTGATTGAAGCCGTTTATACGGTAAGTCTTACTTTGTATGATGGAAAGACTAAATAAAATCTCTTAATTAGATTATTTCAATCCTTTCGAATTTGGATCTTTTTCTTTTAACATGAACGGTCAGGATAACTTTTATAAATCAGAGAATTGGAATATTGAATCCAAGATTTACTTTGGGAACACCCCATCGAACGGGTGCCCTATCATATAAACGGTTTGTGTGGTTGAAAGAAATACAAATCTAACGGTTAAACTCTCGACGTATATTATTGGAATACGTCAAGATGTACTCGAGCAAAACTCAAAGAAGAGTGCCCACTCGCGTCCACTTCCGGGACATTTTGGTCAAAAACCTCTGACACACGCTCTCATCAACATAGTGATAATATCGTTCTCCGAAAATTATCGGACCGAGAATTTCTCGGGAGAATTTCAAAATTTGAAGTTTTTCTGCGATATTATGTGGAAATCTTGCGGTAGAAAATTCTAATGCGCGCGATAATATTGTTTACTGCATTTTGCGATATTGTCGAATAATTTTCAAAATCTCGGCGATTTTTGTCGCACCGCCCTTCAACTGGATTTTCAAATCCAGTGTCATTTTCGAAAATAGGGTACACCACTGAGGTCGTTTACGTAAACCCCGCGAATAAGATACACGGGCCGAGGGAGAAGGGATCGCTGGCATCTGCCACTTTCATTCGCTCGTCTCTGCATGCGAAGGGAAAGGAAAATGCTTTTCGCTTGCCTTCTCCTTCTCTCTCTGTTATCATTTCAACAGCAGCGACTCTTCTACTAATAAAAGCGTAAACGCTCCCTTGATTTCGGTGAAGAAAGCAGCGATTCTCTCTCTCGAAGTGTGAGGTCGAAAAAGAACGGGGATTTCTCTGTTTCGCAGCGATTCCTTTCTGACCGATTCCTCGATTTTCTTCGGTTGCGATCGATCGATTAGACAGGAAAGCGAGATTGAACGGTGATGATTCAAGATTTTGGAGCTTCTTGAGCTGTTTTTAATGGCGAAACGGCGGAAGGGTGTTTCTTCAGTTGAATTGGAGTTTCTAATGATTTTTGGAGCTTGGTTGAAGTGTTCCGGTCTTAGGTCGATTAGTGGCGGAAAGATCTGAACCGTACGATTTTGTTCTGTTCTTGGAGTTGTTCTGAGCTGGGCGACAGTCGTTAATGGCGGAAATTGATGGAGAAGAGGTTTAGTGGAGGATACTGTGAGAATCGAAGAAATTCGGTTGTTTTTTTTTTTTCAAAATAGGGTTTCGTTAGAGAAGATTCGATTCGATCTGTTTGTGAAGAGTAAAAATATATTCGGAAGGAAGATTTCTCGATTTTCAGGCGATGTACAATTCCCAAGCATCGCTGAATGGTTTCAATCTCTCATTTCCGGCAGCTTTCAAGCACACGAAACAGGAATTGCAGAAGAACAGAGAAGAGATGGAGCCTATTCTCCATAACCGTCAACATCAGCAGCAGCAACTGAATTCTAGCTTGATGCGGTACCGTTCCGCCCCGAGCTCTCTGCTTGCGAATTTCACAGACGGCGGCGGCGAAGGATGTCAAGATTTCATCCCTCACTCTTCCAGCCCCGACACAGAGAGCATCTTCGCTAGGTTCATGACTTCCGGTGGTGGCGATTTGGCATGCCCCGATCTCCATGGTATTGAAGAGAAGCCGTCACCGGTAACGAGCCAAAGAAGTCCTCAGTTCGTGGTGGGAGCAGAGGTCGTCCCGCAGCAGAACGGATTTTCTTCTCCGATTTACCAGATGGCACCCCTGCCGAATCACAGCTCAGCTGCTGCAGCGGCAATTGAAAGTCCTTATAGAGCAGTGAATTCAATGGCGTTGGATTCGCCCCTAGTGAAAAGTGGTGGAAATAGCTCGAATCTTATCAGACACAACAGCTCGCCTGCAGGGCTTTTCTCGCACCCATATGTAGAAAATGGTATGAATTCTCTCTCCAGATTTGGCTTTTCTTTTTTCTTTTTTCTTTTTTTTTATTTTTTAATTCAATTTTCCTTGAAATTTATGTTAATAAAAGTAGAAAACAGACTGATGAAGGTTTTCGTCTTGGAGAGTAGAAGAAATCTCTTCTTTCCATGCAATCCGCATGACTTTGATAACAGAAAATATGCTGAATCTGTACTGAAAAACAGAGTAGAGAAACAGAGTCAAAGTTTGATGTATCATCCACGACTGATGCGCATCACCTGATATGTATCGGGTTTTCCAGTACCCAATCACACTGACAAGTCACACCAATAACCTTCCGATTCTCCTGTTAAAATCCTTTGTTTTGAGAGAGGCGGTAGGTATTGAGAAATGTTCATTAACATATTTTAACGAATGAATTTTGTGGGTTTCGGCGCATTCGTCCGATACGTATCAGGTATCATTCATTGACCACACGATACCAGATGCATGGATTTTAATCCTTGACTAGCGGTAGAAATTCCACCTTGGCAACCATAAAATGTCAATAAGAATCTTGATAGAGTAATTTACTGAAATGTCTCTCTCTCTCTCTCTCTCTCTCTCTCTCTCTCTCTCTCTCTCTCTCTTTTTTTTTACTGCTGATTTTTTTTTTTTTTTCAACCTTAGTGGTTTAAAAAGTTAAGATTCTCAGAACAAAATTTTACTAGGATTTGATTTCTTCTTCCACTTTGAATGAATTCCCAAACTTTGTCTAGAATTGGAATAATTCATGAACATTGTCTTCATATCAACTGAACTCATCGCAGTCATTTTAAGGTTCCGTTATAGCAATTGCATAAAATGCTGGGATTTCATCTTTCACTGCCAAAATGCTAGTGAAAGTTCCCAAAATTTCTATCATAGGAAGATAGAAGGAATTACCGAAAGATTTCGGTCTTAGCAGGCTATGCTGTAATGAGGGGCGTGGGCAATTTCAGAGCTGGGAATGGTTCTAATAGAGAAGCCACTGCTTCAACTAGCAGGTTGAAGAACCAGATAAGCTTTTTGCCAAGGCAAGCTTCCTCTCCTGGGATGTTGTCTCAGATATCTGAAATGGGAAGTGAAAGCGTCGAGGGAAGTAGCCCTGACGACGGCAGCTTGGGAAATGATAACGGTAGTAGCGGCAGATGTTACATCCCTGGCTTCCCCATGTCTTCTTGGGACGATTCCCCACTGGAGAATTTCAGAAGCTTAAAGAGAGTTAGATCAGATATCAACGAGAAGATGATTCCTGGTTTAATCTCATCAGAGAGTCAGGTATTGTTTGCATCCCGAATTGTTGCCGTTCTCTTCCCTACTCTGTTTATCTGTTTTCCTTGATAAATCATTTTATTTCTCTCTTTTCTTTAGCAGAATGGAATTGCGGGAAATCACGCCTCTGGTATTAGCCATCAGTATAGCTTACCGAAAACTTCATCAGAGATGGCTGCGATGGAGAAATACTTGCAGTTTCAGGACTCAGTTCCTTGCAAGATCCGAGCCAAGCGGGGTTGCGCAACTCATCCCCGAAGCATTGCAGAGAGGGTAAGAGCTATCGCTACTTACACGTATATTCAGCAATTTATAATCCTAAAATGGACATCCTTCCAAATTTCAATACACAGACGGGTTGATTATTTTGAATTTTGGGGTTTTCTGATCATATATTCTTATATTTTTTATCTGAAGCTTTCTAAAGCCCATAGACATTTGGAGCCCTGCCCATCCACATTCATGTATACATGCTACTATTGCACTCGTGTACAAGACCCAGCTTTCCATCTAGTGGGCCACACTGTTTTGTATCTTCTGGCCTTAAAACCCAACCCATTTCACTCCTCTAGTCAAAACTGACCGGGAACGGAAAGAATGGCCAAGTTTGCGGAGTCTACACGCATTCGGGAACCGTGCCCACGCATCCCAATATGGCATACATGTGCAAAATCCAGCAATCCACAGGTGGGCCACACCTTTTAGTTCTCCTGACCTATAAAGTGCAGCCATTTAACTCATCTGGTGGACACGAGAAATTGATTGCTAGAAACAAATTGTTCCGACCATCAGCTTGTTTTGTACACTGCGGCCCTGCCTGAATGTAACAGCCAGATTTTTAGGCTTCAGAAGGCTAAACTATGTGGTCCACCTGATGAAAAGCTCAGATCAGGCACGTTTGTGTTGCATGTGCTTGTGATTTATGTTACAGAATTATCTCGATGCCTGAGCATTTTTTAATTCTGTGAAACCATTTCAGATGAGAAGAACTCGGATTAGTGAACGTATGAGAAAACTACAAGAGCTTGTTCCTAACATGGAGAAGGTAATGACTGTAAGTTCTTCTCCAATGACATCGTTTGAAGAAACTCAAAAATCCTCTGAACTCTCTCTCTTTGCAGCAAACAAACACAGCGGACATGTTAGATTTGGCTGTGGAATACATAAAAGATCTCCAGAAACAGGTCGAGGTATTGAGATGGAAAACCCTAAATTACTCCTTCAATGTTTTGATTTTTCAACTTTTCTTTGATTATATCATGTAATCTTTGCAGACGCTTTCGGATAGTCGGGCGAGTTGTTCCTGTTCATGCAAGCAAAAGCCATACCTGAATTCTGCAGTGTGATTAGAAGAGAAGAAATGTAAAAGCTGTAATGGAAGGGGATGATATTAGTAGAAGATAGAAGGTGGCCCAGGAAAGAAACTGGGGGTAACGGCGGTGAGAATCTCAGCCGTTAGATCCAATAGAGACTAACAAAGCTGCCTGAGAAAATGTATAGCATATTATTCAAAATCTTACCTCCCTGTTGTATGTAATGTAACTTAGTTTAATTGCGGTTCATCTACTTAAAAAGATCATTACGATGGGTAGACATTCCACAAGCAGAGGTGGCACACGTGTGTGGGATTGGGCTGTTCATCAAATGAACCAATCATATGTGTTCTCTGGCCCAAAACATCTGCTCTTCAGGTGGCCATGCACACTTATTTTGAACGTGGACGGTTGGCCAATGATTTTAGATATCCTTTTTTTTTTTTTCGGTATGAATGCAGCCCACCTGATAATTGGACCAGGGGGAGCGCACACAGTGCCCACCCTGCCTGCATGATGGCTTGTCAGGATATCGTACATGTCTGCCAAGTTGGCATGAGTGGGGATTCCCCTGGGAGGGGCATTTCCTGCTAAAGCCTGGGAAACTGTGGGGCCCACCGCGATGTTGGTGAGAAATCCACCCCTTCTATCCGTTTTGTGAGCTCATTTTAGTGCATATGACAAAAATGTGGACCACACTAGAGGAAACACGGTGGGGATTGAATGATCACCGCTCAAACATTCGTATGGCCACAAAAGCTTTGTATCAGGCTAAGTTTGTTTGTGTTTTCAGTTTATCCAAGTGGTAATGACATTATAAACGGTTTGGATAGAATACAAACACCAAGGTAGATTCAGTGAAGTTTCAACGGTAGACATTTTTTCCCAGAATTCTCACTCGTATGGCCTCCTTAAATTTTGGATCCATCTTAAAATTTTTTCTCTCACACCCTAAAATGATCTGAAAAAACGGATGAATGGGATGGATTTCTCACAAACATCACTGTTGGCCCCACCTAAGCATCCCAGCGCAGGAACCTGCGAAAGGCTTTGGAAGGAAATCCCCGACCGGTGAGCTGACGGGTAGAGGTTTTGCGGCGGCTGTAGCGGGGATATATTTAAAAAATATATAAATTAAAAATCCTTTTGACTTAGTCGCTACCCACTGTTCATCATGTTTCGCAGCCCACTTGGGTCCACATGCTGAGATGTCTAGATGATGATTTGAACCGTCCACATCCTAGCTACGATTATAGATAAGCTATTTCTTATATTCATGCTTCCGTAATGATCCTGACAATTGATATTTACAGTTGAATGAGAGCCGTTAAACATTTTCATTTCAATGTTCTAAATTATCTACAGTGATGATCACGACAATACATTCCGAGTAATTTTCGCTTGTTAGTACACCCTACTGTCAGATCACACTTCACTGTTAGCCAACCCCATTAGGGAACGATAACAAGACCTTACTGTTGAAACGAGGTATCTTTCACTCAGTCTACAACTTGAGCTATGGATCAGGGAGTAACAAAACGAACTCTAATTTAATAAAAGAGAAGTTGTATGATACTCAGGCCGGCTACTAAGCTTGATACGCAGACACTTAGAAACTGTACACGGCGCATACATTAACTCAGGTTAAACCGACTAAACTGTGGAACCCGTTGTCGCTAAGAAACATGCGATCAAATTGCCTGAACAATCTTAACCGCTGATTCGTTAACACTTGTTTGAGAAATAGAACCGTTGTGTAATTTTTAGATCATATTACACCTAAACTGGGACCCATGGTTCGGACAGTTTAATTTGAATTAGATGTATCCCAAGTGTGCAACTTCTAAGTTAAATGCCCGCGTATCATTCATCACACTTTGCCAGAGTAAAAAATAAAATAAAAATCCACGCGCTGGCAGACAAGAAACAAGAGAAGAAAATAAATGAAGGGCAATGAAGGAAAGCATCCTCGCTGATTGCTAAAAATGGGCAAACATGTCTATTCTGCATGACGAGAATACCCCTACAGTTCATGGAACCCGTGCAGAAAAGCAGCTCTATGTGCTGGGCAGTTTCGGAATTCCTGGCTTTTCTTCACGTGCTGGGCAGCTGGATCCAACTCACGACCCGGATTGCTGAGTAGCGCAAAAGACCCAATCCCTCTCGCTATTGGTGGGCCTTGATTCTACGTCATCTGACGTTAGCTTCATCAAAGCGGCTATATAACCATTAAACCACAGATGGTACGGTCGAGATGACCCGAATTCTCTGCAACGCATGTTTTAACCAACACTCATGTCTGTGGGCCACCATATGATCCAATCTGTCCATCGGATTCTATCCTGGACTTTAGTTTCTCTTACCTAAAACAAGCTAGATCCACCATTCAGATGGGTCACACCGGCATGGAACAATGTAGGATGGGATGTCAACCATAGGTTTGTTTGTGAGGCTATTACAGTGTTTATCTTCCATCAAACCCGTTAATTAGGTGTAAGTCACCGGATGAAGAGAAATTGCAAAAATCAACCTGATAAATTTCTCAAGATGGCCACACCTTGTGAACTTATCGATTCTGGGATTTATTTTACGTTAGTCCTTATGTGGCCCATACCATTCTTCTTAATCCTGCTAATATCATCATGTAGGGTAAAAATAATGGTTCTCACCTTCTAGACGGAGTGGATTTTATAAATACAACACGATGGACCCCACAGAGCTTGGGTGTTTTACAAGGTACGTTAGACAGGCGTTGTGAACGACTCCAGTGCCGGAAGAGAGCCGCAACCGCAAGTATATAGCGTGGAGACATCTATAAATAGTTGTCGCGGTAGAATGGTCAGTCAATCATAGCCGTATATTTATGTTGTTGAGGCCGGTTGGTTGTTGAATAGGCTTATAGCACAACGGTTGCACGTGGGGCCTACCAATATGCCAGTCCCGATCCAACCATCACATGGGTTGCCACTTGAATTTGGAGGTTTCTGTATGGCCGTTCATTGTTCTCTGTACAGCGTGGCCCACCTATTGTTAAGGGCAGTTCATCATAGTGGCCATAACATAGAGCACCCGGTTGGATGGCATATAGACAGCACGATGGGGTCCACAGACAAAAACAAAGGGCAGTCATAAAATTTAATTTTTTTTTTTTTTTTTTAAAAGCCCACGTGATGGTTGGATCTGACTTTCATGGTGGGGTGACCCTGATGAACGGTGGACCACGGCCACAGCAGTTGTTACCTATCACAGGTGTTGGGTGATTTTCAAAGTTCTGATTGTGACTTTTCGTGAGCAAAGGGGCACTTAAAATGCTGAATGTCGACCGTTGACTCTTTTTGTTTGCTACCGTGTGTTGGAGGGGGAGTGTTACATCGGGAGATAGTACCGAAATGGGCCAGAGTCATTGATCAATTGGGCACCGATTTTTTAAACGTGTACGATGTGGACCCTTGCAATGATGACCATACCACTTCTCATCAGATATACATAGGAAAGGGTCACTAGGGCCCGGCCCCGTTGCGACGATTGCATTGCATGTCTGTTTCCGTCTACTGTATCTGTCACCACAATGTAGTATGGTTTTTCCTGTATTAGGCCGTTTCGGTCCAATAAAGGTGGGCCACCCCAAGCATAGTGATCCAGACCCTAGTCTTGATGACTGTAACTAAACAAGAAAGGTCTTGGTCGCCCTCATTACTCTAACCTTCGACTGGTCCGCCTTCTAATGTAAAGAGTGAAATAAAAAGGATCGTAATTTTTTTTCTTTTTAATCTTGTCTCTTCACAATGCAACAAGTCTTATGGTATAAATGGTTTTGATAATTGAAATATAATCATGGGAATGCCTTCTAATTATCCATGAACAGCTTCAAGTGCCTTTAAACGGTCCACTCTTTTTGCAACGGTGGTCACTTAATGACTCTATTGGGCCAGTCATTATTAACATAAGCCTGGCCTAAATTTTAAGCCCAAGCCCAGCACTGGAAAGTGGTCTGGGTGGATCCCTACCCATTGTGATGCATCTGTCTTATATCCACGCCATTCATCCGCTTTACCAGCCTATTTTAAGGAATGAGCTCAAAAATGAAACAGAGTTAAATCTCAGGTGAACCACACTACAAGAAACAATGGTGATTGAATGCCTCCCATTAAAAATATATTGGGGTGCTAATGTTTATTTTCCATCCAACCAATTCATTAAGTTACACGTACATAGATGAAAGGACCATACAAATATCAGTTTAATCCAAAGACTTTTGCATCCCCAAGGAAGATTTTAATGGTAGGGGTTAAACCATCATTATTTCCTGTAGTGTGGTCCTACTGAGATTTGGATCTACTTCGTTTCGAGGACATGTCCTAAAATGAGTGGGCTAAATGGATGGACGGCATAGATATAAGATAGAAACATCACGGTGGGCTGAATAGTCAGTGATCCACCCATCCGGGTCACGTAAGCGTAAGTGGGTTGTTTACGAAACCGGTCGAAAAAGCTCTTACTGGGCCCACCGTGATGTATCTATTTTTCAATGACGTACATCCATTGTATCGTACTAAGGTATGAGCCCAATAAATGTATCTATTTTTCCATGCTTATGATCCATTTTTTGGTATCATTTAATGGTTTGTTTGGCCAGCTACATTAGGCAGGATTAAGGCGGGTGGAATGGTAAAAGTCACAATAAATGCATGTGTAAGGTATTGTTCCTGGGTTGAGTTTATCTCATGTTTTCTACTACTATATTTTGGAATGTATGTATTAAAAAATAAATAGTAGAATTTACTTTCAAATTGCATTATTTGAATTGAACTAGATGAAGCAAAAATCCATCATACGTTGGGATTAGTATTCTCATCTCACACTTTCTAATACAAAATCCCATTTAATATAACTTCATACCACTGTCAAACAGGCCCTAATGAGTTAGGTCCAAAGGTAGAGTGGACTGCATATAAATCTTGCATTTAATGCATCTTGTATTTAATATTTATGCATTTAATGTAACCCAAGCTCAGCGTTGGATCTGCTTCATTTATAATTCATACCTTAAAATGATACAAGAAAAATGGTAAGAGGGCATGAACAATCAGATACATGACAGTAATCATATATTTTTTTAACACATGCACACACCACACACATGCACAGCATGGGATTTCACCACCGTGGGTACTCAAACCCTTGACCCGGTGTTGAAGCTCCAGGGAGTATACCACCCCGGTAAGAGTAAGAACCTAAATCTATAGCCCATATAATAGGGATTTTCCCATATATGGTTTGGGTGGATAACCTAATATATGGTTCATATATGGTTCATATATGGTTTGGGTGGATTTTCCCATATATGGTTCATATATATAGTGTATAACCTAATCTACCTGCCTTCTAGGCTAAAATTCTTAAGGTTTGCACCTTAGATATTCAGTCGCTTGTTGACATATGCTGTATAGGTTATACACTATATATATGAACTATATTTTTTAAAATAACGAAACTGCCCTCCTTCAATCACCTTTGCTTTCCAGTGGTGTAGTCCACCAGAGATTTTTGGGCTCATGCCCTAAAATGATCTTGAAAATTGGATGAACTGCAGGATAAAAATATACATCATGGAGGGGTCCACGGTGCAGTGTCTTGTAGTGGCATGGCTACTCGAGGAAGGGGATTCCGTTGACATCCGTTTCCTGTGTTGGGAACCCAGATGGACCCACCGTGAAGTTTGTTAGAAATCCACTCCATCCATCCATTTTGACATCAATTTAGGTTATGAAATTAAAAATGAGTGGGATCTACCAATCATGTGGGCCACAAGAGAGGAAAAACTGGGGAAAGGTATGCCTATAGTTGAAACTTTCTTGAGCTCCATCCTGGTGGTTACATGCCATCCAAATCATTTATAAGGTCATTACCATTGGGATGAACCAAAAAAAAAACCTAGCATGATACAGAACTTATGCGGCCATATGAATGTTTCAACAGTGATTTTCAATCCCACTTGTATCTTTTATTGGCTCATTTTTATTTTTGTCTCGTGCACTAAAATGGCCTAAAAAAATGGATGGACGGCTTCATATAACACATACGTCATTAGTGGGGCCCACATAACTTAGTAACGTCAACACACTACATAGATTAGTGGTGGCACAACACGCAATCCACTTCCGCTGTTGTCAGCGTCGTACACGGTTTCGGTGGATCACCCGATCCACGTAGGTCGTGTGTATCCCTAACTGTGGGGCCATTGTGATGTATGCGTCCGGTATTGCGCATCCCATGTTTTACCCCATCAGTACGCAACCCAGGTCCCGTGTTTTTGCAAACTTTCTGGGGCACTCTGATGTTTATCCTGGCCATCCAATCACATAGATGGACGAAGGGAAGACACAAAATCAGCTTGTTAAGAACTTGCATGACCCCAACGTATTTTTAATGGTAGTCATTCCATCACCAGAGTTTGCGCTTGGCTTATTTTTGAGCTCATTGTCTAAAATGAGATTGCAAAATAGATGGACCGCGTCGATCACACACATACATAAAGGTAGGCCCAGTAGAATCTTCTCCGTCGTTCACCGTTAGTCCATATAACTAGTTTTCTGTGGATGTTCAGACAGCTAGTAGAATTTTGATTTCACCCCTTAAAAGCAGCATACGTTTACCCTTGCAATTAGTTAGAGGAGAGGGCAATCATGCAGTTCATTTGGATCGGGCCAACATATCATATATGAAGCAAATGACTGGCTAAGAGAAACTGGCAAGTGGTTCAAACCAGCTGGGTCACTTGTCATCTCGGTATAAAGTATATGGACCACTCATTTTCCAATTTCATATGTCTGGCCCACCTGAGTTAGTGATTAGTGGACTGAAATTACGTGAGGGCCAGGGAATTTCACTGTCAGCCCTTCATTTTTTATTTAAAAAAAAAAATAAAAAATAAAATAAAGGGGAGCGGATTGGGTGCGGTCCTAATTGTGGTCCAAGTGGTCCATCCCTTTTCCAGCTCATTCTAGGGCATGAGCCCAAAACTGGTGGACCAGACCACAGGCAACAGTAGTGATTGACCATTAAAACCTTCTGGTAGGCCATGTAAGTCTTGGATCAAGCTGATATTTTCTTCATCCAGGATTGTGTGACCTTGTTAACAGGTTGGTGACAAATAAACATTACAGTAGGCCCTAAGAAGTTTTTAATGGTGTGGTCCACCTAAGATTTGTTTTGGGCTCATGACATAAAATGAGGTGAAAAAACGGATGCAATACATACATCAAGGAAAAAGGGCCATGCTCGTGAGTAGGGGTGTCAATGTACCAGGCTCAGGCTTGAAAATTAGAATTTGAATAGGCCGTCCGTCAGCCCAGACTAAGACAGTTCAAAATCTGTGACGAGACCTACCCAAGGCCAGCCCATTGACAGCTCAACTCGTGAGTCATGCAACCTCGATGAATCGGCAGGAATTCGGTCGACTGGGACACGGATGATACAACCTCGATGTGTCTTATCCATGCCATCCATCAGTTTCATATCCACACCGTCCATCAACTTTGCCAACTCACTTTAGTGCATGAGACCAAAATTGAAATGTATCCATAGCTCAAGTGAACCACACCACAGGAAACAGTGAGCAAAATGACGTCCACCATTGAAATCTTCCTAGGGCCCAGTGATGTTTATTTGTGATCAAACCTGTTCATAAGGGTACACAGACATGGATGAAGGTAAAACACTAATATCAGCCTGATCCAAAACTTATATGGCCCCGGAAAGTTTTCAATGGTGTTTTTCAATTCCCACTATTTCCTGTGGTGGGGTCCACTTCAGCTTTGGATACACTTCAATTTTCGGATCATGCTAAAATGAAGATACATGGTTGGCCCACACAGGTTACTTATGGATAAGATAACTAGATAAGGTCTTGGTATCGTTTCAGTACGAAGTCGATGCATGGCCGTGTATATGCACGGGTTTCTAATCTTAACAAGTGGGACCCATGGTACCAGTCTTCAGTTGATTGTGCACCGCAGCAGTATTTCTCTTATCAACCGTCTAACTTTAGACCAGAAATATAAAAGTCCTATTGAGGAGATCTCTGACTCATTATCAATCCCTGGTGGGGCAGTGGATAGGCCAAAGCATTATATATTTCCTCTTATCCAGGGGCGGCTCAACATTTTTGGGGGCCTTAGGCAAGTCATAAAAATGAGGCTTATTAATTTTTTTTAAAAAAAAATTAATAAATTCAAAATTAAATCATAAATTTGCTTCTTGTCTTTTTAGATGCAAAATTACTAAATAAACTTTTGTATTCAAGTTTACCCAATAAATCAGTTTCGATAGATAAAATTGCTAAACCGTTCATAAGGTGAATCCTAGATGGATGAAAGGAAAACATAAATATCAGCTTATCCAAAATTTCTGCTGCCTGCCGAAAAGTTTTTAATGGTGAGCATTCAATATCCACTTTTTTTCTGTGTTGTGGTCCACTTGAGCTTTGGTTCTGCTTCATGTTTTTTCTAATATTCTAAAATGGGATGAAAAAGCGGATCAACGGAATAGATATAACACATATAATAATGTGGACCCTTCAGAGTTCAGGGCTGCAGGAATCCCTAAAGTACTGGTCTGCACGCAATCCGCAATCCGCGTCTATTGTGAGAGTAATGAATTTGGAATTGTATAATACCCTAGTAGTGTTATAGTTAATAAATAGGCACTCCTAGATTGTTAATATAAGCATATTTTGACTCCATCCAAACCGTCCAAATTAGGTGATCCATTCTAGAGAGGCTAAATTACAAAAAATTCATTGATTTAACTATTCTATCTTCCAATTAGTGGGAATTTGTATGTTGAATTCAAATAATTTGTTTAGTGTACAAGAATCAACCAGTTAGGAGATCCAGCTATTGTGTGTTTTAGTTTTTGTTTTTCATGAGCCATCTAAACTGGGACCCACTTTTATATCTGTTTAATTTAATTTAAAAATATTCAAAGGTTGCAATTTCTCAGTGCATGTGTATAGATTATCAAACGCTCTCAGAGTATTAAAAGCCTGTTCCTATAATACAGGGCCTTCATAACTAGGAGGCCTTAGGCGATTGCCTCACCTGCCTACCCCTTAGAGCCGCCCCTGCTCTTATCCTCATTACAATTTCACCAATTCAGTCATAAAAACAAATGGGCTAGTTTCAAAAATTCAAGTGGGCCACTTGACAAAACCAAAATGCGTTCAGTATAGCAAACCATAAGATGACATGAAATATAAACACGTGCCAGGCTAGTAAACATGTGAATGTTGTAAGCCGTCCAAATTTTGGTCATGCCATACACAGCATGAGGCTAATACAAGTCCATGTTGTCGTTGGACGAGAAAAGCACACTTAAAATTGCAGTAGTAGCTTCATTTTCCAGAAGAGATCATCCTATGATTATCCTACCATGAATGTCTGAATGTCATTGAGAAAATATCAGTCCACAACTAAAGGGGTGCTAGAAGTCTAAATAAAGAATAAGAAAATCCACCTTGTAAAAACCAAAAATAAAAAAATGTTATTGTTGCTGCTTGCTTGCCTGTTATAGTTTAAGAAGCTGAAAGTTGTGTTTGTTCTCTCAAGTGAAAGGTTGCCATGAAGAAGAATCTATGCTGTTTCCATCAAGTTCGGAGTGTGCCTTTTCAGCCATCATCTGCCTTGCTATCCATGCATTTAATCACACATCCCTCCTCCGGTGGTAGCTTGGAATGTTCGCATGCTCTAACTGGAAATTCAACTGCTTAAATGGATTTTACCGAGTGACCAAACCCACCAACTTGCTACACAATGGATGTTCAAAACACCAAAAGCCACAGATTGGAAGATCCTCTCTAATGAAAATTTTGCAATTCCTAACTGTTGCTTAGTTGGATGCCTACTGAAGGTTAACCATTTTCCCCTCGGGAGATTTTCAGTGCTAGCGCCTTAGAAAATTGGTCCAATCATATCAATAGTTGGATCATTGGGACCACCTGTACAAGCTGCAAATCAGAGAATAGGATCACTGTGTAACACCTAAAGAAGAAGGATGCCTGCCATTCTCATTAGCAGGAGGTCTATTTATTTCATCATTGCTGTGGATTCTGTCTCAGGTTGGGACAAGATAAGATCTTGAGTGTTCTCCCAACATGATGAAAGGCGGCAATCTTCCACTAAAGAGGTGGGGAGGGAATAAGGGATTTTTTTTTTTATATATATATTTTGTCAACTCCACCCAAAGAGAACAACCATCAAGAAGATAGTGCCACACAGGAGGTGGAAAAAAGGACCTATTGCTAAGATGCCTTAGTAAAAATCAAATTCAACAACCCCATTTTAAGGTGCCGCTCCACATGTATAGCAGCCTAGAACAATCAAATAAAATGTCATGAAGGTTGAGCTGAATTCAATCTCCGAATGTAATAAATTGTAGTATCTAAAATACGGACGAAATTAACCATGAAAAGCAGGAGCTATCAATCCAAGAAGTTCTGTGATAGGAGATTTAAGGCCCACAACAACCATAGAGTATGCAGTCTGAAGAGAGATTATTTACTCCACTGTGACCGAAAATATCTAAATATAGAACATGATTTGTACCTTGGAAGACCTTTAACATTGATTATTTTGTGATTTACTGAGGCTTGAAACTTAAATTCAGGTACTATGATACTAATGGGATAAATGACATTCTGGCAACCTTGAAAACGCTGGGTGCATGTGAAAACAGTAGCACTCGGAGCGCTAGCCTGGTTGACCAACCAGAGATTAAGCTATTAACCATACTTCAAACAACAGAAAAACCAAGTGAATTCTGTTCAAATGAGGCTAGATAAGTAAATGAAAACCATTCTGTTTGTGCCTCGCTGGCCCACTTGTGTTTTGATCAAGGATCAAACGCTCAATTCCCACCAGATACACCCAAAACTCAGTTGATTTTGTCTGCTAAAACTCAATTGAGCACAATATTTTTCCTTTTCTTTCTCTTTTTAGAGAGAGAGAGGTTTTCCTTCCCAAAATACATCGAAGGAGAAAAAATAACCCAAAACAGGAATGCTTTTCTGAGAGGACCAAAAATATGTGCAGAAAAACTGAAAAAGCTGCAAAGAAGAATACAGATTACTCGTATCAGAATATACGTGTTAAAAGATGAACCTGAAGCATGCACACTTACAAGAAGGAACAAGAAAACCAGAAGGTATCAAATACTGGAAAGGATAAGAAATAACCCATGAAGAGCCGATATCAATAAATGCTCAATCATACATGGATTTTTATTTTTATTTTTACTTCTTCTAATAGCCAAGCTGGGCTTGAACCCAAGACCTCATGTTGAAATGCACCATGTTTACCATTGAGCTACAGGGTCGAACCCTCAACGATAAAACATGGAAACTAGAATTAGGTAGGCATGTATTTGAAGGAAAAACAAACAAAAATAGGTGATAAAAATAGGGGAATCATACACTAAAAGTAAATTACAACCATGAAGGGTTTGTAGGACCTTTCATGCAAAATCTGTTGGGAAGCGCGGAAGGTGAGCCCTCAAGATCTGACGGTCTACACGATGATTGGGACCCTCACAAAGCTGAAGATTGATCCTCCAACGGCCCGCCTATCTACTACTAGAGCAGATGGAACTATTCACACCTCTGATCCTACGGTATATAGTGGCCCCGGATTGTGATCTACGGATCAAATCGTCCCAAGGACAAGCCAAGATAGACAGACTATAGCGCACTCTATTTCTCTCTGTATACTCTCGGTATTTCGTATCTTATCATGCGAGAGAGAGCGCATCCGTTTTATAGGAAAGAAAGGAGATAGGATGAGAATGGATTATCCGATCTTCTCTCTATCTCCTATCCAAAATCAAATTCAAAGTTGAATTTGATATACCAATGGAAAGGAAAAACCTCGGAAGAAGTCTAACCATATGGGACCCACACACTAGTGATTGCTCACAAGTGGGCCCCACTGGTCTACATCTAACATCCCCCACTCAATCACATTGTGGGATAGGCACATAAATCTGTCCAACTAACTTGCCTTATAACAATCAAATACCAAAAAATCACGATCAAAAGAATCAGAGGCGTGGGACCAGCTGGATCACCATAATCTTCTCATAGGTGCTTAAGTACTAAGTGACCACCTAACTAGTACTCAATAACCCAAGCTTTGTAATGTTTGTCCTAGTCCGCATGACCACACCGGATGGAGTTAACTCCCGATCTGGAGTACTCAGCTAACATACGCACTTATCCAACTTATCGAGTTATTTTGAAAACTTGATTTTTCACAAATTTCGACAAAAACCAATTCAAAACAATACTTATATATATATATATGCTTTTTAAGAAAAATACAGTTTGCAAAAGTCTAATAAAAATAACTCGATACTGCCGGTGGATAAGTCTTCAAGTGCGTATTAATAGTTCTAGAAACTTGGTGTAGCTGTCACGGAATCTTCCCCACGCAGATGTGTAATTTGGAATTAATCAAGCCGCTTTCCTAGCGTAACCGAGTCTGGTCAATCAAGGACCTTTCGTCATTGTACACTAAAGTAGCGACACTCAATCTCATCCTCGTATACATAAGAGGAGGGTAACTAAGGACACATAGAGTCACCTACATGACTGGCTACTTGCACATTGCAATGATTAGATCGAATCAAAGCAATCTGTAGGTAAAAGGTCCCAACACGTGGCTACAACCCACGTCATAAAGTAGACAATACTAGGTGTAAGTCGGGCCTACAATACGCAGGTTATTCTACATAAGGTACGACTCATCTCATAACCTCATAAACTGGCTTTAATTTCAGGTCATAACATTGATCGCATGTATAGGAATGGTGCGATTATGTTATTCGACTTTATCAGTCTCATCTACAATCTTTATAAGATTGTAGGCGGATACGACTCATTCATATCCTCATCCTTTATTATTCACAATAAAGGGAAGTTTATATCTCTATGTATAAACATAGCCTCAAATGTACCTCTCTTGTACATTCAAGGTTGGTCAACCCGTGCGAGTAGGTGACCGGCCTGCCGACAAAAATAGAAACCCTACATGATCTCAAGGTAAATGTTGATGATCTTCTTACCTAGTTTATATTAGTGTTTAATACTGAATAAACGAAATGTATTATTCATTAAAGAAAGATCAAAGGTACTACAAAACAAGTACATCAATCAAGTTTTCCTCAATCCCATCTGCCTGACGTGAACCTGAAATAGATCTCTAGCTATAGGTTTTGTCATGGGATCAACCATCATCTCCTTGGTAGAAATGTAGCTGAGAGCGACCTTTTTATCTCTCACTTGATCACGGACGTAATGATACTTGATCTCAATGTGCTTAGATTTCTGGTGGTGTTTAGGGTCCTTTGCCAAGTCAATAGCAGAAGTATTGTCTATCTTCAGCGATATAGGTTGACGAACACTCGATACAACACCAAGACTCAATAGAAATCTGCGAACTCATACACACTCCTGAACTGCAGCATAACATGCAATGTACTCGGCCTCCATAGATGAAAGAGTTGTGGATGTCTATTTCTTACTCGACCATGAGATAGCTCCTCCTCTGAGTAAGAATACATATCCTGAAGTAGACTTTCCCTCGTTAACGTCATTACCCCAAGCAGCATCAGAATATCCTTTGAGCTCGAGGCTTGTGCCTTCATAACACAACATTAGGTCTTTTGTTCTTTTGAGATAGCGAAATATACGTTTGACGGCTTGTCAATGAGACTGTCCCAGGTTACTCTGATAACGGCTGACTATGCCAACTGCATAGCTAATATCTGGTCTGGTGCATAGCATAGCATACATTAAGCTTCCTACTGCGCTTGCATAAGATACTGAGGATATAGCCAATTTCTCGGCTTCAGTCTGGGGACACGATTTTCTGTCTAACTTGGTAGCTTTATCCATAGGGGTTTCAACAGCTTTTGAATTTTCCATCCTGAACCGCTTTAAGATCTTTTGTATATAGGTTGCTTGAGATAAGCTTAAAAATTTCTTAGGGCGATCCTTGATGATTTTTACCCCAAGGATAAAGTTGGCTTCACCGAGGTCTTTCATCTCAAAGTTCGAGAATAGCCAATCTTTAGTCAATGTCAACAATTGCATGTCATTACCAGCTAACAGGATATCGTCTACATATAGAGATAGTATCAGAAAAGATCTTCCAGACCGTTTCATATATACACAATGATCTTCTTCACTCATTGTGAATCCAAAAATGGTGATGGCCAAGTGGAACCTCATGTACCACTGTCTCGAAGATTGCTTCAGCCCATAGATAGATTTCAACAATTTGCAGACTTTCTTTGGATACTTTTTGTCCACATAACCCATGGACTGTTGCATGTATATCTCTTCATCCAAGTCACCATTTAAGAATGCTGTCTTTACATCCATCTGATATAACTCTTAAGTCTAAACTAGCAACAATGGACAAGATCATGCAGATTTATGAAAACTTTGCAACAGGTGAAAAGGTCTCCTCATAATCAACGCCTTCTTGTTGTGTAAAACATTTAACAACTAATCTTGCTTTATACTTGTCCACTGTACCATCTGCCTTTCTTTTGATCTTTAGTACCCATTTGTTACCTATCGCTTTGCGATTGGAAAGCAGATCAACAAGTTCCCAGACTTTATTCTTCTCCATGGAAGCGATCTCTTCGTCCATAGCATTTACCCAATCGGCCGAGTTAGAAGATAATAATGCATCCTGATACGAATCAGATTCATCATCATCAACTGCAACGCAAGAGAATGTTTGCCTTTCAATATCGAAATATCTTCGGGGAATCAATCCTCTTTCGCTTCAACGTAACTCAAGAGCCTGCTGAGATGTCCTCCCACTGTCCTGACGAACTATAGGAGTATCATCGTCTTATGAAGCAGAATTTCCACTCTCCTGAGATACATTGATAAGGGTCGAATATTGCATATTAGACCCCGACTATTACCTGATTTTACGTACATGATAATGCTTAATGCCATATTTTAATCGTGTTTTTGTTGCAGGATGTAATAAGGAGCGTTGATTGAAAAAGAGTATTAAAAGCGTAGATTTGACGCTCCAAAGTTATCAAAGCAAGGGACGGACTCCAGAGAACCAAGATCAACAAATTTACATGCCTGGGACCCGAGAAAATCAAGCCGTTCACGTTTAAAGAGGCCCGAAACTGGTCCAGAATGAAAGATCACATGGTTCCCTCCATCCAATTGGCTCGAAACTTTATACATGGGATTAGGGACATAAATTAACCGTACATTTCAAAATTCAGCCCTCGGATCACTAGGAAAGTGCCCCAACTGACAGATCAGTCCATAAACCATTGATCTGGGCCCACCTGATATCTGGAATGCCTAAAAATTGGTCTTGATGGTTTAAATAATGCGGGAAGCAGGATGGACGGATCAGATTTCTCCAGAACATTTCAGTGGACCCCGCATGCATGTGAGTGTGCAACAAAGGCATGTGTGCTCGAGCCGCACCGAACCGAGTCGCCTTCCAATTTCGAATCCGCCACCGCCAGCAACGGCAGTTGCCGTTTTGCGTTGCAGCGAACGGACGGAAAATCCGTTTTTACGGTCGCTAGTGGGCCCCAATCATCACCTGTACGGATGATCCGAACCGTCCATCTTGAAGATGGGCTCGAGGACTTCAAAACCATGGTAATACTTTATACCCATGCGTGTACACGTGTGCGGTACAGAGGCCACAAAAGGGCTGCCCTGCAACGTCCAAACCTGATCTTTTTGTGTTTTCTTCTCTGGGCTGCATCATTGGACGTTCAAAACTACCTATTCTTGACTGAAATTTCGTCCTGAATCCAATGGACGGGGTGGATTTCCCAGAAAACACTTCCATGGGGCCCACCGATCACGTTGGCGAAAGGGTGCGAAAGGTTTCGCACAATTTGAAAATCCATCAAAGCGGTTGTGGGCCACCATCTTTGATCATATGGTAGATCCGAACCGTCTATCATGTAGAGGACCCAAGAAAGTCCTAAGGGACGGTGTTTGTTGGAATTTGAACGAGGAAAGTATGGTGTTTTGAGGTCCTGAACTTGGCTGCGAAAAGGAATTTTGCTACGCATGCGACAGCTTCCCAAATCCGAATTTCACCACTCCAGCCACTCCATCAGCTATAAAAAGAGTTGCAAAACATGAGGAAGGGCATTGAGAAATTGAAAAAGTGGAGAATTCCAGATCTAGAGTAAAGGAGAGAAGAAAGAGAAGAAAGAAGAAAGAGAGAAATTGGTTTGATGTTTTTTTTATGAATTTTTATTTATCCATATGTTTAATGGATTTTATGGGTAACTAATCTCTCAGCTAGGGCTGAGATGAAACCCCTAATTTGAACACCTTTTTTTTCTATGTTGATTTTATTTTAATTAGATTGGTTTGTTTCTTTCCCTAGTGTGCTTGATTGCTTTAAATTCTATACTTCTCCATCTATGAACTTGATCAGAGTCTATGGATGGATGTGGTCTGGATGCTTATTCTAGGTGCTTGTATCTGATCATGAACAGGTTCCTGTAGAGGAAGAAACAGGGTGCTTTAATGAACGGTATATTCCATGTGCCCGACCAAGGACATGGGATATGTTATTCATAGCATTATTTGAAGGAATTAGACAATCTGTATGCCCGATTAAGGACACAGATTGTGCTTTCTCTAGATAAATTTGACCAATCTAAATTAAAGTGAATTAACAGACAAAATAAGGGTTAGGATAATTAGGGGCGGATTCGAAAGTCCTAGTGCTCTCTCTGATTGAATTTTCTTCCTTATTCTCAATAGTTATTTTCCATAAATTTGTGTTAGGAATTCGCTACATTAATCGTTGGATTAGTTAAGGGGAATCACAGATTTGATTTGTGACGACCAGTCCTCGTGGGATTTGACCTCGATCTTACCGAGTTTATTACTACATCACAACCCTATACTTGGGGAGTGAACATACATCGGGTATTTCAAAAAGTTGGATTGGAACATTTTGCTTCATTCGGCTTGGGTATCTATCTTCAACGAAGGTCACATCTCAGGATTCTATCTCAATCCATCGTCCATGGTCCTCATAAACTAGAACGTATCCCTTTAAATGCATATGGTACCTTATGAACACGCATTCAATAGTTTTACTATCAAGTTTACCTCTATGCGGAGTAGGTAGCAAAACATATCCCAAAGATCCCCAAGGGCGTAGGTTGGCTAGAGAAGGAATCCTCTCAGACCACATCTCATATGGAGTCTTAGGAATTGATTTGGATGAGACTCTATTTAGGACGTAGACGGCTGTTAATAGTGCGTCTCTCTAGAATGTGGTAGAGAGATTGGCTTGAGCCATCATCGATCTAACCATGTCCAATAATGTCCTATTCCTTCTCTCTGTAACACCATTTTGCTGTGGTGTGTAAGCCATTGTGTACTACCGAACAATGCCAACATTTTCACAATATGATTTAAAAGTTTCAGACATATACTCGCCACCTCTATCATATCGAAGGATTTTAATCTTTTTCTCAAGCTGATTTTCCACCTCAGCTTTATATTTAAGAAAACAACCAAAAGCCTCAGATTTGTGTGAGATGAGATATACATATCCATAGCGCGAGTAATCGTCAATGAAAGTGACAAAGTATTGATATTCGTTTCTGGCATGTACATTGAAAGGTCCACAGATATCTGAATGGATTATCTCTAGTGTGCCCTTTGACCTAGCCGCTTTGGGAAATAGTTTCTTCGAAGTCTTCCCAGACACACAATGTTCACAAAATGGCAAATCAACTTTTAATAAGGAGTCTAACAGACCAGAACGTACTAGTCTTGTCATACGATCCTTTCCAATGTGACCTAACCTCACGTGCCATTTTTGAGATTCAGATCCTATAGTTTCATTCGACATAGCAGACAAAGTAAGAGATGCATTATCATATTCTACGTCTAGAATAAATAAATCTGAAATTAAATTACCCCATGCAAAGATGAGGTTATTCTGTCTCAAAGAAACTCTTGTCCCGGAAAATCGAATATCAAAACCATCAGCTAATAACCTAGAAATAGAAATTAAATTCCGACGCATCCCTGGTGCATATAGAATATCATGGAGTATTATTGTTCGCCCTATGCGCGTACGTAGATAGAAAACGCCAATCCCTTGTACGTCTTCAACAACATTATTGCCCATGTACAGCTTGTAACTCCCCTTGGTTACAGGCCGAAATTTCTCGAGTCCTCGATGACTACTTGTCACGTGCTTTGTTGCGCTTGAATCCAAAATTCACTCGTTAAATATAGTATCAATGGAAATGATTTCAGAACAAACGTCTACATACAAAGTATCTAGTGACTGAGAAATTATCGTCTTTTTATGGGCGCACTGTCGAGCATAATGGCGAAATTTTCACAGATAAAGCAGACTACATTTGTCTTTTTCTGCTTCTTCTTTCCATTCCCCTTCTTGAGATTTGGAGCAGGTGTTGTGGTCTTCTGTTCTTGGTTAGTCTTCTTCGCCTTCTTGCGAGCTTTGGACCGTTTATTGTTAGCTTTCCACTTATGGGTCTCTGCTACAAAGGCTCTGACCGAACTTGGCTGAATGCATTTATTTCAACCTCACGTACCAGGTGGCCACAAAAGTCTCTGAACGTAGTGATAGAATCAGTATGGTTTAGAATTCTTTTGATTTGGGCCCAAGATTCAGGCAAGGAACGGTGCATAGCTATAATCTTCTGATTTTCAGTCAATTTACACCCAACATTCCTAAGGGCACCTATCATTTGCTCCATCTTACGGATATGATCTTTGATGGGGTAGCCAATGGGCATCCTATACTCCTGGAATTCCAATTCCATTGCCCTAACTCTTGCATCTGACTTTTGTGCATAAGCATCTGTCAGTGCTTCCCAGATTTCCTTAGCGATTTCATGGACTTCATACGTAGGTATGAGTTCTTTGTGCATGGTGCTAAGAAGGACATTACGGGCTGAATGATTTTGTTTTCGCCACTTATTGTAGCAAGTCATCGCAATCCTATGTTCTTGTAAATTTCTGTTTTCAACCAAGATGGGTTCCTCTTAAACTACATCGAGTGTGTGAGATATATCGTCCTCGTCCAGAAGGCATCGCACCGCGCGGGACCAGTCTTCGTAGTTGTTGTCGTCGAAATGTTGTCCTTTCAGCTGTTCAGCGATCAACGCTTTGGTGATCTCTACATTGCATGAGTATCACTACTTAGCTACGATCTAACGTATTGACACTAATTATCAGCATTTCTACGTGTTATACAAATTGTCAGAGTATAAAAGTAATCAACACATCTTAATGAGATCTGAAAGTCCACATATCCGAATGGGCAGTGTAGAACAATCAAGTTCTCAATATAAGATGAGTTTAATGCTTTTATAAGAATAAATTAGTATAACGTGCAACTTTCCATTACATAGTTGCATGCATCATTTGGAGGAGGAGAATAAACTCCCACTCAGGTTATGCACAACCTTTATTTCAGGGAGCATCTAAGCACTAAGTTTTGTGATTTCTAATGAAAAATGTAGGGGGCTAAGATCTAAACACATCAAGCCGAATATATTCATGCATATTTACATCATCATCAGAAAAGAAAAATCAAGTGCTAAGATATCAAGAGAGTATAATCTTCACCTGTGATCATGGCCATTAGTGATGGATTCGATCATTACCTTTAATGATCATTGTTGATGATGGATCCTTTCATCAACAGTGATCATCATGGTTGATAATCGTTTCGATCACTAATGAGTTTTAGATCAACAGTGAAGAAGTTGTAATAAAGGAAACATGAATTCAACAAATATCTGCATTTATCTTTCAACAGATCTACTCATGTAGAATTAGTAAAACTAAAACATAGTAGTTAAATCTAATCCACCACATAAACACAGATTGGCATAGTTGTACACGTTTCATATTGGCATACATGTATGAAGTACTATAACATATCATACATGCATGAAGTACTATAACATATCATAGATATTACTGTACATCAATGGCATGAAAAAGTAACGTGTACAACTATGAAACAGAAACATGTATTAAACAGTAACGTGTACAGCTATGAAACAGAAACATGTACAACAACGTGTACAGCAACGTGTAGGCAACACGTGTAGACTAGTTATAGAAGATGTACATCACACGTGTACAGTAATCATGTGTACAACAACTATGTATAGCAATCACGTGTACAGAAATCATGTGTACAGCATGTGGACATCAGACAACACGTGTACACATGTGGACATCTGCCAATGTGTACACATGTGTACATGTGCATATTAGCCAATCATGTGTACACACGTGTACATGACCATATTAGCCAACATGTGTACACACGTGTACACGTGCACATCATCCAAGTACTTATTGTTCTTCTCAAGCATAAATCCAAGATCACCAGATGGATGGACGGTTTAGATTCAACACATATCTAGTGATGAGACCTATGTGTTGCTGACGTGAATACAATTTATATCTTTCAACGTGAATATAATACATGACGTGTTTTAGTTGTATACGCCATTTAACAAGTGGGTCTCACCTTTAATCTAAACAGGGATGCTTTTGGCCCTTTGTGAATTATTTTGAACCGTCCATTATGTACACATGGTAGCCGTATGGTGATGGGTTTAATCTAGCATTCATGTTGTTCTAGGGAATAGTCTAATCATCAATGGGATTAAACTGATTAACGGTCGTTGAACACATTTTTTTACTGTGGTGTGGTCCACTAGATGAGTGGATCTGCCTCATTTTTAACTCCATATCATGACATGATACCGAGAAAATAAAGATTGGAGTGGATCTTCGAGAAGGCATCATTAGTGGACCTTACCTATCCAACCCAAATTCAACAGAATCTTTCCACGGAAAACCAGGAATATGTTGTTACGTTAATGGGTTTTATCCCATTTTCTCTGTTCTAATGTGGGTCGTCCACTCCATAGATCCACCTTAAATTCGGGCCCATGGCCTAACATTATTCTACAAAAATAATGAAGGGAGTGGATTTATCGATAACTCATCAAGGTGGTTCCCACCTTGACCTTCTCAATCGAACCAGAAGCAAAAAACTTCCTCGCTCTCTGGAGAACTTCCACCGAAATTCTTTCATCCAGGGATAATCTGACTCCTATACAAGTCCTCAGGAATGTTTGCGGCGTTTATGAGAACATGGAGGGCCATGATGTAGTCGATAAGTCCAATTCATAAATATAATGTAAATACACATAATGCATGTACTTTTAAGCACCACTGAGATGGATCTTAAATTTCAATTTTACATGTGCACATACTGATTCGATACTATTCGAAAGTCATGGATTTTAATCCAAAAAGAAAGGATGGGCCACTTACCTTTTTAGATGAAAATAATCGGAGATCCGCCGTTGAATGCTCTGATACCACTGTTGGGAAGCGTGGAAGGTGAGCCCTCAAGATTTGACGGTCTACATGATGATTGGGACCCTCATAAAGCTGAAGATTGATCCTCCAACGGCCCGCCTATCTACTACTAGAGTAAGTGGAACTATTCACACCTCTGATCCTCTGGTATATAGTGGCCCCGGATTGCGATCTACAGATCAGATCGTACCAAGGACAAGCCAAGATGGACAGACTATAACGCACTATATTTCTCTCTGTATACTCTCGGTATTTCGTATCTTATCATGCGAGAGAGAGCGCATCCGTTTTATAGGAAATGAAGGAGATATGATGAGAATGGATTATCCGATCTTCTCTCTATCTCTTATCCAAAATCAAATTCAAAGTTGAATTTGATATCCCAACGGAAAGGAAAAACCTCGGAAGAAGTCTAACCATATGGGACCCACCCACTAGTGATTGCTCACAAGTGGGCCCCACTGGTCTACGTCTAACAAAATCTACATCGATAGAGAGTGCTTCTGACACACTCAGCTGTTCAAATTAGCTAACCCCATGAGCAGTCCTTAGGCCAATGTGGAATTCATGAGACTTCGAATAATTTCATGAAACCTGATGAGGAACTGGTAAGAGGATTCAAAAGCCAATGGCTGTAGATGAATCTAATGGCATACTTAATATATGCCACTCATGGCTTTTTGATTCAAAGGTATATAAATTACCTAGGATGTAGAATAGGAAAGTTAGATTGAAAGACTAGTCTGAGTAGATGCTTTTTCAAAAAGTCTGTGGTGTAGTAGCTATAGCCTTAGGCATACCCAGCTCGGTATCCCAGATGGTAGTGTACCACTCTCCTGACCCGGCATGGTTCGTGATCAAGTCTTACCGTAGGCGTTCGGTGAGGCAGAGGCACCAATGCCCTACCAAACCTTAGCTATTGTCACCATCTCCCTCATACAAATTCTGACCACAGTCTCGACATAATTTGATAAATGAATCTACTAGATTTGTAATGAGCAGAATATATCGAAGGCCTATCTTAAACTGCGGAGAAAGATTTGTTCTAGAAACTCCAGGTAAAGATTTGTTCTAGAAACTCCAGGTTCAATTTCCAAAGCTGAAAAACCAATTACTGACATTGGAAACAAAGTTATGAATGAAAGGTGTTCAAACTATTGTAATGCTTATTATGTTTGAACTAAACTTGGAAACAGGATTTACTAAAGAAAGAGGAAGCTTTTTGGAAACTAAAGATCCTATGTTGAATGGGAATGCCTCAAAGTGGACAGGACTTGCAGTGTCCTTTCATGCGCCACTGCCAAGATTCATCAAGCGAGTAGTCTAAGATCCGGGATTAAAGAAATGGGCTGCTTCATGGGCACTAGAAGATAAATTCATGAAGAAGCTTCTAGCTATTTCAGACATCTTTTGGAAAACCTCACAACTTCAAAGGAATTTTTACTCCTCAAGTACAACTCAAAATATCAACCAAAAATCAAGTAATGGTAACCAAAGAATCGAATGAAGACATGGCATGCTCAAGGAGCTGATGGATTTCTTGCTTTCTATAAGAAAAATCATCAATACCAATCGTCCGAACATGGTTTATTACTCCGTCTTCGAAGGTGTTATTCCTGTGGAAGCCTAACCTTTACTATCTTCTCTCCCCCAAGGTTCCTGCCCATTGTAAACCCTATTTCTACAATTGATCCTAAAATGCTCTCACCCCACACAAGGTAGTTATCGAAGCTATTCAGCAATTATACCATGTATTGCAAAATTGAGACCCAATTCAGTAATCCATTGTGAAGAAAGAGATGAAACTATTAAGGGAGATCACATAACAAACCCAACCCCATGATTATAAAAGTGGGATCCAAATAGGCATTAAATGGCTAACAAGTAAAAGTAAAGAAAGATGATAGATTCTCTTAACATGTTTGTTACAGTGCATACTGATTAATTACAAGGAAATGCATTCGGACTTTAGGCTAATTTGGGTCATCTTCCAATGATCTAAAAAACCATTTACACATCAAGTCCTGCTTTTTGCATGATGGGTAGGCAATTAAAAGTTCTCAATTGATTATTTCATCAATTTGAATGTGGTTATTTGCTTTGAACATATTGGCACAACCCAGCAGGACAATACGCTGGACGCATTCAACGGTGGTGTTTGAATTTGAAATCCCCTGATTTATACAATCAACGGATTTCTTGCAATCAACAGTTTGCAAAAATCCCCTGATTTATGCATTCAACGGTGGTGTTTGAATTTGAAATCAAAAATTGAATTTGAAATCCCCTGATTTATGCAATCAACGGATTTCTTGCAATCAACAGTTTGCAAAAATCCCCTGATTTCATGCAATCAAATCCCCTGAAAATTCTCATTGCTGATTTCTCTTTATTTGATTCACAACTGAGTCATTGTAATTTGAGTTTAAAATACTGCACTTGTATTGCCTATGTGTTCACGTTTTCCATTGAATAAAATTTGAGTTTCATTTTCTCTCAATCAGCTTAGTTTTTCTTTAAAACTGTCTTATAACATATTTCTCAAAAGCTAAGTACACATTAAAGAAATCAGATTTGTTGCGCAAGGGAATAATCCACGTGTACTTAGAAAAATCATCAACCAAACATGCATAATATTTAAATTTTGCAATTGATAAAATAGGTGTAGGTCCCCACAAATCACAATGAATTTTTTCAAAGACACTAGTACTTGAATGTTTCGAACAAGAAAAAGGTAAACGACTAAGTTTTTCTAGTTGACAACTATCACAAACATGTTAAAATTTTGTTGTCTCTACGATATCAATAAGTCCTTTATTTTTTAGCATTTGTAAAGCTGAAGACTGTGGGTGGCCTAGGCGTTGATGCCAAACTTCTGCAGTGCCTGATTTGAACCGATGGGAGAAATACAACTCTGGTGAAGTGGGTAGGACATAGAGATCACCCTTGCGTTTCCCGATCATCATTGCCTGGCCTGTTTCCCGTTCCTTAACACAAAAATCAACATTAGAAAATTCATAATTAACAGGAAATTGTTTAGTTAACTTGTTTACTGAAAGTAAACTTTTTGTTAAGTTAGGAACCAATAGAACATCATTGAGAGGTAAGGCAGACACCTTTTGTTTTATACAAGAATCACCAATTGCAAGAATTGGCATAGAAGACCCATCTCCAATTAGCACGGAGTCAACACCAGAGTATTTACAAAGGTTAGTCAGCATATCTTGCTTACCTGTCATATGGTTGGAAGCCCCAGTGTCTGTTGTCCATTCGGTGTCAACAATGGTGGTGTCCAAAGTGAGTGCTGCAAGTGCTTGTGAAATCTCATCTTGTTAAGTGGATTTCTTTGGCACCCACCAGCATATCTTAGCAACATGGCCCATCATCCCACAATATTGACATTGTTGATCATGGTACTTGTCCCTCTCTGCAAGTGTCATGCGATGCTCACCAGGTGGTGGAGGTCGACGTTGTGAGTTTGCTGAAAAAGAGTTCCTTTGTTGTTGAGCCTGGAATCTACGACCATTGGAGGTGAATTTTTGTAAAGGTGCATGATAGACTGAAGAGTTTGGTTGTGGGCCTTGCTACTGCTGTCCATAAAAAGCCATTTGATGAGTGAGGGAAGAAGTTGGGATGTCTGTGTGGTTAGAGAACCAATTGCGCCTTTGATCAAAGTTTTGGAGTTGGGAGACGAACTCAGAGTATGATGGCCTGGGGGGCATCAACATGGTTGTTGTGAATGTTTCATAATGAGGACCGAGGCAAGTAAGAAGGCAGAAGACTTTTTCTTGGTCTGGTACGGGCTTTCCAATGGTTGATAAATTGTCACATAGGACTTTGAAGGTGCGAATATGTTCTGTGATTGTTGTGTTGTCTTCCTTTCTAAGATAGGTTACTTGTTGTCGCAGTGTGAACTCACGTTCTTGTGGGTCTTGTGTATATGCATTTTTGAGAGCCTCCCAAACAGCATGAGCTGTGTCGAGACCAACAACGAGTCCGAGAGTTTCCTCAGAGAGTGTTCCAATGATCCACCCTCGAAGGAGACAATCTGACTTTCGCCATGCTATAAAAGCATCTGTTAATTGTGGTGTTGAATTTTCGGCATTTGTGTATTTGGTTGGAGCGGGATCTTCATTTGTGAGATGCCCGACCATTTCTTGACTCTCAGCAAGAGCCAATGCTTGCTCACGCCACAAGGGGTAATTATTTGGGGTGAGCCGGAGGGTGATGAAGTTGCCAACATTGAGTGACAAGGTAGTCATGGTGAAAGAAATGAGCGAAAGATAAGATGGAAGTTGAAGAGAAAAAAAAAAAGAGCTGTGAGGTTGCGCCTAGTGTTCACCACGCTTTGATACCATAAAGAAAAACTAAGCCAATTGAGAGAAAATGAAACTCAAATTTTATTCAATGGAAAACGTGAACACATAGGCAATACAAGTGCAGTATTTAAAACTCAAATTACAATGACTCAGTTGTGAATCAAATGAAGAGAAATCAGCAATAAAAATTTTCAGGGGATTTGATTGCATGAAATCAAGGGATTTTTACAAACTGTTGATTGCAAGAAATCCGTTGATTGCATAAATCAGGGGATTTCAAATTCAATTTTTGATTTCAAATTCAAACACCACCGTTGAATGCATAAATCAGGGGATTTTTACAAATTGTTGATGGCAAGAAATCCATTGATTGCATAAATAAGGGGATTTCAAATTCAAACACCACCGTTGAATGCATCCAGCGTATTGTCCTGCTAGGTTCTGCCAATAAGTTTAACAAGCAAATTAAAATTTTTCATTCAGATGGAGGTGATGAGTTCATCAATTTAAAACTGTCGACTCATTTTCTTTCTATAGGCATTGTTAATCAGGTATCATCCCCATATACCCTTAAGCAAACTAGTATAGTTGAGATGCGCCATAGGACTATAAGAGAATTAGGAATGATTATGTTATTTCACTATGGTGCACCCCTATTCTTATGGATAGAGGCCTTCACCACAGCTGTGTATCTTATGAATCGCCTACCTTCATTTGCCCTCAACTTTGAAACACCATATTTTGCACTTTATGGGATACATCCAAATTATTCCTCACTCCGAGCATTTGGGTCTAAGTGTTTTCCCTACACTTGGGATATACGCAAACACAAATTTGATCCAAAAATACTTCTGTGCATTTTTGTAGGCTACAGTGAAAAACATAAGGCTTATAAGTCTTATCATCCATCAAGTAAAAAGTTTTTCATCTCTCGTCACGTTGTTTTTTATGAGTTAATTTTTCCATATAAGCCTATCAACAAATCTTGCATGATAGAATATCAGCCACAGGTAATTAGTATTTTTGATTCTTGGATACCACATACTAACATTTCTTATTCTGCAGGTACAACTTCAGACTCTCCTTCACCCCTATGTGAAAGTCCCTTGCTTTCAATTGACACTCGTTCTCCACTAAGTTTTTTCCAAATTTCTAGTCCCACAGAGTCATCACGACAATCCCCCTCTATCGAGTCTCAGACCAACACTAGTTCACCTGACACAATTCTATCACAAGATTATCAAGAGTCTCACGGATCTGCCCAAGAAATAGCTCCATAGATTGTCAGTGAAACACCTGAGTTCTCCCATCATAATCCTGGTCCTTCAGCACCATTGGTCCACTCCATGGTCACCCGGTCTAAACTAGGTGTGGTTAAACCAAATCCTAAGTATGCCTTAACCACTATCACCTTAGCTAATATACCTCGTGAGCCTCACAATATTAAGATTGCTTTAGCACATCCTGGTTGGAAAGCAGCCATGAACGAGGAGCTGGCTGCATTACATCAGAATGAAACTTGGAAACTGGTTCCTCGAACACCAAGCATGCATGTCATTGGTTTAAAATGAGTGTTTAAATCAAAACTCAAACCAGATGATTCTTTAGATCGACTCAAAGCACGATTAGTTGCAAAAGGGTATCATCAAATTGATGGAGTAGACTACACAGAAACTTTTTCTCTAGTTATCAAACTAGGGACAATATGCATGATAATTACCATAACTCTTGTTCAAAAGTGGTCCATTCGTCAACTGGATGTAAAAAATGCCTTCTTGCATGGTTTAGTTTCTGAAGATCTATACATGCAACAACCACCAGGAATGGCAGACTCTCAACATCCAACACATGTTTGCAAACTACAAAAAGCTTTCTATGGCCTAAAACAAGCACCACGTGCTTGGTTTGATCGTTTTAGTGCATTTCTTCTTAAATATGGTTTCTTTTGTAGTTTAGCTGACCCTTCCTTGTTTGTTTTTCATTCAGACTATGGCTCATTGATTTTACTTCTTTATGTAGATGACATGATGCTCACAGGATCAACTCCAACACTTATTTCAAATTTTATTACATTGCTAAGTAGTGAGTTCGCAATGAAAGACTTAGGACCTATTCACCACTTTCTTAGGATGGAAATAACGTCAACAACAAGTGGCCTACATCTATCCCGGTCACATTATGCATTGATGATACTTGAACGCTCAAATATGGTTGACTGTAAGCCAATAAGTACACCTCTTGAAGCTAAAACAAAAATCTCTTCCAATGATACTCTCATGGAAGACTCAACTTACTATCGAGGACTTGTTGGAGCTTTACAATACCTTACACTCACTCGTCCTGATCTTTCATTTAGTGTTAATTATGTTTCTCAATTCATGCATGCTCCCACAATGACACATTTAAAAATGGTTCGACGTATTTTATGATATGTCAAAGGAACAATTGATATGGGATTAAATTTTTCTTCACACACTACACTTGATCTGTTTGCTTTCTCAGATGCGGATTGGGCAGGGTGCACTACAACAAGACGATCCACTACTGGCCATTGTACATTCCTTGGAGGAAACCTTATCTCTTGGTGTGCAAAGAAACAACATACAATTTTCCGGTCAAGCACAGCAGAATATCGCGCAATGGCTAACACAGCAGCTGAACTCACTTGGATGACCTTCGTTCTCAAAGATCTTTGCATTACATTATCATCTCCTCCCATACTTTATTGTAACAACCTTAGTGCACTTCATACGACAGTAAATCCGGTATTCCATGCCCGAAGCAAACATATCGAGTTAGATTATCATTTTGAGCGCGAACGTGTTGCCCGTGGACTACTTGTCACACAATATATCTCCTCTGATAATCAAGTTGCTAACCTTTTCACCAAACCAATGCCAAAAACAATTCTTCAATCTTTTCGCAACAAACTTTGCCTCCAGCCCCAGCAAAGTTTGCCGGAGGGTATTGCCACAACCCAGTAGGATAATACGCTGGATGCATTCAACGGTGGTGTTTGAATTTGAAATCTCCTGATTTATGCAATCAACGGATTTCTTGCAATCAACAGTTTGCAAAAATCCCCTGATTTATGCATTCAACGGTGGTGTTTGAATTTGAAATCAAAAATTGAATTTGAAATCCACTAATTTATGCAATCAATGGATTTCTTGCAATCAACAGTTTGCAAAAATCCCCTGATTTCATGCAATCAAATCCCCTGAAAATTTCCATAACTGATTTCTCTTTATTTTATTCACAACTGAGTCATTGTAATTTGAGTTTTAAATACTGCACTTGTATTGCCTATGTGTTCACGTTTTCCATTGAATAAAATTTGAGTTTCATTTTCTCTCAATCGGCTTAAAACATACGTCACAACCTTCTTATAATTAAAGGGTTAAAATATTTAATCAAGAGAGGGTTTTTTTTTTCTTTTAGTTACCATCACTAAGGGGGAGCCATATACCATAATTGGTTTGGGTCATTTATAAAAAAAATCCCAAATCCATTGGGTAGAGTTCCAACTTATCTTATTGCAAGACGTTGCATTCCTATAATTTTAAGATATCATAGGGTATAATGTGATTAGTTGCTTATCTTATTATTTCAATTAATGTTATCTTATTATAATACAACATGATGTACTATATCATTTCCCTTAAGCTATATATATCTATAGTAACAAATGGTAGAGAATCTTCAACCTTACATATGACATAGCTATGGAGAAATCACCACTGTCCAAATGGTTGACCCAACCGTGGATGAAGCATACTAAAAAAGCGCATTGAGAAAATAACCATTTGTTTTTCCCTTCCCATTTAGATTGCTTATCATTTTACTTTTAACCATTTGTTTAAAGAGATACCATTTGAAAAGTTATGACTGCTTGATTAGTTAATTTGAGAGATATGTTCTATCCATAATGGGATCCACAATTTGAATAATCTAAATATGCCTTAGTTTTACATGTAAAAAGGAAATACTTATTTGGTGCAGAAGTGCATCTTGTTGTACCCTATTTTTTACCATTTCTGGGGAGCCAATTAGGAAAGGGCACGTGTTATTACACAACAAGCATACAACTACGTAAGATATGCGAATATATTTGAGGCACTTTTTAATAGGAATAACAGCTGGCACTAATTGGGTGATACACGTCATCTGAGGGTAACATGTGGTTGAGAAATTAGGAGTGAACACATGATGAAGCGAAAAGCGGTACTGACGCAGTTTTCAGTACAAGTGTCAAAAAAGAGTCGGGAAGGCCAGAGTGGTCTTGAAAAGGTTGTTGTAACCGATTGAACTTGGGAAAAAGCATATAGATGGTTGTTTCAGAGAAGTCTATAAATAGCGGAACAGCTCAACAAAGTAAAGTGTCTCATATACCAACCCAATCAAACAAATTAAATCTATTAATTATCCTTTACGTTTCTTGGCATAATCTGTCTTTTCCGTTCCTTAGCGTAACTAGTAACCTGAACCTAGATTAGGAGTAGCAGTGATCCTTAGTGGTAATTCAAGTCTATGCTCATACATTGGATGATTTTCATTGTAATACAACCAGTTCTTTTATTAGAAAAGTGTTTTGCAGTTACTCCCTACGGTCGACTGTAAGTATTTCATTTTTTTATGTTTTTGTATCTGAAAATCCTTTTATATGGAAGGCAATGTGCAACTCATTTTCAGAGGACGAACCCTACCCTCTGATAATCGCCTGATTATCTTAAACAACTTGCGAGTGGCTGAATAGGCGACCAATCTCCTTAGATCTCGGTCATATACAGTCAAGTTTGACGTTTCTACCTATCTTGGTGCTTGTGGTCAAAATTACGCCTGCACATATTACACATGACCGAATTTGAAATCGAGAGGCAATATATATCCAAATGGGCTCGAACGAGGAAATGCTTCTCTTATCTAAGGCAATGTTTGAAAACATGGATTCTATGCCAATCAATAGAATAAGGATTTTTTTTTCCTTTAGCATGACAATTTGTATTGTTTGAATATTTTAAAAATGGTGGATTTCATTAAGCAATTATTACACTTTTTTATAATTTAAATTCTTGGCCCGAGAATTTATGTAATGTTTTTTTAGAGTAGGAAACTTTTACTATCCAAATAAAAACTTTATGATTACAATGCATGTTTCAATAATTCTTATGGATTCCAGGTATTCAAGCATACCCTTAAGTCTAAGAGCTTGTTGTGGAGTTTATATTTGGAATAAATTGGAATTCAAATTACAATTACATTAGATTCAAGGTGATCCTAATCCTTAGTTGTGTTGGTAGCTTGTAATTTAAATGCATAGGATTCCGAAAGTTGTGTTTGGATGCTTGTAATTTAAATGCACCGTAGTTTAGTATATTCACATGAATTTAAATTTTATTAATTAAATTAATTTTAACATCTTAAATTAATGTACACATGTGATATTTGTCTGAATGTAATAAATTTATTAAAATATATACTTTAACAAAAAATGATGAAATTTTAATTCTCAAATGAATCATAAAAGTATCAAAATATTTTTTGACCGTTCATTTTGGCCAATGTTTAGATAATTCAATTTATTTTACTAATGTAGTAATTAGATTGTTTCAGAGTACCATCAATGTGTCTTGTGCATGATAGATGGTAACCCAGAGATATCTTTGTTAAACGTGTTACTTTTCTACCTTTCCATAGAAAGGAAGCTAAAAAGGCATCTTATGTAATACCCTATTTTTTTCAACAGTGAGTCCCATTGTTCCTTGTGGTGTGGCCCACTTGAGCTTTGGATCAACCTCATTTTTTGGGCTAATGCCCTAACCTGATTTGAAGAAATAAATGGACAGAGTGGATTTTTCATAAACTTCATGAGTGGGGCCGACTGTGTTTTTTTTTTTTGAAGAAAGAAAAAAAAAACTCAAGTGATGCACGTCACTGCGATGACCAAATCATCTCCCGCTTATCTCTCTCCCTCCTTCGGTGAAATTTCACTCCAAACAACTGCCACGATTTGTGGGAGCATCTCCATGTTATCTCAACCATCTAAGTACCTAGCAAACTTCTCCAACCAGCAACTCTCAATCTTTTAGCTTCTGTTGTTGGATGATCTAGATAAGAAATTCAAAAGAAAAACAGAGAGTAGAAAACAGAAGAGAAAGAAAGAAGAAAGATAGGACCGAGAGAAGAAGATGCACTTGGGTGTGACGAGTTGAACACGATCTAACCATTGAGTCGACTTCTACCTTGGCGTTTGGGTTGATTTCCAGAGCCTTGACAACTCTTATAGAATCACCTGTTTAACGATAGTTAAAAATTTTGTGACTGGTTGAGTCGAAGCTATATAATCTGGACCGTTCAAATCAACCATTGAGAGCTTAGATCTTCATTAATTATCTACAGTCATAATAGGTAGGTGATCTTCCCGATTGAAAAGCCTACATTAGTATGTATTTTGATTTCCATTGATTATTATTTCATATTATTGATTCAAGTCATTTGATTTTGAGGTGTACGTAAAATAAAATGTATTTATTTGATTATTAATATGTGAAATTAATTCAATTGATTATTGCTACATTCTTTTAAATATGATTAAGTTATGAGTGCTCTGCCCTAGAAAGAATCATGTTATTATGGGTGCTCTGCCCGGGTCACTCCCGAAAAGGATGTTTATTTCATGCTGCATTTTTTTTATCAATTGTGGATATTCGACCCCTGGCCCGTGTTCTAGGATGTGTCATATCTAAATATTCGATCTCTGGCCTGTGTTACAGGATGAAAGTCGTATTTTCTTTATTTAAGATTAAGTGAATGTACACGTGGGTGCTCTGCCCGGACTCCTTAAAATGTTGGATGCACGGTGCCCTGCCTTGGGAGGTCCTAACTGGTCACGGTGCTCTGCCTTGGGTTAATCCCTAAAATGGGTGCACGGGTGCTCTGCCTTGGTAAAGTCCAAAAACGGATCAAAAGTTATTTTGTTTTATTTGAATTCATTTTCAGAATTTTATTTATATTAGTAGAATATTAATGTCATCTTCTATTCAAATTGTGGATGCGTAAATACAGTTTTGGTGCACACATTCGTGGGCTATGATCCCCAATAGCTATGGGACTATTCAGGATCAGGAGTCTATCATCTTGGAATCACTTTTCACGTTAGGTATGGGACTAACGCGAGTTATGACCCTTGGTGCGAGGCCCCTACCTGCTTGCGATACTACACACTATGAATTGACCTTTCATTATGTATTCATTATTACATGCTGATGTAGAAGTTTTAATTTTGGGAATGATGTGACCCTACGAGCCGTCGTGCTCACACCCATATAGATTTTTGCAGGGTTTATGCATGAAGAGCTAATTGAGCAAGATTGAAGACTTTTCCTTTTGTTTATTTGAATATTAATTAAACTTCATTGCATTTTGTTATTTTTATATATATATTAATGTAAGTAAAATTTTAAGAATTGATTAGTGGACATTATTTAATGATAATGATTTTTATTCTTTTAGTTGCTCTGATTGCCTTGAAAATACATGATTATAATGTGAGTTACGTTATATATTTTGTTTAAGTACAACTCACAATCCTGGAATTCAGGTTCAGGCCCGGCCAACTCGGGTACCGAATTTCGGGGCGTGACATCTTAAGTTGTTTGGCACCGTGGATTAGAGGGGATAGGAGGGGGTTTCAAATCTCCTTGGTTGTTTGGCGCATAAAGTAATTGAGGGTTGCAAATCCAGGGGGTTTACAATCCATGGTGAGATCATGGATTACACCTAAAATCATTTCAATAGTTGCAGGTGTGACATGTGTGTCACTGTACACTATCATTCTATTGGGCACATGGCCCACTAATGATGATCAACACCGTCCAAACATTGCCCATGTAAATCAGCACCGTCCAAACATTGTTCATATTAATCAATGATTAAAAATCGTTGGTTAGTCACTCAGACATGATCTTTTGTTTGCCGTCCATCCGAGACTTGGAATTTCATTATTTTCAAGCAAAGTATATATTTCAGCGGGCCTATCACAACCATAGTGTCAAAAATTATACATCTCACTAATTAGAGATATTAAAGTTGATTTAGTAATTAAATTGAAACACCTGTCAATACACCATGCATAGGTATTTTTGGATTAAAGTTAATTCACATTCCGGGTACCAAACACATTGTGAGGATTGCAAATCCAGGGTTTCCAATCCCAGGGTTCCGAATCCGGGGGTTCCAAATCCACGCTCCCAAAACAGGCCCTTATTACATCAGGGAGAATTGAAAACATATTAATATTTGAAATATACAACGGTAACAAGCAAGAAAATAGTTGCCATGCCCGAATACAGATAAAATAGGGCCGCTCAATGACCCGTGAGTTTCCTTCCAACTGCTTCCATGGTTGGAAACCATTAAAAACCATTAAAAGAGTAAATAATAAATACTCTAACAAAGTATGATAGATGGTACACAAGCACTTAAGAAATTACTTAGCAATTGTATACTTGTGTACCAGTAACTCAACTTAAAATGCCTAAACTGTGGATCCCAGTTTAGATGTACCAGGAACCAAAATTTGCACTCAAATCTGACCATCAGATGGGTGGATTTTCACTGGGCGGTTAGGAATGTAAAAAACTCAACGGTCCTCTTTCAACGTACAAATGTCCACGATTTAGAGGTTATAATTACTCAACCAATCTGATTTTATGGATCAGATTCAGTGCATTCTACAGTTCATCCACTTTAATATGTGTTAATATACGCCAAGTGTACCATTTCTGAATGACTGCGTATCAAGCGTCACACGATGCGGTGCCTGCCGGAGCATCAAAAGGTTCCCAAAATTCAAAACCCAAACGGCTAGGCGCCCCTCAATAATCCATCCACGTGTCGAATTCTTACTGGTCCGTATCACCCCTACCACCACGTTTCATGGATTCCCTCCCAAGGTAGAATTTCAAAAATCCCTCCGACCGTACAAACCTACGTATTTGAAGCTCCAAAGTACAGCTCTCTCTCTCTCTCTCTCTCTCTCTCTCTCTCTCTCTCTCTCTCCATGGAAGACGAGCAAGACGGCCTGGATCGCGCGGTCGGCTCGGCTGTGGTCTCCCTCGCTCCCTTCTCTCCTTCCAAATCGCAATCCCCGCGCCGGATCTCGAGCCATTTCAACCATCCGGCCCGTCCAATCCCCGCACAGCGCCAGCTGACGTGGTTCTCCCTTCAAGGCCGATTAATCGGTGTGCAAGAAGCCACATCAGCGAGAAATGTAGGGAACAACTTGAGCCGAGGAGAAGCCGTGGCTTGGGAGCTGTTCAGCCCCATGCATCGCGTCCTCATCGTTGCGGTTGTTGCGGTCGCAACCGCCGATTTGAAGAAAACGCGCCAGATTTTTCAGCTTCGGCGTTCTGTAGAACTTAGGGTTCGTAAATGAGCTTCTTCTCAGTTGCTTTTATATAGGTTTTATAGATTTAGGGTTTGGTTTGTTGAATTTCCTTTTCTTGCTTCTGCTTTTTAATTGATTTTTTTAGTTTATTTCTCTTATTAATGAGTTATTCATTTCTCATCTTAACGAGTTTTTTTTTTTTTTTTAAATGCTGTATTTCTTCTTATTTTTCTCTCTATTTTCTTCCTCTCTCTTTTTTTTTTTCGTTATTTTTGGGATTTATTATTATTATTATTTTTTTGAAAATTGCAGTCCTGTGAAAATGTGCGCACATCATCTCCAGCCATTAAAACAAGGTTGGCGGGAATCTAGCAAGCATTTCAAAATGCGAATTTTAAGAACTCGTTTTGAAATGCACTATAAGGGGTCGTTTGGATGGTGGTAAATGGGGAAAGTAGTAAATCATTTACTGCTTGTGTTTGGATGCTCTAATTTGCTAGTAAATTATTTAGTACTTGTAAATGATTTACTAGCAAAGCCCCATTCTTATTTACCAGCATAAAGGTGAGTTTTGGAGATGGCAAGGTTCTATTTGTTTGAATGAAAGCCTATAAAGCAGATTTCGTTTACCATTTACAGGCTTTCCAAACACTGTAAATGATTTACTAGTAATAAATCATTTACAACTTAAAGCCAAACATACAGGCTGTAAATTATTTACAGCCTTTTAGTGATTTACTGGTAAATCATTTACAACGCAAACCATTTACCACCATCCAAACTATCCCTAGGATTTTTCGCCCATCATCAGTAATTGACAGTGGGAGATATCTGCGCACTGAGGTACACCATATCCTGGGGCCCGACCCTTGGTTACCAGAACCGTTCATCCTGTAGCCACACTGTGATTTGCCAAGGGAGTCATGGTTCACATGTGCCAACATAGGCATGCATGCAAGATCTAACTCACTCATTTATCAGGCCTTGCTTTGTAGAAGCCCAGCGTAATAACAGGTGGCCTGCACTGTATAAAATAAATGAACTCTTGAATGAACAGACTGGCTTATATTTGGGCCAAGGAATCCACACATTGGCCTACCTGATGGGTGGCTTAGATCTTACACACATGGCATGCCTGGTGTGGAGAGGTTGCTGGGCAAGGCTATAAGCTCCTTATCTGCATTTCTCTGCAATGCATACAATTAATGGCTTCTGCTCGTTGAATGTGCAAGGCTGGCCTTCTCATTGTAACTGCCTGTTGGCTGGTCATAGTGGACAAATCTGATCATCCAATATGTAAGATTTTACAATGTGGGCCATAATCAGAGGGCCCACCTAATGAATGGTTTCAATCACTGGTATGGGTCTACCACAAAATGGTGGGCCAATCTTATCATCCAATACATGAGACTTTCCAGTGTGGGTCATAATCAAGGGGGGAACACCTAACGATTGGTTGCGATCATTGGTATGTACCCCTGAAGGATAGGTCTCCCACAAAATAAAATCTGGGCATTCCTGCTTTTTTTTCTTCTTCTTCTTCTTCTTTCATTTGTATCCTGAAAGCTCTCATGACATGTTTTCTGTTGGTTTTTCAGGATCAGGTGCTGTCAACCATGCAGCAGAAGCTTGATGATTTGTGTGAGCAGATGAATTCCATGAAGGATCAAGCAGATACCGGCACTGACAGATTGCTTCTCAAGAACAACGGCAATGACTGTGGTGCCACTGAATTATGCAGTTGTGGGTGCCAAATTCACAAACTGAATCATGAAAGCCCGGTCACCAAACCAAATTGGAATCTATTAATCGAATCAAAGGTGAGAAAGAGTCTTGTCTACTGAGAAGAACTAGTAGTGTTAATCTTGATATTGTTAATTACCACATCCAATTAGCACAGCTGAAACCAAGTTGAATTGTTTTCACCTACAACTCTCTTAGCTGTTATAGTTTGTGTTTTATCCAGAAGAGCACGTCCGAGAAAGAACCTAGCCGAGATGAGATATTTAAGGTGCCCAATGTGAATGCAACCGAGCAAGAGGAGCGACGGATGTCCGACTTATCTGATTGGTGTTCGAGCGTGACATCTTCTGCAGACATCCAGGTAAACAACACTTGAAACAAATTTGAGAGTTGGAATTTCATTTCAGAGTCGAGTAGTTAGACCTATTGCATTCCAAGCAATAAATTTTGAAACAGGGAAGTTTCACATCCAGTGTGGTTAGGATAGTGTTACAAACATAATTCAGAAGTCCTATTGCAGCTTACCCAGACGCTGAAAAAAGAAGAAAAAAGGGTGTTTGTTACTGTTTCTTTCACAGCAGTGCTAACTTTTGCATTTGGATTTCATGTATCAAAGTCTGAAGACAAATTAGAGTTCTGTTGTTGTTCCCCTATTAGCCAAACTAATGCTAAAATTCATGTTCCACTATGATCATGCAGGGTTACTCCAATACATACACGAAGTTTAAGCAAATAGAGTTTTATATTATATGGGTGCTATTGGACAAAAGTATAAATCTCTATGTTTTTAAATATAGATTTACATTACAACTTAGTCAAGTATACAGAAACATATTTTGGACTGGCAAAAAAAGTGACCTGGATTGCAAATGACCCGTGATCCATATCAAATAATTAATCACCACCGCCGCCATAGTCATTGTTATTGTCCAAGTCTTATCCAACTAACGTGAGTCCTGTTCTGCTATTCCTCTGTTAAGGACCGTGTCCTCTGTTAAACCATAGGTCATCAGATCTAAAAATGTAGGGTATGGTACAACAATATGCACCACTTATAAACTCAAAATGGACCTTGAATTATCCTTATCACTTAGGTACTGTGGAGTGCCTTGAATTTAAATAGAAATGGTGCACACCATGTGGATACATATCACATGGGATTCATAATGTAAAATGCAAAATTAAAAGCTCAGAGCAGTTACAACAGCATCACTGATGGATGATTATCATCCAATACAATTCAGCATACGGCAAAAATATGGCACAACAAAAGTTTGAGTATTATTCAGTGCAAATGCTGAAAAATACAATTAAAATTTGGCCATGAAAAATGGAAACACCAAAAAATCAGATGCGAATACATTCATGTATAATACAGTGTTTGGTCCAAATTTTTGGTCATGAACTTTTCAAGTAACACTGTATTATACACAATGGATGATACCACATCAACCCATTAATTGTCCCAAATCTTTGATGTGGGTACCACATCAACCCATTGGGCACAACAGCACACAATAAAAAGACAGGAAAATTGCACCTGTTTTTTTAATGATTTCCAACTGATGACGAGTTTTTGTTTGATGTTTTCCGGCAAATGGATAGGCAGAGATGATGGGAAAAAAAAAGGTGATTATAGTGGAAAAAGCTGGAGATTTTGAAGGGTTATGGAAGTGATTTACTGTTTTGGTTAGGGCCCAATGCTCTAGTGTTTATAACCCAACGTCCCCAATTTAACCCCCCAAAGAAAGAACGGAAAAAAAGGCCTCAAAAACTGATTATTTTTGTAATACTAATACTGACTCAAATTCTCTGTACTAGGTAGAAATGCATAGTCTGTATTGTTGAACCGAATATCTGATTTGATGTTTCGAAGGCACCATTTCATGAAGTTTGTTAGTTTTTCTCTGTTTCATGAATAGACGCAAAATTTTGTGTCCTCAATGATTCAATTGTCATCTTATTGATTGTTTTGTTTATAACCTTGGCCTGAATGGCACAATGCATGCATTTAGCTGAATACACTAGCAATAGAACACGATATCTACAATCTCCAAAAGGCATGTGAAGAGAAGGATGCTACAATAAAGGAATTGGCTGCCATTGCCTGTGCATCTGATACTGCTGGTTCTAAGGTACTTGTTCTTTTTTCTTTTTAGCATCACTTCACAGAATATTCAGTGCTTGATGTGGTATCTGTTTTCTGTGGATCACAGAGGATTTCAGAATTAGAAGACATTATCAGGAGGAAGAACATGATAATTTCAAAGGTTAAAAAGGACATGATGGTATTGGAACAGAAGGTGAGAATAATACACGCTATAATGGAAATCTTGATTTTTCTAGTTTTTTGTTTCCTACTTAGCCTAGAAATGTTCTCTCTCAAACCCAATCACTGAATAGAAATGCATTCTACAGGTGTTGCAGCTAACAAGGCTTCGGAGACCATCTTTCTCTGCCTCAAATAACATGCAGCCTCCAGTCATGGCACAAAATCTTCTTTATGACATGGATAGCAGTAGTAGCCCTTCGTCGTCTGATTCTGACTGCCCTGTCAATGCCAGAGGACGTCGAGGTTCCATCGATCATGAAAATCAGAACATTCGTTGTGAAGATGATTTACCTGCAAGGAAAACTCAGTTACCACCTTCAGAAAGGACTCCCATCCCTTTGCCAAAATCAACAAATGGGCATTTGAAACAGCGGGCAGTGAGCCCTCTTAAAGAGAATTCAATGAACCAAGGAGCCAACGCAACTATGGGATTAAGACCAAGGCAATTGGCATCCTCTGTAGCTGATTCAAAGCGGACTAGGAGGCGCACTCAATCAGGTTCTAAGGATACGGCTCCACAGAAGAGATGGGTTTAGACTTCTAAAATCATCTTGGTAGTGCCTCTTATTGAGTATACACATCCATCTGAAAGAAAACAGTCCTGTTTTCTAGCATTATAACAGTTACTACCTGTTTGTGGCATTTTCTGTTCTGACTCCGTAAACCTTCCTACATTGCTATTTTTATGCTCCAAGCATTATGACTTCACATGTTATAACATTTGACTCATCATTATAGTACTCTATTCTGTATCCCTCACAATATCCTTGAACGTTGAATTGTGGTAGTGGTGCTAATGGCTTTGTGAGCTAGACCATTGATCTGATGAAGCTGAATGTGGATGGGGAATTCCCATCAGATATTATTATTATTATTATTTGCAGTATATCATCTACATTTAGGCCCATTAAATCAACAATATAGATAACAGAGTCATGCGCCCACTTATACAAATTTAAGGTCAAGGATACTGCATCTATCCTAGGGCGAATATCTTATAAATCCTAATAGCAGACATAATGTTGAAGTAGGAGAAATAGATATAAAATGGAACTATCTAGCAATATCTTTTCTTTCTACCATTAGTAATTAATTTTTTCCTACAAATTACTGAATCTCTCTCTCTCTCTCTCTCTCTCTCTCTCTCTCTCTCTCTATTTTCTTTTCCTTTGAGTATGTTCTGTTCTTGTCTTACATTTCTGCTTGAAACTTCATTTTTCTCGTGTTTTTGTACAAATTTAACTTGAGAATATTGCATCTATGATCTATCCTCGAGCGAGGATCCCATAAATCCTAATGCCAAACATAATATTGAAGCAGCAGAAATGGAAGTATCTAGCATTATCTTTTCTTTGCATCCTTAGTAAAAAAAAAAAAAATTCCTACAAATTGTTGAATTTGATATTATGATATGATGTAAATTAGCTTGATTTGAATTACTCATTTCTCTCTCTCTCTCTCTCTCTCTCTCTCTCTCTCTCTCTCTCTCTCTCTCTCTCTCTCTCTCTCTCTCTCTCTATACCTATTTTCTTTTCCTTTGATCTCTGTGTTGTTCTTATCTTACATAACTGCCAGAATCTTCTTTTTCTTGTGTTTTTGTACAAATTTAAGCTTTGAGGATACTGCATCTATCTTCAGGCTAGATTCTTATAAATCCTAATGGCAGACATAATATTGAAGTAGCCAAAATGGATATGAAATGGAAGTACTAGCAATGTCTTTCCTTTGTACGCTTAGTAATTAAAAAAACTTCTATGATATTATGACATGACATAAATTAGCTGGATTTTAATATTGGAAATCACTCATTTGCTTCTCTCTCTATTTTTATTTTCCTTTGAGCTATGTTCTGTTCTTGTCTTACATTACTGCCTTTTTTTTCTTTTTAAATTTCCCTGGCATACCAGATTTACGAGATCAGACTATCAAGAAATTTGGCAAGTAATCGCAAGTAAATAGCATTTACGAAGACATGGCGCCCATTTCAGTGGGACACGCAGCATAAGGAAATCTTTGGAGAAGCAGTATTTAAGGAATGTAGTTTATATGAGTAGGAAGGTAACTGTACTATTGCAATTTTATGTTTTACTGCAATTGACAGTGATGAATGATGGAAAGAAAATAGTAGATCTCAGATTTTCTTTCTTCTAACATGTTTTCTAGCCATCTTTTGAAAATTCGCAAGTTCAGTGATCGAAATTTGGTCCAAAAGGGAAGGAACCAAAGGTCGAAGTATTGTGTTGGCTCAAAATAGCTTTGATACAGGGCGATACAGCCCAAATTGATATTCATTCCTTTGGTATAAACAGGTTGAAAAAAGAAAAAGGTTATGTAGTAACCTTGGATAGTCTAATGCAAAAATAATTCCTAATCTATTTATCATGTGGGCCCCACCATATAAAACAATTTCCAGCCAAAAATAAATAGCAAAAAAGAAGTATGGTACACTCAATGAGTAGATAGTTTTTTGTTTTTTGTTTTTTCTTTTCACAAGGTCATCCTCATGGCAAGTTTTTTGTTTTTTCTTTTCACAAGGTCATCCTCATGGCAAAGTCAACCTATTGGATGGGTTGGAATTTATTGGCTGGTGGACCATAACTTATAGTCCAACCCGTTGGACACATGAAAGGTTAGAAGTCATTGGCTGGGTGGACCATAACTTATAGTCCAACCGGTTGGACACATGAAAGGTTAGAAGTCATTGGCTGGGTGAACCATAACTTACAGTCCAACCGGTTAGACTTGGACCTTTGAACATATACATCCAACCTGTCCAATACGTTTGGCTTTCTCATGAAGATGAAGATCACCTTGTGAAAAAAAAAAAAATCTACTCATCGAGTGCACCACGCTTCTTTTTTGCTATTAGAAATTGTTTTATATGATTAGGCCTAGTTTCATGATCCAAGCCTTTGATATTATGGTCGCAATTTGGGTCGCTAATGCACCGAAATCCCTCGTATTGGAAGGAATCTAACCCTTGAATGGGCAGTTCAGAGAACTAAAGTAGCAGTTCACACTACACTGATAAAAAGGTTAAATGTCATCCATCTCCCATAATTGAATGCGGGGCATTTTTGTTGCATGGGCCACCTGTCTATGTGGCCCATAGTACCGATGGTTTGGATCGCTGAATGATGGCCCCACTGTTCAAAATGAATGGCACTCTACGAACTTTCTGTCTACCATGCATGGTACTCCTGAGCCCTACATCCGGCTTACTAACTCTCCTGTTGAGAAATGATCTAGTGGGCTAATTGTGTGAGAACCTTTCCATGAGCCTGGTTGCATCTGGACTCGTTGGCATACAAACTCATTTGGGCTCTCCATTAGATTAGAGGATGATCCAAACTGTAAAGTTAGTGGAAATAAAAATGGATGGCTAAGATCATTTGTCAAAGATAGGTCCAGTCACGGACGTTTAGGGGCGTTTGGATTGTAAGTTACTTTAAATCACCTACTTATGCCATAACTTATATTCGTTTATACTTATTAAGTAAATAAGCTTGTTTGGTAAATATTAGCTAAAAAGTAGATGTTTTGTTCCCAACATCTTACATGTATTTATCTCTCGAGTTTATTTAATCCACCTTCATATTCATTGTCTATCATGTGGGGCCACCTTTGATTTGGTCTGTTCATTGTCCATCATGCAGGGCTTACGTTGGATGTGTGTCCATTATGCAGGGCCCACCTTTGATGTTAGTCATCTATCGTGTGGGGCCCACCATCAATATTATTGTCCATCATGTGGGTTCACCTTCAATATCCATCACCTATCCCATGAACCGTCCATCATGTGGGATACACCTTTGATGTGGGTTATCCATCATGCATAACACACCTTGGATGTGTGTCATTCATCATTAGAGGTCGACTTTTAATGTGCAACATCCATTATGTAGTGTCCATCATAGATGTTAGTCGTTCATTATGTAGGGCTTGCCATCAATATTATTGTCCATCACGTGGGTTCAACTTCATGCATCTTGAGGACCGTACTGTGGGCCCACCTCTGATGTGGGTTGTCTATTATATGGGGCTCAACTTGGATGTGGGCTACTCAAATTAGGATAAACCTTTGACGTGGACTATCCATCATGTGGGGCTTGCCTTGGATGTGCACCCCGCATCATTAAGGGCAAACCTTTGATGTGGACAGTCCGTCATTTGAGGCAACCTCAATGTGGATCATCCATCATGTGGGCCCTGCTTCAATGTCCATTGGCCATCATGTGGAGCCCACCTTTTAATGTGGACAGTCCATAAGGTAGGCCCTACCTTTAAAGTGGATCATAGGGCCAACCTTTAACGTGCACCATCCACTGTGTGGGCTCACATATCATTCATCATGTGGGGCCACCCTTGATGTGGACTGTCCATCCTGTGGGACCCCTTGGGACAGTTCTTCACGTGGGGCAAGTTAAAAAGTAATTTGTTTGGTGGTATCCAAACGGGCACTTAGTACCGCCGGATTGCTGTTATTTTTGCACAGTAGTGGATGAAGAATGGATTGAACGAAGTAAATGGTCCAGATAAGTGATGCGGATGTCGATTGAGTTCAAATGCAACCAGTTGCATGGAAAGTTTCCATGTTCAGGAAGCGGATTGCGTACTGAGTAATCTATGTGGGACAACCATGATGTATTTATTTTATCCACCCCTTCCATACATTTTATAATTTAATTTTAATTTTAAGTATTAAAAATCAATCATATACAATGCTCAAATGGGCCACACCACAGGAAACAGCGTGAATTGAACATCTACCGTTGAAAATTTTTCTGGGGCGACAAAAGTTTTGGATCAAGCTGATATTTGTGTTTTCCCTTCATCCATGTCTTTTTGATATTATTAACAGGTCGGATGACAAATAAACGTCACTGTAGGCCCTAGGAAGGTTTCAACGGTGAAAATCATTTGTCCCACTGTTTCCTGTGGCATGGCCCACTTGAACTTTGGATATGTTTCAATTTTGGGTTCAACCGCTAAAATGAGATAGAAAAGCGGATGGACGGCGTGGATAAACAGCATGAGTAACTCAGCACGCGATCCAATTTCTCATATTCAGCCCACTTATCGCTTATATTCATTTGTTGGGCCGACGGAGGAGCCGGCCGTAACTTAAAAATTAAAAAATTAAAAAAAAAAAAAAAAAAACCCACGCGTGATATTTTTTATTATTATTAATTTTTTTTCTAAGTCACAGCTGGGGCGCGGATTGGGTACTGCCTTCACCGATACCTAACTAGAGAAGGACAGTCCTGTCACAGGTCCAGTGGGCCCACCGTGATACTTGTGTTTTATCCAAGCCATCCATCCGTTTTGAAAGATCATTTTAGGACTTGATCCCAAAAATAAGGCAGATCGAAGGCTCCGAGTGGACCACACCAAAAAAAAGCAGTGGTGACAATGACCCTCACAACTGAAATCTTTCAGTTCCCACCATGATGTTTATTTTCCAATCAGTACATAAGGTCAGGTGAAAGGAAATAAATAAATATCAGCTTGATACAAAACTTACATGGCTTTAAGCTTTTTTGTGGTGGGCATTCAATCCTCATCGTTTCCCATGGTATGGCCTACTTAGCCTTCTATCTGCCTCGTTTTCAGGATCTTCGCCATGAAACATTGGCGGGAGAGCCGGGGCAATTATGTAAATACCCTGCTACTGTCTGTATGGGACTACCATTGCAGGAGGAAAATGTGAATGAAAAGAAAAAAAAGGTTTGCTACAGTACGCCCCAACATTTCATCCGATGCACTAAGACCATAGCCGTTGGTTCTTCAGTCATTTTCAATGATCCAAGATGTTGATCTTTAGATATACACAGCTGATGGTGGCTGCCTTGAAAAATCATCAAATTGGGAGGTATTAAATCAGTGTCCCACAAAACAACTTTTAAGGAGACTGTCCATGTTTAAAGAAAAATAATTTAATGATCGAATGCTGAAGTTTATTTCAATCTGAGATTTTTTTCTGGCTATACCCCACCCACTGTGAGGTCCATCATATAAACGGCTTGGATCATCGAAACTCGACACTAGATCCAACAACTAAAGTCCTGGACGTATCATATGACAGTATGTCTCGGCGTATTGTGGTAAACCTCGAAAAAAACGTAGAAAAACCGTTGTGGGTCCTCACAAGCCGTTGGTCTTCTGCTCACGTGGCTCTCTTCATAGACCGCTTCCGCATCTGCTTTCGTCCCCGACAGAAAAAGAGAGAGAGAGAGAGAAGGAAGAAGAAAAGAAAATTCATGAAATATTTTCGTATGTCTTCCTTTCCTAATTCCTCTCTTCCAGATCGATGTTCAATTTCATCCGGTCCGTTCATTGGCTCAATCGATCTGCAATGGTATTTATAGGGTCTGTATCTCTCGTAGCTTGAATTGGGACAGCGAGTCCTTGAAGGAGAGTGGAGGGGAAGATTTTGGTTGGAGAAATGACGAATTTGTATGGAGATTTCAATCAGAAGATTGATTACGTCTTCAAGGTTGTCTTGATCGGTGATTCAGCAGTCGGAAAATCTCAGCTGCTGGCACGGTTTGCAAGGAATGAGTTCAGCTTGGATTCAAAGGCCACGATCGGGGTTGAGTTCCAGACGCGGACGCTCGTCATCGATCACAGGACCGTCAAGGCACAGATCTGGGACACAGCTGGACAAGAAAGGTATATGCTTCTCTCTCTCTCTCTCTCTCTCTCTCTCTCTCTCTCTCTCTCTCTCTCTTTCTCTCTCATCATAATTGATTTGATTTCCGTTTGGTATTTGAAATCCCTTAATTTGTTTTTTTTTTTTTTTTCATTGTTGAAAATTTGTTTAAAATGCTATTGTGGTTGGAAAGTTATTGCCGTTCATAATTTACTTGAATTGGGATTTGAATCAGGAATCGGGGCTGTAAAGATCGAATTCAATTTGTAGTAACTGTTTTTTTTTAGGAATAAAAATCAGTGGCATGTTTGGATGCAATCTTGAATTGGATTACAATAACTAGTCCAATAAAGTGGAAGTAACCAAATTGTAATGTCCCACTCCTTGGCATTCGCATTGAGGGGGCTGGCTTCAAATTTCAATGAGAAATAATCACTTGCAACATTGTACTTCCAACTTTCAAATTTTTTTTTTGTTGTCCACTGATGTGTCACTTTTAGATAGCATCCAAGCCATAGGAAGAAAACCTAGAGAGCCATTCATCAGGCAGACTACATTGTTGAAAATTGGGTATAGCCATTGGTCTGACTCAACATGTGTGTGGCCCACCTGATGAGTAGATTGCCCCAATTTTCGTTCCAGGTTATCTTCATGGCATTTTCCACCCTTTTAACAGCTTAGGTGTTTGATGTAGAGCGGGTCACGAACAATTACATGGCAAAGATGGATCAGAAAAGGCCCGGTCGGCGAAAGAAGTGATAATGGACCATCCCATATTCAGCGTATCCAACGGGATGAGTTATCGCGAAAAATATATGATTTTTCTACTTTAGCCAACCAACCCAGCTATGGGTTGCGATGCTCGGAATTGGAGAAACCCTGATTTGATGGTCGTTTCCCCCTTCAACTTATAAAAGTAATAACTCTTCAATGCCAACGTGAAAAAGCTTAAAATAATTAGGAAATAACCAAATAAATCCTATTTTAAAAAATAATAATAAAAGTAATAATTTAAATATGATCTAAGAGTTCTGAGTTGTAGTTTGATTCATTTCTTTCTCATTGCGTGATATTTAAAGGGTTTGAACTCGTTTTATTTATTGAATTTTATTTTTATTTCTAAGTCACGGTTGGAAGTCGCGTATCCGGAGGTATTTATCCTCACCGCTCAGACCTATTGGTACAAAGCAGACGGAGGGATCAAACTGCCACGGACGGTGATCCAGGGATTCGTTATCTTTCGGAAGAATGAAAGCTTTCCCGGGAGAGTCGATTGACCATGATACTTGTGTCTTTTATCCAAGCCCCAGGTGGTGCTCCACCATCTGCTTTCCAAATGGTGGATCATTTTAGGACATGATTTCCGTAGAAAAATAAGGTAGATCAGATGATTCAAGCTAGCAGGACCTTAAGCACACCAATCCATGGAAAGCAGAGACTATGGTGACAATGACAGTCAAAAGTAGAGAGATTTGATTATATGTATCATAAGGGTAAAATGTTTATTTTCCATACAACTCTCACGAGTCCTGAATAAAAGTCGGATGAGATGAACGATTTCTCTCCGTGATTATGGAGATATTATTAAATAAAATACAAGGAAACCGAAACTTAAGAATTTCAACTCTACGAAACGATTTTCTCGAATGTGGTGTAGCACGGCATTCAATCGATATTTCATCGTTTCCCATGGTATGGATTCGATTGGCGGGCAGCAGGCGAAACATAACTTGAGCCTTCTATCTACGGGTCCCCTCGATCTTTCCAGGAATCTCAACCTCCATGAAACGTGATACGGGGGCGGAGAGCCGACGGGCTCAAGGCAATTATGTAAATACTCTTATATCAAATGTCTGTACGGGACTACCATTGAGGGAGGAGAAATGTGATTGAAAAGAAAAAAAGGTGCGATGAAATTGCGAATTACAGTACGCCCCATGAAAACATTACATCATCCGATGCACGATCAGACTATAGCATTGTTGGTTCTTCAGATCATCCTTTTCAATGATCCAAGATGTTGATCATTTTAGATATAGGACAGCTGATGGTGGCTGCCTTGAAAAATCATCAAATTCGGGATAGAAAAATAATTAAATCAGTGTCCCGAAGCCTACAAAACTTAAATTCGGGATTTTGGAGGAGACTGTCCATGTTTAAAGAAGTGGTAGTTTAATGAAGAAGAACCCTCAAACATGCTGAAGTTTATTTCAATCTGAGATGGATTTTTCTGGCTATACGCCCAACCGCACTCACTGAGTGAGGTCCATCATATAAGTGGAGGAATTGATCATCGAAACATCGACACTAGATCCAACAACTAAAGTCCTGGATCAATAAAATCATATGACAGATGTCGACGGCGTATTGTGGCAAACCTCGAAAAAACGTAGAAAAACCGTTGTGAAAACGGTCCTCAGGAAGGGCCGTTGGTCTTCTGCTCACGTGGCTCTCTTCATAGACCGCTTCCGCATCTGCGATTTGTGGTAGTATATTTTGATGACGATATATAGCCAGAGAGAGAGGGAAGAAGAAAAGAAAAATCATGAAATATTTTCTAGGGTTTGTAACGTCTTCCTTGCGAGCTATTGGGGAATTCCGATCCGACGAACATTCAGATCGATGTTCAATTTCATCGTCGGTGCCGATTTTCATTGGCTCAATCGATCTGCAATGGTATTTATTAAGCATCGTTTGGGTCTGCTTATCAAATTCTCGTAAGCTTGAATTGGGACAGCGAGTCCTTGAAGGAGAAGTGGAAGTGGAAGATTTTGGTTGGATTGAAATGACGACATTTGTATGGAGATTTCAATCGACCATCACATTAAAGATTGATTGAACGTCTTCAATGGGTTGCATTTTTGATCGGTGATTCAGCAGTCAAGGAAAATGCATCACTCACGATGCTGCTGGCACGGTTTGCCGTAGGAATGAGTTCAGCAAGAAGGTTGTGATTCATAAGGCCTGAGATGATCGGGGCATTGAGTTCCAGACGCGGACGCTCGTCATCGATCTTGGGCAGACCGTCAAGGCACAGATCTGGGACACAGCTGGACAAGAAATGTTTATACCTCCGAGGGACTCTCAAAATATCTCTCTCTCTCTATCAATGGACTCTCTTAGTCTCCCATGAACACAACGCGGCATGGATTCGGTGTTCGTGGTGGTAGATCGTTTCTCTAAGATGGCGCACTTTATCCCATGCAAGAAGAATTGATACATTTGGCGAATCTATTCTTGGGGGAGGTAAATCCCACACCGGTTTTTTTTTTTTTTCATTGTTGACGAAATTTGTTTAAAATGCTATGTGAATGCACGTTGGAAAGTATATTGCCGGTGGGTTCATAATTTACATTGAATTGGGATTTGATTATCATGGAAGTGCCTCGCCACACGCTTGACTTGGTCCCTCCGCCAAGTAAGCACGAGCATCAGAACATATGGCGAGATAAAATCATGGGCATCCATGCGGAAGCAAGCTACATGCCTCGAACGAGAAGTACAAGGAACAAGCGACAAGCACCGCGACAAAAGTTTCGAGGTAGGTGACCTAGTTATGGTTAGCAAAGAGAGATTTCCGAAAAATCAGTGAAGAATAAAAATGTTTGGATCATCAGAAAGATCAATCTTGAATTGGATCTTAGATGACAATAACTTTCAAGTCCAATAAAGTGGAATGATAACTCGAGGAAATTCTTTTAATGTCCCATGTAGAGGGTCGGACAATTACATGGCAAAAATGGATCGCATTGGTCGGCGAAAGAAGGATCTGGACCTTCAAATTTCAATGAGACTAAAAATAATCATTTTGGGGCAACATTGTACTTTAGCCAACTTTCAAATTTTTTTCGAAATTTGTTGTCCACGATTTGATGTGTCACTTTTAGTTTTAGCATCCAAGCCATAGGAAGAAAACCTAGAGAGCCATTCATCAGGCAGACTACATTGTTGAAAATTGGGTATAGCCATTGGTCTGACTCAACATGTGTGTGGCCCACCTGATGAGTAGATTGCCCCCAATTTTCGTTCCAGGTTATCTTCATGGCATTTTCCACCCTTTTAACAGCTTAGGTGTTCCAATGAAGTCACACATAAGTGTTAAAAAGAAGAAGAAGAAGAAGAAGAAGAAGACATTTTATGTTAGCACATTGTTGTATATGATATTTCTCAATTCAATTATTTTAAGTTGGGTTCAAAAGGAATTGGACTGTGAGTGGAAGGTGCCAAAGGCAAATCAGATTGACAGGAGTGTTTGGGTTTAATCCTCTTTCCTGCAAACCTATTTTGAATTGAAGGTTCCCTGCATGTTGCATTCCCATCATCTAAGGAGAAAGCACCTGTTGAAGGATCAGGCCTGTTGCGAGGGATACCTTTGGCTATTAAGATATGAGAAATGATCACCTACAACTGGCAGTATGGTATGGCCCAATGCCTCTTTCTTTTTTCACTTTTCAATGGAAATGCTTGTAAAAATGGGGGTTGGAGGTGAAGATAACCTACAACAGCTTGTAGGAGATCAGTCCTCTTATGATATTGGCATATGGTTTGCTAAGTAGCAAAAGGACATTTGTGATTCCATACATGCATGTCACTTAAAATGGCCACTCAAAGCCTGTTTTTGACATGTGGAGTGTTGGCCTGACAGTCAAAAGGAGTTTTGAAATTTTGGCCTTGGCTTGATTTCAGTTCCAGACGCAAGAGCCGAATATGCAGAGTGGCATACAGGCTGAGCTAATGACTGTAGCAGAGGGATGGGATGGCATGTGTATCAACCATGACACCCTGACAGAGTATATCAATCAAACAACTCATGTGAGATAAGCTTCTTGGATAAGAAAAACTGGGGTATTGGTCATGCTACCATGGGTGTAGGTGGGCCCATTTTTCTTCATGATCTCTAGGTGATTAATCCGAGGACCACACACCATTAATCAGCAGTTTCATGATTGTCAAATTTATGGTATGAAGCATGTAAGTGCAAAAGTTACATGCATAGAACAATCTAACAATCACATCCACAGAACAATTCTCCTTTTCACTGCAAGACCAAAACTTCAAACCTCCTTTTGCCTGTGTGGCCGACTTGCCACATGTTGAACACAGGCTGTTGTGGCTACTTCAAGCTGTGGACACACATGGAATTGACAAACCTCAGTAGTAATGTTACAGCAAACTCCACAAAATTCAAAGGACTCAGTGATTGAATACTTCGTAAGATGTAAGATTATGTGCAATGTCTTGCTGGAATAAATTGAACCAACCCATTCCTATATCATAGGTTTGCTGTCACATAATGAATGACGTCATCCCTTGGTTTAGGTGTTGGAATCATACTAGGGAGTATTGTCTTAATGCGCATTGTTCATTGCACCTACACATCCTTGCCTAAGATAAGAGTCAAGCATATTGCACTGATGTTATTAATTTCATCAAGCACATTTCAAAATGCTTGTATAGTTGACCCAATTCATTTGAGATTGAAAGAATTGAACAGCTTCAGTCTATATACAAGGATTTTAGGCATGGTCATTACAAATTCAAGCTTTGCTAAGCCCACACACATGTACAATACAGGTCATGTATATGCCACACATGCGACGGTATGGCACAATGGTGCTAGATCCAGTACATTCATCAGAGAAATACCACTATGTAGATGTTCTCACCCAAGAAATGGGTCAGTACACTAATCAGGCAGGCTACAGTTTATGAAACTTTTCTTAAGTTTTCTTAGCCGTCAAACTTTCAAATGTCTTGGCCCACCAGATGAATGGAGCATTTTTATTTTTGGGCAAGAATATCTACAACGTCAGACCTACCTCATGGACAGTTTGGATATTGCACCTATTGGCCACCATGCCTAGTACATTACTGTTGGCAAAGGTCTGGGTACATCTTTCCTCATTTGGACTTTCTCTTGGGTTTCTATGAGTCAATCAGCATTTTCGGGAAGAGGATGTGGCTGACACTACCATGAGGTTTGGCAAATTCATTTTCTCATTTGTTGCTAGAGCAAGTAAAGAACGACTAAGTTACCTTAGTGTTATACATATATTTTTTTATATTGGATGAAAAATGTCTTCTCTGGCTTTCCACAGATATCTCAATACAGCTATGACTATATCATAATCAATTCCCTATCTAACATTCTCCATAGGATTTTATTTGGTCCACTGTCCTGCAAAACGATCACCCAGTGAGTGACTAGGTTTAAGTCATGCTGAGTCGCATTGAGTCAACTGAGTCAGTGGGCTGACTCAATGCATCTGTCCGAGTCGTAAGCAAGTCGAGCTTGCCTGCAAGTTTCTAGGTGACACAGCTTGAAATCCCACTGAATAGAGTCACTGAGCACGATAATGATTAACAGGGCAAGGTCCCTTCATGTATGGAAGGATGCCAGCCCCATGTTCTGTAAATCTGTTATTGTCTGCTTGTTTGTGAATTCAGTATCTTGTTCCTTTATTGTAGAGCTCATCAGCTGCTCTCTTAGAAATTAACAGTAATTGAACATAACAAAGTTTCATCATTGTTTGGTGCTCTTCATCCCTAGTTATTTGCTGACTCCTGGATGAGTGATTACAGGTACCGGGCAGTGACGAGCGCTTACTACAGAGGGGCAGTTGGAGCAATGCTGGTATACGACATGACAAAGCGTCAGTCATTCGACCATGTAGCAAGGTGGTTGGAGGAGTTACGTGGTCATGCTGATAAGAACATTGTCATCATGCTCATTGGCAACAAGTCGGACTTAGGGACGCTCCGAGCAGTCCCCACTGAGGATGCCAAGGAATTTGCGCAGAGGGAGAACCTTTGCTTCATGGAGACATCTGCCCTAGAGTCCACCAATGTTGAAACAGCCTTCCTAACAGTCTTGACGGAGATCTATCGGATCATAAGTAAGAAGGCCTTGATTGCCAATGATGAACAAGAATCTGGAGGGAATTCAGCCCTTCTCAAGGGAACCAAGATCGTCGTCCCTACCACAGAACAAAGGCCTGGTGAGAAGTCAGTCACCTGCTGCTCAGCCACATAGGCATGTTCTCCCAAAGTTGTGTTTCATGTGACATCCTTCACTTTTTTCTTTTCTCTTTTTTAGCTTTTATTGTTTCTGTCTAGGGATGTCTTCTCTTGGGGTTGCATTGCCTATCATTTTTATAGATGAAGTTTCAGTCAGCATATCTTTCCTTGTTCTTTGTAAGTTAGCGAAAGCTAGTGAGATAACAGAGGGATTCTAAACAGCCAAGTTCAAAAGGTTTTTGATAAGTTTCAAAGCTAGTTTCATAAAGTTCTCCAATTCGATTGTTCTACTTGAGACAATGTTTCAAAATAAAGAAACTGCACTAGACATGGAAAATGGCAAAGGCCTTCCCACATGGAATGGGTGAATCCTTTGTAAAGAAAGATGTTAGCCCTATTCATTGGTGGAACTGGAAAACACCAGTATCTGAACTGAAATCCCTATTTTGTTCATGAGTGACAACTAACAAGAGGAACGGCTTTTATTCATTTGCTTGAATTAAAATTGTGCCCAAGGGCCTTCGTTTTGCCTCCAGCCCAATGTATGTGTGTTTGATCACCTTGTCTCACATTCCTCAATCCCAACCTTTGGTCTTGCAAAGGGTCATCTATCAAACCCACAAATCATTAACACTCCTGATTTTCTGTCTTCAAACCCACACAAATCATTAACACTCCTGATTTTCAGTCTTCAAACCCACAAATCATTAGCACGTGATTTTGCATAAACTTAACAGGTCCCACATGCATGTTGAGTTGGGTACGTTTCTCACCTGTTGATGAAGCTAGTTTTGATGTTTCTCAGTAGGGTACAGTTCAGTTATAAGAAATGTGCACCTTCATGTTAGTGTGTCCATGTTAGTGCATCAAGTTGCTCCAAAAGCACCTTCATTTTGTGCAATGTTGATAACGTTGCATTCCCAATGGTATTTCAGATGATTTTCACTCATTAATTTCGAGATATTTGGAAATTTTGAGTTGAATACTTGTAATATTGGTTCAAATAAACTAGAACCAGATAGTGCTGAATAATTATGATTGTTCTCCACCTGAGGTGATTAGTCCTTCTAAAGTATGATAGTTACAGAATCCTCAAGTTTGATCATGTCACAATCATTCATGCATCAAGCAATTCCTTAATCTTGAAATGACTCCATCAGCAATGATCGTCGCATTTAACAAATCCCAACTCGATAAGGGAGCAGGTCCAGTGCCTCTAGAATTATGTCATTGTAGCATGGCATGCATGGATGACATCTAAAACATTCATTCAGTGATTTGACCTGTGTGTTAACAACCTGAGACTGACATGACCTTCTTAGGAGGGGTCAACCTTTTAATTACTTGGGCCATCATAAAAACAAGGTCAAAGAACTAATGATGAACTTGACTGACTAGCTATTACCAGTTAGGATATTGGTTGTACAAAATAAGGAGCAAGTAGATGGACTACCAAATCACAGCTCACTGGAATTTTGAATTAGGCTTGGGGATTGTGGATGCACAGAAAATATAACCCACATTAAGCGGGCCGTACTTTTCCCACTTTTCGGTCCTAATTCACAACGGAGATACATAAAGGGAAGGTCCAAACACATCTAACATCCGGTCTAGTCTGTGTTGGCCATTGGAAACTGTCCAACCGTAGCCTTACAAGTGCCTTAACAATGATCGAACCTGTAACTGATGACTTCAACATACCTCTATGAGGTCGGATATAGAACCTAAAGGATTCATTGCAGAAGCAACAGACGTTGACTCAAAAGAACTTGGTACAAGTCAATGGGGCTGTGGAACCCGGGAAAAGAATAAAATGGACAACCCGTAAATGGCTGCAGAGATTGCAATAAGAGGACAGATTATCTGTAGAAAATCATGGAGACTGGTTAACATTTCTATATGGTTCCAAGACCTGCAGCTAGTCTTTAGAATCGACTTTCAAGCATGAAAACCTCTAACTCCAATCACCTATAGAGTTTGAAAGTTAGATATGGAAGCAATTCAAAACATTGTTTTAGCATACTATATCATTGTATGAATCTGATACAATCAATCTTAATATGATACTGAATTCAAAATTATCTAGAGAAGAAAGTATCAATGTTACATCAAGATACTATGGGTTTGCATTGGAATGTATTGACCAAACAATCCAATACAAACGGATAATTTTTTTATGCATATCTGTGTCAAAATACAAACATTTGTGCTAAATCAAAAGATGGATTCATTGCAATAGATGACTAATTCAATACTATGATATTTTGAACCAATGGCCTTAGAATCAACTTTCAAGCATGAAAACGTTTAGTTTCAATCATCTGCAGACTTGAGAAATGCAATTTCATAGAAAGCTTTCACACAAGAAAACAAAAGGAAACAAAAATCCATCAGCAAGAACAACATGTGAAACACATAAATTCCATAAATTCCTTTTGAAAGAAATCGAACTGTTTCTTCGTTGCATCAGGGCAGAATCATATACAAATGGGAGGACCTTCTCAAGTAACAAACTAGGAATGGCCTAAATGTACAGGGTTATAAACCTATCCTACCCCAGAAGAGAATTCAGTGAAGGAAGCAAACTAGAACAGAAAAAACAACAGTACCATGTACAACAAAATGTTTTTTGTTTCTTGGATTGTGAAAAGTGAGAACTTCCCTTCTTTATCAGCAATTTGGGTTAGAAAAGAGAACTGTCATCAGAAGATGAATCTCATCAATCAATTCTTCTCCTTCGAAATGCCACTTTCACATATGAAACGAATTGTTTCAATCACCGCATCGACATCAACGTGCTCCTCTCCGGTTTCTTCTTTGTTAGCACATTCATCTTAGCCACCGGCTGCATACTTTCTATCACAAACCTTTGAATTTGATCGATCAAATCCTGGCATTTCTTCTCGACAGTGGTTAGGTTCAAGTCATAGGTGGCTGTTTTGTTGATATCCAGGGAGATTCCAAGGGGGTGTTCAACAGGCCGTGGGGATTTTTCGATTGTGGGCGTTAGATCAAGGGAAGAATCAGAAATGTCAAGTAGCGGGTCTTGGTCTTGAATGGGAGGGGGAATCTGTTCGGAAATACTCAATTCCTGTCTTGAAGGACTGGTGAGTAAAGTGAAGGGAGAGGAGTCTGCACTTTCTTGGTTTCTCCGGCGAAGCTCAGCAGCTGCTCTCAGACGAGCCCTTCTCCTCTCAATCGCCTAAGAAAATTATAAAATAAAATCAATTTATGATGAAAGCAAATGACATGCAAAATGCAGGGAATCAATCAAGAACGAGATCAAACAAAAAAAAAATACATTTTAAGATTTAAAAAAGAACAAAAAAGGAAAGAAAAAAAGAAACCCACAAATCTTTTCATGAATTACATGAATATTAGGGAAGAAAATGGAGAATCTGATTCAAATAAAAATGCAACTAATCGATTGTGAAAGAGAATATATGAGAAATTCATTGTCAGATCAAAGAAACTGCATGATTCTCTTCAAGAATTACAAAACATCCCATGATCAAACAGATAGAAACAAAGTCGAATTAGATAGAATAACAAATAGCATAAATACAGAGATGCAGTGAAATACATGGGCGAAAACCAAAAGAAGATCTTCAAGAAAAAACCCAAGATACTATATTTTAGAGAAGAGAGAAAAAAAAATAATCAGAAAAGGGGTTTACATGAACAACTGCAGTGATGTCACGCAGGGGCGTGCGAGGATACCAAGACGGCAATGGGCTTTTTCTCAGGCGGCCCCGGCGACGCTGCGAACTCGAACTCTCCTGTGGGTTATTCTCCTTGTTATCCGATGGAGATCGGAACAGGTTCCTGGCCTGCCTGTTTCTTGGCCCCACAGGAGCAGCAGCGACATAGAACCCCCGTCGGATCCGGAAACCCTGCGATCGATCTCCAGGCCCAGTCCTGCCAACGGGCAGTCGATCTCTGGCTTCTGGCATAATCTTCCCCTGAAATTGCAACCGTCAGATGCAGGGTAAAAAAAAAGAAAAGAAAAAAGAAAAAGAAAAGAAAGAAGGGATTCTTTGGTTTGGCCGGAAGTGAAGGATTCCAGACAACCCATTTACCCAAATGCAGAGAGAGAGAGAGAGAGAGAGAGAAGAGAGAGAGAGAGAGAGAGAGAGAGAGAGGAAATGAAAATAGGAGGGATTTTTCTTTTAACTACCTTTGGATTGATTAAAATGGGGTTTCTGCGATTTTCTTCTTCTCAGGCGAAGGAAAGGGGTTTTGGATGCCCACCTCTCTCCATTTCTGATTTTTTGAATTTTAAGAGTGGGCGGGCGGGCGGGCGGGCTGCCTCCAGAGGAGCGGATTATGTTCGGCTCCGACCTCACCCAACACGGTACGTCCCTGACCGTGGGTCCCACTTTGATGTGTTATTATATATCCACGCTGTCCATCCGTTTTTCCACATCATTTTAGGTAGTGAGACCAAAAACAAACCAGATAAATATCAAATGTGGACCACAACATAGGAAACAGTATTGATTGACCATTAAAAACTTCTTGTGGGCCAAAACAGTTTTGGATCAATCTGATTATTTTTTTCACTTCATTCATGTATGTATGACATTATCAACAGTTTTGATGGAAAATAAACGTTAATTTAGGGATTAAAATGGGCCCTAGGAATTTTAACAGTGAATTTTCAATCACCACTCTTTCCTATACTGGGATCCCCATGAGATTTTTCTCTCCTTCGTTTTTGGACTAGTAACACAAAAGGAGCTGGAGAAACGTATGGACGGCGTGGATGTACAATATATCCATCGAAGTAGGCCCTGCTCTCAGGGCCGCACCGTGTTGGGTGAGGGCGGGCAGCACCTCATCTGCTCCCAACTCTAGAGGTTTAGGGCCTGTTTGGGCAGATGTATTAGATCGTATTAGGGTGGATAGAATTGAAAAATATGTAATAAATAAATGGGTAAGGGATTGTCGGTGAATTGAGATTATCCACGTTTTCTAACATCCTGTTTGGAATTGAAATGAGTATCTCTACTCCCACCATATTGAACTCACACCGTGGGATTGCAAATGTATAACGTCATGTCTATATATTTTTATGTCGCCATCTAGGTGGGCCCCATTTGGACAATCTGACCCGTTCACTGCATAGGTCAGCTCGATTGAGTCTTATATGGGCCCTGAAGTGGACTGGTTTGGATGATCAGCGACCCCAAAGACAGCCTTGGAAGATTTCTACCGCAGGAGTTCATTTCCCTCCGTGTGGCCACTTGAAACTCGGATCTGCCTCGTTTTTCAGTCCATGTCCTAAAATGATCTGGAGAAACTGGTGTATGGCGTGGATATATCATATACATCAAGGCCGGGTCACGAGTGGGACACCCCGCCCCACCTTGGCGAGCCGTGACGTGAGTGGGTATTCCCAAACCACCTTCGCCAGTAGTGTGGTCCACTTGATGGTTGGATCATCCTGATGTTTGAAATCAACAGTCAAAATAACTTAACGAAAGATGTGGATGGTGTGGATCTAAAAATACCTCATGATGGGTCTCATAAGTAAAAACCCACTCTAAAATTCTATGCATAACAGCGTCATTGAGGTTGGAGTTTTACGGTCCCTTGCACATAAAGGTGTGGCTCACCTGGGATGATGATCGACTTCATTTTGGGGTTTAATGACTAAAATGGAATGAAAAATCGGATGGATAGCTTGGATGAAACATACGCATCAAGTTGGGACGCACGAGTGGTGGCCCCACCCTTACAACTCCTGGTGGGATCCGGAGAATCGACAAGGGACAGCGAAATCCCGCCTACAGCCGGTGTTTGGGCACCAAACCCAAAATGGTTCCAAGTCCATTCCAAACATGCCAGAAACGGGATTAGGAATACCATCCCATCTAATACCACCTGCCAAACAGGCCCTTAGATTCAGAATCAACGGTTTGGGTTTCGCTGACTCGCCTGGTTTACCTGAGGTGGAGCAAGAAGAACAGTAATATGGTAGAGAAATGGTGATATGCAAATCCCGTGCGTCCATATGTAGGGCACGAGTGTTGATGATTTATATATGGAAAATCACTCCTATTAGAGAATCCTGTCCATCTAATCTGTGCCCATCAAAGTGACAGGTGGAAAATTGTAAACATCTAACGGTCAACTATGTAGTGGGATAAACCCTGTAGGATTTTTTATTTAAAAAAAAATAAATGAATGGACCATGTGGAGCCTTTAATCTGCCTCTTTTTGGGTTCATGCCCTAAACTGATACAGAAAAATGAATGGGCCGTGTGGTGAAATACATACATCGAGGTGGGCCTCATAGAGGTTCCACCCCTTTTTTACTGTATGCCCTGAAATGATATGGAAAAATGGATGGACCGTCTGGATAAAACACATACATTATGGTGGGCCTCAAAGTGCTGTCGTCCGTCCAAAGTGAGGGCAGGACGCAATCCGCTTCCTCTCCCTCGACCTGATGCCTCTTGTTTTTCAAAATTTTAGAGAAGAATACAATAATGTCCCAACCATTGAGGAGATCTACCCACAGTGCACGCCCTGTTATGTGATACATGGGAGTTGTATATTAATGTGGGCTAATGATCCAATTGGATAACCAGTTTAGTCCAATCATCAAGTGGGTGGCACGGAACACCCTCATCCATAGCTCAAGTGGTCGACTGAGTGAAAGATACTCGAGTTTCGACACTGACGTCTAGGTATTGATCCCTAGTGGGGGTGGCTAACATTGAAGTGTCAACTGATAGTGGGGTGTACTAACAAGCTGACAAAAAAATAAAAATGAAGTGGGTGGCGTGTATGATGTGCGGAGATGGTCCATTAGTTTTCAATCCATGTCATATTAGATATGACATTATAATTTATCTATCTAGGATTAGGATCCATGATAATCATGATCTATAGTTAGAATCATTAATATAATTGAATATAATTCATGTCATTAATGAATAAGATTTACATTAATTTTCAAAGGCATAACTCCAAGAAGATTTTCATTATCAGGTTACTTATGCCTTGCCATATCCTACATAAGGAGTGTGAGTGCTCGTAGATGAAAGTTATACTGCGTTTAGGCTTGATTAAGCACTTGCATTGGATGATCACATTGTTTTTGGCCTCATGGCGGATCGGATTAACTTAATCATGTGTTAGTTTAACTAATCCTTAGACATGAAGACATATGTAGACTACGAGCTCTTGGTATTTTGTACCTTGGTTCAGCCTATAAGCTTACATTAGCGGGGAACATACATGTTTACTTTGGTACATGTATCAAGGATGCGGTTGTGATCTATATACTTCAAAATGCCGTCCACCAGGTTCCTTGATGAAATTTTTAGTGAGTTAGTCTTAGCAATCGGATTGTCAATCAATTTTTTTTGTTTTTTGACACTTAAATTTTTTTTTTTTTTTTTGATTTTTTTTTTTTTTTTTTTAGCGATTGGAAAGGTCAATCTCCTAGACCACCATGAGATTCTAGTTAATAGTGAATTCATCTTTAATCGTAATTCCTTTTTATAAATAAATCTTATCTTATTAAGAAAGAGAATAGGAGAGTCCCTTCAATCCCTTAGGACCTTTGTTGTGAGAGAAGAAAAATAAAAAGGAAGAAAATGAGAAGAGAAAAGGAAGATGGTGTGAGACATTTGTCTCTTTCCTCCCTTTCTTCACACATGTGAACATTTGGAGTCTACCAAAGGTGACAATGGGCCAGGTAGCCCACTTAACCCAACAAGCCCAACCTAACTTTGATTTGGGCTTGGGCTTTGCATGCATGACCCAACACATTTTTGGGTGGAACTTAGATCAAGTTATTTTAGCTAACATGCATGTGTAGCCTACTTGATTAATAGATAGATTAATATAATTCATTTGATAAGTAGAGGTTTTACCAAATTTTCAGGTATGAGTGGGTTCGACCTATGCACAACCATTTTTTTGGGGCTTGAGCTTGGGCTTGTTGTTCTACACCCATGCCAAGCTCTAGGCTTGGTCTTAAGTGTCGAGCCAGGCCCGCTCTAACCTAGCCAATTGCCACCCCAAGAGTCCACCCTATCAAAGATTCCCAAGTGTGGACGCTTGACCATATAGTGGTCATGTGATGTAGCTTTCCACTCTTTTATCTTATTGAGATGATTGTGGAGAGACTTCCTATATTGGAAGATTATTATTGAACTTTCACAATGATCACATAACATAAATCTAAACACATGTTTAGATTGTGAATTATATCAACAATGTATTATTGATGACAAAATTTGGATTACCCTCCACTCGGCACGGCGAACTTCTAATGAGCCCTGATCCTGCACAAACAGTGAGCAAAGGAGACCCTGGCTAGGCCGGGGACCCTCCGATACCTAAGTCAGGTCAAGGGAATTTGGGTCTAAGTCGACTGTGGAGAGAGGGTGTGAAATGTTGCGTACCTGTAGCAATGATGCCTCATTGTATTTATACCTGACTATTGGATGGTCTGGGTCCCTTAATCTCGGCATGATTTACCTAATCAACGGGATACTAAGATCGTGGAGATTCTACCCGCAATCCAGGGATCGTGTAGTGTATCATGCCTTAGAGGCGCGTATCTACGGGCGAGATATTCGAGAGTGCCCTTTTAAGGTAGTTTCCAAGCTTAGCGCGTGAAGCGTCCATGTCCTGCCTCAGCCTCGGCTCGGGACGTCTGGTAAAAGAGGTCCTGACTCTGAGCTTCGGACTTAGATTGTCATACACAGTGGCCTTCACTATTAAGTTGTTAAATGAGGATCGCGTCTTGAGTCTGAACCGAGCTCTGGCCCGGACTCATGATAACTCGGCGAATGTTCTGGAGGCCTCCTCTCCGAGCTCCGAGGCGGACGGCGATCCTGTCTTCTCGAGCTTTCTCGGGATGGGGGGCTCTGGTGAGAGTGGTTGAGTTATCCGTTTCTAATCGGACGTCGGTGGGACTGTCTGAACTTCCCACCGATAGCCCATGTCTTAGGTTACTCCGAACCGATTACCAGCCTCGGATCAGAAGCGCAACTATGACAAAGCCGGGAATCTCCCTTCCTTTCAATAATGTCTATCATTCCAGACTAACTTTGTATGTCCGATCGGATTAAGGGGATGTCGGTCCTCAGAATTGCAGGGACTCGGATCTTCTCGTAACAGAAGCCCCATACTCTTCGAGTTTGGACACGAACTCGAAGAGTAATTATATACGGAAGACCAATCGTTTCCTTTGTCATACCCTCCACGGTGCCGTTATTATCATGATTTATACATTTGAAGCGTCGCGTCCTCAGGGTTTCCCATCGTCAGGCTAACCTTCAGTGGATGTGTGGCGACGATTAAGATTTCAAATCGTCGTTCAGCCTATGGCCGACTGCCACGTATGCCCTGGGAGACATCCGAGTGACGCTTCCTTTCCTCAAGCGCCGTTTCGGCTACCCGAAGTTCATCATCCACTGTCAGACGCACATTGTTTGGCAGAGCTCGGGCCAGTCGCTTGTGGTCACGTGTACTTCGGAACCGGCTCGAGACAATTCGACTGCGACCATCATGCTTAGCCATTAATGCGAGGATTCTGCGTAGTCTATATAAGCCTGAACCCGAAAATGCTCCTTATCTTTGCATTCTGAATTTGTGTGGACGTCGGAGGAGGCGATTTCTGGTGAGGGCGATTCCGACCGATTCGAGGCTTCCGGTGAGGCGATTCCGACCGATTAGGGGTCTCATGATGAAAGCGATTCCCGGTGATCGTCCAATGAGTCTTCCTCTCTAGCACTTTTCCATTTTCCTTCTTCACAAGATGTCGTCTGATCTGGAGATGGTCCGAGGGGACTATAATGATTCCGAGCCGGGAAGCTCGGATGACAGGAGAGGGGCATCTGAAGGCCCTTTGGAAGTTGTGCCTCTATACCCTCCGCCCTGAAGAAACAAGGAGGTGGGGGCTCAGACTCGCCGGGCAGGTAAGAAGAAGGCCACCCGAGCCCCCCAAGACTTATCTACAGGGGCCGCCGAGATGCCCACGAGCGAGTGAACCTCGAAGGCTGTTCCTGGAGGCTCTGTGCTGACGGAGTCTTAGATGGAGTGGATCCGTTCAGAGTTTGAGATCCCAAACTCCATTCAAATAAGGGCGTCATAGCCCTTTGACACCGCCTGCGCACCCGCTGAAAGGGAAGTCGCCATTTTTCTCTGCGCCTTGCAATGTGGGCTCCGATTCCTCATGCGCCCTTTCGTCCACGCCCTGATTACTTACCTGAGACTAGCTCTCGGTCAATTTACCCCCAACACTTGGAGGATTCTTATCTCTTCCTTCATCATCTGACGTCAAGTTAGGAATCCCGAGCTGACACCAGATGAGTTTATAAGCCTGTACTTGGTCAAGCACGATAGCCACAAGTCATGGTACTACTTCGTGACCCGAGGCAGCAAAGGGTCGGGGTTAGTCATGAATCTTCCATCCTCTAATAAGGACTGGAAGAATAAATGGTTCTGGGCTTTAGGCGAATGAAAGGCACCAGCAGCGGAGCTTGGAAACTTCGTGATTCGGGTTCCCACCCGATTTACTACACCAGGTTGGACCCTACACACTTTTTTATATCTTTCTCTCTTCTGTTATAATCGGACTAAAGTTTTCCTTTTATTCCTGTAGATTTTTCAAGAGGTTCGCCTCTCCTCACCTCGGACCAGAAAAATTAAGTCACCGAGATTAGGGCGCGATCAGGAGAACTTCGCTCCTGGTCAGACCTAATCACAGCCGCCAATCTTCACTGGTCTGGGCTTTGCAAGTCCGAGCCTCTCTCTACCTCTTTTAGTAAGTCTCTCATGCCTTCAGTTTCTCATGCGTCTCTTCCCTCGGAATGACTGAACTTCCAAGCTCGTTGCTGATTCGTTATTTTTCATGCAGACGTGGCTGAGGCAGCCGGGTCTCGGAGGAGGAAAGCCGCCCCAACCGTTAACGAAATGCTGAGGGTCGAGCCTCGAATGAAGACAACCATTCGGAGGAGGCAAGCGGCTCCTCCCGACGAGGGCCCCTCGGCCCCAGTTTTTGTTCTTTGTCACAGACTTCAATTTTGTTGTTTGCTTAACTTCGGCTACAGCACCTGTTACGGTTGAGGCCGCTGCTGTCAATGCTCCGGCTCTAATCCTCCCTTCTGCCGCCGCTCCTCCCACTGCTAAGGCTCCTCCCGCAGTCCCTTAGCCCTGTATAGTTGTCCCTTCTTCATCCAAACGGGAGGAGGCCGTTCGGATGGCTGACACCATGCTCTCCCCTCTCGAGGCTGGAAATGATCTCAAGGCCGAGGCACAGGCTTTGGCAAGCAGCAGGACTGGGGTAGGGGAAGCAATAGGATCGACCCAGGTGGGGATGAGCGGAGGAAAGTTTGAACCGGGCTACCACTTGTCTTGCCTGGCTCTTTGGGCCACCAAACGAGCCCCAGAGGAGGAGATAGACAGCCTTCTCACTAAATCGGATAGCTCTTTCTTGAACGACATGACTTCCATTTTTTACAGGGTATATTCTGTTGCCTTTCTGTTTCTTAGTTTCTATTTCTTTCACATCCGTATGTTTATTTTTCTGTTTTCATTTAGTATGTCCCGAGGCTCCTTCTGACTCGGGAGAGGATACAAGAGCTTGGGAAGAAAGACGCCTAGGTGGAAGCCCTCAGGGGCGAGGCTGGGATCTTGCAGGACGAGGCAGCCTTCATTCGGCTGGAGCAAGCGAAGCTGCGTCGGTAGCTTGAGGACGGGAGAGCTCAAGAGCTTTAGCTTAAGGGAGTAGTGGGTGATCTCGAGGCCCGATATGGTGTTGCTGCAGCCGAGCTGACCGGAGCCAGGGCCCACACAGACTCACTTGCTAAGGAGAACGCTCGTCTGGGGAAAATGCTAGAGCGGACCAGGGCCGAAGCAGCGGAAGAACAACGTAGGGCGGTTTCTCAGGATAGAGAAGCCCAGCGAGCTGAAGATGAGGCGTCCCAAGCTTCGGTCGTGGCCACTGCAGTAGAGGCTTTTAAGGCTTCGAAGGAGAGTGCCACCGAAGCTACTAAGTTTTACAACTGTGGCTTCGACGCTTGTATTAAAGCGGTCCAGGATTTGTATCCTGACCTCAACCTTGAGCCTCTGCTGCCTGAAGACGTAAGAAGAAACCCATTGAAGATGTCTGCTCGAATCAAGCCCTAGCTCCCAAGCTCCTCCTCCTCCTCCTCCTCCGACTGTATAATTTTCGATGCTTCTCTTCTTATGATTTTTCCAAACTTGAATCTTTTTGTTGAATGATTTGGTGGATATTTTTTTTTTGACTCTCTGAAGAGGGCATGTGGATGATGATGATTTTTTAACCCTCTGGATAGGGCGCTTGGATGATGATTTTTCCTTATATGTTAACCCGTAGTCGGTTCTTGGATGTTAGTCGCTGGATTGATTTATTGACAGGTCGTTCTACTTTGGGGCATTGCCGAGCCGATAACTTAACGGGTCAGCTTGCCTCAATGTCGTTTTGTCGAACTTTGAACTTTTTGGTATTGCCAATGCTAAGTCCGGATCCCTAGGAGATCGGCTCGTCCCATAATTGGTGAGCTACTCTTAATCTGTCCATTAATCAAGCGATGATCCGGCTTCTCCGTTGGGGAGTCGGGTCATCCATTGGCTTTTCCCCTGACTAAGAGGGGATGCCTTGTTGAATTCCCGTAGGATAACGTTTTAACCCATTCTCTAAGGGATTAGTTCATTTAGTCTGCCCCCGCTTATGAGGGGCAACTTTTCTTTAGTAGATAATCCATTCATGTAGAAGAGGTGTGAATTTTATTGAGAGCCTTAAAGGCTGGCCACCCGGAGGCATTTATTGAGAGCCTTAAAGGCTGGCCGCTTGGAGGCATATACTTATTGGGGGCCTTAAAGGCCTTTACATCAAGGATAGTAGACTTTTAGGTGTTCGGCGTTCCAGGGGTAGGAGAGTTGGTGGCCCTCGAGATCTTCTAAATGGTATGAGCCCGGTTTAGTCGATCGGACCACATGGTAAGGCTCTTCCCAGTTAGACCCGAGTGCCCCAACCCCCGGCTCAAGGTTGTTCTGGAAAACTCGGTGAAAGACCAAGTCTTCTGAATGAAACCACCTGATCTTGACTTTAGAATTATAAAATGGTGCGACCTATTGATGTCGAGCGGTGACCCGGAGTCTGGAGACATCTCTGGCTTCCTCAAGTAGATCTAGGTTAGTTGCGATCTGCTTGGCGTTATGATTTTCTTGATAATTTCTGACCCGAGTTGTTAGGAGGCCAATCTCGATTGGCACCATTATCTCCTAGTCGTATGATAGCAAAAACAGAGTCTCCCCAGTAGCCGACTGAGCTGTGGTCCTGTAGGCCCATAGGACGAATGGGAGCTCCTCGACCCAATTACCTTTTGCTTTCTCCAACTTTGTCTTGAGATGATGTTTGATGACTTTATTAACTGCTTCCACCTATCCATTGGATTGCGGGTGCCAAGGCGAAGAATATGCGTTTATGATGCCAAGCCCCTGGCACATGCCTCGGAACTTGTCGTTGTCAAACTGCCTGTCATTATCGGACACAATGGTGCGTGGAATCCCGAACCAACAGATGATGTTTTTCCAGACGAAATCAATCACCTTCTATTTTGTGATTTTTGCAACAGGCTCGGCCTCGGCCCACTTGGTGAAGTAGTTGACTGCAATGATGGCGAACTTGACTTGCCCTTCTCCTGTAAGCAGGGGGCCGATGATGTCAATCCTCCACTGAGCGAACGGCCATGGACCGCTCATGAATGTCATTTCCTCTGCCGGTTGTCTCAGCATAATCGCATAGCGCTGACATTTGTCGCACTTTTAAACGTAATTCTTCGAGTCTTCCCTAAGGGTCGACAAAAAATATCCTTATCGGATTATCTTCAGGGTCAGGGCTCGGCTATCAGAGTGGTTTCCGCAGATTCCTTCGTGAATATCCCAAATCACATAATTTGCCTCGTTGGGTCGAAGGCACCTAAGGTAGGGTTGAGAATGCCCTTTCTTATATAGTGTACCGTCCAGAATAATGTACCGTGCCACTCTGACCCTCAGGTGCTTGCCTTTCAACCTATCCGAGAGGACTTCACCAAATGTGAGGTACTTGTAAATCGGCTCCATCCAACTCGGGGTACCCTCTACCGAATTGACCATTTTCTTCTCTATCTGGTTGATGCTTGGACGTTTTATGAATTACACGGGAATGACTTGCATGATTTTTCCTTCCATGGCAGAGGGTAGCTTTGTTAGGGCATCGGCCCATGAATTTTCTGCTCTAGGGATCTGGCGTATAGTGCAGTTCCAAAATCTTTTAATCAACTTTCTTGCCTCATATAAATAAGCAATCATCCACGTCTCTATGACCTTGTACTTAGTGGAGATGTAGTTCACTACCAATTGAGAATCTCATTGGACCTGGAGGGACTAGACTCCCAGACTTGCCGCTAGTCTGAGTCCTGCTAGCAAGGCCTCGTACTCAGCTTCATTGTTCGAGGCTTTAAAACCGAGTCTGATTGCATACCGGATGGGGGTAGAATCAGGTGCGATTAGGACGATTCCTACTCTGGCACGCTTAGTGTTGGATGACCCATCTACGTAGAGGACTCATCCTTGTTCTGATACCGTCTCGGGATTATTGCGGGATTAAGCGAAGGAGTCTCCTCGACCTCTGTACTGATCTGTTCCTCCTTAGGGGTGGTGAATTCTACAATGAAATCGGCTACAGCTTGGCCCTTAATTGTTGTCCACAGTCGGAACTAGATGTCAAACTCCCCGAGTTCGATGGCCCACTTGGTCAACCGACCCGACACTTCGGGCCTCTGGAGGACTTGCTTAAGGAGAGAATCATCAACACCACGATGGAATGAGCTTGAAAGTATGGACGTAACCTCCGAGCTGAGACGACAAGACTGAGCACTAACTTCTCCAGAGCTGGATATCTTGTTTCAGCGAGTACCATGACCTTGATCATGTAATACACAAGATGCTGCTTACCCCCTACCTCTCTAATCAGTGCCGAGCTGACAACTGAGGCCGAGACTGCAAGGTATAGGAACAGGGGTTCACCTTCTATGGGTTTAGACAGTAAGGGTGATGAGCCTAAATACTGTTTGAGCTGCTGAAAGGCCTGTTCGCATTTTGACGTTTATTCTGCCCTCTTATGACCCTTCAACTGCTGAAAGAAGGGGATGCATTTGTCTGTAGCTCTGGATATAAACCGTCTGAGCACTGCTACTAGTCCGGTAAAGTATTGTATCTCTTTCACAGTCTGAGGCGAATTCATGTCGAAGAGTGCTTTGATCTTATCGGGGTTCGCTTCAATACCCCTCTGGCTGACTTAAAACTCGAGGAATTTACCTGAGCCGACTCCGAAGGCGCACTTCACGGGGTTCAACTTCATCTGGTATTCTCGGAGGATGGTGAAAGTTTCTTTGAGATTTGTTAGGTGATCGGACGCCTTGACACTCTTTACTAGTATGTCGTCGATGTACACTTCCATAGTATGTCCAATTTGCTTGGCGAACATCTGATTCATCAGCCTTTGATATGTGGCCCCAACGTTTTTCAGGTAAAACGCCATGACCCGATAATAGTAGAGTCCCTTGTCTGCAACGAAGGTAGTCCTTTGTCTGGGGGATGCATCGCGATCTGGTTGTACCCGGAGTAGGCATCCAGGAAGGAAAGTAGTTCGTGCCCTGCCGTACTGTCCACCAGCTAATCAATCTGAGGCAACGGGAAGCTATCCTTCGGACATGCCTTATTCAAGTCCAAGTAATATACGCAGACCTACCATTTTCCATTGGCTTTCTTGACGAGGACCACATTTGCGATCCAATCGAGATAATGCACATCTCTATGAAGTCAGTGTCGAGCAGAATAGAGACTTCGTCGACTATAGCTTCATACCGCTCGGCATCAAACGGTCTCCTTTTCTATTTTATTGGTTTGTGGTCTGGATCCACATTCAGTCGGTGAACCATGACATCTGAAGAGATCTCGGTGTCACTTCATGAGAACCATGCATAGAATCTCTATCGCCTTCGGTGCGAAGACCTAGTATTCTCGGCTTGGCATCTATACGCTAGATTCGATCTGGGATCCTACAAGGAGGATTTTTATTTTTTTTTTAATGCGATTTAACTCGTAATAAGCTCGGGCATGCCTCATCACAAAAACAACTTTCATCAGTCTTCCACTAATATAATCATTTGGTCCAATCCGAGAAGGAAATACATAAATCGAAAGTAAACTTTGACTCCTTTCCAGAAGACCCCTCCGCTTCACGCTCCAAGCTCAAGAATTTCATGCAACTCCTAACATCGCGCACGCATCTATCGTGCGAAAGCTATAGAAAGCTTAGAGGGTGGTGTAAGTGTGTGCACAAGATAAGTGTCAGTATTCAATATAATGTCATCGTCATACAATATTGGAAGTCCATAAATCGTACATTATTGGTAAGGAAATATTGACAAGAGCGAAATTATCGGAGGAAATGGAAATACTAACAAGATCATAAATCATAAGATACAGTAGGGGTGAAGCGGTGTGCAAACTCGGAACCCCTATACAAATAAGGAGTTCAAAAGCCAAATATCGAGATTCACGAGGATGCGATAAATATACAATCGATCCGATGAGGTCACGAATAGCGTCCTATCTAGACCATATAAATGCGAAGTAATGTTGGATTCCGCAAAATGCCGCATCCGAGATGTCATGTAATATGCGGTGCGAATGAAATGACCATCTTGGATGAGTGTGAAGTCGGGATGATGAGTACGTAGTATCGCGGGGTTGGTTCTTGGGTCAGGTTGTTCCCGGGGTCCACCACAAGGGACTTCTATCCAAACCGGTCCCATACCTAAATTTAGATAGTCGGACTTAACGTGGTAAACGGTCGATCTCGAGTTAGTAACGCGCCCAACCGAAATCCTTACATAACGAAGATTTTGATAATTAGTTGCGCACCACCGGCTTCACGAGTGGATAGTGAATGAATAAATGAATGAGCATGCAACTCCTACTCAATAAGTCCACATAGAAGGACGGTTTCCTCTACACGGGAAGTTGGGGTCTATTACACTCCAAATCAGATTTGCCGCGCCATCGCGCGCAACAGCCAAGTGAGTGGAAGAGACCTCACTTATCCGCCCAATATCGACTAAACCGGCTCATCGATAGCGGACCCATTCCTAGGGCGGTCGGATTCGGACCTTGTGGCATTGCCCCCCCCTCCTCTCGGGCGGTAAGGTCGTACCCCATTCCAACCGACCACGACACGGTGGGTGTGGGCCTAACGGTATATGGCCCTCATGCGCTCTATGCATCCACTCGGTCTCAGACGTTGGAGCAACCTGTTCCGGAACCAAGAGGGTTTAGGGACTTTCACCCGGGGATATCTATAGCACCCCATGTGAGAACAGATTTTCGATTGTCCCATCGACCATCACGAAATACCCTTGGAGGCCACGCTGACCCTTATGTCATCTCGAAATTAAATCCGGATAGTGGCGTATGGTGGTCATGTCACACAAATGCGATATGCATGAGTCACACAGTCCAATCATGCATCAATCCTGCACATGTCATGCTCTTATGTGGGGCAACTCCGCCTATCAGGGAGCCTTATGAACAACCTGCCCTATGACATATGCAATGGTCAATCACATCTCATAGCAAACATGCAAATGATGTGTATGAACATGTATCATGATGCTATGCAGTCACATACTCATAATCGATATCAATAACCGGTATCCAACAATCGGCCTCGACAATGTGGACGTTTAACCAACATTGCCCCCAAGGAATGGCTCACACAAAGCCAAACATATAATGGGCCCATGACCTTACACAAAGGCCTAATATACAACACAATGGGCCTTACTTAAGGACCATATATACACAACGGGTGGGCCCTGCTCATGGGCTTTAAATACATGACATGTGGACCCTACACATGGGTCTCGAATACATCAAATGCGCCATGCATCATGGGCCTAATACATATCAAAATGGATCTTACCCATAGGCCACGAATACACATCACGGTAAATCGCCCAACTACGGTTCCGCATATACATCATATAGGTCTCGACAATCGGCCTAACCTAATAATCGAATTGGGGTTTTAATAGACCTCGATTGCGACCTCGACAAATAATGATCAATCTCATATCCCATGTCTTGGCCGAGCAAACTGAATCGGCCTATCGATCGACCTCGACAAATCGAATCGGCCTCGATAATTCAGAATCAGAATCGACCACTCAATCGGCCTCGATAATCAGTCGGATTCATGATCGATATGTTCGGCATCGACATCGATAAAGTGTTAAGACCGATACGCTTTGATTTCGATACTTAGAAACAATCGAGAATACATATACAATCGGTATTCGGTCGAAAATCAAAATCATTTGGAATTGGCTTGATATTTTCGAAATTGATCGATAATCGATCGGAATCGGTAAAAATTATTCACGTCAATCGAGATCGGCAATCGGTCAAAAATATGTGAAATAAGTAGCAAATTGGTCACGACAATCGCATTTTATCGATAGTCAGGTAATCGCAATTGAATCGGTCACGTCAATCAGAATCGACAATTGGTCACGTCAATACTCGCATCGGCAATCGGTCCACGATAAATCGCACCATCGATATATTCGGAATAAACGGCAAATGTTCGTTAATCGAAAAAATCGGTCAAGTCAATTCTAATCGTAAAATGTTCGGTGAATCACGTACAATGATCGATAGATCTCGAAATTAGAAATGGTAATCGGTCCGTTCATCAAAATCGATTTCGTTCATCGAAGTTAAGGTAATGGTAATCAATCGATCATCGTGTCATAACGGCCGTATAAATGCCAATGATTTCGGAATCGGTCGCAATCATCGGTCCACGTTAATCGAAATTGGTAATCGGTCAAGAGTGGAATCGGAATTTCGGTCGGTCACAGTGTTTATGACTATCGATAAGTGAATCGGCGAAATGGTCACGTTCATCGAAATTGTAAACGGTCAAGGTAATCATGAATCAGAAATCGATCCGACAATCATTTATCGATTGTCGGAATCGGACAAAGAGTCACGTTAATGGGAAATGGTAATCGGTCAAGTAATCGAGAATCGTCATCGATCACTAAAATCGCAGCCCAATCGATAGTCGGAATCGGGCAAATCGGTACCACGTTCATCAAAATCGTGTCGGTCAAGGTAATCGTAATCGGTCTGCTTCGGTACATGCGCCGCCACGATAACCCTCGGCGAATTGGGGTCAATAGTCGTAACGAAATTGGTATCGGGTCGTAATCGAATCTAATCGGAAATCGGTCACGTCTCTGTCGCCGTCGATGGTGGAATCGGCAAATCGGCACGTTAATCAAATTGGTGGTATGGTGTCGGTCAGATAATCGAGACTTTAAATCGGTCCACGACAATCGCATTCGTCGATGGTGGAATCGACAAATCGGTCACGTTGTCGAAATTGGTGTCAATGTCAAATAATGAGAGGAAATGGTCACGCATGACAATCGGAATTGCAATCGATCAAGATAATCGTCTATGCAAATCGGTCAATCGGAACGACCTAACCAAAAGTCTAAGGGAAGGTCACATAAGGACTTTCAACGTCATTGCCCATCAACGTGGACATTTAACCAACATTCCAAGGAATGGCCCATACAAGGGATTCATAGACAACATAACGGGCCATACATACATCGCATTGGGCCTTAACCATGGGCCTCAAATACACAATAGGTGAGCCCTACACATGGGCCTCATATACATCAAGTGGGCTTCATTACATGGGCCGCACCAACGGGCCTCGCACAAATGGGCCATAAATACTACAAGTGGGCCACATCGCATGGATCTACTACACATCACTATGAGTCGCATCACAATGGGCCTTGCCCATGGGCCTGAGATTCAAGCAGGTGGGTACCATCATATGAACCTCAGATACAAGGCAGGTGGGCCTAGCCACATGGGCCTCGAATATACATCTGATGAGCCTCATGGATGGGCTGCAGCAAGGGGCCCCAAGTGGGCTTGGACCACACCAAAAATCATTTCAACAGTTGTAAGTGTAATATGTGTACACGATTATTGCAATTGGTGGGGTCCACTTGAACTAGAGATCTAACTCATTCTTTTACTCGTGCCATAAAACGGTCTCTCCAATGGCTGGACGGTATAGATACAGCACATGCATCATGGTGGGTCACACCGTTAGATGGGTGGTGTAGATAAAACACATCACGGTGGGGTCAACAGTCCTACGTGGACAATGAGGATACAGCACTTACATTATGACAGAGGGTCCACGTCCGGCAACGAACAGCGTGGATGCAAGTACCACAGGGTGGTCCCACATGCGAGCAATGGACAACGTAGGGATCACACGTACAGGTGGGGTCCACGTCCCATGAGCGGATGGAATGGATAAAACACATACATCCATGCGACCCACCGTCCCAGCAATGGACGATGACGACAAAACAGATGGACGGAAGAAATACATGATGTAGTGGCTTGCACACGCAGCACCGTCCAGATGGACGGTGCAGATCACATTTATCATGGTGGCCCCCCCACACACACTATATATATAAAGACAAACATCTGGTGGGTCCCACGTGGGGCCACCTCACATGCATGATATATATATTATATTATATTATACTATGCTTACATAATATATTATTATTACTATTTTAAAACAAAGACAACTAACGTCCTTGGGAGTATGCAGGTGGGCCCTGCACCGATGGACGGCTCAGATAAAACACCTATATCTTGGTGGGTCACTCTGTCCCACGTGTCACGTGCAACATGCTCAGCACGTGCAGCACCGTCCCAGCTGGACGGTGCAGATATACACATCATGGTGGAGTCCACACGGACGGCTGCATGATGTACATCATCATGGTGGCCCCTTATGCCAAATGGATGGACGTTGAATATAACACGTACCTCATATGTGGCCCCACATAGACTTGATGACGTCATGTAGTGGGACCCACAGAGCTTGCTGGATGGACGATTTGGATGTAACACATACATAAGCGGGGTCCACACCACCGCCTCGGTGGGTCCCACGTGGGCCACCATATACATAAGATATAATATAATATTATTTTATTATTTCTCTCTTTTTTTTTTTTTTGAAAAGAACAACGTCCACAAGGTTGGACGTCTATCCAACGGACGGTCTGGATACAACACACATCAAGGTGGGATCCAGTGATGAACGGCTGGATGAAACATGATATGATGTGGGTCCCACCGTCCCAGCTGCTGGAAGGTGAGGACACCACATGTACCAGGTGGATCTCACCGTCCAAACCGTGTACGGTGCAGACAACAAATATCCCATGGTCAGATCCACTCACTGACTGACGTCCATGGCAGCAGCCCGGGCCTGCTGCGTGGGTTCCACAGTCCAAGCAATGGACGGTGAGGATTCAGCATACTATCAAGGTCGGTCCACACACGTGTGGGTCATCAGCTACTGCACGAGGTTGATATTGTGCATCCTCGTCCAGGCCTCACACTTGGACGGTGCGGGTTAAAACATGTATATCACAGCAGGCCTGCTGGCCTTGGATGGCCAGCATGATTAACATGTACATCAAGGTGGGCCACACACACATCAGGTGGGCCACACACATCAAGAGAGAGAGAGAGAAGCACCCACCGTTTAGATTTCTTTTTCATTCTTCCACCAATGCATGCTAGAGCTCAAATGGATGGACTTCAACGGTTGAGATCGAACTTGGATGGTGGAGATGGAAAGTAGGAGGTGGGCCACACTAGTTTCTCTCCCATGGAAGCCATGGACGGATGCTTGGAGAGAATGAGGGAGAGAGAGATGAGAGGTTGAAAGAGAGAGATGGGTGAGTGATGTGGTTGGTGTACTTTATGTAAGAGAGAGTTTGACTTTGGGGTTGCTTGGGGATGGGGTTGTACTTTGACATGTGAGGTGATGTATACTTAATTGATGAGATTGATGGGATTTGATGTGATGTTTTCTAGGGATTGCAACGCGCGGCGTTTATCCTTAAATCGTGGACGTGGGCCCATCCATCTGTGGCATCATATCAGGCAGCGTGTGATTGGGACACGAGCGTTGGGACCGGCGGCGCGGTACGCATTAGGGTATAAGTCGCGGGTCGAGCTCGACGTGCGGAATACGGGATACGACTCGGGGTCGTGCGCAGATATGTCATGCACGGTGGTAATAGATCGAGGGTCGCCAGAAATGAGGAAGACCGCGGAAGCCTATGGAACGATACGGTCTAAGATACAGGTCTTACACCGGGCATAACTTCATGCGACCATGCAAAGACATCTATGTGCTGCCGCAGGAAGGCTAGTATTTTGGACCACTGCTCAGGGTTCAATGATGTTCCGAGCCGAACAGTTCTGCTCGGGCATGCCTCATCGAGTGGTACTTTCTCCAGGTCTTCCACGGATGAGTCCTCCACGGGTCCTCTGAGATCCAGAAAGTTGATGGTAAGGGTTTGCTTCACTGACCCTTTCTTCACTGCTATCGCGTAGCATCTCCGAACTTCGCGCTGGTGGCTTCAAAGGTAACCTATCCCTCCCTCAGCAGGAAATTTCATCATCAGATGGTAGGTGGAGACGACTGCCCTCATTGTATTGAGAGAAGATCTGCCCAGGATGACGTTGTGTACGGATGATACATTTACAACTAGGAAATCCACCATGAGAGTGACTTGATGTTGTCCTTCTCCCACATTTACAGGGAGGGAGATGGCTCCCTCGGAGATCACTCTATCTTCGGCAAAGCCAAGTAGGGGTGTCTTCATAGGTCCAAGTTGTGATCTCGGAACCCCTATTCTTTAGAAATCCTTGGAGTAGATTACGTCTGCAGAGCTTCTGGTATCGATCAGGATGCGGTACACCAATAGTTATGGTCATAGTAACCACTAGGGCGTCGTCTTGCAGATGTTGGATTCCGCGTGCATCGTTTTCTGAGAAGGTCATGCTGCATGGGCTGACCTGGCGCTCTTTGCTCGGCTGCTCGGTCAAGTGGATGTAATGTTCCGGATCAGACTTCTGGAAATGGGCTTTTCGAGCCTTGTTCGAGTCCCCTCCACCGGATGAGCCCCTGAAGATGGTGTGAATTTCAGTTGGTTCTTCCGTGGTGTTATTCGGTTGTTCCCGTGCTTCTTTCTGAGCAGTTCTTTCTTCCTTGGTATATCGACATAGATGACCCTTACGAATAAGGGCCTCGATCTCATCTTTGAGATATACACAATCAGCTGTGTTGTGACCATGATCCTGATGGAAACGACAGTACTCGTTTGTCTCAATGATCCAGGTCGGCTCTCATACAGACAGGCTAATTCAGAAGTTTGTGCCCTCTTATGTCCAATAGAATTTGTTCAGTAGATGTGTTGAGGGGGGTGCAGTAGTGAAATTTACCCTCTGATTTTCTGCTCGGAAGACGATCACGAGGGGCGCGGTCATCTAGTCCTTTGTTGGATGGTTGAGATTCTTCGTTCCTTGGCCTCTTCCCTTTGCCAGTCGACTCTGTTACTTGAATATTCTTGCGGGCGTTGGAGAATTCCTTGGCGTTAGTGTACTTCTGAGCTCTGTCGATGAGGTCAGCTAATGTCTTTGGCGGATTCTTCCTGATGGAGAAGGTAAACTTTCTCTCTTTCAGACCACTAAACATGACAGAAATTGCCATCTTATCGTCGTAGTCTTCCACCTGTAGTGCTTCCTCGTTGAAGCGAGCGATGTAGTCCTTCAATGACTCGTTGGGCTCTTGCTTGATGGCGAATAGATCAGTATTTGGCTTCTGACTCTTCTTACCGCTTATGAACTGGGTAAGGAATAATCGGTTAAGCTCTATAAAGGAACGAATGAAGTTAGGTTTGAGTTGACGGTACCAACTCCGAGCGGATCCCGTGAGTGTGATCGAGAACTTCCTGCACATCATCGCGTCTGTTGTTGTCTGAATTTGCATCCACGAACGATAAGCTTCCACGTGCTCGGATGGGTCAGCGGACCCAGAGTATTGGATGATGGGAGGTATCCGAAACCTCTGCGGCACCTCGTTCATAATTGCCAAGGAAGGGAGGCTCGGTCTCTTCCATCGTCGCCTGAACGGCCGCGGGAACTATCGATGGCTGCTGCTTCTTTTCTAGTGTCATAATTTTGTTGTCGAGCTCCGTGAACCATATTTCCCAAGGATCTTTATTCTCAGCTACTATCTCCTGGGTGTTTTTTATTTCGGGAGTCCTCCTTCCCCTTTTCCATTCCAGCTCATGGCGGAGATCTATAAGTGTCAGGGCCGAGGTGACCGAGGCATTTGTCGGGGCTTGAGTCGCTGTGTTCCGAGCTGAAACTTGGATTTATGTCGGAGAAGGATTCTGAACCGAAGCTGGCACCCGAGTGGAATGACGTGGGGGCCCTTCGGGTCTCATGCTCCTCGGCTCAGAATGGGCTTCCACAACCAGACCGGCCGGTTCAGGAACATGGTTTTCCTGCGCGGGATGCGGCTGCGGCTCCCGTTGCTGCTTCATCTGATTAATCTCGTCGTGTAGGGCCTGTATCTCGCTTTGCATAGCTCGAAACTTACTTGCCCAATTGCGAGAATGCTGGGAGGGCCTTGGAGCTAATTCGATGTGAAGTAGTGAAGAAGAACCAGTCTACTTTGATTCCATGGCCACTACTTTCTTCTTTCCTCTCGCCATTATGCTTAAGAATAAGAACCTGACTTTTCGTACAAAGTTCTCACAAACGGCGCCAAAAAATGTTGATGACAAAATCTGGATCACCCTCCACTCGGCACGGCAAACTTCCAATGAGCCCTGATCCTGCACAAACAGTGAGCAAAGGAGACCTTGGTTAGGCCAGGGACCCTCCAATGCCTAAGTCAGGTCAAGGGAATCTGAGTCTAAGTCGATTGTGGAGAGAAGGTGTGAGATGTTGCGTACCTGTAGCAATGGTGCCCCATTGTATTTATACTTGACTACCGAACGGTCTGGGTCTGTTGATCTCGGCATGATTTACCCAATCAACGGGATACTAAGATCGTGGAGATTCTACCCGCAATCCAAGGATTGTGTAGTGTATCATGCATTAGAGGCGCGTATCTGCAGGTGAGATATTCGGGAGTGCCCTTTTAAGGTAGTTTCCAAGCTTAGTACGTGGAGCGTCCATGTCCTGCCTCAGCCTTGGCTCGGGACGTCTGGTAAAAGAGGCCCTGACTCTGAGCTACGGACTTAGATTGTCATGCACGGTGGCCTTCGCCATTGAGTTGTTAAATGAGGATCCCGTCTTGAGTCAAAACTGAGCTCTAGCCCGGACTCATGACGACTCGGCGAATGTTCTGGAGGCCTCCTCTCCGAGCTCCGAGGCGGATGACAATCTTGTCTTGTCGAGCTTTCCCGTGACGGGGGGCTCCGGTGAGAGCGGTTGAGTTATCCGTTTTTGATCGAACATCAGTGGGACTATCTGAACTTCCCACCGATAGCCCATGTCTTAGGTTACTCCGAACCGATTACCAGCCTCGGATCAAAAGCGCAATTGTGACCGAGCCGGGAATCTCCCTTCCTTTTAATAGTGTCTATCATTCCAGACTGACTTTGTATGTCTGATCGGATTAAGGGGATGTCGGTCCTCGGAATTGCAGGGACTCGGATCTTCCCGTAACAATTATTATGATTTTATGTTGTACGTTTAAACACATAAATAAGCAATTAAGTGTAAATATAATTGAAGATGATTAAAGAAATTCATAATTGTTATAATTTTATATTTTATTGCCATAAAAATCTTCTATATAAACACACATTTATGTCTTTTTCTTTGTAGTTTGATATTAAAGTAATGTAAAAGCATCGTTACGATTTTATTAAAATAAACAAAATACAAGTATCATAAATTATATATATTAGATTTAAGAGAAAGGTAAAAGAATTTATAATCATTACACTTTTATAATACTATAATAATATAATTTACTATTCAAATAAGCTCTAAAGTAAATCTTATTCAATAAGTTATGTTTTGGATGACAAAAATAGAGTTTCTAAAATCCCAAAGTTTGAAAAGTTTTTCTACTAATCATGTCTTTCCAAATTTGCCAACAAATTACCCAATACATTGTGGTGGACCACATCTCTAAAACCATAATCATCCTGCAACCCCAACCATCCATTTAGGGCCTGTTTGGCCGGGCAGATCCCATGGTATTAGGAGGGACGGGATCAATTTTAAGGTAATGATGGTGGTGTCAGTGGATTGTCTTAAGATCCATGGGATTGCTTATATCCCGGGACAAGTTCACCTTGGGTATACATTGGTTGGATTTTACCTTCCAATCCATCCAACCAAGGGATAAGATCAATTTTAAGATAATGATGGTGATATTAGTGGATTGTCTTAAGATCCATGGGATTGCTCATATCCCAGGACAAGTTCACCGGATCTGTTTGGCTCGTCATACCTATCCCAAGATATTGCCGATCCCATCCCTCCTAATACCGTGGGATATGCCTGGCCAAACAGGCCCTCTTCTAATGGATGATTAAAGGCCAAATAGTACTTAGTTCAAATTCAAATGAGAAAAATCAAATAAAATCAAATCAGATCCCCTATGGACACTTGGGTCAATGATTTGGACAGTCAGATTGGGACAGAACAATGCCATTTGTACGGTCGATGAGACCCCACCATTTTTACAATGGTGTTGAACTAACCCATGAATAACTAATTGCTAAAAACTTATTCCCTTGCACCAAGTACGTATGCACTCAACGGACCAATGTTCCTGATCAGAGAACGTGGCCCCACTCGCCACGTCTGGATTTACCCGTGACAACGAGGAATATGCTATTCGATGGGAATGATTTGATGTTGTGCCTAATTAAGTCTAATGACTTGATTGGGGTACACGTGGCCCTAACATGGGGATCACGGCCGTCCATTCATTATCAGATTAGGATCTCATGGTCCACCTTTTTCCCCGGATGATGAAGTGTACACGCCATCTATCCGCATGATCATTCATCTCTAATTACAATGACTTATCGTGATTTCTGACCATCACGAGACACATGCTCTGGGATGCACGTACATAGTCATGCGCCCATTTGAATTTTTGAAAGGGTAGCTATTAGATGGGCGGGTTCCGTACAACGCTTGATGTGGGAGGACTAGAAAATGAGAAATTTGCGACTGTACGACCCATTTATGGCCCATTTGCGAGACCAAACCCACCTCATTTTACCTTGCGAGAATAAGCCTCGGCTGTACGGACGCCTTGCCAAAGGTCGAAAATGCCCCTACTTTTTCCTCCAAGCGGATCGGCTGGTGCTCGGAGACCAGTGTTGACGCTCCTCGAACTCCTACGAACGGTTCAAAAGAGATCAACGTTACATGGGCCCCACAATTATGTATTTATTATATCCACAACGTTCATCCATATTTTGAGATCTTTTCGGAGCATTATCCAAAAAAAAAAAATCATATCCAGAGATCAACTGGACCACACAAAGAGCAACAGAAATTGATTTTCACTGTTGAAAATTTTATAGGGCCCACCGTAACATTTATTTTCCATCCAATCTATTCATAAGGTCACAAAGACCTGGATGAAGAGGAAAAACAAATTTCATAATGATCCAAAACTTTTGTGACCCCTAAAAGGGTTTCAATGGTAGACGTTCAATCCTCCACAGCCTTTAACAGTGTGGTCCACTTGATAGCTAGATCTGTCTTATTTTTTTGTCTCAAGCCTTAATACGAGTTCGCCAAAAAGATGGACGGTTTGGATATAACACATACCTCATGAAAGGACCCACGAAAGCGGTGGCATTACAACAACAAAAAATATAAAAAAAATAATAATAATAAATAAATAAATAAACAGGAACTTATGGCTACAGAGCTTTCTATAGCTACGAATAATAACCGTAGCCATAGCCCTCGCCCATGCCATTTCGATATAATCGACGTTACATGGAATTTTTTAGTTTAGTCGCTGGACAAATAAGGACTTAATTCGATATTATCAATCACATGTCGATATATCGACAAAATCAAGTATTGATATATCGACATATTGTCGATATATCGACGTTACATGGAATTTTTAGTTAAGTCGCTGGACAAATGAGGACTTAATTCGATATTATCGACCATATGTCGATCTATCGACAAAATCAAGTATCGATATATCAATATATTGTCGATATATCGACAAAAATAAGCATCGATATATCGACAATATATCGACGTTACATCAGATTTTAAGAAAGCTTGATGACTTACCTGGATAAGATCGATGATATGTCGATTATATCGACACTTTACTTCATATCATATCGACGATATGTCGATATAATCGACGTTACATGAAATTTTTTGATTTAGTTGCTGGACAAATGAGGACTTAATTCGATATTATTGACCATATATCGATATATCAACAAAAATAAGCATCGATATATCGACATATTGTCAATATATCGACGTTACATGGAATTTTTCTGGTGTATTTTTTTTAAAAAAATTTATTCATGCACGTTTTTCTTAGCGCAAATTATTATTATTATTATTATTTATTTTATTTTTTTTAACATTTGGGTTAGTTTGTTGAACACGCCCTCCATGTTAGCCATCCCCACTAGGGATCGATACGAACATGAATAAATTCCTGATAGTGAATTTAACCACGACTTGATCAATCATTGACCAAGCACTAAAGCCTGATAGTGAAGGGGCATGACCGTGAAATGCGCTAAAATGACCGTGAAGCAACACGGAATAGGCGGGAATGACCGTGGTATGCATGGAAATGACCGTGAAGTGAATCGATTAGACCGCGAAATACCGTGAAGTGAAGGGGCATGATCGTGAAATGTGTCGAAATGATCATGAATCAACACGGAATAGGCGGGAATGACCGTGGTATGCATGGAAATGACCGTGAAGTGAATCGATTGGACCGCGAAATGCGCGGAAATGACCGTGAAGTGAAGGGGCATAACCGTGAAATGTGCCGAAATAACCGTGAATCAACACGGAATAGGCGGGAATGACCGTGGTATTCATGGAAAGGCGATTGGACCGCGAAATGCGCAGAAATGACCGTGAAGTGAAGGGGCATGACCATGAAATGCGTCAAAATGACCGTGAATCAACACGGAATAGGCGGGAATGACCGTGGTATGCATGGAAATGACCGTGAAGTGAGGCGATTGGATTGCAAAATTTGCGGAAATGACCGTGAAGTGAAGGGGCATGACCGTGAAATGCACCGAAATGACTGTGAATCAACACGGAATAGGCGGGAATGACCGTGGTATGCATGGAAATGACCGTGAAGTGAGGCGATTGGACCGCGAAATGCGCAGAAATGACCGTGAAGTGAAGGGACATGACCGTGAAATGCGCCGAAATGACCGTGAATCAACATGGAATAGGCTGGAATGACCGTGGTATGCATGGAAATGACCGTGAAGTGAAGGGAATTGACCGTGAAATGCGCCGAAATGACCGTGAATCAACACGAAATAGGCAGGAATGACCGTGATTTCCATGCATATCACGATCATTTCCACCTATTCCGTGTTGATTCACGGTCATTTCGGCGCATTTCAAGGTCAATTCCCTTCATTTCACGGTCATTTTCATGCATTTCACGGTCAATTCGCTTCACTTCACGGTCATTCCCGCCTATTCCATGTTGATTCACGGTCATTTCGACACATTTCACAGTGAAGTGTAGCGATTAGACTATGAAATGCGCGGAAATGATCATGAAGTGAAGGGGCATGACCGTGAAATGCGTTGAAATGACCGTGAATCAACACGGAATAGGCGAGAATGACCGTGATATGCATGGAAATGACTGTGAAGTGAGGCGAATGAACCGTAAAGTGCGCGGAAATGACCGTGAAGTGAAGGGGCATTACCGTGAAATGCGTCGAAATGACCGTGAATCAACACGGAATAGGCGGGAATGACCGTGAAATGCGTGGAAATGACCGTGAAGTGAAGCGATTGATCCGTAAAATGCATGGAAATGATAAGTGAAATGAAGGGAATTGACCGTGAAATCGTAGAAATGACCGTGAATCAACACAAAATAGGCGGAATGACCGTGATTTCCATGTATATCACGTCATTCCTACTATTCCGTGTTGATTCCGCGTCATTTCGGGCGCATTTTCCGTTAATTCCCTTCATTTCACGGTCATTTCCATGCATTTCACAGTCAATCGCTTCACTTTACAGTCATTTCCATGCATTTCACGGTCATTCCCGACTATTCCGTGTTGATTCACGGTTATTTCGACGCATTTCACGGTGAAGTGTAACGATTGGACCGTGAAATGTGCGGAAATGACCGTGAAGTGAAGGGGCATTACCGTGAAATGCGTCGAAATGATCGTGAATCAACACGGAATAGGCGGGAATGACCATTAAATGCATGGAAATGACCGTGAAGTGAGGCGAATGGACCGTAAAGTACGCGGAAATGACCGTAAAGTGAAGGGGTATTCCCATGAAATGCGTCGAAATAACCGTGAATCAACACGGAATAGGCGGGAATGACCGTGAAATGTGTGAAAATGACCGTGAAGTGAAGCGAATTGACCGTGAAATGCATGGAAATGACCGTGAAATGAAGGGAATTGACCGTGAAATGCGCCGAAATGATCGTGAATCAACATGAATGAAGCGGGAATGACCGTGATATGCATGGAAATGACCATGAAATAAAATGAGGTGAATGGGCCAAGAAAGTGCGGAAATGACCGTGAAGTGAAGGGGCATTCTGGTGAAATGCGTCAAAATCGTGAATCAACACGGAATAGGCGTGAATGATTCCGTGAAATGCGCATGGAAATGAAGTGAAGTGAAGCAATTGACCGTGAAATGCATGAAAATGACCGTGAAATGAAGGGAATTGACCGTGAAATCTGTAGAAAATGTGAATCAACACGAAATAGGTGGGAATGGTCGTGATTTCCATGCATATCACGGTCATTCCGCTATTCGTGTTGATTCACGCGATCATTTTCGGCATTTCACGGCCAATTCCCTTCATTTCACGATCATTTCCATTCATTTCACGATCAATTTCGGTCATTTCCATGCATTTCCGTCATTCCGAAATTCGTGTTGATTCACGATTTCGACGCATTTTCACGATGAAGTGAAGATCGGCATGCGCCAGATGAAGTGAAATGCGCGTGAAATGTTGAAATGACCGTGAATCAACACGGAATAGGCGGGAATGACCATAATATGCATGGAAATGACCGTGAAGTGAGGCGAATGGACCGTAAAGTGCACGGAAATGACCGTGAAGTGAAGGGGCATTACCGTGAAATGCGTCGAAATGATCGTGATTCAACACGGAATAGGCGGGAATGACTATGAAATTAGTGAAAATGACCGTGAAGTGAAGTGAATTGACCGTGAAATGCATGGAAATGACCGTGAAATGAAGGGAATTGACCGTGAAATGCACCGAAATGACCGTAAATCAACACAGAGTAGGCGGGAATGACCGTAATATGCATGGAAATGACCATGAAGTGCATCGATTAGACCGTGAAATGAATGAAATTAATTGCAAACTGATTGAAATTGTCTGCGAAGTGAATGAAATGGATTTTCGACTATCGACCTGATGAAATCTTGGAAAATAACAAGGTTAGTTGGCTAAAGTAGCTTCTCCTACCCCAAAATCATATATGGCACGTCAAGTAACTAATTTTGGTTTAGAAGATATTCTTGTTAAATGAATAAAGAAATAAATGAAAAAAAAAGAGGGAAAAAGAATTTATATATATATATATATATATATATATATATATATATATATATATATATATTTATATAAATATGTATTAGAGAAAATTGTAGGTAGAATAAATTTCTCCATGTAAAAAATAATAAAAAAATAAAAAATAAAAAATAAAAAAATTTGCATAGACTTTTAGGGCTACAGTTATGGCTACGGTTATAATCCGTAGTTATAGCTTCGATACATATCGAATACATTTCGATATATATCGAAAATTGCAGTATTTTTTAGACAAACTTGCTGGACTGTTATGGACCTTTATCGATTAATCGAAAGACCTTCGATACATATAAAAGGACATCTCAGAAGGGCAGGAGCTACGGATATGGCTATGGTTATAATCCGTAGCTATAAGTTACTGGTTTTTTTTTTTTTTTTTTTTTTTTTTTTGTAATCCCCATCGCTTTTTGTGGGTCCTATTGTGAGGTATGTGTTATATCCAAATCGTCCATCTATTTGGCAAACTCGTATTAAGGCTTGAGACGAAAAATAAGACAGATTTAGCTATCAAGTGGACCACACAGTAAAAGGCTTTGGAGGATTGACGTCTACCGTTGAAACCCTTTCGGGTCACGGAAGTTTTGGATCATTATGAAATTTGTTTTTCCTGTTTCATCCAGGTCTTTTGACCCAATGAATAGATTGGATGGAAATAAATGTTATGGTGGGCCTTACAAAAGTTTCAACGTTGAAAATCAATTTTACTTTGTTATTTGTGGTGTGGTCCAGTTGATCTTTGGATATGATTTTTTTTTTTTTTTTTTTTTATAGATAATGCTCCGAAATGATCTCGAAATATGGATGAACATTGTGGATATAATAAATACATAACTGTGGGGCCATGTAACTTTGATATCTTTTGAACCGTTCGTACAACTCAAAGTTCGAGGAGCGTCAGTGCTCGTCTTCCCGCTTGAAGGAAAAAGTATGGGCATTTTCGACCTTTGGGAAGGTGTTCATACAGCTGGGGCTTATTTTTGCAAGGGAAAATGAGGTGGGCTTCGTCTCGCAAATGGGCCATAAATGGGTCGTACAGTCGCAAATTTCTCAATATCAAATAGTACACGTGGCATATACAAGCTCAAAGTAAACGGACTAAAGTGTGAAAAAAGGACAGGTGTGTAAATTTTTATTTTTTATTTTTTTTTTCCCATTTAACCGTCCAATAAGGGCCCGTGTGGCCGGGTGGATTGGAAGGGATTGAGTGGTACTAAGGTGGATGGCATGGATTACTAGGCAACGATGGTGTTGTCAGTGGATTGTCTTGAGATCCATGAGATTACTATATCCGGTATGTTTGGTACGCCTAACCAATCCTGGATTAAACTTTCGCATCCCTTCCAATCCCTTTCATCCCATCCAATCTCTTGAACCAAACACATCGCAGTCAAATTTGAACAGATTAGGGTGGATTGGATAAGATTTAAAGATAATGATGGTGTTGCTAGGGGATTGTCTTAAGATTCAAGGTATTGGGATCAGATCACCGACTCTGTTTGACACGCCGGCCAATCCTAGGATTTAACTTCCAACCCCTTCCAATACCATCTTTTGATGTCGAAATCTGGTCCGCTCTCCTCCTGATCTCGTCCGCTTAGTGCAATTACCAAGCCCTAAACCTGCGCACCAACAATGAACAAAGGAGACCTTGGCTAGGGCGGGGGACCCTCCGATGCCTAAGTCAGGACACAGGAATCTGGGTCTAAATGTAGAGTTAAGAGAAGAGCATTCGATATTGCGTACCTGTAGACATGGGGTGATGGGTTATTTATACCCAACGGCTGGATGGTCCGGGCCCGACAGTCTCGGCACAATCAGGGGGATTTCCGGATCGTGGAGATATGGCACACGATCTGTAGATCGTGCGGCGTGCCAAGCGCATAATACGTATAACCGGGCGAAGTTTTCGGCCACGTATAGTTATGGCAGTTTCCTCATTTAGCGCATGAAGCCCTAAGGTCTACTCGGCCCTGCTCAACCAAAGACCTTTTACGTAATTATGTTTGGTTCACATTTCATTGGACTCGAACGATATATGGGTCCGAACTGATATCTCAGATGTGACCCCGAAGCGAAGGCTTCGTTATAAATGAAATTAGATTTTGTATCCTATTGGATAGCAAATTCTACCCCGACTTATAGTCCCGAGGTAAAGATCTTTTGAATGCTGCGCCTCTACAGGACGCTCAAGTCGGATCGGACAAATGAAGCCTCGGACGTTGAGAATGCTAGTCGGCTCAGTTTGGCGCTCCATGTTCGGATCTTAAGTGGGCTCGGATCTTCCCATAACACCATCCAATCCCTTCCAATTTAACCGGCCAAACGGGCCCAAAAGCCTATCAATATAATAGTGAAATGATCAAATAATTAAAATTTATAGTTCTTGATACATCTAAATGGGCACATATAATTTTTAAAGCGCTTATTTATCATTAATCACACTCTAGAAGAGTATTAGAGTTTTTTCTCATTCCTACAAAAGAGCACTTGCGTATTTTTAATTTAACTGTCCAATAAACATGCATTAGAGGACAAATAATTATAATTTTGGTTTACAATATATATGAGCTAGTACACATAATATGATTTAATTTAACTTTTAAATAATGTCTAACTGATTGCGTACCATCTAATGCGTCTGGCGCCGGAGTAATAAAGCCGGAGTAATAAAGTTTCTCTTAAAAAACAGGATTCTTAAGGCATATGGGCCTCAGGTATCACCCAGCAATTCCATTCGCCCAGAGGAAACCTTAACTGTCAACCTAGACAGCAAGGTGTACGGAAGAACCTAAAAAGTTTAGCCTGAACCATACATGGCTACTCTGGGCAAAATAAAAAAAAGCATCGTACAGACTCGTTTATAATTCAAATTATTTCTTTTAAAAAAGAGGGTGGGGTAATGACACGGTAGTATACGTGGGAAACTTACAATAAATCTAGACCAACGATCTAGTGGGACCTATAATGGATGGGTCACGTTTTAAAAATAGCACCCATCAGACAATCCTATCCATCAATTTTTCAAAGACTTTGGATTGTATGAGCTAAGTGTATTTCGAAATCATTTTTCATCCACTCAAGGTATCAGTAGATGGACGGTCCCGATCCACACAGTACCCTTTCCTATGTTAATTTGGCGAGATAGATCTACCCTGTTTTTCGCGGTATAATCTTCTATGTTAATTTGGCGAGATAGATCTACCGCTTTCCTGTTTTGCCGACTACTATATTATCAAAGCAGGTATTAATTTTATTCCATGGAGGGTGATATGTTGTTTTGAATCCCATCCCACCTAATCCCTTCTAACCCCACCGCCCAAACTGACCCTGAGGGTGATAAGTTGTGTCTTGACGAGACTCGATTTCCGGTTTTAGCGCTAATCACGATTTTGCGAAATTAAATAAAGGAAGAATAAAAAGAGAAACACTTCAATACTCTTGCCGTCTGTGAGAACGATATGAAGTTAGTAATTACTTTAAATTGCATTTATGTGGCATATGTTTAATTCAAGTTAAACCGTCCACATTATGGGTTCCATCTTAGATGTAACAGAAATAAAAGATAATATATATTCGTTTATATTAATATCAGATTTTCTGATATTTATTGGATGGTTAAAATCAAAGATTTTGAATGGTTTCTTTTCAACAGACAAGTTCCTACCAATCAGAGGTACAGATTTTTAACTCAGTGTGATTTTTGTATGGTAACTTAGAGACAGTGGGTTTCATCATTTAATTGGTTTAACTTGAGTTACTAAATAACAAGTTTACCATTTCTAAGTGCATGCGTATTAAGTGTCATTGCCAGCGATAGTATCAAATAACCGCCCGAAAAATACTTTTCTCTAGACAGCCACGTCGCTCTCATTTCACGGGCCACGTCACGCTTCTTGGTGGAAAAATGAAATAAAGATCTTTAGGAGGCGTGGTGGAAAAATGAAATAAAGATCTTTAGGACCTCATCTCTCCCGGACCGAATGTACACGATCTTGTGAACCCTATTCTCCCTACATGTGCCAATTTGTCACATTTGTGAGGGATCGTCGCCATTCATCAGGTGAAACCCACCATTTAAGTACAGTCTCTTGAAAATCAGAGCAATCTGGTCATCAGGAGAGCTACACGTGTACGTTGAATGGTGTCTCAACCTCCTGGACGATCTGGATCTCACACGCAAACTCCAAGAATCAGAGTTGGATGTCTACTTCTATTTATTCAATTAAAATAAATAAATAAAAAAACTTATCTTTCTACAACACCAAACCGACGGCCCGTGGTGAGAGGGCAAACATGTGCGAGAGATCCTTGCCACTTATCAAGCGGTCTACATGATGAGTTTGACCATCATTTTCATCATCTAAGCCTTAAACGTCCATCGTGGAGCCCATTTAACGATCTTCTCGGACGTCGGATCTCGCACTTTATCCACACGTTTGAGGCTCGCCTGATGAACGGGTTGGATGGTATATAAAAAAGCATGGTAGCCCCATGAAGGTTCCTATGGTCACCACTGTTCTCTGTAGTGTGGCCCACCTGAGTTTTCGATCATCCTGATAATTAGACCCAGATCCTAAAATGAGGTTTGAAAACTGATGGATCAAGTGGATGTGTCACACACATCACCGTGGGCCCACATATATGGATGTTCGACGCTCTTCCTACAAGTCTTGCAGAGGACCCCTTTCCTGCGAGTATGACTAACGTTGGCTCCCTTTTTACCCCACCTCTGTTCAATCAACGGCTGGAATTCAAAGATGAAAAACCAAAACCGCACCTAACCCGCTGCAGGAATGTTTGAAACTCGGAATCATGGGATGCACATGAAGCTACTTTTTCCGCCTACCACCACTCACTTCTTGGAAATGAAAAGCTTTTCTTTCCATCTTTGATATAACGAAAGATGAATTAAATAGAGTGGTCTAAAAACTAGTGCATGCGCCCATGGTTTGGTGATACGGCAAGTTGATCAGATGGGTCTAACCGGATGGCCGATAAATAATCCATGTTTGATCGTTACCCTTTTTCTTTTGAAACTACACCTTTTTAATTTGCTGTATTTTTCTTTTATCTTAGCCGTGCTTTTATTGGCTGCCCACCTTCGACGGTTGGGATCTTTCGATCCTAAATTTTCATGTGCGTCCCACATCCACGGAGTAGAATATATGATCAAAGGTTTTGATTACTGTACCATAGTCCCACATGTATGGAATCCTCTTCGAGAGGAAAAGATACATTTTGATGATGGGCGGTATGCTCGCGTGCGTGATTAGTCAAAAGATAAGGATGCGGATTAGATAGGATCCCCGATCTAGACAGGTGAGTGCAGCCCTGACAATGGTCCCACCTCCATATATTTGTTTCATATCCACGCGGCACATCTGTTTTTCCAACTCATTTTAGGGCATGGTTCCAAAAGTGAAGCAGATACAAATCTCATGTGGACCACACAGTTTCCCATGCAAATCTGAAGTGGACCACACAGTATTCCACCTTTAAGAAGTTGGGCTCTCAAAATTTTTGGATAACGCTGCTATTTGTGTTTGTCCTTCGTCCATATCTGTGCGAGCTTATCAATAGGTTGGATGCTAAATAAACATTAGGGTGGACTCAAGGAAGTTTTTAACTGTGGGTGTTCAATGACATGTAATACATACATCAAGGTGGGCCCTACGGTCAGGGTCCTCACCAATGGCTCCAACCGGGGTCGCACCTTCTCAAGCTCAAAAGGTTACCGACATGAAATCAGGTCATGTAAGCATTTCTTAGCCTGTACCACACGGAACCGGATTCGGTGAGACTAGAGAAACACGGAGTCTGTTTACATTAGCCTGTATCGCATGGAACCGGATTCGGTGAGGCAAGAGATACACGGAGTCTGTTTACATTAGCCTGTATCGCATGGAACCGGATTCGGTGAGTCCAGAGAAAAACGAAGCCTGTGAGATTGGCTCACATTTGGGGAAGCGGATTGCGTGGTGTGCTTACCTCCCTCGTGTGTTGACGCCACCGAGTTGTGTGGCCCCATAATGATGTATGTAATATCCAAACCGTTTGTCCATTTGGAGATATACTTTTAGAGCTTGAACCTAAAAATGAGTTAGATCCAAATTTCAAGTGGGCCACACCACAGAATGCAGGGGGAATTGAATCTCTATCATTGAAAGCTTCAAGAGGTTCAAAGAAGTTTTGGATCAATCTGATATCTTTTCCCCTTCATTCAGGTCCGTTTGACCTCTTGATGGCGAATAAATATCATGGTAGGCCTCAAGGAGGTTTCAAAGGTAGAAATTATTGTCTCCACTGCTTTCTGTGGTGTGGTTTACTTGAGCTTTAGATACGCCTATTGTTTGGGTGATGCCCAAAATTGATCTCGCAAAATGGATTGACGGTGGGTGGGATATGACGCTTAAATCATGGCGGAGCGCTCAAGAATTTGGTGACGTCAACACACCATGGATGAAGGGACCACATAAATATTAGCTTAATCCAAAACTTGTGGCCAATAAGAAGTTTTTAACCGTCAATTACCACTGTTTCCTGCTATATAGTTCACCTGAGATCTGGATCCGCTTCATTTTTAATATCATTCCCGTTGTAAAAATGGATGGACGGCATGGAGGTAAGGCACAAACGTTACAGAGGGCCATATGGTCAGGGATCCACCGAGGCCGCTCCCGTTTGAAAGTGTTTTGGTTCAGTCTACGGGCTGGACAAATCAAATCTCGCCACGTCCGGACATCGGAACTCCATGTTTTTTGCCTCGCCGAATCCGTACTCGTCCTTAAGAAAACTTCGATACTCTAGCATACTATGAGTTTTGATACGCAGGCATTAAGAAATTGCACACGTCAGGCGCAAGTAATTATAATCTAAAACTGTAATATGGATCATAGATTATACGATTTGCAATGAGTTGGTTACAAAAATAGTTGATTGGTGGACGTTTAATTGACGGTTGAAATGAAAGTAGAAAAGTGTCCATTAATCAGATGCCGGGATCTTCAACCAATCCATCAAATTTAGCATGGGACACATGGCATGACACATCGGAGCCAGAAGAACCAAGTATGGTAGTGCCATCTCTCTAGAGTACACACGCCAAGTTGAAATATCAATCATAACCTTTCATGCAGTGGACCTACAATGGTTATCTAATAACTAACGATAAACACATCAGGATCCTTACTCTTGCTCGGGTTCAAGTATCCATAGGTGGTGAAATCCCACTACGGTGTGAGTGTGTGGGGGTGTGTGCGCGTGTGTAAAAAAAAAAACCATCGTGAACCCTTCAAACCAACGGTCCCAAATAGAATTAGTAAACGGTCAACATTTAACGTGACAAAGTGTATAAAACTAAGGGCTACGGTTGTCTCACAGGTGAGACTTTTAAAACATGGACTATCCATGTTTGGGCTGACTATTGGGATCGTTTACACGTGAACTTTAGAAGCTAAAATAAGATCACATACGGAAACGGATTGGCTACTCCCCCTGTCTCTCTGAGTCCACCATGATGTATGTGTTTCATCCACGCCGTCCATCTACTTTTACAGATCATTTTATGAAATGAGACCAAAAATGAGGTATATCCCATTCTTAAGCGGAGCACATTAAAGGAAACAGTGTTGAATGCCCGTCGACCATTAAAAAACATTTTGAGGCCATAAAAGTTTTGGATCAAGCTGATTTTTGTTTTTTCCCCTTCGTATGGGCCTGTATGACCTAATCAACATATTGGATGTCAAATAAACAGTACAGTGGACCTTAGGAGGATTTTAATGGTGGATATCCAATCACTATTGTTTTCATGTGGTGTGGTCCACCTGGGAGTTATATACCTCTCATTTTTTGGATCAGGATATAAAATGATATGTAAAAATGGATGAATGGAATGGATGAAGCACATACATCATGGTGGGGCCCACAGAGCACCGACCACCAGCCACGGGGATGGTGTCGGGGGTAGCCAATCCGTTTCCCCACCTATGTACGTGAACTTTCCAAAACAGGCCATTTTAATAACCTCAATGCTTCACATGCGTGGAATATCTAATTCGTGCACAAGGTAGGCCATAACTGATCATTATGGCGTTGCCCTTTTTCCACGGTATGATGTTATACATATGTGGCACGTTTGCTGTAAAGAAATGGATGTGGTTGAAGGTGCACATGCAGGGACTCGGATTCGGCAGTGACCCCACCAATGCTGAAATCCGTGCTGAAAAAGCTCTATTAGGTACTACAATGATGGATGCATTTTATCATCGTCTGTCTAATTTTTTTTTAGATCATTTTAAAATATTAGCCCGAAAAAGAGGCAAATATACATATATGGTGGACCACAACACTGAAAATAGGAGAAATTTGCGACTGTACGACCCATTTATGGCGCATTTGCGAGACGAAGCCCACCTCATTTTACCTTGCGAGAATAAGCCCCGGCTGTACGGACGCCTTGCCAAAGGTCGAAAATGCCCCTGCTTTTTCCTCCAATCGGATCGGCTGGTGCTCGAAGACCAGCGTCGACGCTCCTCGAACTCCTACGAACGGTTCAAAAGAGATCAACGTTACATGGGCCCCACAGTTATCTATTTATTATATCCACAACGTTCATCCATATTTTGAGATCTTTTCGGAGCATTATCCACAAAAAAAAATCATATCCAGAGATCAACTGGACCACACCACAAAGAGCAGCAGAAAATTGATTTTCACCATTGAAAATTTTGTAGGGCCCACCATAACATTTATTTTCCATCCAATGTATTCATAAGGTTACAAATACCTACGGGGAAAAATAAATTTCATAATGATCCAAAACTTCTGTGACCCCTAAAAGGGTTTCAATGGTAGACGTTCAATCCTCCACGGCCTTTAACAGTGTGGTCCAATTGATAGCTAGATCTGTCTTATTTTTCGTCTCAAGCCTTGATACGAGTTCACCAAAAAGATGGACGGTTTGGATATAACACATACCACATAATAGGTCCCACAAAAAGCGATGGGATTACAACAGCAAAAAATAAAATAATAATAATAATAATAATAATAATAATAATAAATAATTAAAAAAACAGGAACTTATGGTTACGAAGCTTTCTATAGCTACGGATAATAACCGTAGACATAGTCCTCGCCCATGTAAAATGAGGACTTAATTCGATATTATTGACCATATGTCGATATATCGACAAAATCAAGTATCGATATATCGACATATTGTCGATATATCAACATTACATGGAATTTTTGGTTAAGTTCTGGACAAATAAGGACTTAATTCGATATTATCGACTATATGTTGATCTATTGACAAAATTAAGTATCGATATATTGACATATTGTTGATATATCGACAAAAATAAACATCGATATATCAACATATTGTCGATATATCGACGTTACATCAGATTTTACGAAAGCTTGATGACTTACCCAGATAAGATCGATGATATGTTGATTATATCGACAACTTATTTCATATCATATCGACGATATGTCGATATAATCGACATTACATGGAATTTTTTGATTTAGTCGCTGGACAAATGAGGACTTAATTCGATATTATCGACCATATGTTGATATATCGACAAAATCAAGTATCAATATATCGACATATTGTCGATATATCGTCAAAAATAAGCATCGATATATCGACATATTGTCGATATATCGACGTTACATGGAATTTTTTTGGTATTGTCGATATATCGACATATTTTTTTTTTTTGGAATTTATTCATGCACGTTTTTCTTGGCGCAAATTTTTTTATTTTTTTTTTAAACATTTGGATTAGTTTGTTGAACACACCCTTCATGTTAGCCATCTCCACTAGGGATTAATACAAACATGAATAAATTTTTGATAGTGAATTTAACCACGACTTGATCAATCATTGACCAAGCACTAAAGCCTGATAGCGAAGGGGCATGACCGTGAAATGCGCCAAAATGACCGTGAATCAACACGGAATAGGCGGGAATGACCGTGGTATGCATGGAAATGACAGTGAAGTGAATCGATTGGACCATGAAATGCGTGGAAATGATCGTGAAGTGAAGGGGCATGACCGTGAAATGCGTCGAAATGACCGTGAATCAACATGGAATATGCGGGAATGACCATGGTATGCATGGAAATGACCGTGAAGTGAATCGATTAGACGTGAAATGCGTGAAAATGACCGTGAAGTGAAGGGACATGACCGTGAAATGGGCCGAAATGACCGTGAATCAACACGGAATAGGCGGGAATGACCATGGGATGCATGGAAATGACCTTGAAGTGAGGCGATTAGACCGCGAAATGCGCGGAAATGACCGTGAAGTGAAGGGGCATGACCGTGAAATGCGTCGAAATGACCGTGAATCAACACGAATAGGCGGGAATGACGTGGTATGCATGGAAATGACCGTAAAGTGAGGCGATTGGACCGCGAAATGTGCAGAAATGACCGTGAAGTGAAGGGGTATGACTGTGAAATAAGCCGAAATGACCGTGAGGCGGGAATGACCATGGAATGCATGGAAATGACCGTGAAGTTAATCGAATTGACAGTGAAATGCATGGAAATGACTGTGAAGTGAAGGGAATTGACCGTGAAATGCGCCGAAATGACCCTGAATCAACACGAAATAGGCAGAAATGACCATGATTTCCATGCATATCACGGTCATTCCCGCCTATTCTGTGTTGATTCACGGTCATTTCGGCGCATTTCACGGTCAATTCCCTTCATTTCACGGTCATTTTCATGCATTTTACCGTCAATTCGCTTTACTTCACGGTCATTTCTATGCATTTCACAGTCATTCCCGCCTATTTCGTGTTGATTCACGGTCATTTTGATGCATTTTTACGGTGAAGTGTAGCAATTGGACCGTGAAATGTGCGGAAATGACCGTGAAGTGAAGGGGCATGACCATGAAATGTGTCGAAATAACCGTGAATCAACATGAAATAGGCAGGAATGACCATGATATGTATGGAAATGACCGTGAAGTGAGGCGAATGGACCATAAAGTGCGCGGAAATGACCATGAAGTGAAGGGGCATTACTGTGAAATGCGTCGAAATGACCGTGAATTAACACGGAATAGGCGGGAATGACCGTGAAATGCATGGAAATGACCGTGAAGTGAAGCGAATTGACCGTGAAATGCATGGAAATGACCGTGAAATGAAGGGAATTGACCGTGAAATGAGTCGAAATGACCGTGAATCAACACGAATAAAGGGAATGATCTGTGATTTGCATGCATATCATGGTCATTCCCGCTTATTTCGTGTTGATTCACGGTCATTTTGCATTTGCATTTCATGGTCAATTCCCTTCATTTCACGCGATCATTTCCATGCATTTCACGGTCAATTTCGATTCATTTTCACGGTCATTTTCATGCATTTACGCGGTCATTCCCGCTTATTCGTGTTAATTCACTGATCATTCGACGCATTTCACGGTGAAGTGTAGCGATTAGACCGTGAAATGCGCGAAAATGACCGTGAAGTGAAGGGGCATGACTGTGAAATGCATCGAAATGACTGTGAATCAACACGGAATAGGCGGAAATGACTGTGAAATGCATGGAAATGACCGTGAAGTGAGGCGAATGGACCGTAAAGTGCGCGGAAATGACCGTGAAGTGAAGGGGCATTGCCGTGAAATGCGTCAAAATGACCGTGAATCAACACGGAATAGGCGGGAATGACCATGAAATGCGTGAAAATGACCGTAAAGTGAAGTGAATTGACCGTGGAATGCATCGAAATGACCGTGAAATGAAGGGAATTGACTGTGAAATGCGCCGAAATGACCGTGAATCAACACGAAATAGGCGGGAATGACCGTGATTTTCATGCATATCACGGTCATTTCGGCGCATTTCACGGTCAATTTCCTTCATTTCACGGTCATTTCCATGCATTTCACGGTCAATTCGCTTCACTTCATGGTCATTTTCAGGCATTTCGCGGTCATTCCCGCCTATTCCGTGCTGATTCACGGTCATTTCGATGTCACTTCACAACCATTTCCCTAAACCTTAATCTACATCCTAACCTAAACCTATTCTTATAACCTAAACCTATTCTTAAATCCTAAAACCTATAACCTAAACCTAAACCTTAACATAAACCTATAACCTAAATCCGAACATAAACCTGAACCCGAACCCGAACCCGAATTCCTAAACCTAAATCTATACTTATAACCTAAACCTATTCTCAAATTCCAAAACATATAACTACAACCTAAACCTTAACCTAAACCTATAACCTATAACCTATAACTTAAACATATAACCTAAACTCAATTCCTAAACTTTAACCTACAACCTAACCTAAACCTATACGTATAACCTAAACCTATTCTCAAATCTAAACCTACAACCTAAACCTAAAACTAAACCTATAACATTAACCTAAACCTTTAACCTAAACTTATAACCTTAACCTAAACCTATTCTCAAATCCCAAAACCTAAACCTTTAACCTATAACCTAAACCTTTAACCTATAACCTAAACCTAAACCTATAACCTGTAACCTATAACCTAAACCTAAACCTTAACCTATTCTCAATTCCCTAAATCTATAACCTAAACCTAAACCTAAACCTTAGCCTAAACCTAAACCTAAACCTTAACCTATAACCTATAACCTATAATCTAAACTTATTCTTAAATCCTTAAACCTGAAATGTGTGGAAATGACCGTGAAGTGAAGGGACATGACCGTAAAATGCATCGAAATGACCGTGAATCAACATAGAATAGGCGGGAATGACCGTGATATGAATGGAAATGACCGTGAAGTGAAGCGAATTGACGGTGAAATGCGCAAAAATGACTGTGAAGTGAAGGGAATTGTCCGTGAAATACGTCGAAATGACCGTGAATCAACACGGAATAGGGGGAATGACCGTGATATGCATGGAAATCATGATCATTCCCGCCTATTCCGTGTTGATTCACGGTCATTTTAGCGCATTTCACGGCCATGCCCCTTCACTTCACGGTCATTTCCGCGCAATTTACGGTCTAATCGCCTCACTTCACGATCATTTTCATGCATATTACGGTCATTCCCGCCTATTCCGTGTTGATTCACGGTCATTTTGATGCATTTCACGGTCAATTTCCTTCATTTCACGGTCATTTCCATGTATTTCACGGTCAATTCGCTTTACTTCACGGTCATTTCTACGCATTTCATGGTCATTTCCGCCTATTCCGTGTTAATTCACGGTCATTTCGGCGCATTTCACGGTCAATTCCCTTCATTTCACGGTTATTTCCATGCATTTCACGGGCAATTCGCTTCACTTCACCCCCATTTCCATGCATATCACAGTCATTCCCGCCTATTCCATGTTGATTCACGGTCATTTCGACGCATTTCACGGTGAAGTGTAACAATTGGACCGTGAAATGCACGGAAATGACTGTGAAGTGAAGGGGTATGACCGTGAAATGCGTCGAAATGACCGTGAATAAACACGGAATAGGCGGGAATGACCGTGAAATGCATGGAAATGACCGTGAAGTGAAGCGAATTGACCGTGAAATGCATGGAAATGACCATGAAATGAAGGAAATTGACCGTGAAATGCGTCGAAATGACCGTGAATCAACACGGAATAGGCGGAAATGACCGCGAAATGAGTGGAAATGACCGTGAAGTGAAGCGAATTGACCGTGAAATGCATGGAAATGACCGTGAAAGGAAGGGAATTGACTGTAAAATGTGTTGAAATGACCGTGAATCAACACAGAATAGGCGGGAATGACTGTAAAATGCATGGAAATGACAGTGAAGTGAAGGGAATTGACCGTGAAATGGATGGAAATGACCGTGAAATGAAGGGAATTGACCGTGAAATGCACCGAAATGACCGTGAATCAACATGGAATATGTGGTAATGACCGTGAAATGCATGGAAATGATCGTGAAATGAAGCGAATTGATCGTGAAATGCGCGAAAATGACCGTGAAGTGAAGGGGTATGACTGTGAAATGCATCGAAATGACCGTGAATCAATACGGAATATGCAGGAATGACTGTGAAATGCATGAAAATGATCGTGAAGTGAAGCCAATTGACCGTGAAATGCGTCGAAATGACCGTGAAGTGAAGGGGTATGACTGTGAAATGACCGTGAATCAACACGGAATATGTGGTAATGGCCGTGAAATGTGTGGAAATGATTGTGAGTGAAGCGAATTGACCATGAAATGCGCGGAAATGACCGTGAAGTGAAGGAGAATGGCCGTGAAATGCATTGAAATGACCGTGAATCAACACGGAATATGTGGAATGACCGTGAAATGCATGGAAATGATCGTGAAGTGAAGAATTGACCGTGAAATGCATCGAAATGACCGTGAAGTGAAGGAGAATGGCCGTGAAATGCATTGAAATGACCGTGAATCAACACGAAATATGTGGGAATGACCGTGAAATGCATGGAAATGATCGTGAAGTGAAGCGAATTGACCGTGAAATGCATCGAAATGACAGTGAAGTGAAGGGGTATGATCGTGAAATGCATCGAAATGACCATGAATCAACACAGAATATGTGGGAATGACCATGAAATGCATGGAAATAATCGTGAAATGAAGCGAATTGACCGTGAAATGCGGGGAAATGACCGTGAAGTGAAGGGGTATGACCGTGAAATGCATCGAAATGACCGTGAATCAACACCGAATATGTGGGAATGACCGTGAAATGCATGAAAATGATCGTGAAGTGAAGTGAATTGACCGTGAAATGCATCGAAATGACCGTGAAGTGAAGGGGTATGACCGTGAAATGCATCAAAATGACCGTGAATCAACACAGAATATGTGGGAATGACCATGACATGCATGAAAATGATGAAGGAAATGATCGTGAAATCGAAATGAAGTGAAGGGGTATGACCGTGAAATACATCGAAATGACCGTGAAGTGAAGGGGTATGACCGTGAACTGTGTCAAAATGATCGTGAATCAACACGGAATAAGTGGGAATGACCGTGATATGCATGGAAATGACCGTGAAGTGCAGCGATTGGACCGTGAAATGAATGAAATTGACCGCAAACTTATTGAAATTGTCTGCGAAGTGAATGAAATGGATTTTTGACCATCGACCTGATGGAATCTTGGAAAATAACAAGGTTAGTTGGCTAAAGTAGCTTCTCCTACCCCAAAATCATATATGGTACGTCAAGTAACTAATTTTGGTTTAGAAGATGTTCGTGTTAAATGAATAAAGAAATAAATGAAAAAAAAAATTTATATGCTTATATATACGTATTTCTATAAATATGTATTAAAGAAAATTGTAGGTAGAAAAAATTTCTCCATGTAAAAAATAAAAAATAAAAAATAAAAAATTCGTAAATTGGCATACATTACAATTATAGCTACGTAATCCGTAGCTAAACGTAAAATACCTTTTTCTTGTAGGGTTTTTGAGGAAAACTCACTGGATAGTTCTGGGCCATTTTCGATTAATCGAAAGACCTTCGATATATCGAAGTACATTTAAATAGACCTTTTGATTTTTATTTATTTATTATTATTATTTTTAAATTTTCTTTTTTTGCTGATGTAATCCCACCACTTTTTGTGGGTCCTATTATGAGGTATGTGTTATATCCAAACCGTCCATATTTTTGGCGAACTTGTATTAAGACTTGAGATGAAAAATAAGACAGATCTAGATATCAAGTGGACCACATTGTTAAAGGCTGTGGAGGATTGAACGTCTACCATTGAAACCCTTTTAGGGGTCACAGAAGTTTTCGATCATTATGAAACTTGTTTTTCCTCTTCATCCTGGTCTTTGTGACCTTATGAATAGATTGGATGGAAAATAAATGTCACGATGGGCCCTACCAAATTTTTAACTGTGAAAATCAATTTTCTGCTATTCTTTGTGGTGTGGTCCAGTTGATCTTTGGATATGATTTTTTTATATAGATAATGGTCTGAAATGATCTCCAAATATGGATGAACGTTGTGGATATAATAAATACATAACTGTGGGGCCCATGTAACTTTGATATCTTTTGAATCGTTTGTACAACTCAGGAGTTCGAGGAGCGTCAGCGCTCGTCTTCCCGCTTGAAGAAAAAGGCAGGGCCATTTTCGACCTTTGGGAAGGTGTCCGCACAGCTGGGGCTTATTTTTGATAGGAAAAATGAGGTAGGCTTCATTTCGCAAAAGGGCCATAAATGGTTCGTACAGTCGCAAATTTCTCCAGAAAATAGTGGCTATTGAATGCCCACCTCTAAAAAGTTCATAGGAATCCATTTAGGGCGTGTTTGGGTAGAAGGGATTAGGTGGGATCGGATTCATTTTGTCCTGTGCCAATTCTACTCCATGGTTTGCCAATTCTACTCCATGGTTGGGAAGGATGGAAGGCCTAGAATTAGGTTAGATAGAATTGCATTAGTCCGTACCAATTTCACTCAATATTAGCAAGTTGTGTAGGTCCCACCATGATGTGTGGACTATATCCACACCGTCCACCCATTTTTCAAGATTATTTTAGAGCATGGACCAAAAAATCAGGTAAATCTAAAGCTCAAGTGAACCCCACCATAAAAAGTAACGGGGATTGAATACTTATCATTGAAAACTTCTTTGGAGCCACATAAGTTTTGGATCTACCTCATTTTTATACCCATGCCATAAAATGAGGTTACAAAACAAATGAACGGTTTAGATATAATACATGTGTGTTATTCTCAATAATTTTAAATGATGATGAGTATATCTATTCAATATACTACCATATTACCAACAAAGCATGACATTAATCTTATCCCTTGGCAACAGGGAATAATCCCTGCCATGGGTAATAATTATCCTTTTTGAATCCCATCCCACTTAATCCCTTCTAATCCCACCACCCAAACACGCCCTTAATGTTTATTTTCCATCTAATCAGTTGATTAAGTGGCAGAGGGGTGACCAAGGAAAAACAAAAATATCAACTTTATCCAAAAAATTTGTTACCTCCATGAGGTTTTTAACGGTGACCATTCAATCACCACTCTTTCCTATAGTGTGGTCCACTTGAGATTTGGATCAACTTCATTTTTTTTATAATGCTCTAGAATGAGATGAAAAAAATGGATAGACAGCATGGACAAAACACACATACACTATCGTGGGAGTCACAGCACTGACTGATAACCGACCCGGGACCTCATGGGTCACTGCCAAATACGAGTCCCCACTTGCAGCCGCTATATGTGACCATGTCACTCAAGATTCCCAAATAAACATTCTAGAATCTCTGCATAGACATTGATTTGAATGGGAATTGTTATCCGCGACTGAGGGTTCAGTGCATGCAGCAAAGTCTCCTCGTTGGGACAGTCCCAACCGTTAAAACTAACGGTCAAGAAAGATGTAGGGCAGAGATTGGGAGAAAATGATCCTCCTTTCTTGGAAGTACTCAGGCCACGGTCCATAAATATAGAGTCCAACAGACGAAGGGGCTGGATCAATAGATCGTGGCTCCACTTGTGCAATCTGAAAATTCAAGTACCTCGTGTATGTCATTAGGTCGAGGATGGACGCGGCTTGGGTAGTGTGGACCCACCTCGGTGTGAGGAGACGTGGCGATGGTGGAGATGGGCGCGGCCAGATCCACCAAGGTGGGTGGGATCCCTGACCGTGGGGCCACCGTGATGTATGTGCCTTAATTACGAGCCGTCCCTGACCGTCGGGCCACTGTGATATATGTGCCTTATATCCACGCGGTCCATCCGTTTTGAAAGCTCATTTTAGTGCACGACTCCAACAATAAATCAGATTCAAATCTCAGGTGGAGCATAACACAAGAAACAGTGGTAATCAATCATTAAAAACTTTTCTTAGGCCACATAAGTTTTGGATCAAGCTGATATTTGTACGGTCCCTTCGTCCAGATCTTTGTGACCTTATCAACAGGTTGGATGGCAAATAAACAATCCGGTGTGCGTCATGAAGTTTTTAGTGGTGTGGATTCAATCAGGACTGTTTCATGTGATATGGTCCATCTAAGATTTGGATCTACTTCTTTTCGAAATATGCCGCTTTCAAAATGGATAGACGGTGTAGATGAAGGCACATATAAAGTCGGCCCCGCAAGTTAGGTATCCACTGACCTTGGTGGATTCGGGGATCAACCCAAACCGCGCTCATTTGTAATGTTTTTTGCGAACGCGGATCGGACAGTGACGCGGCCACTGGTTGGTGTTCGTAGGGCCTCTACGATTTATATATTTCATCCATGCCGTCTATCCATTTTTTCAGATTAATTTATCGAATGAGCTCAAAAACGGGTTAGGTCCAAGTCTCAAGTGGACCACATCATATTAGGAAGCGGTGTCGACTAAACTTCCACCATTAAAAACTTAGTAGGAGCTTTGAATCAAGCTTATATTTGTTTTTATCTCTTCATCCATGTCTGTATGACCTAATCAACAGCTTGGATGTCAAATAGGCATCGCAGTGGGCCCTATGAAATTGTTAATGGTGGACATTTAATCACGGCTATTTTCCTGTGGTGTGGTCCACCTGATATTTAAATATGACTAAATTTTAAAATCAATAACTAAAATAATCTCGAAAAATGATTGGACGGCGAGGATAAAACATATACATCTTGTTAGCCCACGGAGAACCTACCGACGTCACTAGTCAAAACAGCGTTGGTTTTCCGCAGACGTGCGCGTCCGTCGAGGATCACCCAATCTCAGTCAGTTCCCACACTGTTAGCCACCTCCACACCACGACATCAGTCTTGAAACGAGGTATCTCTCACTCAGCCTACCACTTGAGCTATGGATCAGGGTGTAATCTCACCGGCGGGTTAGCCCGCGTGTGTTCTGCGAGGGAACCCTAGATCCAAGACGTGAAACCAAACCATCAGATGATGGAGAGGGATAAGTCCCGCTCGCTCCTCAAGTGGACCACATGAGAATGCCGAAATTGATGGATCGTGAAAAAGATCAACGTTCCATATTTCAAGCAAGCTTGTGGTCCTGATCCATGAACCATGATTTTGGGTGCAATAAATTAGGGAATGGCCTGACGACGGTTCTGATCTCTCACATGTGTATCACATTTACTCGTGTTCCACAAACGACACCCTCCGTCTTCTTCGCAGGAATCTCCCGGGCATTGGGTATTTTGACCCTCTTACAGGGAGAATATAGGAAGCGCATTTTTAAATAGGTTCCTCACTGCGAGGAACCGTTTTCTGTTCATCTCAGCTCCCCGGTACAGCTGCCTAGATGCTGCCGTAGGATCATTAAAATCTAGACCATACATCTAGTCGACCTACCCGTGCTTATCATGCAATCCTATAGATCTATTCTTGCATCCTTCAAGCAAACCTTAACATTATGGGATGGACGGTTAGAATCCTCTAAAGTATCCAAAGTAGTCCACAGTCCACCCGTCCGCAACCTATGGGCTACAAGCTGAAGTTACAGATCCCAGCTACTCATCAGCATGGTTTCTGTCATGTAATGGCCCACTAGATTGACGGTTGTTGAGTCACGATCAATCAGTACTGTTAATCTCGGCGAACCCGGTAGGCTGCCCTCTCAGCCGCCGAACGTCAACGGCTGGGTAGGGGACCGAACTCGCTTTTTTGGTCGCGTCTACCACGTGGGCCTACCATTTATTAAAAACCATATGATGCGCGGTGGAGGATGGTATTCATGTCTACTGGGGCATTGTGTGTATATAAGTGGTGCACCCATCCGATAATCCAGGCCGTCGATCGGATTGGCCCCAGTTATAATGCTCAAAAGGAACCACGTAAACCCCTGATCCCTATCTTGAAGCTGTAAAAGTTTCTGTCCCCAACCATCTAATTGGACTCTTTTTGATCGAATGCGAGCCATTGCTGATACCACCAATTGAATTATTAGGATTGAGCTATAAAGAATGAACGGTCTCAATCTAGTCTATTTGTCACACGTGTTCCAATGGCATGGAATCACCGTCTGATAAGGATCCCGTACCGGGATCAGATCGCTGGGTGCTAGCAATTTAGGATTATTTTGAGGTATTCCCGTTGTAAGAGTCACTGGCGATTCGGATCACCCGATCATGGCCACGCGCCGCACTTGTAACAAGGCAGCAGACGGCCGAGTATCATAAACGCGCGAGTAACATAAATTCATCTTGTTTGGACGCGTCGGAAATTTCAACGCCCGAAGCTTCTGGTAAAGAGCACGCGGTACTGAGGCTTTGAGCGATCGGGTCCTTTTTGGGAGCGGATTGGCTGTTACGCGGTAATTTCAGAATCTTCGGCTTCAAAGAAAGGATATAGCGCTCCTCTTATTCGCGATCTTTGGGGATTTCAGGATCGCTTTTGTCTTCCTCATTTCAATAACACGGAATCGCATTGCGCGATCTCCTTCTACGGAATTGACTTTTGCTGCTTTCTCCCCAAGAAAAAACACTGTTTTCTCCAGATCGTTCAAAATTTCCGATCTTCCATCGTATTCCAGAAGCTCGTCGCTAAATTCGAGTTGACATTTAGAAAAATCGGCGATTCCACACGAATTATCTTGCAAATTTCGGAAAAAGTTCCGTTCTTGTTTTCCCCCTTCTCTCTAGATTTCTGGAATTTAGAGAGTTGTTTAGAGAGAGAGATAGGTTCGATGGTTGGATTTATATGAAATTTCAGAATCGGAATCATATGAAGATGCGAATGGATCGAACTCAGTCATCCGAAAGTCGAGACGGGAGAGGAGCTCCGGTGGTGGCGATAGAGTGCCTGACGGGAAGCTCGAAAGCCGACGAATGGAACGGCGACATGCTGCAGACGGGCGATATAGTGGAGGAGCTGAGGATCGGGAATTTCCTGTGCGAGCGATCGCCGTTCAAGAACGGAAAGAGCGGGGTCCAGAAGCTCTTGCACGGATCGTTCAAGAAAAACGAGACATCGATCCATGTTCGAGTCAGGCGCGGCCGAGACGAGTTCGTGGAGCTGCAGGCCTGCATCGTACCGATCGAGACGGCCGGAAAGAAGCAATATATGCTGCGGTCGATCGAAGACCCGAACTACGCGGTTGGATTCGTTGATCGGACGGAGGGCGAGTGCTTCGCTCTGCAAGGTAATCTCCTTTCTCTGCTCTACACAAACTCACCCCTTTTTTATTCCCTTTCTGGGTCGGTTCGTATGCGTATTACCCACCTTTCGAATATTTACATTAATGCCATTATCCTTTCAGACGATGAGATGAACCATAGACAAGCTATTTGCCCTGGACAACTTTTGCCTACACATCTTTGCTTGAATTTAACTACTGAGCCTTGGGATCTCTCTCTTTCTTCATTGTTTTCAGGGCCATTGTTCTTTTGCCTCCTTATTGAACATTGTGATTACTATGATCTGTACCACCTGTGACCACGAAGCCATGCAAAGCTTACTTGAACCCCCACAATCTCCACAGTACATCTGGGACATGTTTATAATTATTGGGATTGCTGATACATTAACCCTAACAAGTGGATGAGCTGTGGTCTAACTCCATGCTTGTTGGCTATCTCAGCCATTTGATCAGTGACCTGCAAATGGATGTTATTAATGGTTGAGCACAAACGTAGAACCGGACATTAAGATAATCTCGTAGCTGCAACTTGTGATCCCTGGCTGCTGTATGAATGGCCCTGATAACTTTAAACATGTTCCATATGTTTAGTAGTGAAGGCTAGTCACGCTGCCCTGCTTTACAAAGTTTTCTTCGACTCTGTCGTACCATATCTCCTGATCAGGGAATTGGTGCAGGCAATAGGCAGGAATCCAATAGAGGTCAAAATTTTGATTTTTTGAAATCCATCTTACAGTGAATATTAATATTCCTGCCCACCTTTACGGACGGTGGGAGATGTGTGCACTGATTTTCAGTTTCCACTGAGCAGTAAGATATTTTCAAGTGCAAAGTGCTGGTAAAAATGGGCCACAGGGTTTGTTACGGGTGATGATAAGTCCTCATGTAATTAAGTGAATGAAAAAAAAAAGAAAAGAAAGGCTAACCAGCCTGCCTATATTGAATGCACATGTTCGACCAATGTGACAAGTGGACCGGCTAGAGTCTTTGGTCCAAGTCACATTCTTGGTGGGTCCCACCTGATGAATTGCTCCGATCCCATGACTCTGACAGGCTGGCAAGTGTGGATGAACAAACCCCTACGGCCTACCTCACCACCCGCCTCGCCAGTGAAGATGCGGCGGGATGCGATTGGTGGGGCTGTATGCTGTCTGGGATGGGCCTGGCCTTTTTTTTTTTTGAGGTTTTTCAGAATACTTGGTCCATCTCTGACAGCATAATGCCCCACCAATCACACCTCACCACATCTCCTTCCACCGAGGTGGGTGGAGAGGCACTCACCTCCCAATCTGCGTTCCCTTAACATATCTTCTCTGGATAGAAAAACTATACAGACGGCCCAATGATAGTTACTTTATTTATTCCAGAGGTTTTGTCCCTTTTGTTTTTTTTTTTTGTTTTTCCCTTCTCTTTAGTTAAAAGTCTTTGGTATGCACCTTTTGCTAGCTGACGCTGGACCCCACCCATGTGAATAGTGTATCCATTTCAAACGTTAATTTCCTGTAAACGGCATCCCTGTAACCCCAAGCTCTGTGTAGCCCACTTTGATGTCTCCCTTATATCAACTTGGTCCATCTGTTAGGACATGAGCGATGAGGCAGATCCAAAACTCAAAGTGGGCCACACCACAGGTAACAGAGAGGGTGGAAACAAAATTGTGGGTGTTCAATACTTACTATTTCTTGTGGTACTGTGGTCCACTTGAGTTTTGATCTGCCCCATTTTTGGTCCACGTGTCTTAAAATAATCCTGTGAAATGGATGGACGGAGTGGATATAACACAGGCATCACAGTGGGCCCCAAACAACTTAGTGTTGCGGGAAGTTGCATAGTTTTTTACCCTCCTTTTTCAAAGATGTTATCTTGAATCAATCACGATCCACGTTGCTGTACGTTTCCGCCAGAATCAAATCAATGTGTTTTCAAGTCTTTATAACAGAACCGCCTTTATCGTTGGCTACATATTTTATAAATGGAAACTAGGCCCTACAACGCGGTGCGCACTGTGGCTTAAGTGCGACAAACCACCCAAAGTCAAGACCATACCTAAAATTTCTTTTATAGAAGTGCGTGTATTCTTTCTAAAATAGCATTGGCCATTTACACCCGTATGAATGATGAATGACAGGACCGGAATTCTCAGCACCGGTCTTAATACACTCGAGTATGTGGGATCCACAGTGCTGTAAACGTTAGCTTCTATCCTGCAGCAGGAATGGGATGCCGACCATAGGTTTGTTTGTGGGGCTTCCATGTGGTGCAGGCCTAACTCACCGGGAGAGAGAGAGAGAGAGAGAGAGAGTCGGCTTCATAACAAACTCTCGGGTCCACACTATCTGAACTTAGCAGTGTTGGGAGCAATTTTACAGTGTTTCCAATAGTGTGATCCATGTGAGTTTTTAATGGGTCTTTGTACGTAGGTTCTCATCCGATGAATGGAGTGGACTTTACATAAGCACCATAATGGACCCCGTTTTAAACTGGTGTTGTGGACCATGGTTAAAAGACCCAGCAACTTGGATCGAGTCATCTAGTGTTGAGTTGAGTCAGGACTAGCTCGAGCCACAGGTGAATCGCCCGACTTGGCCAAGGCTGGGGTCTCATGGTGTCGAACCAGATTAGGTCCTACAGATTTCCAAGTAAGTGGGATGAGTCACATGGGAGTGGGACGTCCGAGTCTTAAAACCATAAATGTGGACGATTACGGTCCAGAATGATATAGCGTGAAAGGCACACACACTGAGTGAAGGTGTGAGGCACATTTGTCATGAAAGCGACATACACCCAGGTTGGATATATGGTATTTTCTTGCCGTATCATTTCATTTGTCTAACATTGAATAAATGGTAGCGTGCATATGTTTTTTTCTTATTTGTGATGATTGATGATCATAGGTTCGAGAAGCTCAAGGGTAGCGTGCGCGCTAAGCAAGGCTCAGCTTCAAGACGGATATGTATCGTATTCGTGGGAGAAGAAGATGAAGGAGACGCTGCCGGTTCCAAATTCCAGCTGCTTTTTATCTCTTCTAGTCCTTCCCAAGTCGTCAGATCGGGTTACTTCCCGTTACAATGACCTTGAAGATACGTTGGCCAGGGCTAATGCATGGCTCAATGCCTCTCAGGCGTCCGGCGTCCCCATTGTCTTCATGAACGTGCAGACTGAGTCCCTCCTCACTAAGGTAATGAATGAACACTACTTCGTGGGGTGTGGCACTGGCATCCACGTTATGTTAAGAGAAATACAAAAAATGCTGATATTGCGAACATGTGCGGGCCCGGGTCTGGCCAATTCATCCAGTGGGTACCACCATGGACATGCGCTGTCGGTTTATTGCAAATTATAAACCGATGGTGATCGTTTTCTTTTCCTATTTTTCTTCCCGTTCATTTTTCTGGTACGCGTGTGGCCCACGTCATCATGTTTCTGGGCCTGGGTCGTTATGATGTATGGCGTGGATTTTGCGCAGGTGAATAACCTAGCACAACCTGTAGGGGTGATGGTGCCTAAGAGGTGCCATGTCCCGTACAGAATTTTGGTAGACACGAGCCTACACGTATATAAACCCACGAGCCCACAAGTCAAAACTCAAGTAGATGCACACGCATCTAAACCAGCGGACATGACTATTGATCGTCACCGGGCCACGTCTTAGTTTTGACCGGATGTTCTTAACCATGGAATCAACAGCCTTCCTTTCTAGATTTTCAGTAAAGGCTATGGCAACGGTCCACAAAAGAGTCCAAAGATAGGATGGCTAGGAGAATATGGTCAGTACAAGTACAACGTTTTGGGTTATTGCGGTTAAATGTCATCACCACCTCTCTTGAATATTGTGGAGTCTTCCAGGAAACTTTCAGACATTTCTGAAAAATTTTAGAGTTTGATAGAGTTTTCTTTACTCTTCTAGAATGTTCCGGATTATGCTAGAACATTCCGGACTATGCTAGAACTTTCCGGATTATCTTAGAATGTTCCGAAATATAATAAAACCTTATAGAATATTCGAAAGCTTATAGAACTCTTTAGAGTTATATTGATTCTAGAACCTTCCATAGCTCCCTAAAAATATGGGGAGAGCCTCATTATATACACACACAAATACATTAACAGAAGAGTGAGTTCAAGAGTGAAGGCAAGGTGTTCAAGTATTAAGAGCTCAAAAGAGTTTTTCTTGTGTGTGTGAGTTGTCATTCAAGAGTGATAGTTTGTGAGTGTTGTAAAGTAAACTCTTGTTGTGTACAAGTATTTGTAATAAATAAAATTACATTTACTTGTAGTGTTCAACTCTTCAATTTGGTATCAGAGCGAGGTTTGGTCGGGATCCGTTTTCTAAGGAGATCGTACACAGTTTGGAGACTGTGAAGTTTGTTGGCTTGCTTGGTAAAGGGAGTGATAATCACACAAAGTCACGATGGTGGATCTTGTGAATACAACGAGCGGAGTTACGAGGCTTAACAACCACAACTATCAAAGTTGGAGGAGTCGCATTAAGTTCTATCTTGAAGGGCAGGACTTGTGGGAGGTTGTTAATGGGGATGAAATTATCCCACATCCTAAGGAAAATGCTGAAGCACTTCGAAAATGGAATATTAAGGCCGGGAAGGCAATATACGTGCTCAAGTCAACCATTGAGGATGAGTTGCTCGGGCGAATCAAGGATGACGACACATCCAAGATGGCATGGGACACCTTTGCATCATTATTTTCAAAAACAAATTATGCTTGACTTCAATATTTAGAGAATGAGTTAATGTCCACCACCCAAAGAGATAAGTCTATAAGCGAATACTTTACAAAAGTAAAGGATTTATGCCGAGAAATTTTAGAATTGGATCCTAAAGCAAATATTTATGAGGAAAGCATGAGGAGAATCATTATACACGGGTTGAAGCCCGAGTATAATGCTTTTATCACGGTAATACGAGGTTGGCCTACTCAACCTACTCTCATAGAATTGGAGAATTTGTTGGCCAATCAAGAAAGTTTATGCAAACAAATGGTTGGAGTGTCGATAAACAAGGAAGATGAAGTAATCTACTGCAATAATAAAAAAGGCGGACATCGACAATAGAGAACAGAAAGAGCGAACAAAGTCAGCAGAACTTTGGAAAGTCTAAAGAAGAGAGAAGAGCAAGGAAGAAGTTTTGGATGGAGGAGTTCAATCGACAACAACACAAATAAACAACGATCTCTCAGTATCTCGAAGGTATGATATACAATATTTCAATTCATGGTAAAGAAATGTCACTTTGCAAAAAACTGGTTGAAAAAATAGAAGGTAACTTGGTGGTTCAAGAAATCACCAAGAAGATAGTGAAGGTAACTTGGTGACTTAAATCACCATCAAAGAAGATTGTTTAGAGAAGGGATAAATTTTGATGAACCACTCGAAAGCGATCTAACACGTACCATCGACGTAAGTAGTCGCTTCCTCAATAATGTGGACGGTGAAATAGCCCCGCATAGCTTTCCAATCAAGCGACTATAACTACTGATGTGACGATTAGATCGTTGATTGGGTGCTCAAATCATATGACAGGTGATAAGAAGAAACTGTCAAGTTTATCCGCCTACAAAGGAGATCGGGTGGTGGTAACAATTAATAATTCAAGGTTGCTGATAACTCACGTAGGTACGACTACTATCACACCTCGATTTAACCTTAATCAAGTAAAGTTGCAAGATGTTTATCACGTGCCAGAGATGGAGAAAAACCTGTTGTCAGTATCATAACTGACATCTTCTGGTAATTATGTGGTATTTGGACCGGAGGATGTTAAGGTGTACCGAAACCTTAAACCGTTAGGTACACCCATCATGGAAGGTCGACGCTTGGAGTCAATCTATGTAATGTCAGTTGAATCAGCTTATGTAGATAAGACTCGGAAAAATGAGACTGCAGATCTTTGACATGCACGTTTAGGGCACGTGAGTTATCATAAGCTGAAGATAATGATGAAGAAGGCTATACTCAAAGGTCTTCCCCATCTGGATGTTCGAGAAGATATAATTTGTGCAGGGTGTTAATATGGCAAAGCACACCAATTGCCATATGAAGAATCAAAGTTTAGAGCTAAAGAACCCTTGGAGCTTGTCCACTTAGACGTGTTTGGATGGGTAAAACAGGTATCGGTTAGTGGCATGCATTACATGGTGACCTTCATTGACGACTTCTCAAGGTACGTTTGGGTTTACTTCATAAAAGAGAAGTCAGAAACTTTATTAAAATTTAAAGAATTTCGGGAGAAGGTCGAAAGTGAGTTCGATAGAAGGATCCGATGCTTGTGAACGGATAATAGCGGAGAGTATACGTCGAAGAGTTCTCAAATTATCTAAAGGAGTGTAGAATCCAACGACAATTGACTTGTTCGGGCACTCCACAACAAAACGGCTTTGTTGAAAGAAAAAATCGTCACCTTGCAGAGATATGTCACAGCATGCTACATGTTAAGAATGTGTCCAGCCGATTTTGGGCAGAGTGCATGCAAACGGCAGCTCATGTGATCAATAGGCTACCACAAGCAAAACTAGGCTTTGTCTCATCCTTTGAGAAGCTATGGAACATAAAGCCCAAAGTGAGTTACTTCCGAGTCTTCGGAAGTGTATGCTATGTGTTTGTGCCTGATCACTTGCGTAGCAAGTTTGATAAGAAGGCAATTCGTTGCATCTTTTTGGGCCATAGCAGTGAAAAGAAAGGGTGGAAATGTTTCAACCCTGCAACTGGTCGATGTTACACATCGAGGAATGTTGTCTTTGATGAAGCCTCATCATGGTAGTTGCCACTGAAGGAGGAGCTGCCAAACTCTCAAAACTTGGAAGATGAACTGCATGAGAAGATGGGGGAGACAAGGGAAGGAGAAGAATCTCCTAGTTCAACTAAGGAGATGACACCTACAGTACGAGATGGTGAGCAAGTGCCTAATCTGTCTGGAACACCAAATAAATCTATGAGTCCATGGCAAACTGGAGTACATCAAAGTAGTCCAGAAGAGCTTCGCCCAAGTCAACAGGAGGTTGCGGTAGACAACCCACCACTTAAGAGGTCGACTAGATAGAGAAAGCCTAACTCAAGATACGTGGATGCTGCCTTAGCAGAAGAAGAGACCGTGAAAAAGCTAATGACATTTGAAGAAGTATCCCGAGATATAGAATGACAGAAGGTGATGGAAGAAGAGATTAAGGCATTGAACCAAAATCAGACTTGGGAACGAGTTCCAAAACCCAAGGATGTGAAGACCGACAACGAAGTTGCAGACATACTCACGAAAGGACTTAGCAATGCTAAGTTTATCAAATTCAAAAAGCAACTTGGCATGATGACCAAGACAGAATTGTGAGAGTTGGTGCTGAGGGAGAGTGTTAAATGTCATCACCACCTCTCTTGAATATTTCGGAGTCTTCCAGGAAACTTTCAGATATTTTTGGAAAATTCTAGAATTTTTTAGAATCTTCCGGAAACTTCTAGAGTTTGATGGAGTTTTCTTTACTCTTCTAGAATATTCCGGATAATGCTAGAACATTCCGGACTATGCTAGAACCTTCCGGATTCTCTTAGAATGTTCCGGAATATAATAAAACCTTATAGAATATTCGGAAGCTTATAGAACTCTTTAGAGTTATATTGATTCTAGAACCTTCCATAGCTCCCTATAAATATGGGGAGAGCCTCATTATATATACACACAAATACATTAACAAAAGAGTGAGTTCAAGAGTGAAGGTAAGGTGTCCAAGTATTAATAGCTCAAAAGAGTTTTCCTTGTGTGTGTGAGTTGTCATTCAAGAGTGATAGTTTGTGAGTGTTGTAAAGTAAACCCTTGTTGTGTACAAGTATTTGTAATAAATAAAATTACATTTACTTGTAGTGTTCAACTCTTTAATTGCCCATCCAAGAGATGTCCATTCTGAGATGGATCAGTAGGGACGTGGCTTCAGTGTATCCCTCACTGTGGGGCCCACCTTGATGTATGTGCCTTACATCCATGCCATCCATCCGTTTGACAGCTCATTTTAGGGCGTGATCCAAAAAAATGAAGCAGATCCAAATGTCAGGTAGACCACACCACAGGAAACAGTGGTGGTTGAATACCCACCGTTGAAATTTTCTTGGGGCCACCAGACTGCTTATTTACCATCCAACCTGTTGATAAGGTTACAGAGACCTGGATGAAGGGACTACACAAATTCAGCTTGATCCAAAACGTTTGTGGCCCACGAGAAGTTTTAATGGGGTCAAATCACCACGGTTTCCTGTGGCTTTCTCCACCTGAGATTAGGATCTACTAATTTTTCGGATCATGCCTTAAAATGAGCTGTCAAAACGGATGGATTGCGTGGATGCAAGGCACATACATCATCATGGTGGCCCCCACAGGGATCCACTGAAGCTGCGTCCCAACAGTAGGCAGGTGCAACTCTTGAACGGTCCAGATGCAGTGTCTTGGTATATAGTCCATTCACACGAGCATTGCTCAAAGACGGTTCTCGCAAATGCAAAGCAATTCTAATTTCCAATCGACACGGGTCATTACTCATCCATCGGTGGTGGACTCACAACGGTTTCAAATTACTCGTGCATCCGTGATGGACTCACAATAGTTTCAACACGAAGTCATGGTTCGACTACCTACAGTGTTGAAATCCGACTGTGACCGTGACTGTGGTATGAGTGAAAAAAAAGAGATGTGCGGACTGTGAGGGTCTGCACTGAGCCAGAGTCAGCCCAAGCCCAACCAGATAATTAATTGGGCGAAGTTACTTCGGGACTTTTTCTATGCCTCAAATCAGGCCTAATCCAAAATTTTGCAAAACCTTGGCCCGGCCCGACTGATTTGTCAATCGGGCTTCAAATCCACACATGGGCCTCAATTAAGGCCTGATCTCCGCTCATATTGGGCTGGGACCCAAAAGCAGATCCAATGGTAATCTTCAAATCCAGTTTTTGCTGAAGGTTTTTTGTATTTCGGTTTGTGCATAAGAACTCGATCGTTTTATCTTTCTTGTAACAGATCTCCGGAGAGACAACTTCTGTGACTGTCAATGCAGGATCGTTGTCTGACCTTTCGAACATCGCAAACGCAAGCCTTTACGGGTTTGAAGATTACCATGGGGTCGACATTGGAGTGGTGAGAGCGGTCCGCCTATGGTTTGCTCCGATTGTGGAAGTCCCTGTGGAGATCAAACTAAAAGAAGGCGATTCAAGACTCGGGTTTGCCATTAGCCGCACTGAAGAGGTTTCATTCCTTCCCTTACTGTTAAACACTTATTTCAGCCGAATTTTCAACATCGATAACCTTTTGCATTTGATGCGTGCACCAGTTCATTCCTTTCCCAGCCATGGATGGGCCCACTAGATTACATGGTTAATCTGGTGAGCCCACTGTGGATGGTCACAGTATGGAAAACGTAGCCATCCTATCAACGAATTTCTCCTTGTTTATTTAGGTCCTTGCTCAGTTGAATTAAGGTGACTGAATGGATTCCCATGTTGGCCCACTTCTCTTTTGAAAAGCCATTTGTTTTCCTTCGTAATAGATGCTGAAAATTACAACACAATGGTTTTTTGAAAGGTGTTTGAGAAAGGAAATTCATGTCAATGTCTTGAAACTGGAAAATTTGTTTCATGTTGTTACTTGGGAATTCCTATCAATCCAATCTTCTCTTCTTCTTCTCTTATTGCAGGGGTTCATCTACATTTCTTCTGTGATCGAGGACGATGAAAAGGAGGCAACCGCTTCATCCCGATCAGGGCTCAGAGAGCTATACAGGGAAGCAGTGAGAGCATCTAAGCTGTTGGTGATCTCGAGACTGGCCAATGAGAAAATCCTTCCTTGGATGGTGTCGTCCACTGGGGCTATCCGATGCTTCGACACCGTCTCCCTCAGCCAGAAGCTGTCTTTGCACCGCCACGCACTGCGGCCGATCCAGATCCATGTGTTCCTGTGGGACAGGGGACTGGCCGCCCAGAGCGAAGGTGTTGCCCGACCAAGGGCTGTCTCCCCACTGATCATGCCAATGCCGCCAGAAACTCATTTTCCTCGGTTGCCGAATGACAGCCAAGCTCCTACTGACGGGTCGGGGCTCAGGCTTGAACGAGACACTGCCGGCGAGCTATCTTTTCGGTTCCATGATTTCTCTCTTGGGAATAATTGGGTGTGAACTTCCATTTCTGGTTTTCACAGAAAAGAAACATGTGCCAAGGTGATTAGGAGTTCAGCATCCAGGTCACTCATCTGATGGTGGGCCCTGCGAACTTTCCCTGGCCTGGAATTCAAGAAGGCCCATCATCTGATGAGACCATTGGATCACTTATTTTGTAACCCTCCATTATTCTTATATACATGAATGGAGAAACCTGATTTTGGGACATGGCAAGTTCAGTGGGGATCCGTGCGGCCCCTGCCTGATGAATGAACCTGATGTCACGGATATGTGTGTGTTGGCACGTGTGTTGCGGATCATCATCTTCAATCTCTCCACGCACCGACTGCCGTGGCTCCTCTTAGTGTACAGATGAGATCTTGTGGAGTAACTTTCTCTATGTTTAGGACTTAAGGATGCTGGTGTGTTTGAGAATACGATTGTTTGAAATAAAATGAGTATATTTCACTCACTCCTTTTATGTTGATATATGGTTGAAGAAAGAAACCAAAAAGAAAAAGGATTGGGCTTAAAATTTTTTCAGGGGTCGTTTGGCATCTGGACTTGGATTTCTGATCCTACGAAATCCAGAAACAATGTTCGGCGACTTGGATTTTTAATTATTATTATTATTTTTTTAAAAGTAGAAGAATTAAAAAATAAAAAACCTAATAATATGGAATTTATATCACCATATTTTTTTCAAAAACGTCTTCTAACTCATTAATCAATATAATTATCATCCCGTACCTTCCATCTGCCCCACAGTGTGAGCAAATGGCTGTGAGCAAATGGGCATGTGGCTCGAGTGAGCCCCATGGTGTTTATGTAAAATTCACCCCAATCACTACGTGTCACCCAATGGTAGATCATGAGCCCAAAACTCTGCTCCATCCCTATGGTATGATTGAAAAAAAAACATACAGGACAACACTTGCCCTCCAAACCATTTCGATTAGTATAGCCCATCCAAATTATGATAGGTGTAATTTTTTGGGCCATAGTTTGTTTTTTTTTTTTTTTTTTTTTGGAATCTAATGGTTTTAAAGGATTTCATATAATTATTGCGGTGGGTCATTTAAATATCAAAGGGTGGTTGATTCTCTCCCAATTATTACTGGAATCACATGCCAGCTTGATTTTCGTCTCTAGGTCTAAATGTGGATCTTACGTTAATTTCACAGTAGAGTCCATCAAAATCAAGAGTGGCATCCAATAGATTTTTGGTGGGGTCTACATAATGTATATGCGAAATCTACTCTATCATTAGAAGCAAAGAATCAAGCTGACTTGTGATTCATGTGGGCCACACTAAAAAAAACTGTTTGAAGAGATATTACCCTTCTTAATTTGTCCACTGTGATGATTATATAAAATCCTCTCCAGCTATCAGATGTCATACCAAATTTTTGGTTTCAGGTTTGAGGGCTAAAAATCAGGCCCAATCTCTAATTTAAATAAGCCATAACAATACAAATAATTTGGAGGGCGACGGTGCCTTGTACATTGTTTCTAATTATATAGTTTACTTGAATCATAAATTGAGGTGGGTTTTGAACCCTCGGCTTACCCTGAGGTGATGCACCTAATGGTTTGGTTGGATTTAACATAAACATTGTGGTGGGACTCACTCAAGCAGTTGACCCATTTACTCCTCTGTCCAACTGTCCATTAAAGACATGCAACGGAAGATAATGTAACCATAATTAAATAGATTTGGGAGAATTAGGGCTGTACACGAGCAGAGTTAGCTCAGTAACTTGCTGGACATGACTCGAAAAAGCTTGATTCGACTCGGTTTGAAACCGAGCTTGAGCCGAGCCAAGTCTGTGCTGAGGTCAGCAAGTGGCTGAGTTGAGTCGAGCTGTAGCTGGAATGTAAATTGATCTCGGATCCATTTATTATGTACGCTGTAGTTCAACTAACCAGTAGATAGGCTCTTTTTTTTTCTTTTCTTTTATTTTTCTTACACATGCACACACACCCCCACACACTTACGCCGTAGTGGGATTTGACCACCTATGGTACTCAAACCCTTGACTAGGTGGTGAAACTCTTGAGAGTCTACCACCGGAGAAAGAGTAAGGACCCATCCAATAGATTGGCTCGAATCTGGCCAAGGTCATCCGCATGGTGGGACCCATCTGATAGACGCGCGTGCGAGGCTACTATTATTGAATCATGAATAGTTTTCACGTGACAAGTGTCAAACGAGAGTCTCCTACTTCATGCATAGGAACTCATGACAGACGTGTGTATGCCTGGCTGTAGATGGACAGGGTTCAAGATCACATTCAATGGCCCAACTACTCCCATTTCATGTGGGCTCCGTACGTGAACCCGGCGAATGCGAACAAGGATCTATAGATCCTATATTACTCTAGTACGATGCAATAACAAAAACAGTAATAGAGAGATCTAGTCGGCAAGAGAATGGACGAGTACGTGGACATCATTATTTACACTGTTTCCTATTTTGTGGTCTATTTGAGTTTTGGATATGCTTCCGTTTTGGGAAAATGCCCTAAAATGATCCAATAAAACGGATGAACGGCGTGGATATGATACATTCATTATGGAGGGTCCACAAAGTTTACTAAGTATGCAATCCCCTTTCAACCATTCCGAACGCTTCTTCGGTGGAGCCCACCGTGATATATTAGGGCGTGTTTGGCCGCGCAGGGTGGATGGGATTAGGTTGTATTAGGATGGATTGGAAGGAGCAATCCCTGGATTTGGCCGGGCGTGCCAAACAGGCAGAAGTTGGATATAGCAATCCCATGGGGATTGCCACCAATCCACTGACACACTCATCATTACTTGCCAACCACCCTAATACAATGCAATTCCATGCGATCGGCCCGTCCAAAGTATCCACCGCGACCATCTTTTTCGGCAGGCATGAGCACAAAAATGCAGCAGATCCAACTCTCATGCTAACCACACCACAGTATCGGTGGTGATTGAATGCTTATCATTAAAAACTTCTTAGAGGCTAAGGGAATGATTATTTGCCATCCAACCTGTCTGTAAGGTCAAACAGACCTGTATGAAGGGATGATATAAATATCAGCTTGGTTCAAAACTTTTGTAGGCCATAAATAGTTTTTAATGGTCATTCTCCACTTTGTCCTGTGGTGGGGTCCACATGAGATTCATGCTGCTTGATTTTGGGATCAACCTTTAAAATAGGCTGGTGAAATTGATAGACGGCGTGGATATAAGACACATTCATCACGGTGGGCTCCACAATAAGGGATACCCGCGTCTAACCATTCCAATGTCCGTATTAAGGTTTTTCTCAAGTCAAGAGACTCGAAAAAAACTTTGATACTCTGGCTGACGGCGAAGGATGATACGCAGGCACCTGGAAATTACTCATTAAATTGCATAGGTTTCATATAAGTAGCTCTAGTTAATATTCAAATTATGTGTGCCATGTATCATAAACAAAAAACGACGCTTATTTGATCATCTGAGATATCTGGACATTTATTGGACGGTTGGAAATGAAAAACATCCATTGCTCCTATTACAACATACGAGTTGGCACGAATCAGAGGTTAAAATTGTTCAAACAATCTAGTTTTGGGAATTTTAATATAAAAAAACACGTGGGTTCCACATTATCTGAGTGCTTGTGTATCAAGCGTCATACTCAGCAGAGTATCAAATAACTCACCGAGAAGAAAAGCAGCGATTGGCGCGTTGTCTGCTCAAGGATTGCAATCCGTGTGCCTCTGGTCGGGTGAATCTCAACCGCTCATTGTATTTCAAATCGGACGGCTCTCGAGAATCCCCAAATTCCCAAGGGAGAAATTTTCATCTCCCGCTTAGTAGAAGCTCTCACAAATAAATACCCCCAAAGGCTCCCAAATCGTTTCATTGCAAAACACTTTCTCAAATCTCGAAGCGTGTGAAAGAACGAAAAATCAAAGGGAGATCAATGGCTCGCACGAAGCAGACGGCCAGGAAATCGACGGGAGGGAAGGCTCCACGGAAGCAGCTGGCGACGAAGGCGGCGAGGAAATCGGCTCCAGCGACGGGAGGCGTGAAGAAGCCGCACAGATTCAGGCCAGGGACAGTGGCCCTGAGAGAGATCCGAAAGTATCAGAAGAGCACAGAGCTTCTGATAAGGAAGCTGCCTTTCCAGAGGCTCGTACGTGAGATAGCTCAGGACTTCAAGACGGATCTGAGGTTCCAGAGCAGCGCTGTCGCTGCCCTCCAAGAGGCATCCGAAGCCTACCTAGTAGGCCTCTTCGAAGACACCAATCTCTGCGCCATTCATGCCAAGAGGGTCACCATCATGCCCAAGGACATTCAGCTCGCCCGTAGGATCCGTGGTGAGAGGGCTTAGATTATTAACGCTTGTGATATCTCCAAAGCTGCTGAAATTTTTAGGGTTTTTTTAGTTTTTATCGCCTTTTTCTTTGTTACATCTTGTAGCAATGTTGGATGTGGATGTAGATGCGTTCTTCTTTCGTAACCCCTTTTGAAATTTACGGTGAAATGGATTATTCAAGTGTTAGGCGCCTCTCTCTCTCTCTCTCTCTCTCTCTCTCTCATTTTTTCCTCATTTTTTCCGCCTCTCTATGAAAATTGGAAGAGGCATGTGTTCCAACATGGCACACGTGTTGATCTCTACCGTCCGTAAGATGGGTCTGATTAAATGAAGTATAGGACCTGATCTCTGCTGGCTTTGTACTACCCAAAGACAGGGCTGTCAACGGGCTCGGCTTGGTTCGGCTTGAGGCCCAGACCGAACATTTTATACTCTGGTCTGAATAGCAGATCTGGCCCGTTTAAGAAATAACATTTGTTGTTGTCTACTTAGCCCGTGCATGGGATGGTCCAGGTCGTGGAAAGTATTCTTTATTGACCTCTTTTAAAAACAAACTTACATTAGATGGATGGATCTAACCGTTACTATCTTTAGATCAACTTCTATGCAACGCTATAGATATCAAATGTATGGGTATGATTATTGATACAAATTCATATAGTTGTAAAAGAGGCTAAGACTGTTCCAAATGATAGGAACATCTCGGGAAGAACAGCAGATAAATAAGAGTTATTTGTGGGGATTTATTGTATCTTGGGTATTTTATTAGCTCATAGTATGAACTCATTTAAACCTGTAATTACATGATTTGGCATGGGCTAATATGATTCCATAGATTTATGGACCTCTAGTAACCCATGTTTTGGGATGAGATTTATGCCTGCAGTTTATCTGAGTCTTTATAACCCTGTGAATCATTTGTAAATATCATGGTAGGCTTCTGGAAGGTTTCAATGGGGACGGTTCCGTTCCCACTGTTTCATGTAGTGTGGCCCACACGAGTCTTGTATGTGCCTTGTTTTTTAGGTTCTTGTCTTTTTACTGTACTGCAAAACTGATGTACGGTGTGGATTTGTGACGGGCATATCTTTTGGATACACAATTTTTTCTTACTACATGAACCTCTTGGTCTAAGGCTGATTGCTTACTGAATAAACTGTGGAGTCCACTGTTATTTATATATTTTATTCACTCTGTCCATTAAGGACCTGTTTGATTTTTCAAATTTATTGTAAATGCCTTATAAATACTAGCTTATTACAATTTACTTCTGCTTGGAAAATGGTTCAAAAGGATTAACTTAAATTTGTGAGCCCCACCATGATGTATATGATATATCTGTGTCGTACATCTGCTTTACCATGACATTTTGAGGCATGAGCTGAAAAATGAGGCAGGTCCAACATTGAAGTGGCCCCAAGAAGTTTTTAATGGTGGGTGTTTGATTACTTTTTTCCTGTGGTGTGGTTCATTTGAAATTTAAATCTAGCTCGTTTTTTGGTCATGCCCTAAATTCAGTTGGCATAATGGATGGACAGTGTGGATAATCCACATACATTACAATGGGCCTCACAAATATTTAGCAGCATCCTCAATTTTAGCATTAAAAAACTAACAGGTAGATTAATCCTTGAGAACAATGTGGTAATTACCTATGGAAATAATCATTATGTATTTACAATACAATTATGTTTACTTAGCATATCAAATCTTAAGTGGACCACATCATGGGAGGTAGTGTGAATTGAATGTCTATAATTGAAAAATTCTTGGAAGGGCATAGGAACTTTTTATCAAGATGATATTTGTGTTTTCCCTTCATCCCCGTGTGATCTTATGAACAGGTAACAAATAAACATCACTATGGGTCCTAGCAAGGCTTCAATGGTGGAAATTATTACTACCATGATTTTCTATGGTATTGTCTACTTGAGTTTTGGATATGCTTAAATTTTGTGCTCAACACCTAAAATGAGTTGGAAAAATGGATGGATGGGATGGATAAACCACGTACATTTAGGGTTTGCCCAACAGAGTTACTCTGTTGGATAAAAGGATACTGAGCTTCACTGTTTAATCCATGTTGCCCATGCATTTCTCTAGATTATTTCACTGTATAAGTCCAAATCTTAGGTGGCCCATGCTAATAAACACCTGCCATTAAAAACTTCTTGTGGGCTACAAAAGTTTTGGATCAAGATAATAATGTCTATGTGAAATAATGAATAGATTAGATGAAAAATAAACATTATGGTAACCTATCAGAATTTTGTAACGGTGGGCATTCAATCAACACTTTCATATGGCAGCACTATTTCCTATGGCATGGTCTGACTTAGATTTGGATCTCCCTCGTATGAGAACCAATGCCTTAGAATGACATAAAGTACCCATTGGTCATATGGATGGTGTGGATAAAACACATACATCATGGTGGGTCTCATAAAGTACCCATTAGTCACATCCTTACTACAGCGCAATTGACATAAAGAAAAAACTTTTTTTCCAATTTTTTTTTTTTTAATAATAACATCTCAGTAATAAAATTCTTCTACTATCTATTTAAGAATTTAATTGGTGGGTACTTTTTTCAATTTAGAAAGAAATCATATATAGTTTAAACTAAAAGAAGTTGCGGCAATAAGTTGATTAAAATTTTGAGGCATTCTTTTGTGAAAGTTTCTAAAATAAAATAACAAAAGATAACATATTATTTATAAGAATACGGTGAAATATATAATTATTGAGTACATGCATATATACTACTCTCACACTCCAATATTACATTAAAAAAAACAAAATGCATACACAATAACATATTGCATTAAAATGCAAATCCTGAAAACAAAACAACGTGAATCAAGACTCCCATCTTATCACTTTTCATAAAGCAACAAGTGGCAATGGATCTAGGCGGGCCATGGGAACGCAAACCAACGGCTGGGCCCGATAGAGGGTCAGCCCGGGTGCCACCGTCATATCAATCGGGCCACCCTCCTCTTCATCATTACCGTCGATCTTCAGTTTGAAGCATTGGATCATCGCTGCAATCGTCGTCACGATGAGCTGTACAGCCAAGGTGTTGCCTGGACAACCCCTCCTACCACTTCCGAATGGCAAGAAATGGTAATGTTGGCCCCTGAGGTCTATTTGGGCCCGTCCGTTATCATCGATGAATCTCTCTGGAAGGAATTCTAGCGGGTTTTCCCAGTAGTTGGGGTCCCTTCCAATGGCCCAGATGTTGATGAAGAGGCCCGTTTTAGCAGGGATATCATAGCCATTGATCTTGCAGTCTTCGATTGATTCTCTTAGGATTATCGAGTCAGTTGGATGCAATCGAAGTGTTTCTTTTACTATTGCTTGGATGTATGGGAGATTGGGGATGTCGGATTCTTCCACCACCCTATTCTTTCCAACGACTGAATCGATCTCATCCCTTGCTTTCTTGATTACCCTTGGATTCTTGATGAGCTCTGACAGTGTCCATTCCATTCCCAGTGCTGTTGTAGCAGTTCCCGCCACAAAGATGTCCTGCATGGTCGTTAATTTATATTTATTTTTCAAGCATTGGCTTTGATCCCTTGCCAGATGATCTGAACCCTAGCCTCCATCTGGTGGGTCTCGTTACAGATGGTCCATGATGTGCATTGATAATCCCGGCCATCGGATTAGTGGTACTCGAATGGATGGTTGAAATAAAGAAAGGTGTCCGCATTTAATTAGAAATACATCTGAACCGTCCGGTTTGAATGCCATTAATCGGATGGACGGTTCATGATACCCATTGATAATCCTGACCATCCAAAATTAGATGTATGAGTGGTACTCGAATTGGGCCATGGTGCATCTACGGTGGAGCCTCCCTGATGAGCGGATAGGATCTCGCTCATGTGTGCCACTCTTGGACGTAGATAACAAGCAGTTTGTGCGGTTGGGAGTGTCCAAGACAGTTAACACAGGAGAGCTTGAAAAGGTGAATCTCGGTACACGTGCCATAAAATGCACACGTTGCGTTTGCTAGATCCATATCAATCGATCTCATGTATGTAACTTAGGCCACGGTAGAATGAGAAAAGTGGACAGTTTAAAAGAAAAACACTAATGGTCTATTATTCTCAACGTGGCTGTCTACCTGATGAATATACGGCCCTGATTCTCGAACATGAAATTTCTATTTCAAGGCCCATAATCACGTAGCTTAAATATGAAAACATGTACCAATTAATCAGTCCCGTATGCGGCGACTCACCTCTTGTTTCCTTATTTCTTTTCAAGATTTAGAACACATCAATCTCCAAGACATGCGGAATGATCACAAATGGTATTCTAGCTTTGTGGGGCCCACTCATGATGTATTTGTAGATTAGAGATGTGAATTTGGTTTATCGTACACTTGAAGAATCTCCTCAATCCAAAAACTTGGGTGGGACACCACATGGAGCAATGTGAGAATGTACAATTACGCTTAAAACATATGTATTCACATGGATTGGTCCATTTGAGTTAGGCCTAAAACATAGGTATTAGCTAGGCCCATCTTAGGTTTGGAATGACTTTAGTTTGTGTCCGTTTATTCCAGCGACACAAACACAATCCAGTAACTGCAAGGGACATGGATTGGGTAGTGACCCTGCCATCGGCCAATGGCTAGTGGTTGGTGCTATTGGCCCCACCATGATATACATGTTTCATCCATGACCGTTCATTTTCCAGATCATTTTATGGTATGAGCCCAAAAATGAGGTAGATATAAATCTCAAGTGGACTACATCACAGGAAATAATATTTATTGAATGCCATCACTAAAAACTTCTTAGGGGCAAAAGAAGTTTTGGATCAAGCTGATATTTGTGTTTTCTATTCATCCAAATTTATATGACTTAATGGATAGGTTAGATGTCAAATAAACATCACAGTGGATCTTAAGTTTCTAATGGTGGACATCCAGTTGCTATTATTTTCTGTTGTGTGGTCCACCTGAGATTTAGATCTACCTCATTTTTAGATCAAGCTTTTAGATCAACCCAGACCACTAGCCACTTGGCTAGCGCAGCATCGCTAGCCAAACTGCATCCAAATGCGAGTATGACACAGGACATGTTATAAGTGAATTTATGAAGGGTTAGAATAGGAAGAAATCAGGCAATGTGTTCTATAACTTTTAACAACTCTAATTTTATAATTAGTCATTGAAATTGTGCGCATAATATATATTGAAAAGTTATTTGCTAATATTATAATGATTTTTTTTATAAGTTTTGAATTTTCTACTCACAGTTATGTTTAATACTTGGTTAAGACGTTATTTTTAGTAAGCTATATATAAACCACCATAATTCAAAAGTTATTATTATTTATATTATGGGAAAAATGTAGCTAAATAAATGTATAGGACAGATGAGCTGAGCAGCAAGACTCGGTGATTTTATATATTTCTTGAGGGCCAAAAATCACCCCGACCTTTGGTATTGGCTACTTTCTACCTTGACCTAAGTTGTCACTTTGGCTCTACGACCTGACCTTAGGTACGGACCTCAAGTACCAACTTCGATTTCAGATACCGACCTCGACCTCGGAATAGAAATATCCAAGAGAATCTTGCAACATATAAAGATAAGATCGATCCAACAAAATTTTAGCAAGAAATAACACTAATAGAGGTAAAGTCGGATATATTCTTGAAGTTAGAGTCCGACTTCAATACGGGCCGCTCCAATATATCTCACAAATCTACTTAGATACGCAAGCTGCCTAGCTAACTTATAAATACATCATCTTACCTAAGAAAAAGGTAAAAAAAAAATATCCTGATTCTACTACGTCTATTGTGAGTCCATACGCTTGACTTAGGCATTAAAGGGTCTTCGGCCTTAACTGACGCCTCATGTGTTTTCTCTTGTTCTCCATTAAATTGTAGATACTCAGCAGTTCGCAGGAGGTGAGGTAAGATCGACTAGCTTTGAACATCAATAGTTTGGTGCCATCTGTGGGAACGAAACAAAACCACTTTACATCAAGAGAATCATCAGCCTTTCATCTACTCATTAATAGCTAAAGGAAAGAAAAAGGATTTGGTTGACATTACTGAGCTAATGCCCGTACTAGAAGATCAGCCCAAATCTTCAGCCTGACCTCCCTTCACTACTGGTTGCGCGGAGGTCCCGGAATCGAGGAGGGCAGCTAGTTTCTCTAGAAAATCAAGTCGAGGCCCTAGACAGAAATGTCGATAGAATCATGCACATATTAGAGCGACAATACCTCCTCCCCGACCAGGGCGTGACATCGGGAGTAGCTTCCGCCCAGCCTTGACCTGTACAACTGCCTTGCAACTCGTATGTGATGAAAGATCGATCGACACGAAGCAAGTGAATCCCTGCGCAAACCGCGGAAGCAACTGAGCTCTCTAAGTCCGATCTACGCCATGCCTTGGAGAAGAAGAGACGTAGAAAGGCGCCCGAGGCCATAGAAGAAAGCGAAGTCCCATAGGAAGCAGAGCTGATGGATATTTGAGACTAACTCAGAGACATCCAGCAGGCATACCGAGCGAAGGCCCCCTACCTCCATTGATGCATTTCTAGAGGAAGCCGAGCACCCATTTACGGATAACATCATGAGATCCCAACTGCCATATAGGTTTCGGATGCCCCAAATTACCCCATATACAGGGTCGAAAGACCCGGCCGAACATCTAGAATCTTTCAGAGCCTGGATGGAGCTCCATGATGCTTTTGGAGCCGCAATGTGCAGGGCATTCTCCTTGACAATGTCAGGAACTGCGCGCAAATAGTACAGACACTTGAAGCTGAAATCCATCAGTTTCCTTCACTCAACTCAGCGAGACTTTCATTACTTAGTTCATCAGTGGGAAAGACAGGAGAAATCCATCAACCCAACTCCTTTTGATCGCTCAAAGGGAGGATGAGCTGTTAAGAGACTACATCATCTATTTTAATGGTTAAGTTATCCATGTTTATGGTTACTTCGACCAGATAGCTTTCGTCGCCATGGTAGCCAACCTTAAACAAAGAAAGTTCTTCTTCTTTATTGGTAAGAACCCCTCGACTATTATCGCCGACCTATTTAACTGAGCTAAAAAATATTCCAACACCGATGAACTGATCTTTAGTTCATGAAGAGCTACTCGAGGAAGAAACAACTCGGCTAAGGATAAGAAGCGAAAGAAAGAAAGGGGAGCCCTCTATCCCTACTGCTAAAAGAAAGGAGGACGATCAAAACCAAGGCTAGCGTACCAACCGACGTTCGGAAAGTCGCTTTCATTGGTACACTCCCTTGAACACTAAGCCGGAGTAGGTATTAATGGAAGCTGGGTTGAGTAAGGAAACTTGATGATCGAGCTGAACCGGTCAACCAAGCTTGGTAATAAGGCTCATCAGCAAACCCCAATCTTGATCTAGGGTACCGACCTAGACCTCAGGGATTGAGGGAGATATCGACTAGAAGACATGAAGGCGTTACGAGGGACATATCAACTAGAAAGCATGGAGGGTAAGCTCTTACCGCACACATGAAACACCGAGCATCTAAATATCTACTACCAATAAGGAACTTCGACATGTGAAATGATTGTGCTTAACTGATTGCCTTGGTAAAAGCTACTCATGCTCGACTATGAGAAACCTCCCTCAGTCAAAGGGAAGAAGGTTCTCCTATTTATTTCTACTATTTTATCTACGATTTTTATCTACATGCTTGACTGTGAGTGACCTCCCTCAGTTAAAGGGACGAAGGTGCTTTTTCTTGTTCCTACGATTTTTCATACTATGCTCGTGACTTATACGTTCGACCATGAGGAACCTCCCCCAGTTTAAAGGGAAAATGTTCCTCGTTCTTATAATATCTTGTTTATCGTGACTAAAAATCCATGCTCAACTATCGACTAAAAATCTACATGTCGACTATCAATTTATGTTGGGATTTTTGGCCTGCGGAATCACACAGATCTAGATCTAGGATAGCAATCCAATGGCACCAAGCACACACACAAGAAAAGAGAACACATAGATTTAACGTGGAAAACCCTTGCGGGAAAAAACCACGGCACAAAGCAACAGATCACCACTATGAAAGCATCAATTACAAAGAGAAAAGACTTACCCGATTCGAACAACCTCGAATCTCACCCTTGCTACACCCTTCGATAACCCTAGAACCCTTTAGAATACCTTTAGGAAGTCTTGGAAAAATAATCTTAGAATAGCCCTAGGGACCCCAATTTATAGTTTTGGCAACTTCCCTTTCGTATTCCAGTTGCGAAAGGACTTGCGTCACAAAATCCGCGAAACTCCTTTCACATCCTAGTTGCGAAAGGACTTGTAACACGAAATTCACGAAACTCCTTTCCGCATTCCAGTTGCAAAAGGACTCAGATTTAAGATATCTCGCAACAATTTATACATTTAAATATTGTATCTACTAATTCAAGTGCGCCATCCCTTTCTAATTCCCGCCTTATTCATTGGGCAACAAAATTGAGGAACATACATGGAACGAGCTGACCTTTTCTAGTTAAATAATCAAAACTCATCGCTCATACATTAGTTCAAAAGTTATTTGTCGAGCTCATAAAGTATAGAGCTCAGAAGTGCGAGGGCCACTGTTATGGGTAAAATGGAGCTAAACAAATGTATGAGACAGATGAGCAGAGCATCGAGACTCACTGATTTTATATATAGCTTGAGGGCTAAAAAATCACCCTAACCTTTGGTGTCGGCTACTTTGTACCTCGGTCTCAGTTGTCTCTTTGGCCCCTGATCCGACCTCGGGTACCGACCTCTATTCTATTACGCCTACTGTGAGTCCATACACTTGACTTAGGCATCGAAGAGTTTCTGGCCTTAACCGGCGCCCAATGTTTTCTTTTGTTCTCCATTAAATTGCATATGCCTATTGTGAGTCTATATGCTTGATTTAGGCATCGGAGGGTTTCCGACCTTAATCGGCGCCCCCAATGTCTTCTCGTGTTTTCCTTAAATTGTAGATACTCAGCATCTCATAGGAGGTGAGGCAGGATATATGGATCAGATTTGAGCATCAACAATTTGTTAATTTTATATTTCTTTGTAAGGTTTAATTAAGAGTGTCATCTTTTCTTAAAGTCCTTGTTTGGATAGGTAAGAGTGTGAAAGGAGTTTTTGACATGGATGAGCATGAAACCCGAGAAGGAAAAACGGATACCAGCATTACGTACCCGAATAAAAGCCTTGATGTGTTCTTTCTTCAGCTTCATTTCTGCACTCTCATCCTCGGATATCTCAAGCAAAATATCCATCAGATCCTTCACACCATCCTTCTCCTTCTTTTCTTCATGTTCTCTAACAATCTCCTCCATGATCTCATCAAACCTCTTATGGGTCACCTTCATTCTCTTCCCCAGCCCTTGCAAATCCATGTCACGGCACAATTTGATAAAATCCCCGACGTTGAGTGCCATGAGCAGCTTAGACACCTCATCAACCAGCCCCCCGATCTCCACCCCCTCTTCTTCCGTCCCATAACACCGCCGGCTCATCGACATCCTAGATATCACATTACCCACCATCAGCTTAAGTTCTTCACTGACATTCACTGCCTTGACACCATCTGAAGCTCTCGACAGCAATAGCAAGAACGTGTGCATCTCTTCCCGCCTTATGGGCAGGAAGTTCCTGAGGCTGCGGCCGCTCAGGAGCTCAGACATGCAGAGCTTTCTCATGAACTTCCAGTAGGGGCCATAGGGAGAGAATGCAAAGCCATGGCCGCCATATCCAAGGTAATGGTTTGCGAAGCTTTGAGGACGGGACGAGAAGGCGAGCTCATGGGTCCGAAGGAATTCTCTTGCCGCTTCTGGGGAGGAGACAACGACATGAGGGACTGACCCAAGGCGGAGGCTTATGATCGGACCATAACGTTGGGCAAGTTTGTAGAGAACATGGTGGGGGCTTGAACTAAAGAGGTGCATGTGACCGATAATAGGTAGGGCTAGTGGGCCCGGTGGGAGGTGACGGGTCTGGGGTCGGGTCTTGGAGAAGAAGGTTCGAGCTAGAAAGGTGGTGATGAGGGAGATAATTAGGAAGAGAATGGTGTAGGATAGAAGGGCCATTGCTATGGTGCACAAGGTGCGCAGGTTTTGTGCAAGGAGAGGTGAGCATGGGCATGACCATATTTATAAACAGAGGATACAGGCCACCTGAGATGGATGGTTTTCCAAATAAGTCTTGAGCATTTACTTTTGTTCTTCTCTTAATTCCAGAGACTGTATTGCAACTCTCATGAAATTCATACTTCATTAATGATCCTGACCATTCATTTTAGGTCTGGATGCAATACAGTCCCTTCCAGAGACTGTATTGCAACTATAAAATGGCCTATAATGATGTAGTAAAACGGATGGACGGCACGGATAAGGCATATAATCACGGTGGACCCCACATAGTTTACTCCGTACGCTATGTAGGCAGTATACGTCCGTAAGTTGCCAGGTCTGGTACGGCCATTTCTAACATAACACCAATATCAGCGACAAGACTGTATTGGGATCCCCGTAGTATGTGTTTAATTCTCCACGCCTTCCATCCATTTTAAAGCTTATTGTAGAGTATATCTCCAAAATTGAAGGATATCCACGGCTCAAGTGGACCAGACCATACGAAATGGTCCCATAATGACATCCACCGTTGAAACTTTCTTAGGGTTATAGTGATGTTGATTTGTCATCCAACCTGTTCACATACAAGGGGAAAACCTAAATATCGGCTGCCGCTATGAAGTTTTCAACGGAAGCATTGGATCCCCATTGTTTCCTATGGTGTGGTCTACTTTGAGTTTTTTATTTCCTTCAATTTCAGGCTCATGCCTAAAATGAATTGACAAAATGAATGCACGGTCCAGATAAAACACATACATCACAATGGGCCCCAATGAGTCCTAACACCAGGCGGGTAGTTGGCACTGGGTTCACCACGGTCAGAAACACGGACGCGGATTACATGCTACTGGACGGTGCTCTGTGAGCCCCACCATGATGTATGTGTTTTATCTACAGTCCATCAATTTTTTTCATGATCATTTAAAACATGAGCCTAAAAATGAAAAAGATTCAAATATTAAGTGGACCCACCGAAGGAAACAGTGGTGATTGAACACCAACCACTAAAAACTTGTTGGGGTGCAAAAGTTTTGGATGAAGCTGATATCCGTGTTTTCCCTTCATCCATGGCAAATAAACATTACAGTGGGCCTTTTGGAAGTCTTTAATGGTGGACATCCAACACCATTGTTTTCCAGTGGTGTGGTAACCCTGAGATTTGGATCCACCTCAATTTTGGACACTTGCCCTAAAATGAGATGAAAAAATAGATGGACCGCCTGGATAAAATACATATCATACTGGGGCCCACGGAATACCATCCAGTTGACAGGCGCTGTGTCAGGTATGCAATCCCCGCCCTAGAATCGCCTGCTCACGTAGAGACGCGGATTGTCCTACCCAGTCCGTCCTGGCAGGGGCTCCGTGGGCCCGCCATGATGTTTGTGTTTTATCTACAACTTCCATCTATTTTATTATATCATTTAAAGGCACGGTCTCAAAATGGAGGTAGATCCAAGGTAGGCCACACCATAGAAAACAGTGAAGATAGAACGCTTACTGTTTCTCGAGGGGCACAGGTTTCTTCATCAAACTGATACCTGTGTTTTCACTTCCCTTAAGGCCTATGTGACCTTATGAGCGGGTTGGATGACAAATAAACACAGTGAGTGCTTGTAACACTCTGGTTCTCGGAACCCTAGTACACTACTCGTTTTACAAAAACTCGAGTGTTAACCTTTAGCGGTGGTTCAAATATCATGTACATTTTTTTTTTCTTTATCAAAGTTAATAAACTAGCGGAATATGAGCAATCAAGTATAAGAGGGAGTCTAAATATATATAACCAAAATATTCTTTTGGTTATCCGAAAACTTATACAAATCAATGTGTTAACGTTTTATAAAACATGATAGTACAAATTTAATACAAATGAAGTCAGAAATAGGGAGTCGCAAGATCATCTAGCTTCTCCTATTCCATATGAACGCTAGCATACGTGTCATCTGCGTCTCCCGCACACTGTGTACAGTTTGATAGTGTCAATGACTATATTAGTAAGGTATAACCCCAAAGATTTGTTGTATCATAAAGATAATTAAGTATAGTTATCAAGAACAGTGTATAACAATTATTTCACAATGATTATCATAGAATCCAGATAAGGTTCATTAAATATGCATTCATCAGATAAATTCCACAAAGATAATCTCGTTTAAATGTACGAATGCATATACATGCTCACAGACTTGGTGATGCACATCTAGCTCGTAAAAAGTCACCAAAGGAGAACTAGCCACCCGGAAAAGTACTCAAAGATACGCCTAAGAAGAACTAGCCACCCGAAAAAGACTATGCAACGATGACACTCAAGTTGGACTAGTCTCCTAGAAAATTACTCAAAGGTATACCTTAAGGAGGACTAGCCACCCGAAAAGTCTATGCAACAAGGACATCTCATATCGGTACGAATGCATGAAATAATTATTTAGGATCACCCGGTAAAATACTCTATGGTGTAACCCATAGTGATCCAAGAAAACCCCCGTGTCTTACATCGAATGCCCGGTAAAGTCTGCATGCCATGAAAATGCATGATTATCTCAACCATTATTATTTCAATTTCAAACAATCATTTTAAGAGAGCTCAAAGGTCACTATGGAGGGTTTGTCACCCAACATAGGCCGACAGCTTAGGCATAGTGTCTCATTCCACCATCCCTGGCTTATGAGATTGACAAATATAATGTTTTAAGGGTAAACTCTCCAACTAGTGACCAATCATTGTTCAATAAGTGAAACTTACCACTGCAAAGTTATATAAAATAATCCATTAAAGTCACGTGAGACAATTACTCCATAAAAGTCGCAAGGGCAAAATATTCCACCTTATGGTGTGATAAAAATGGATTATTCCCCAAAAGCCATATACGTACAAATGATCCACAAGGTGGTAAGTCTACAACGTAAATTTATTTAATCCATTACACAGATGGCTACTAGTTCGATGATTTCCTAAAAACACTATCAAATAAGCATAAGTGGTAGAACGAACCACGTACAATGTTATTAACACTCATACATGTAAAGTACGCATTAGAGTAGGGATACTAGAGATTTGTCACATATTAAATTACTTGAATTTAAATCTAAACATGTGTTGAGGGTCAAATATTACATATTAGACCCCAGTTATTACTTGATTTTACGAACATGATACTGTTTAACGACATATTTTAATAATGTTTTTGGTTGCAAGGTGAATTTAAAAGCTTGGACTTAAAAGAGTGCTAAAAGCCTAGATTTAATGCTCATAAATCACTAAGGCAAGGGATAGATCCTAGGGGACCGAGATTGAAGAATTTACACACTAAAGATCTGAGAAAATCATGTGATCAATGGTGAAGAGGCCTGAAAATCGTCCAGAATGCAAGATCACATGGTTCCCACCATCCATTCGGCTCAAAACTTTATATTTGGCCTGAGGACCATAAATTAACCGTACACGTTGAATTTCAACTATTGGATCCTTATAGAAATAGTCCAATGGACAGATCAACCAACAAATATTTGATTTGGGGCCCACCTGATATCTGGACATACTTCAATTTTGGTCTCAACCCCTTAAATGAGGTGGCACAACAAATGGGCAGAGCGGATTTTACATGTACATCACAGTGGACCCCACATGTACAACGCGTGTACATGAGGTGTACGTGCCTGTGCCGCACCGGACCAATTAATCTAGTCAAACAAGCTTTGACCGTCATCTTCCCGCACCAACGTCCAGTGGACGGACGCTGGTTGGCTAGGTATTGCTTGTGAGCCCCACCCATCAGCCATTCGAAAGATCTGGACTGTCCATTATGTCTAGAGGGGGGCATGACCCTCTCCATGGTGGATTTTTGGTCCCTTGAGCATGTACACATGTGGATTGTCAGAAAATGTAGGATGAATGGTGAGTTGGTTTGATACAGTGGACCGCACTAAAACACGATAAAAATCACTCCTTTCCAACTGGTTTTTCCCCAGGAATCTAATTTACGGAGTAGATTCATTCAAAAATATCACTGTGAGGCCTACCGAACATAATAACAAGCTACGTATGGATTACACACGTACTAAGAAACCAGATTTTTTGGGCGGTTGTGGTCCATCACCGGTTATCTGATGGCCGATTTGCACCGTTCATCATGAAGACCATTCAGAAACGTCCCAAGGGACGTTATTTCTTTAGAAAAGAAGTGAGGGAGGTGGAAGTTTTCAAAGCATCATCTTGGCTGCGTAAAGAGGTTATGCAGAAGGTTTTCTTGGCCGACGCACGCAGATGGTCGTGAAAGCTTCCTTTCAACCGACCTAAACACCTATAAAACTAAGAGAAGAGAATGTGAAGAGCATCTTTAGGACATGGGAAGCCAAGAAGAAAGAGAGAGAGAGAAAAGTGGCCAGCCTCATCAACCTTCCTCCATCCTTTTTTATGCTTTCTTTATATCTTTCCTTTCAAAGATCTTAGTTTCATCATGCCTATGATGAGCTAAACCTCTTAGCTAGGGCTAAGAGGTGAAGCTTGTAGCGTGATGGATGGTTTTCTATGCTTTGATTCATGTTTAAGTTGAACTGATTTTGATTTAAGTTTAATTAAAAGGAATATTCATAGTTTTTAATGGTTTGTTGTGGCTTAAATTACAACAGATCTGCGATAGCTTTGAGTATGTTCTTTTCATTATAGGGTTTGTGAGTTTGGGAACCCTGTTGTTCACCATCGTCTCCTGGGCATGGTTGGATGATGAAATCCTTCCTAATGTTCATAACTCCCTTAGATTGGATGTGGATTGACTAAATTTTATTGTTTTCTTTGTCTCATGGGCATGGTTTTGCGATGGAATTAATTCTAATTCTCATACCTCTCATCTCTTGAAAACTGGATCGAAGGAAGTTCAGATATGGATTTTAATGAATTATCTTTCAACTGGATGAAGATGAGACTTTAAATCTATTTTTGTTCATGAATCAAGCATAGATCTCCCTAATCTCTACAAGTGGATCCTTGGCACCCTAGTTTCCTACTTTTGAATTTTGCAAGTTTTAGTTATAGATTTCACTATTATCCTCTTAAAAATCCTTTAGTTTAGATTACATCTTCACCTAGTTTTAGTTCAAGTTACTTTCAAATTACGTACAAGGTTCAGTCCCTGCGGATTCAACCTCGGTCTTACCGAGATTATTACTACATCACAACCTTATACTTGGGGTGTGAACAAGTTTTTGGTGCCGTTGTCGAGGACTGACAGCTACGTTTTTCTAAGATTAACTAGTTTTAGAATTAGGTTAAGATTAAGGTTTTCTAACTTTAGGATTAGGTTTTAATTTTAGGATTTCTTTTAATTTTAGAACTTACCATTACTTTCTAATTTTAGGGTTTAGAAATTTTCCTTTTTATGAACTAGTTTATTTTTAGAAACTCTCTAACTTTACGTTTAGGTTTTCTATTTTAGAAACCTTTTCTAGTCTTAGAAACTAACCCATCTTTTTAATTTTTAATTTTAGAATTTTTATTTTTAGAAACTAACTTGTTGTGTTTTCTTTTGTAGGATTCTAACATAGGAACTTCTAATTTGGTAACTTCCTTCTAACTTCTCCTCTTCTTGTTTTCCATACTGCTGTAGGATTTTTCTTTTATTTTCTTTTATGATTAGATTCAGAGTTAGGGTTTCACCATGTAAGAGTGGGTATGTCAATATGCTGAGATGGATAAAAGATATTGGAGAGGAATGTATAATGATTATGATGGAATTCAACCTATATCTCAAGATATTTCTCAAACCCTCATCGAGAACCAATTGGAATATTATGCTTCATTGGTTAAGAAGTCCTTACACGATCATAATTATGAGAATGATGACTATTATCAACCATCGTATTCTCCCACGTATGATCCCTATGACTATAAGAAGTGGAAACATCAAAATTGGAAAGATGAACCAACAACATGTTAGAATGATTATTCTCTTGGATACCCTAGCTACCTTTGAGATCCAACCAGAAACGATCCAAGAGGATTCATTTCAGTGTGACACAAACTCTTCTGCGGATATGAGAAAATTATTAGAAGATTGTTCGGGCCTTAGAAAAATGATAGAAGCGCTTGCATTGCGCATCGATAAGAAATTGGAAGCTCGTTCGTATCAGTCATAATTCATTCCAGAAATACAATGCGAGGAAAGTATTCCTAACTCGTTTTTAACGAACTCTAGAATTTAGAATGAAGAGTTGGATTATATTAATGAGTATATGGTTCAATTTCCTGAAGAGTCGATCTCGATGATGGTTCGAAAGAATGATCAAGAGACGTGGGTGTCTTTCAAATATAATGATGATGACACACTTCACTCACATGACATCCTTGGTTTCAATGATGAGGGAGAAGTTAGTCTATTCGAACCTCAATCCAATTTAGGAGTAAAATGTGAGAGAAGCAATCCCATCCCAAGTATGTACTGCACTGAATTGAAAGATGATGAGTGTTGGGATGACGATTATGAATGTGTAGCCCAAAGTCCTCTGGAATCAATCTCAAGTTTGGTCTAGGTCAATGATCAAGAGGTACAGGAAGTGGTAGACCATAATGATTTACTCAACCCATCTGACATGACTGACTTAAATTTGGAGAATGGGCTCATTTCAACCGACCTTTCTAACTCTTATGAGATATGTTTAGACCACTCCCCTGAATTGAATAATGATATGATTCGGGAGATGTATGAGTCGCTCGATATGATTTTGAGAATTAAAACCAGCCAATTAAGGCCACCATCTGAGTTATCAACCCTTGACAATACAATGCCTTTATTGGGTGGTACCGATGAACAGAGTTTTCACATTAATGCGTTGCTAATTGATCCTCAATTTGTCTGTGCAGGTCAAGAGCAAGAGAGCCTGGCTCCATCTACTTTTAAAGATAATGGATTCCTTGAGCATTTCATTACAGATGTCCATATGGAAAATAAGTCACTTTCAGTTGAATTTTCCAACTCTTTGGATGATTGCTCGACACATTTTCTAGATTTAAACGATCCAATAATTAAAGAAATAGTGGATGCCTCGTAAAAGCATATTTCGTTAGTTGTTACTAACCGAGAGAACCCTTACTCTGAAGTCACTTCTTCCTCAGATCCTGATTGTTTACCATTAAGGAAGGCGGAGCTGAAAATTGAACCGAAGTTTGAAACTTCGGAATGTGTCGAGACTACATCATTTTTTAAGAATTTTTCTTAATTTCATCTATGTGTAGTCTCTGATTTACCATGGGTACTAACTCTGAAACTTTTTCTGTCACGAGTGAATCATATATACTTTGGATACCTCAGGAGATTAAAAGGAAATTTTATGCTGAGGTACATAAGTTTCTCTGAAAATTCATGCCCCAGGGCATCCAAGCCTATTGCACAAATGGCTTTTGGATGATCTTGTTGAGAAATCTACTGAGAAATTTATTCAAATATTGGTTGGAAGAGGAACCTTGCGGCATGACTGAGTAATTTTTCCCTTGCTTTCATAGGACTAGGGTAGTTTGCTTTATGTCGTTCTAGGATAGTCGGCTTTATGCCGTTAGGTTAGTTTGTTTTCTAAGTTGTTTTAAGATAAGTTGCTTTCATTGGTTTCACTCTTGTACCGAGCCGCCTTCATGTTGAAATCTTTTTGGGAAAAAGCCGTTTAACTCTGTCATCAGGTACTATCTTTCCATCACTTCTCCTTTACTTTCGTTATCTCTCATGCATTGCATGTGTATATCTTTTACATTGAGGACAATGTAGATTTTAGGTCGGGGATGGGAGATTAGGTTACGTAATCAATGTTTGCTCAAACTTAGTCTTAATAAAATATTGTGGAAAATTTTGACATTTTTTCCAGAAATTTTTGTGAATTTGAAGTGATTTTGACGGCCATCTTTGATTTAGACATATAAGATACGTAATGTTGGTAATTTATGACTCTTGGATTCAGTTATCTATTAGATTTCACAGTTAAGTCAAATTGTTAATCCGTGATTAGAAGTTTTGAACATTAATTGAGTCATGATTTCACATGTCAGACCTAGCTTACACATTAAGGTTTCAGTTTGATATTGAATTGTTAACCTGGTAGTCACTAGACATGGAAGGAGCCAACCTGGAGAATTTGTCCGTCATGTTCAAAGAAAAAATAATACCTAGCTTAAAAAAAACAGTTGTCTTTGGAAAGGGTTGGGTGAATGGTCTTCACCATGGGTTTGCTCCCTATAGGTGAGGGTTCGTTTCCCCTCTTTGGCTTTACCTTTAAAAGATTGACATAACGTGAAAGTCATTGATAGAAAAATCAAAAGTTGGAAGAATGAAAAGTTAAACTGTAAGGCAAGTTTTGGTTTAGGTTATGGTTATCCTGACTGCTCTTATCAATGTTGTCATGTAATAAAGAATTGAGCCTTTGATTGTGATAAGTTTAGGTTTCATTATACACCTATGGAACTCAATGTTTAGAATTTTTCTAATAGATGGATTAATACTTTGAACTTAACTATGAAGTTAACCGTGCGCTTGAGTCCAGGAGAAAGTAATACCCAACATTGATGTATCTTGGAATTCTATGATCTAGATTGCTTTGCAAAAACTGCTTGAGTTTATAAAAATTTATCTTGTAGTTTTTAAATTTTTTTGGCATACTTTGCTTGGGACTAGCAAAATGCTGGTTGGGGATTGTGTTAAGGGTCAAATATTACATATTAGACCACAATTATTACTGATTTTACGAACATGATACTGTTTAACGACATAGTTTAATTATGTTTTTGGTTGCAAGGTGAATTTAGGAGCTTGGACTTAAAAGAGTGCTAAAAGCCTAGATTTAAAGCTCATAAATCACCAAGGCAAGGGACATACTCCAGGGGACCGAGATTGAAGAATTTACACGCCAAAAATCTGAGAAAATCACGTGATCAATGATGAAGATGCCTGAAAATCGTCTAGAATGCAAGATCACAGGGTTCCCACCATTCGTTCGGCTCGAAACTTTATATTTGGCCTAAGGAGCATAAATTATCTGTACATGTCAAATTTCAGCCATTGGATCCTTGTGGAAGTGGTCCAATGGACAGGTCAGCACATAAATCTCTGATTTGGGGCCCACCTGATATCTGGATATACTTCGATTTTGGTCTCAACCCCTTAAATGGGGTGACACAACAAATGGACGGAGCGGATTTTACATGTACATCACAGTTGACCCCACATGTACAGTGCGTGTACATGGGGTGCACGTGCCTGCGCTGCACCGGACCAACTGGTTTGGTCAAACAAGCTTTGACCATCATCTTCCCGCAACAACATCCAGTGGACGAATGCTGGTTGGCTGGGTTTCACTTGTGGGCCCCACCCATCAGTCATTCGAAAGATCTGGACCGTCCATTGTGTTTAGAGGGTGGGCATGACCCTCGCCATGGTGAACTTTTGGTCCCTTGCGCACGTACACACGTGGATTGTCAGAAAATGCAGGATGAACGATGAGTTGGTTTGATTACGCATGGATTACGCATGTACCAAGAAACCGAATTTTTTGGGCGGTTATGGTCCATCAACAGTTATCGGATGGCCGATCTGAACCGTCCATCATGAAGACCATTCAAAAGCGTCACAAAGGACATTGCTTCTTTGGAAAAGAAGTGAGGGAGGTGGAAGTTTCAAAGCATCATCTTGGCTGCGTAAAGAGGTTATGCAGAAGGTTTTCTTGGCCGACGCACGCAGATGGCTGCGAAAGCTCCCTTCCAGCCAACCTAAACACCTATAAAACCAAGAGAAGAGAACGTGAAGAGCATCTTTGGGATGTGGGAAGCCAAGAAGAAAGAGATAGAGAAAAGTGGCCGGCCTCATTAACCTTCCTCCTTCCTTTTTCATGCTTTAAAAAAAAAAAAAATATCTTTCCTTTCAAATATCTTAGTTTCGTCATGCCTGTGATGAGCTAAACCTCTTAGCTATGGCTAAGAGGTGAAGCTTGTAGCGTGATGGATGGTTTTTTATGCTTTGATTCATGTTTAAGTTGAACTGATTTTGATTTAAGTTTAATTAAAAGGAATATTCATAGTTTTTAATAGTTTGTTGTGACTTAAATTCCAATAGATCTGCGATAGCTTTAAGTATGTTCTTTTCATTATAGGGTTTGTGAATTTGGGAACCCTGTTATTCACCATCGTCTCCTGGGCATAGTTGGATGATGAAATCCTTCCTAACATTTATAACTCCCTCATATTGGATATGGATTGGCTAAATTCTGTTGTTTGCTTTGTCTCATGGGCATGGTTTTGTGATGGAATCAATTCTAATTATCATACCTCGCGTCTCTTGAAAACTGGATCCAAGGAAGTTTAGATATGGATTTTAATGAATTATCTTCCAACTGGATGAAGATGAGCTCTAAATCCAGTTGTGTTTATGAATTAAGCATAGATCTCCCTGATCTCTACAAGTAGATCCTTGGCACCCTAGTTTTCCACCTTTGAATTTTACAAGTTTTAGTTTAAGATTTCACCATTATATATCATTTTAAAAATCCTTTGGTTTAGATTATATCTTCACCTAGTTCTAGTTTGAGTTACTTTTAGATTACGTACAAGGTTCAGTCCTTGTGGATTCGACCTCAGTCTTATCGAGATTGTTACTACAACACAACCCTATACTTGGGGTGTGAACAACATGTTGCATTTATAAAGGATTACTCAAATGGAACTAACATTTATCATTATTTTCACATTAATTGATCTATATTAAGTGTAGACACCCCACCTAGGCTAGCATCTTAAGAGAACAAGAACAATCCGAAAACCCTGAACATATCCCAAACCAAACCCCAATCCCAGGCTAAACCCTAATCCCAGCCTAAACCCTAATCCTATCCTGAACCATAACCCTAGCTTAAACCCTAATCCAACCTTAACCACCACCCAAGCCAATGCTTACATGCAAATCAGTACAAACCCCAAAAATACACCCAACCATTTTGAACCAAAATTTCGAAAGTAGACTTTGGGCCGAGTCGAAACACCAAAGAAAGCCCACCGACCAAAGCCCAAGGAGAACACTAGCCTAGGTGGTAGTCGGCCTACCCCTGGCGGTAATCCGATTGCCGCTCCTTATCCGACAGGTGTTTCCTTTGAGCACACAGCTGTCCCCCGTCCCAAAGTCAACTTTCATATGGAATTACCCCTGAAGTTCACCCTATTTACCCTTGTACCTACACCCAAGAGTGATGTTTTATTTAAACCAACACGATTTAAATGATTTTTAAACTCGCAAGTATACGAATCAGATGTAGATATGGTACGTATTATGAGATCGTTCCCACGAGGACTGGTCGTCACAATTCAAATCTATGATTCTCCTTAACTAATCCAACAAATAATGGAACTAATTACTAAGCACAATTCTATGAAAAACAATTAAGAACAGGAAAAAAAATTCGATCAGAGAGAGAGCACTAGGACTTTCGAATCCACCCCTAATTATCCTAACCCTTGTTTTGTCTGTTGATTCACCTTGATCTAGATTGATATCACTTATATAGAGAAAGCACAATTTGTGTCCTTAATCGGGCATACAGACTGTCTAATTCCTTTAAGCAATGCCATGAATGACATATCCCATATCCTTGGTCGGGCATAAGGGATGTACAGTTCATTAAAGCATCCTATTTCTTCCTCTATAGGAAACTTGTTCTTGATCAGACCCAAGCACCTATAATAAGCATCCAAACAACATCCATATATATACTTTGATCAAGTTCATAGATGGAGAAGTATAGAATTTAAACCATTCAAGCCCACTTAGAGAAAGAAACAAATTAATTAATATTCAAAGTAAATCAACCAATACAAGAGCTAATCAAATTAGGGGCTTCATCTCAGCCCTAGTTGAGAGATTAGTGACCCATAAAATCCATAAAAAATATTAAATCCACCAAACCAATCGATCTCTCTCTCTTCTTCCTTCTCTTTCTTCTCTCCCTGGCTCTGGATCTCGAATTCCCTGGTTCTGAATGCCTTTCCCACGTCCATAATCCCTCTTTTATAGTTGTTGGAGAGCTGGGGTTGGTGGCAGAGTCGTAGAAGGACTCGAAGTGCAATTTTTCGCAGCCGTGATCAGTGGGTCCCACAGAGGTATTTTCTGGAAAATCCACCCCGTCCATTGGATTCAGGATAAAATTTCAGTCAAGAATGGGTGGTTTTGAATGTCCATTGACGCGGCCCAAAGAAGAAAATACAAAAAGATCAGTTTTGAACGTCGCCGGGTCGCCTGTTTGTGGCCTCTGTACCGCACACGTGTGTACGCATGGGAAAGGAATATCAACATGGTTTTGTAGTTCTCAACCCCCTCTACACGATGGACGAATCGGATCTTCCGTACGGTTGACGGGTGGGGCCCACTGTCTTCCGTAAAACGGCCAGCGGCCGTGTGTTACGCAGACGCGAATGACGGCTGCGATGATGGTGGGGTCCATAATTTTGATTAAACCGAAAATCCAAGACGTACATTGGATTCCTCTCGAAAAACCGTTCGGGAAGGGACAATTTTGAGTGAAATCAGTACAGCCCACTTGACTTTCTGCGCCACCGTCCTCCCGACATTTGAACGGTTAAAAATCCCACGACGGGATGTCTTTGAATTCCGTCAGCTAGGCGTGCGGTATGGCCGCCCTAGAAAGCGGATGGACGGTTTGGATTGTCCATTTGGACACTATGTGGGACCCACAACCGACGACGGCGATCGGTTCTCGCAGACGCTGGAAGCAGAGAGGATGAGTCGGGTCAGCGCAAGCGCTGACCCTCTCAGCCATCCGGTGTAGCGCCAGCGCACGTGCACTTTATGCACGTGCTCACGCATGTGGGGCCCAATGTAATGTTTGTGGGAAATCTGCACCGTCCAACCTTTTCTTCATATTATTTCAACCGCCTAAACCAGATTTGAGGCAGTTCCAGATATCAGGTGGGCCCCAAAGTGAAGATTAATGGGCTGATCTATCCGTTGGACCACTTCCCGAGATCTTCAATGGATGAAATTTAATATGTACGGTTAATTTACGACCCTCATCCCATGTATGAAGTTTCGGACTGATTGGATGGCGGGAATCATGCGATCTTGCATTCCGGACCCTTTTCGGGCCCCTTTAGCTTGCTTTCCTCAAATCTCAGACGTGTAAAATCTTCATTATTGATTTTCTGGAGTCCATCCCGAGCTCTGGTAATTTTGGAGCGCCAAATCCATGCCTTTAACATCAATTTCCAATTAACGCTCCTGATTTCATCTTGTAATAAAAACACGATTAAAACACTCCATTAAACGTTATCATGTACGTAAAATTAGGCAATTACTGGGGTCTGGTATGCAACATTCGACACTCATCAAAGAGCCTATAAGAGCATGCCACATAACATTCCCCTCTCCTCAACCAATCCCAAGCTGCTATGTTAGCTTTTACCCTTTACAAACCCAACAATGACCAAAATGCCATCACAAAAGGCTATAAATAACATTTTCCTCTTCACATTTGACACAACAACTATCTCATTTCAAAAATTTCAAGTGAGAGTGAGGGAGAGAGAAAGAGAGTGAGGGTGAGAAGGAGCTCCAAGCATCAAAGATCTGATATTTTAGCTACCTCTTAGCCCCCTCCCGACCATCTCAATCTCACAGTCTAGCCCAGATTGGTCATAGTGTATTCCATGTTCTAGCCATCTCGAGAGCAAGCCAAAGATCATCTTTCTATTTAAGCATTCATCATATCATTTTCTTTCTTCTCAACTCCCTTGCTACTCTAGATCGCTAGTGAATGTATGCTCCGTGACTTGCCGTGTATAGAATCCCATCACATCAGAAACTCATAGTGATCTAGTCTGCCTTTTCTTTATCATTACATTAGCATCATCACATCCGCCTTTCTAGACACTCTTCGGACGTATGCTCTGTGGCTTGCCGGAATCCCGGATCTCGCCACATCAGAAATCTGTGTGTGCCAAGTCCTACTCCGACCACATCATCCCTTGAGATTACTTACCACACTGAGTAAAGACCGTACATTTGTACGGGCAAAGAGGGTGCCTAACACCTTCCTTCTTTGTAACTGAGGTCCCTTTCTCGGAATCCCATATCGTAGACCAAGAGCCAATGTAAAGCAAGAGAGTCCTCGAATTTTCTAGCTTCATATATATATATATATATATATATATATTCTGTAGGTTCTAACCAACTGTGGGATTTTGATTAAGTGGTTAGTGGCGACTCCAAACTTACATCGATCAAATCACCCCATCAAACCAACGTTAAAACCAAGATTGCCTAAAGCGTGGGTGCCAGTTTCCCAGCATTCACATTAAGTAATCAACAAACCAAATGAACTAAGATAATTATCATGACGTAGAAAATCTTGAAGGATGATCCTCACCTTCCAAGAGTCAAATTGACTTCTTGTGTTGTCGGAATTGGTTGCGCATGTTCACGAATCCAATCCTACTACAATTTAGACTATTTGTTCAGTTAGATCGCCACACCATTCCCTAAGATTACATTTAAAGATTTAGATAGTGTAAAATTTAAATATGAGTCTATAACCTAGAGGATGATTCAAACTCTAATATCATATCAACATAGTTTAACTAAAACTAAATTGGAATTTAAACGGTTTCTATATTGGAATTTAAACTAAAACTTTGAAATTATCTTACTTAGATGAGTCATGGTACAACTCAACTTCAGTGAGTTGATGTAAGACCCGTACCCTAGTCCGTACCGTTCCGTAGGCTTCCGCGATCCTTCCGGTCGAATTCCGACAACTCTCGACTCGTGTCCGACGTTACGCATGATCTTAAGCCGAGTCCTGCCTACCGAAGGCGGCTCAATCCGAAACTCGTACCTTGGCGACTGCGTCGTCGCCGCGGTCCCATCGCCGCGACTCGCGTACCGAACCGATACCTAGGTTGGAAGATGCCAGTTTGCGTTCAATTTGAAGAAAATACCACGCGTTGTGGACTTCAAGAGAATCTCTACGATATGTCCCGTCAATCCATCAATCAATCAATGTCAAGTACACACCTACCCAAGTACAATAACCCATACCTTTCTCTTACACAAACAAGCCTAAAGTCAACTCTCACATCACTTCACCTCTCTCTCCACCCATCCCTTCTTACAACACATCAATCCACCCATCATTCCATCCATATCAATCCATCCCCTCACTCTTTCTCTCTCATTTCCCCAAGCAACTCCCAAGCTCCATACGTCCCAACATTCCAAGCACTTATCAAAGGTCAAGTGTGGCCCACTCTCTCATCTCTCATCCTCACCATCAAGATCTTATCATCCACCGTTAAACCCAAAGGCAAGGAGCTAAGGAAGCTAGGGGAGCAAGAAAAAGGAAGAAAGGTGGGTGATTCACCGTTGATTTCCATTTAAGGGCCCACTTGTTGGTGGGACCCATTTTGATTTATGTATTGTATCAATGAAGGGCCCATAGTGGCGGGGTCCCTGCCCTCTATCACCGTCTCTCTCTCTCTATATGAATGGTGATGATGATGAAGGGTGATGGGGCCTACCATGAATCATATAGTTCATGTGGGACCCATCGGATGAATGTGTTGCATCTACACCATCCAACCCACTAATGGGCCCGGATGGAAGGAAAGCACAAACATCAGGTGGTTAAAACAGATGGGCCACGTGCATGTGGGACCCACCATGATGTCCATTTTATCCATGCCGTCCAGCGTCCAGAGACGTTGGACGTGGTAGAAACGGCTAACATGGAGTGTCTGCACTGACATGTAGTGTAATGACGAGCTATAAAAAAAAGGGAAAGAAAAGGTGGGCCACCCATGCAGGCCCCACCTTGATGTATGTTATCAATCCAAACCGTATATTCCCTTTTCAAACTCATTTTACCCGTTGAGCCAGAAAATGGAACTGATCAGACTTTCTGGTGGGCCGTGGGATCGAGAATGCTTGTATTTTTTTTTATAAAAATGGAAAAATGATTGGTGGGGTCCACTGAAGTTTGGACCCAGCTAAAACTTAGTGTGGACCCCAAATTTTGTGGGACTTAGACAATGGACGGGCCAGATCTGGTCAACGTGGGTCCCACCTAGAAGAAAAAAAAAGGAAAAAGCGTGGCGGCTTCTGTGCTAGACGCTGCAGTAACGCTGCGCAAAGGGCGGCGGCCATCTGGGTTGACCCACGGGTCCCGGCTGTGGGCCCCACCATGATGCGTTTCGACCATCAGTACCATGCATTTGATGGTTCCCCTTTAAATTATGGGGTATCCCAAAAACATCAGCCGTATACAGATCTCAGGTGGGCCATACCATCTTAAACCATGTAAAGACATGCCTAAAACATATAAAACCACTTGGTGGGGCCTACCCGAAGTTTGGATAAGGCTGAAACTTGGTCTGGACGGTCAGTCTGGGGGGACCCACATAATGAGTGGGCTGGATCTGTGAACCACATCCCAGTGGGCCCCTGACCGTGTGAGCAAATCAACAGGGTGAATGGCAAATAGACATTACGGTGGTCCCCGCACCCTCCTTGGTCCGCGCGACCTTATGAATAGGTGGGGTGGCAAATAAATATCACGGTGGGCTCCAGGCCCACCCCAGGTCCAAGTGACCTTATAAACAGTTTGGACGGCATATAAACTTCACGGTGGCCCTGGTCCCATGACCTTATGAATACGTTGGATTTCAAATAAACATTACAGTGGGTCTTACCCAAGGTCCCAAGTGACCTTATGAATAGGTTGGATTTCAAATAAATATTATGGTGGGCCCTAGGCCCATGTGATGGAACCCATATTGATGTATTTATGGCCGTTGTTGAGGCCCACCTTGATATATATATATATATATATATAAGGCCCATGAGATTTGGCCCATTCGATGTATTGGTGGCCCGTTGTCGAGGCCCACTCTGATATATATGGGGCCCATGTTGTGAGGCCCATTGCGATATTTTCAAAGGCCCATGGAGCATGACCCATTGCAATGTACATGAGGCCATTGAGGCGGCCCACTTGACTTATATAAGGCCCATTTGAGGCAGCCCACTTAAAGAACTTAAGGCTGTTGGGTCAAGGCCCAATAAGATGTATATAGGTCCATTGCAATGTGTGATTCCCTATGGTTTGTGTAATGATGTTTTATGGCGGGCTGTGCCTTGGGAACAATGTTGGTTTGACGTCCACATTGTAAAGATAATGTTGGTTGAATGTCCGCATTATCATTCTTCCTAAGGTCCACTGATAGGCCCATACTTGTACTCTGCAGTCCATTTAGGCCCATCTTCACTTTGAGTCACGTCCATTATCATACCATAAGTACAGTGCTGCCCCATGATTCATGATCATACGCATCATATGCATGCTTGAGATGAGGGGTGACTGATCATAGCATATGCCTTCGGGCAGACTGTTACGGGCTCCGTGATAGGCGGAGTTGCCCTATATGAGCGCATGGTTCACGCAGGAGTGTTGCATGACTGGTAGTGTGACTTATGTACTTGCATTATGTGATTGTAGTTACTGTATGCCCTAGCAATACCAGGATCATAGCCTCCACAGACACATCATGGGTGATTGGATTGGATACCGAAAATGTTTGGTTTTAGCATACGGGCACCATAGATGTCCCTGGGTGAAAATCCCTAAACCCGATGGTACCTGTTAAGGGTCAAATATTGCATATCAGACCCTATTTATTGCCTGAATTTACGAACATAGTACTGATTAACGGTTTGATTTAATCGTGTTTTCGATGCAGGATGTATTTAGGAGCTTAAACTGAAATTTGGTACTAAAAGTGTGGATTTGACGCTCAGAATTCACCAGAGCAAGGGACAGACCCCAGGGGACTAGGATCGACGATTTTTACACAGCCAAGATCCGAGAAAATCGAGAAACTGAAGCTCAAGTGGCCTGAAAGTCAGCCAGAATGCAAGATCACAAGGTTCTCACCATCCGTTAGGCTTGAAACTTCATACGTGGCCTGAGGACCATAAATTAACCTTACACGTCAAAAATCATCCATTGGATCGTTTTGGAAGTAGCCTAATGAGCAGATCAGCCCCTTAAAACTCGATTTGGGGCCCACTTGATATCTGGATATGCTCCAGTTTTGGTCTCAGCCTTTTAAATTGGATCTGGAAAGGGATGGACGGATCGGATTTCTCACAAAAATCTATATGGGACCCAAGTATGAAGTGCATGTGCACGGTGTACTAGTGCACCAGACGTGCACCTACAATCTGAAAGTCGGTCAGCATTTGCTGACCGACTCGTCTTCTCAAACGGATCAAACGCAACAGCGTCTCTCCGCTCGGTTGGGTTTTGATTGTGGGCCCCACCTATCATCCAGATCATCGATCCAGACCGTCCATCAGATCCTTATGGAGTTTATCTACACTGCCAAGGTGTCAGAATTATGGAATATCGCGAGGAGTTAAATCCCGTCGTCCAAAAGCCGGTCGGACGGTGGAATGAAATTATCCGTGGCCCACACTGAAACTGCTCCAAAAACCGTCCATTCCTAACGGTTTTTTGAGGGGAATACATTGGACGTTATGGATTTCGATTTCTCTGTCGTCGTCAATCAGTGGGCCACCGTTTATCATAGAGCTGACGCAGAACTCTGTTCGCAGCAGAGGTTGCGGGTCCTCTCAGTGGGGCCTACTACTTGTCCATATCAACAATCTGGACCGTCCATTCGTTCCGTGGGGCAGCCATAACCCACTCCTAGGTGTCGGAATCACGAAATGAAGCGAAGGCGTCTGTTGATCTTCCAGACGCAGAATAGACGTGTAACAAATAAAGCTGTGGGCCACCACGGTTTTGTCCTAAAAATCGATCAGGTCTGAATATTTTTTCATAAGTAATCCAATGAACGGATTGGATTTTTCGAGCAACATCATCCATGGGGTTCACCAATCATCACGCAAGAATATACTGCGTAAAGAAATTTCAAAATTTTTTTACAGACTGATTTGGAAACTGACTTGCTCCTTGCACCGACTCCAGCTGTGGAAAGGAGACTTCATCACCTGCTATAAAAAAGAGAGAGAGAGAGAGCCGTGGGGAGAGCAGCCGTGGAGGCTTGGAATCCCACGTGAAGAGAGAGAGAGAAAGGGAGTAGATTTATTTTTTTTTCTTTTCCTTTATTTTTATTTTTATTTTTATTTTTTTATTTTAAGGGTTTCAGCCCACTTATGTGTGGCTAAACCTCTTAGCTAGGGCTAAGAGGTGAAGCTTGTAGTGTGATGGGAGGCCTCTTTGCTTGTGCCTTTTGTTCAGACTGAATTTGATGTTGATTTGGGTTTAATTAAGGGAATGTTTTCAGTCTTTAATGGTCTGTTGTGACTGAAATTACAATGGGTCTGCAATGGCTTTGAACATGTTCTTTTTCTCTTTATGTTTATGACGTCAGGAAGCCCTGTTGTTCACCATCGTCTCCTGGGCATGGTGGGATGTCAGTACCCTTCCTAACCTTCATGGCATGTTGATTGGTTGGTAATTAGATTAATTCTGTTGTTTGCTTTGTCTCCTGGGCATAGTTTGGTGATGGAATCCATTCTAATTCATACACTTTTCATCTCTTGAAATCTATATCAATGGCAATTCGATTAATTTTCCTGATTTGTAATACAGGCATAATATCTCCCTGATCTCTACAAGTGGATCCTCTGAATCCCTAGTTTCCCTTCTTTGAATTTCTCTTCAGTTTTAGATTATTATTTCACCATTATTCCTCAAAACTCATCTGATTTAGAATTCATCTTAGTCTAGTTCTGATTCTGCTTAGTTTCAGATAACGTACAAGTTCCAGTCCCTTGGGATTCGACCTCGGTCTTACCGAGTTATTATTACATCACAACCCTATACTTGGGGAGTGAACAAGTTTTTGGCGCCGTTGCCGGGGACTGACGGCTACGTATTTCTGAAATTAATTGGTTTTAGAATTAGATTAAGATTAGGATTTTACTAACTTTAGGTTTAGGTTTTTCTGATCTATAGAAACTAACCTATTTTTTTGTTTTGTAGGATTCTAAGATAGAAACTTCTAATTTGGTGATATCTTCCTAATTTCATTACTTTTTCTATTTTTAGAATTAGGGTTTTATTTTTAAAAATTTTCTAACCTTAGACTTACTATTCTTAAAAACTAACTTGTTTTGTTTTGTTTTGCAGGTTTTTAACATAGGAACTTCTACTCTGGTAACATCCGTCTCACTTCTCTTCTGCTTACCTTCCATATTGCTGTAGGAATTTTATTTTATTCTAGGATTAGACTCAGAGTTAGGGTTTCACCATGTATATGCACGAGTGGGAACGTCAGTATGCTGAGAAAAATAATCTATATTGGGATGATGATTATGATAGAAATCCACCAATGTCTCAAAACCTTTCTGAAACTATCATCGAGAATCGACCGGAATACAAAGAGCCACCAGTTAAGAAGTCCTTACGCGATCATATACGGGAGAACAATTCCACCCCACGGACCGTACGTGAATGTTGGGGTTATCATAACTATGGGAGTGAGAATTACTATCACCCATCTGAGAAAAAGAAAACAATGCGTGATTATATTATGAGTGATAATAAGTATTACCAACCATCAGATTCTCCCACCTATGATCCGTATGACTATAATCAGTGGAAACATCAATATTGGAAAGATGAACCAACAACCTATTATAATGATTATTCTTTTGGATCCCCTACCTTTAAGATTCAACCAAAATCGATCCAAGAGAATTCATTTCAAAGTAACACAGACTCTTCTGCTGACATGAGGAAATTACTAGAAGAGCTTGAGTTACGCCTTGATAGGTTAGAGAAAGCTCGCTCATCCCAACTACAATCCAATCCAGAAATACAATGTGAGGAAAGTGATCCTCACTCGCTTTTGACGAAATCTGGAGTTTGGAATGAGGAGTTGGATTCCATTAATGAGCATACGGTTCAATTCCCCGACGAGTCGATCTCAATGACTGTTCAAAAGAATGGTGGAGATACTTGGGTGTGTTTCAAATACAGTGATGATGACACACTTTCCGTACATGATACACAGGATCTCAATGATGAGGTTGAGGTTAGTTTATTCGAACCTCAACCGAATTTAGAATGTAAGGAAAGCGATCCCATCTCAAGTGTGTACTGCACTGAATTAGAAGCTGAGAAGTATTGGGATGAGATTCATGAGAGCACAACCCAAATTTCCCTGGAATCAATCTCAAGTATGGTCCAGGTCAATGCTCAAGAAGCACACGAAGTGATCGGTCATACTGAGCTACTCCACTCACCTAACATGTCTGATTTAAAAGTGGAAGATGAGCTCATTAGAACCGACCTTTCCAACTTCTGTGAGACATGTTTGGACTACTCTCTTGAATTGAATGATATGATTTGGGAGATGAATGACCTACTCGATACGACTCTGGAATTTGAAACCACGCAGTTGAGGTCACCATCTGAACTATCGAAGTTTGACAAATCCAGGCCTCTTCTGAGTAGTATCAATGAACAGAGTCCGTACTTCAATACTTCGTCTACTGACCCTCTATCTGTCTGTGCAGGGCTGAAGCAAGAGAGCGTACCTACGGTTAATTTTAAAGACAATGGGTTCCTTAGGCAGATCAGCACACACTTCAATGTGGAAAATGAGTCACTCTCAGCTAAATGTCCTAACTCTTTGGATGATTGCTTGGCACACTTTGCAGACTCAAATGATCCCATGATAAGAGACATAGTGAATGCCTTGCAAAACAATATCTCGGTAGTCATCACTGACCGAGAGAACCCTTACTCTGAAGCCCCTCCTTCCACACATCCTGAATGTTTACCATTAAGGGAGGAGGAGCTGAAAATTGAACCGAAGTCTGATACTTCGGAATGTGTTGAGACTACACCACTTCTTAAAATTTTTTCTCAATTTGATCTACCTGTAGTCTCTGATTCACCATGGGATACTAACTTCGAAACTTTTTCTATCGCAGGTGAATCGTATATACTCTGGATACCTCAGGCGAATCAACGACAAATTTTTGATGAGGTATATAAATTTCTCTGGAATGTCATGCTCCAGGGCATCCAAGCCTATTGCAAAAAGGGCTTGTGGATGATCCTGTTGAGGAACCTTCTGAGAAATTTATCACGATACTGGCCAGAAGAGGAACCTTGTGGCATGACCGAGTAGTTTTTCCCTGCTTTCTTAGGACTAGGGTAGTTTCCTTTATGTTGTTTTAGGATAGATGATAAACTTAGTGCTCCTGGGAGGCAACCCAGTTTTTCTTTTCCATTTATTTCATTTTCCTAGATAGTTCAATGTTTGTGGGTAACATTACTGCAAACCCTCACGAGACTACAACTCGTCCACTAGGGGCAACCTAGGGGTTTAAAGGCTTGTTGCATGCGCTAAATGCAATCGAGAGCACCTGCGAAAGTGGTATAGGTAGGATTTTATTTCTTGTTATTTTTGTTGCGTTTTCTCTCGTGCTCACCCGCTCTCATGTTGAGATCTCTTGGAAAGTCTCTCACAATTCATCATTCAGGTACTATCTTCCCATCACTTCTCTTTTACTTTCGTTGTCCCATGTGCATTCCATGCTCATATCTTTTACATTGAGGACAATGTAGATTTTAGGTTGGGGGTGGGAGATTAGGTTACCTAATCAGTGTTTTTCTTAGTCTTGGGCAAAAATTGTGAAAATTTTTAAATTTTTTCTGGACTTTCTTGTGAATTCAAAGTAATTTTGACGGATATCCTGGATTTAGAATTTCAAAGATACGGAATGTTGGAAATTTATGACTCTTGGATTCAGTTGCTCGTTAGATTTCACAGTTAAGTTTGAATTATTAATCCATGATTAGAAGTTGTAAACATTGATTGAGTCATGATTTCACATACCACATCTCACTTACACATTGAGATTTCAGTTTGATATTGAATGATTAACTTGGTAATCACTGAGCATGAAAGAAACCAGCCTAAAATGATTTGGCCATCAGGGTATAAAAAAACAAAAAAAAGAAAAGAATTACACCATCGGTTTGCTCCCTATAGGTGTGGATTTAGTTTTCCATGATTAACAGTTAGACAGAGCTGGGCGACTAGTTTCACCATAGGTCTGCTCCCTATAAGTGAAAATTTGATTCCCATCTTGATTTAAAAAAAAAAAAAAAAAAAACTAGAAAATAAAAGAATGATCTATAAAGGACCTTTTAGTTTAGGTTTTGGTTGTCTTGAATGCTCTTGTGGTTACCAACGTCATCATGAAATAGAGAATTGAATATTAATGTTGAAAGTCGGGATTACACTCTACACCCATGGAACTCAATGTTTATTATTCTAGTTTATGGATTAATATTTGAACTTGATTATGAAATTCACCATGCACGAGAGGCCAGGAGAAATTGATAATCAACATTCATGAATCTTAAGATTTCTCATATCTGGATTGTTTTTCAAAATATCACTCGGCTTCACAAGAATTGTCTTGTAATTCTCAACCTATTTTTCGCATATTTTGCTCGGGACTAGCAAAATGCTGGTTGGGGGTTGTGTTAAGGGTCAAATATTGCATATCAGACCCTATTTATTGCCTGAATTTACGAACATAGTACTGATTAACGGTTTGATTTAATCGTGTTTTCGATGCAGGATGTATTTAGGAGCTTAAACTGAAATTTGGTACTAAAAGTGTGGATTTAATAATTCAGAATTCACCAGAGCAAGGGACAGACCCCAGGGGACTAGGATCGACGATTTTTACACAGCCAAGATCCGAGAAAATTGAGAAACTGAAGCTCAAGTGGCCTGAAAGTCAGCCAGAATGCAAGATCACAAGGTTCTCACCATCCGTTCGGCTTGAAACTTCATACGTGGCCTGAGGACCATAAATTAACCGTACACGTCAAAAATCATCCATTGGATCGTTGTGGAAGTAGCCTAATGAGCAGATCAGCCCCTTAAAACTCGATTTGGGGCCCGCTTGATATCTGGATATGCTCCAGTTTTGGTCTCAGCCTTTTAAATTGGATCTGGAAAGGGATGGACGGATCGGATTTCTCACAAAAATCTATATGGGACCCAAGTATGAAGTGCATGTGCACGGTGTACTAGTGCACCAGACGTGCACCTACAATCTGAAAGTCGGTCAGCATTTGCTGACCGACTCGTCTTCTCAAACGGATCAAACGCAACAGCGTCTCTCCGCTCGGTTGGGTTTTGATTGTGGGCCCCACCTATCATCCAGATCATCGATCCAGACCGTCCATCAGATCCTTATGGAGTTTATCTACACTGCCAAGGTGTCAGAATTATGGAATATCGCGAGGAGTTAAATCCCGTCGTCCAAAAGCCGGTCGGACGGTGGAATGAAATTATCCGTGGCCCACACTGAAACTGCTCCAAAAACCGTCCATTCCTAACGGTTTTTTGAGGGGAATACATTGGACGTTATGGATTTCTCTCGTCGTCGTCAATCAGTGGGCCACCGTTTATCATAGAGCTGACGCAGAACTCTGTTCGCAGCAGAGGTTGCGGGTCCTCTCAGTGGGGCCTACTACTTGTCCATATCAACAATCTGGACCGTCCATTCGTTCCGTGGGGCAGCCATAACCCACTCCTAGGTGTCGGAATCACGAAATGAAGCGAAGGCGTCTGTTGATCTTCCAGACGCAGAATAGACGGTGTAACAAATAAACTGTGGGCCACCACGGTTTTGTCCTAAAAATCGATCAGGTCTGAATATTTTTTCATAAGTAATCTAATGAACGGATTGGATTTTTCGAGCAACCTCATCCATGGGGTTCACCAATCATCACGCAAGAATATACTGCATAAAGAAATTTCAAAATTTTTTTACAGACTGATTTGGAAACTGACTTGCTCCTTGCACCGACTCCAGCTGTGGAAAGGAGACTTCATCACCTACTATAAAAGAGAGAGAGAGAGAGAGAGAGAGAGAGCCGTGGGGAGAGCAGTCGTGGAGGCTTGGAATCCCACGTGAAGAGAGAGAGAGAGAGAAAGGGAGTAGATTTGTTTTTTTTCTTTTCCTTTATTTTTATTTTTATTTTTATTTTTTTATTTTAAGGGTTTCAGCCCACTTATGTGTGGCTAAACCTCTTAGCTAGGGCTAAGAGGTGAAGCTTGTAGCGTGATGGGAGGCCTCTTTGCTTGTGCTTTTTGTATAGACTGATCTGATATTGATTTGGGTTTAATTAAGGGAATGTTTTCAGTCTTTAATGGTCATTGTCAGACTGAAATTACAATGGGTCCGCAATGGCTTTGAACATGTTCTTTTCCTCTTTATGTTTATGACGTCGGAAGCCCCGTTGTTCACCATCGTCTCCGGGCATGGTGGGATGTCGATACCCTTCCTAACCTTCATGGCATGTTGATTGGTTGGTAATTAGATTAATTGTTGTTTGCTTTGTCTCCTGGGCATAGTTTGGTGATGGAATCCATTCTAATTCATACACTTTTCATCTCTTGAAATCTATATCAATGGCAGTTCAGTTAATTTTCCTGATTTGTAATACAGGCATAATATCTCCCTGATCTCTACAAGTGGATCCTCTGAATCCCTAGTTTCCCTTCTTTGAATTTCTCTTCAGTTTTAGATTATTATTTCACCATTATTCCTCAAAACTCATCTGATTTAGAATTCATCTTAGTCTAGTTCTGATTCTGCTTAGTTTCAGATAACGTACAAGTTCCAGTCCCTTGGGATTCGACCTCGGTCTTACCGAGTTATTACTACATCACAACCCTATACTTGGGGAGTGAACAGTACCAGAGGATGACTCCAACGTCGAGACCGAGTGGATACACGAGCGCGCAAGGGCTGTATACCAGTAGGCCGCGTCTCCCACTGTATCGTGGTCAGTTGGAAAGGGGTATGACCTTACCTGCCTGAGTGAGGGGGCAATTTCTAGGTTGAGTTTGACCAGCTTGAGGAATCGATCCGCTATCGACGAGCCGGGCCCGATATTGGCAAGCGGATAGTGAGGTCTCTTCCGCTCTCCCAGTTGTGCGTTCGGATAGGGACGACAAGCTGGTGTAGAGTGTACTAGACCCCGATGATTATCCAGACTGAAAACTGTATTGACATGAGGATTTGGATGAGAATTGGCATGCTTGAGCTGCATCTTGCATCGCATGGTCTTGGTATAGCCGATTACACTCATATCTTGTACTGCATGGCCTTGGTACGGCTGGTTGCATTTATGTACTCATCAGCACGATTCTGCATTACTCTGATCCTGCATTCTAAGCACGCTCATATTGTGCACACACTTACACCACCCTCTAAGCTTTCCATAAGCTTATGCACGATTGATGCGTGCAGGTGACGCCAGGACGCAGCCGTAGACTCCCCGCAGTTGGAGTGTGCAGCCGAGCTTCTAGAGTTTTATTATCCGCACTATCTTGTATTTCCCTTTCCTACGCATTGTACTTAAAGTTTTTTATCATAGTGAAATTTGTGAGGGTGTTCTTGTGCTTATTGTTCATGGGTTATGCTTGTGGTTATGCTCATTATGAATCAAATTGATTACTAGAAATTCTCCTTGTAGCGGTCCCAGGATCGGAACCTGGTATATGGGTTCCGGGTGCCGAGAATGAGGTACTACGGAGGCTGTCGGCATCGGATTTGGCGATTGGGAATTTTGTGAGCCCGGTCTCCGAGTTTGGGCCGTGACAGAAGTTGGTATCAGAGCATAACTTGGGAATAACCAAGAACAACATCATTTGTTTGCTATGAGTTAGGACGATTAGGTTCCGAGTGCTTAACCTTTCGATTGAGTTCCTTAACGCGCAATTCTCAAGATTGATTGACGCCTTATCTTTTCCATAGGACATGCCACCCAGGAGAGCGACCCGAGCACACCCTGCTCCACCACCTGAGGCTCCAGCCTTACCACCTGTGCCTCCCGTTCCACCGCCAGAGATCCCTGCTCCCTTTTCTGAGGATGATATTCCTCCACCTGATGCTGGTGCGGATCCGACCGTGCCTGTGAGTGCCTCGCAGTTACAGCAAATGTTGCAGGCTATGACTGCTGCGCTTTAGGGGCAGGGCAGGTGCCCAGTTGTTTCACCAGAGCAGGCAGAGCAGGAGCGCACGAGTGCTCTTCGTCGTGAGTTCAGACAGCTTGATCCTCCACGTTTCTAGGGTGAGCCAGATCCGACAGCAGCTGAGAGATGGCGCTCCGACGTGGAGAAGATCTTCGATACCATGTCATGCACGACCCGGCAGTGAGTTCAGTTAGCAGTATTTCTCTTCCAGGGCGAGGTCGAGCATTGGTGGACCTCTGTTACCCATGTTACAGGACCTGATCATGTCTGGACGTGGGATGACTTTATCGATCGATTTAAGGAGCAGTACTTTCCCGACCACATCCGACGTCAGAAAGCACTAGAGTTCGAGACTCTGGTGCAGGGGGACATGACCGTGGCACAGTACGCAGCTCGTTTCGTGGGACTATCGAGGTTTGCTCCATACATGGTTGATGATAAGGGGCGAAAGGCCCGCCGTTTCGAGAACGGCTTACATTATGGTCTTCAAGGCCGTGTTATTGGACATGAGCTCCCGACCTTCCAGGCGGTAGTGCGGAGGGCTAAGATCTATGAGGCCAAGTGGGCCAATGGACAGAGTGATCGAGATTAGAGGAGGGGTCAGAAGAGGCAGGCCCCCTCCAGTAGCTACCAGCAGCACCGACGACCGCAGAGATTTAGGAGCCACCCATCTGCCAGAACACCAGTAGCACCGTCGGCACCCCCAGCAGCACCACCTCAGTGGTAGCTTTCTGATACTTGATATGGTTGCGGTAGGATAGGACATCGTAGGTGGGAGTGTCCTCGACCTCAGCAGTAGCAGCCGAGAGCACCTTAGCAGCCTCTACAGCAGCCGAGAGCACCGCAACAGCCTCCACAGCAGCAGCGACAATAGATTCCACCACCGAGGCCCCCTCAGCAGCAGCATCAGCACCAGCCTCCGAGACTGCAGCAGCAGAGGCAGCAGTTTCGAGCGCCTCAGCGACATCAGCAGCAGCAGCATTCTCCGAGGGGACAGGTATCTCGTCATCCAGTTCAGGCTAGATTCTATGTGGCTCAGCAGGACCCGCAGACTTCCGGAGGAGTCGTTGAGGGTATACTTCCTGTCTCTTCATGCATCGCCCGAGTATTGTTTGATTCTGGCGCTTTGCACTCATTCATGTCTGAGATTTTTGCCGATCGACTGGATTACCGACAGAGTCTGCTAGTGAGGGATTAACCGTATCGACGCCCTTGGGGAACACCCAGTATTGGGCCGTTTCTGTTCGTCTTGCCCTATTCTGGTCAGTGATATCTTTTTACCCGCTGACTTATTTGTACTACCGATGATAGGCTTTGACGTTATCTTGGGCATGAATTGGTTGGCGGAGTATCATGCCATTTTGGACTGTTCTGCGAGGACAGTCATGTTTTGCATACCCGGCTTGCCACAGTTTCAGTTTGTTGCAGAGCCCAGAGGAGAGCCATTATCTTTTTTGATGACCTGCGCAGTCGAGGAGCCCATTGCTTTATGTATCGATCAGTTGCCGGTGGTTTGTGACTTCCTCGACATGTTCCAGGAGATTCCGGGGTTGCCGCCGCGCCGTCATATTGAGTTCTGGATTGACCTTGTGCTCGGTACCACGCTTATCTCGAAGGCCCCGTACCGTATGACACGATGGAGTTGCGCGAGCTGCAGCGGCAGTTGGACGAGTTGCATGAGTTGGGATTCATACGTCCGAGCAGTTCGCCTTGGAGAGCACCGGTACTCTTCATAAGGAAGAAGGATGGCTCATTGAGGCTCTGCGTCGACTACCGCGAGCTCAACTGGGTCACGATTAAGAACAAGTACCCAATCCCAAGGATAGACGATTTATTTGATCAGCTGTAAGGTGCACAATTCTTTTCGAAGATTGACCTGCGTTCCGGTTATCATCAGATTCGTGTCCAAGAGGAGGACATCCCGAAGACGGCTTTCAGGACGCGTTACGGTCATTTTGAGTTTCAGGTCATGTCTTTTGGACTGACCAATGCACCCGCGGTCTTTATGCAGTTGATGAACGAGGTCTTCCGTCCATATCTCGATCAGTTTGTTGTGGTCTTCATCGACGACATTCTAATATATTCAAGGACTCGTGAGGATCATATGCAGCATCTGGAGATCGCATTGCAGACCCTCCGTGCCCACCAGCTACATGCGAAGTTAGAGAAGTGCGAGTTCTGGCAGGAGGAGGTGAAGTTCCTCGGTCACGTGGTGACGAGAGAGGGTGTCGCAGTGGACCCCTCGAAGGTTGAGGCAGTTCGCCAGTGGAACCAGCCCACGACTGCATCCGAGATCCGCAGTTTTCTTGGTTTAGTGGGATATTATCGACGTTTCATAGAGGGCTTCTCCCGTATCGCAGCCCCGATGACCAGGTTGACTCGGAAGGGCGCAGATTTTATCTGGACTGATGCATGTGAGCAGGCATTCGTGGAGCTGAAGGACCGTCTGACATCCGCTCCTATTCTCACTCTTCCCTCTGGGAGTGATGGATTTGTTGTATTTATCAATGCCTCATGTATTGGTTTAGGTGCTGTCCTAATGCAGCACGACAGGCCTGTAGCTTTCGCGTCTCGTCAGCTTAAGGTCCATGAGCTGAACTACCCCATGCATGATCTGGAGCTGACAGCAGTTGTCTTCGCACTGAAAGTGTGGAGACACTATTTCTATGGGGTCAGGTTCGAGCTCTTCTCTGACCACAAGAGCTTGAAGTATTTATTCTCTCAGTCCGAGCTGAACATGAGACAGAGACACTAGATGGAGCTTCTGAAAGACTATGATTTTGACCTCCAGTACCACCCAGGCAAGGCAAACGTGGTGGCGGATGCCCTCAGCCGTCAGCCACGAGGACTGGTGGCACACTTGATGATTCAGGAGTGGAGGATGCTCGAGGATATCATAGAGTACGACTTCAATTTTGGTCTGCAGTCTTCTTTCGTTCAGTTATCGAGCCTGTCGATTCAACCCTCTCTTGTCGAAAGGGTGATTGAGGCTCAGCAGACAGATGAGTCGTTACAGGATTACCGAGCAGAGGCAGCATCTGAGAGTCAGACAGATTGGCAGATTGGTTCTGATGGTTGACTTCGCTTCAGAGGTCGATTATGTGTCTCGGATATTCCAGAGTTGCACAGAGATCTTATGACCGAGGCACATCGATCACGGTTTTCTATCCACCCTGGCTCGACGAAGATGTATCGTGATATGAGGAGACAGTATTTCTGGGCGAGGATGAAGTGCCAGATTGCCAGTTTTGTGGCCGAGTGTGACACATGCCAGCGTGTCAAGGCCGATCATCAGAGACATCTTGGTCTATTGCAGCCTTGAGCATCCCGATGTGGAAGTGGGAGCACGTGTCGACAGATTTCATTATGGGCTTGCCGAGGACTCAGCGTGGTCATGACGCCATTTGGGTTGTTGTGGATTGTCTAACGAAGTCGACACATTTTCTCGCGATGCGTGCGATTTGGTCTATGGACCGGCTTGCGAGGTTATTTATCGAGGAGGTTGTGAGACTGTATGGCATTCCAGTCTCTATCGTTTCTGACCGAGATTCGAGGTTTACATCTCAGTTTTGGAGGAACTTCCAGAGAGCGATGGGGACTGATTTGCAGCTCAGTACCGTGTATCATCCGCAGACTGATAGCCAGACTGAGAGGGTCAATCAGATCCTTGAGGATATGCTTCGGGCTTGCACGATTGACTTCGGTGGTAGCTGGGATGAGCATCTGCGATTGACTGAGTTCGTATACAATAACAGCTATCAGGCGACCATTGGCATAGCTCCTTTTGAGGCATTATATAGCAAACCGTGCAGATCTCTGAGTTATTGGACCGAGGTTGGAGAGCGACGTCTCCTAGGTCCCGAGCTTGTGCAGGGGACTTCAGAGGCTATTGATATCATCAGGCAGAGGATGTGCACAGCTCAGAGCCGGTAGAAGAGTTTTGTTGATCGCCGACATCGTCCCTTGGAGTTTAATGTAGGGGACCATATGTATCTCAAGGTCTCGCCCATGAAGGGCGTGGTTTGATTCGGAGTGAAGAACAAGCTTGCCCCGAGATTCATAGGACCTTTCGAGATCACTAAACGCATTGGCGCTGTGGCCTATCGGGTTGCCTTGCCACCTCAGTTGTCTGGCGTCCACAATGTTTTCCACATCTCTATGTTGAGGAAGTGTAGGTCAGACGTAGTTCCTGTTATTGATTGGCATCCGTTGGAGGTTTGTAAGGACGCTTCTTACATTGAGCAGCCAGTTCGTATCCTATATCGAAAGGAGCAGGTCCTCCGGACCAAGGTCATACCCTTGGTGAAAATTTAGTGGGGTCACCATTTTGTTGATGCGGCGTCTTGGGAGCGCGAGGCTGAGATTCGAGAGCGCTATCCTCATCTCTTTGATGGTTGATTGTATGTTGTATCTGGTATATTGTCTTCGATTTTATATGATGATATCTTATTTCTTCTTCTATTAAGAGTTATGACTAGTTGTGATGATTGTACAAATTTCGAGGACAAAATTTTTATTTGGAAGGGAGAGTTGTAAGACCCATACCCTAGTCCGTACCGTTTCGTAGACTTCCGCGATCCTTCCGGTCGAATTTCGGCAACTCTTAACTCGTGTCCGACGTTGCGCATGATCTTAAGCCGAGTCCTGCCTACCGAAGGCGGCTCAATCCGAAACTCGTACCTTAGCGACTGCGCCGTCACCGCGGTCCCAACGCCATGACTCGCGTACCGAACCGATACTTAGGTTGGAAGATGCCAGTCTGCGTTCAATTTGAAGAAAATACCACGTGTTACGGACTTTGAGAGAATCTCTATGATATGTCTCATCAATCCATCAATCAATCAATGTCAAGTACACACCTACCTAAGTACAACAACCTATACCTTTCTCTTACACAAGCAAGCCTAAAGTCAACCCTCACATTACTTCACCTCTCTCTCCACCCATCCCTTCTTACAACACATCAATCCACCCATCATCCCATCCATATCAATCCATCCCCTCACTCTTTCTCTCTCATTTCCCCAAGCAACTCCCAAGCTCCATACGTCCCAACATTCCAAGCAAATCTCAAAGGCCAAGTGTGGCCCACTCTCTCATCTCTCATCCTCACCATCAAGATCTTATCATCCACCATTAAACCCGAAGGCAAAGAGCTAAGGAAGCTAGGGGAACAAGAAGAAGGAAGAAAGGTGGGTGATTCACCGTTGATTTCCATTTAAGGGCCCACTTGTTGGTGGGACCCATTTTGATTTATGTATTGTATCAATGGAGGGCCCATAGTGGCAGGGTCCCTCTCCTCTATCACTGTCTCTCTCTCTCTCTCTATATGAATGGTGATGATGATGAAGGGTGATGGGGCCCACCATGAATCATATAGTTCATGTGGGACCCATCGGATGAATGTGTTGCATCTACACCATCCAACCCACTAGCGGGCCCGGATGGAAGGAAAGCACAAACATTAGGTGGTTAAAACAGATGGGCCACGTGCATGTGGGACCCACCATGATGTCCATTTTATCCATGCCGTCCAGCGTCCAAAGACGCTGGACATGGTAGAAACGACTAACATGGAGTGTCTGCACTGACATGTAGTGTACTGACGAGCTAAAAAAAAAGGGAAAGAAAAGGTGGGCCACCCATGCAGGCCCCACCTTGATGTATGTTATCAATCCAAACCGTCTATTCCCTTTTCAAACTCATTTTACCCGTTGAGCCAGAAAATGGAACTGATCAGACTTTCTGGTGGGCCGTGGGATCGAGAATGCTTGTATTTTTTTGTTAAAGTGGAAAAATGATTGGTAAGGTCCACCAGAAGTTTGGACCCAACTGAAACTTAGTGTGGACCCCAAATTTTGTGGGACTCAAACAATGGACGGGCCAGATCTGGTCAACGTGGGTCCCACCTAGAAGAAAAAAAAAGAAAAAGACAGCGCTGCTGCTGCAGACGCCGCAGGCAACGCTTGCGCCAGGCGGGCGGCCATCTGGGTTGACCCACGGGTCTCGGCTGTGGGCCCCACCATGATGCGTTTCGACCATCAATACCGTGCATTTGATGGTTCCCCTTTAAATTATGGGGTATCTCAAAAACATCAGCCGTATACAGATCTCAGGTGGGCCATACCATCTTAAACCATGTGAAGACATGCCTAAAACATATAAAACCACTTGGTGGGGCCTACCCGAAGTTTGGATGAGGCTGAAACTTGGTCTGGACGGTCAGTCTGGGGTGACCCACATAATGAGTGGGCTGGATCTGTGAACCACATCCCAGTGGGCCCCTGACCGTGTGAGCAAATCAACAGGGTGAATGGCAAATAGACATTACGGTGGTCCCCGCACCCTCCCTGGTCCGCATGACCTTATGAATAGGTGGGGTGGCAAATAAATATCACAGTGGGCTCCAGGCCCTGGATAGGTGGGGTGGCAAATAAATATCACGGTGGGCTCCAGGCCCACCCCAGGTCCAAGTGACCTTATAAACAGTTTGGACGACATATAAACTTCACGGTGGCCCTGGTCCCATGACCTTATGAATACGTTGGATTTCAAATAAACATTACAGTGGGCCTTACCCAAGGTCCCAAGTGACCTTATGAATAGGTTGGATTTCAAATAAACATTATAGTGGGCCTTACCCAAGGTCCCAAGTGACCTTATGAATAGGTTGGATTTCAAATAAATATTATGGTGGGCCCTAGGCCCATGTGATGGAACCCATATTGATGTATTTATGGCCATTGTTGAGGCCCACCTTGATATATATATAAGGCCCATGAGATTAGGCCCATTCGATGTATTGGTGGCCCGTTGTCGAGGCCCACTCTGATATATATAAGGCCCATGTTGCGAGGCCCATTGCGATGTTTTCATAGGCCCATGGAGTATGACCCATTGCAATGTACATGAGGCCATTGAGGCGGCCCACTTGACTTATATAAGGCCCATATGAGGCAGCCCAGTTAATGAACCTAAGGTCGTTGGGTCAAGGCCCAATAAGATGTATATAGGTCCATTGCAATGTGTGATTCCCTATGGTTTGTGTAATGATGTTTTATGGCGGGCTGTGCCTTGGGAACAATGTTGGTTTGACGTCCACATTGTAAAGATAATGTTGGTTGAATGTCCGCATTGTCATTCTTCCTAAGGTCCACTGATAGGCCCATACTTGTACTCTGCAGTCTGTTTAGGCCTATCTTCACTTTAAGTCACGTCCATTATCATACCATAAGTATAATGCTGCCCCATGATTCATGATCATATGCATCATATGCATGCTTGAGATGAGGGGTGACTGATCATAGCATATGCCTTCGGACAGACTGTTACGGGCTCCCTGATAGGTGGAGTTACCCTACATGAGCGCATGGTTCACGCAGGAGTGTTGCATGACTGGTAGTGTGACTCATGCACTTGCATTGTGTGATTGTAGTTACTGTATGCCCTAGTGACACCAGGGCCATAGCCTCTACAGACACATCGTGGGTGGTTGGATTGGATACCGAAAATATTTGGTTCTAGCATATGGGTGCCATAGATGTCCCTGGGTGAAAATCTCTAAACCCGATGGTACCAGAGGATGACTCCAACGTCGAGACCGAGTGGATACACGAGCTCGCGAGGGCCGTATACCAGTAGGCCGCGTCTCCCACTGTATCATGGTCGGTTGGAAAGGGGTGTGACCTTACCTGCCTGAGTGAGGGGGCAATTTCTAAGTTGAGTTTGACTAGCTTGAGGAATCGGTCCGCTATCGACGAGCCGGGCTCGATATTGGCAGGCGGATAGTGAGGTCTCTTTCGCTCTCCCAGTTGTGCGTTCGGATAGGGACGACAAGCTGGTGTAGAGTGTACTAGACCCCGGTGATTATCCAAATGAGAACTGTATTGACATGAGGATTTGGATGAGGATTGACATGCATGAGCTGCATCTTGCATCGCATGGTCTTGGTATAGCCGATTGCACTCATATCTTGTACTGCATGGCCTTAGTACGGCTGGTTGTATTTATGTACTCATTAGCACGATTTTGCATTACTCTGACCCTGCATTCTGAGCACGCTCATATTACGCACACACTTACACCACCTTCTAAGCTTTTCATGAGCTTATGCACGATTGATGCGTGCAGGTGACGCCAGGACGCAGCCGTAGACTCGCCGCAGTTGGAGTGTACAGCTGAGCTTCTAGAGTTTTGTTATCCACACTATCTTGTATTTCCCTTCCCTACGCATTGTACTTAAATTTTTTGATCATAGTGAAATTTGTGATGGTGTTCTTGTGGTTATTGTTCGTGGGTTATGCTTGTGGTTATGCTCGTTACGAATTAAATTGATTACTAGAAATCCTCCTTGTAGTGGTCCCAGGATCGGAACCTGGTATATGGGTGTCGGGTGCCGAGAATGGGGTACTACGGAGGCTGTCGGCGCCGGATTCGGCGATCGGAAATTTTGTGAGCCCGGTCTCCGAGTTCGGGGCGTGACAGTTGACTCAACCGAACTTGGCAACAACTTCTCTCTTTCTTTTCCTCACTTCTTCAAGCTACTTCCTCTTCCTTTCATTTTCCTTTTCTCCCCTTTCTCTGTCTGAAAGGTCTGTACTAGGGCTGGACTCAGTGTCCAAACTCGACCCAACTGAGTCGGGTGAGTCAACAACTCGGTGGTTTTGTTGTCTGCACTAACTAGCTAATCTTGGCTAACTGAGTTTAGCTCATGGATATAATAGAGATTGGTGGTGGGACATAGGGATCTTTCCAGATGAATTACGACAGACAAATCAGAGACACGATTCCTGTCTGACTCGGCAAGTCGACTCAGATGGGTCACTCAATCTTCTTCCCTCTTCATTCTTTCTCCTTTCTTCTTCTTTCTTCTTGCTTCCTTCTCCATTCTTTTCTTCTCTTTTCATTTCTTTTTCTTCCTTCTATTTCTCTTATGCTGGAACGTCCAAAAGCATTTCTGATGCAAACCAGACACGGACCTGTTGAGGGTCAAATATTGCATATCAGACCCCAGTTATTGCCTGGATTTACGAACATGGTACTGTTTAACGGCCCGATTTAATCGTGTTTGTGATGCAGGGTATATTTACGAGCTTGGATTGAAATAGGATGCTAAAAGCATGGATTTGATGCTCATAAGTCACCAAGGCAAGGGACGGACCTCATGGGAGTAAGACCAATGGATTTACATGCTAGAGATCCGAGAAAATCGAGAAATTGAAGTTCAAGTGGCCTGAAAGTCGTCTAGAATGCAAGATCATAGGGTTCCCACCATCCGTTCGGTTCGAAACTTCAAATATGGCCCGAAGACCATAAATTAACCGTACATGTCAAATTTTAGCCATTGGATACTTGTGGAAGTAGCCCAACGGACAGATCATCTCCTAAAATCCTGATTTGGGGCCCACGTGATATCTGGATATGCTTCAAATTCAATTTTGACCCCTTAAATGGGAGGATAAAATGGATGGATGGAGTGGATTTCATAATATACATCATGATGGACCCCAGTTAGAAGCATGCGTGTGCACCATGTGCACACTCCCGCCTTGCACCGTACCCGTCCAAATCGGTCAGCGCAACGCTGACTGATAGAAAAACTCAAAATTCTCATGACGCCCAGCATCTTTGTACGCCGATCGTCAGTTTCAATAGTGGGGCCTACTCATCATGTATCTCGATGATTTGGACCGTTCATTAGCTCCAAAGGCGGGGAGTGGCTCTCACTAATGTGACAGTTTTGCCTCTGGTGTACGTATGTACGTGGATTATCCAAAAACGTATGATGAACGACAAATTGATTTTATACAGAGGACTGCACCAAAATTTGAAAAAGCCACTCCTTCCCGACTGAAATCTCGCCAGGAATCTAATGAACGGGTAGGATTTCTCCAAAAACACCAACTTGGGGCCCACCGAGCATCTTAGCGTCCCTGTTTTCTGCAGGGACGTACGTTCGCACGTCTGGTCCTCCGTGGGCTATTGTGTGACTCTGATAAAGGTCGGATCGATGATCCAGACTGTTCAAATGATAGAGAAGGGGGTCTTGACCCTTCTCATGAAGTCAAAATTTCAAGTTGAGGCATTCAGCATCCCAAAAACATATCTAAACGCAAGCCTCTTTTATGGTGTGTGTTTCTGGATGTGTAAAGTTGAGTGAATCGACTCCAGCCACCGACTGTATGCCTATAAAAGGATGAGAAAGAGAGGGAGAGAGGGGAATGCAAGTTGGGACGTGGAAAGGGGCAGCCGTGGAGGCAATCTCGGCTTGGGCTGGACATGAAGCACAGAACGAGGGAGAGAGCAGAGTTATTTTTCTTTTTCTTTTTCTTTTTCTTTTGTTTATTTTATTTTGTTTAAGGGATTTACCCTAATCATGTTGCTAGGCTAAACCTCTAAGCTAGGGCTAAGAGGTGAAGCATGTAGCCTGATTAGGATGGTTGCTTTGCTTTGATTCATGTTTATTGAATTCTCATGAATTCTAGTTTAATTATAAGGAATTTTTTAGTTTTAATGGTTTGTTGTGACTCAAATTACAATAGATCTGTGATAGCTTGAGATATTCTCTTTTCATTATGAGATTGTGAACTTAGGAGGCCCTGTTGTTCATCATTGTCTCCTGGGGATGGTTGGGTGACGAAACCCGTACTTTTATAATTCTCTTATGATTGGCTGTGAGATTGGTAAATTGCTGTTGTTTGCCATTGTCTCCTAGGCATGGTTCAGTAATGGAATCACTTCCAATTCTTCACGATTCTTATCTATTGATAATTAGATCTATGAGAAGTTTAGAGGTCTGACAAATCTCTTCTTACCAACTGGATAAGATAGGACTCTGATTCCACTCGTAGCTTCCCAATAGCTACGAGTGGATCCTTGGCACCCTAGTTCTCACTTTTATTTTTATTAACTTTTAATTAATCTATTCACAATTATTCCCTTTCTTTTACCTGATTTAGATTTCATCTTAGTCTAGTTCTAGTTCTGTTTAGTTTTAAATTACGTACAGGTTCTAGTCCCTTGGGATTCGACCTCGGTCTCACCGATTTATTACTACATCACAACCCTATACTTGGGGAGTGAACAAGACCGAGTTGTCTTGACTCAGTGCGGCACAACGTGCCCTCTCTCTAATCTTCTTCTTCTTGCTTCTCATCTCTCCCTTTTTCTTTCTTCTCTACTTTCTCTCCATCTTCTCCTGCTTCTTTGCCGCAGGCGTTCGGTAACTAAACTCAACGAACTTAGCCCGATTTACAATGACTCGAACTGAGTCAACCTAATTCAAGGCAATAGAGAAACAATGTTCTCTTTCTCTCTTTCAAACTTCTTATTTTTAGAAATGGTTGCCCCAAAAGGATGCCTTTTATAAGGCTTCATTAATCCTCTTCTAGAGGGTTCAGACGTGCCAACTAATCATGGGATTAGTTACGAATATTTGCTCTAATCGAGAGAGTTCACATACAAAGCTCAAAATTTGGCTTGCATGGCTGTGATCGAACATTACAAATGATGTTATGGTAATATGGTCCATTAGATGGACGACTCTGATCGGGAAATGGGCCTTATTGTTAGGTGATGGGTTTCACAGCTCAACGGAGGAGATGATGCAGTTATCCATGGTGACTTTTGATGTACGGTCCCATCTCTTGATCCAATGCCTTTGGATGGACCAGATGGGTCTACTGGTTACTATGGGACCCACCAACTATTACCACTATTCCCCATATTAGGGGGGTTCGATATTTTCGGCTGCAGGCGAAGTCTCTTGCAAAAAGAAAGAGATGTACGCCCTAAAATGAAGGGTTAGGATGATTCCATCCAACGACTAAGCTGGCTGGAGGGAGGCGCACGTGTGTATGCCAGCTAAGGAGAGAGAACCAGAAGTCTTTCTGTTTTTGAAAAAATGCCACGCACCGCCCCCATCGGTGTCAGATTTTGTGCAACCACGCGTTTGCATCTGGCGTGGAATCACCTGGGGTTTGGTCGGATCTACCAGCGTAAGAAGATGGACGGTTTGGATCGTTGTATTGGTCAATGATGGTGGGCCGCAAGCATCCCAATGGACATTGTATGTTTGGATTCTGCTCGTGTTTGGGTGCAAGTGATCGAGCTATCACGCGAGATATAGGTGAGGTTTTAATTGAAACTCTCGTCCTTACATGATGGACGGTTTGGATTGGTCTGGTCGACCACGATGGTGGGCCACTGATCAAGACGATGGGCATTGTCCGTTCGTGTGGTCATTGGACGAAAATGAAGGAAAGAGAGAGAGAGAAAATCTCTCTTTTTAGAAATGTGTCGGGTCAACACTTGTTTGACCAACTAGCCGGTTCAGTGTGTTGCGTGTGTATGTGCACACTGGTACACACACAATTAGGGCGGGGTCCACTGTGGTGTATTTTTCGAACCCACTCTATCTATTCACTTTAGACGACCCAGTAGGGGCCTCTAACTCCACATCAGGTAAATCTGAAGCTTAGGTGGGCCATAGTAGATGATTTTGTTTTAATTTTAAATTCCCATTAATCTGCTGGTCAGATCACTCCAAACTTGAACATCAACGGTTATGAAGGTTTCCATGTCCTATTTAAGTGGATTTCAATGGTAAATTGAGTTACAGAAGCTAAGATAGAGATGATCTAGTAGTGGGCCGAGAACTTGAGTGTTGTAGGCCCGATAAATGGTGGATCTAGCGGATTAGGTCCTCAAATTTTAAAATGATTTATGGTCAGGGCCTCCATAGTCCACATCAAATGGTTTTAATGGTTTTTAGGGCTGTTTAATTTCAATCTAATGGTTGATTTTAAGGTTGAGTGTGTATCCCCTAACCTTCAAGCGATATCTAAGGTTATCAATCATACTTTAACAATCGATATGATATTTAAATGATTTTTATTTCTGAATGGCCCTCTAAAAGTGGCTTTAAGATCTTATCTAGTGACCCTTGATAATTTAACAGTCATACTAATTTACTGGAAATGATCAACAGTCTAAAGGTTTAATTTTACAAGTAAATGATTGGGTCTCATTGGGACCATAAGTCGAAAGGGTTTATAAAGTTCCTTGGCTATTAGGATTATTAAGGTGAATATTAGCGGTCCATCTCATCAATCTAATGGCTTATCTTAAATAACAATGGGTGGATAATGTTGAGGGTCAAATATTGTATATTAGACCCCAGTTATTACCTGAATTATGAACATGATACTGTTTTAATGGGTTATTTTAATCGTGTGTGTGATGCAAGGTGAATTGACAAGCATGGATTGAAAAGGATGCTAAAGGCATGGATTTAATGCTCTGAATTCACGAATGCATTGGACAGGTCTCCATGGGACCAAGATCGAGGAGTTACACGCTGGAAATCAGAGAAATTCCAGCCACTCATGATGAAGAGGCCCGAAAATGGTCCAGAATGCAAGATCACAGGGTTCCCACCATCCGTTTGGCTCGAAATTACATACATGGCCTGAGGACCTTAAATTAACCATACACGTTAAATTTCAGCCATTGGATATCGCGGGAAGTGGGACAACAGCCAGATCAGCCCCTTAACTCAATAAGTGGGGCCCACCTAGGTTCTGGATATGCTTCAACTTTTGTTTCAACCCCTTAAATGGAGTGATAAAATGAATGGATGGTGCAAATTGTTGATATACATCGCACTGGACCGCATATGTATAGCATGTGCATAGACCACATGTGCGCTGGCTGTGTACCGAACCGGCTGCAGCAGTCAAAGTCGGTGTTGACCGACTCCTCACGCAAAAAATGAAAAATTTCCTATTTCAGCGTTCGCACGCCGTTGGAGAGGATGCAGTTGTGGACCCCACCCATTGTCCAAACGAACAATCTAAACCGTCCATTCGTCCCTTAGGGCAGCTACAACCCACGCCTAAGTGAAGAAATTTAAAGAGGACAGGTTGATCAATCTTCAACCTTTCAAACACGGATGAATGACAGCAAAGGAAGTTCTGTGGGCCACCACGAATATGATCCAAAACTGACCCTGTCCGACCGGTTTTTCTTGGGAAATCCAATGGATGGTGTGGATTTATCAAACGATGCTGAGCATGGGCCCCACCATCATCACAGTAGAGATAGCGTGCGCAGGTCCAGTTTTCGTGTCCGAACGACATCTAATTTTTTGAGCTATTATGTGATCTCAACAAAGACCGTATGCATGATCCAGACCGTTCAGAAGTTTCATCAGGAGGCCAATACCCTAGCCTAGGTGTCCGAATTAGGATCAGAACGTGCATCGTCTGGAAAATTCATTCCAAACGTAGCTGTTTCCGCGTTGTCGCTGCGATAAGGGAGAGCTGTGAAAGTGGAGTCGGTTCTCCACTCCAGCCGACCTACACCTTCTATAAAACAGAGAGAGAGAGAGAGAGAGAGAGAGAGAGAGAGAGAGAGAGAGAGAGAGAGAACGGGAGGATCTTATCTGGGGGCGAAGCTTGGACGTGGACCAGAGAGTTTTGAGAGTGTTTTTCTTTTCTTTTTCTTTTTATTTTGTTCTTGTTCAAGGGATCCAGCCCATTCATGTTGGGCTGAGCCTCTTAGCTAGGGCCAAGAGGTGAAGCTTGTAGTGTGATGGGACCGATTCTACGACTTTCATTCATGTTATGGACTGATTTGATTCTAGTTTGATTTATAAGAATGCTCTTAGTTTTTAATGATTTGTTGTGACTAAAATTACAATAGATCTGCGATGGCTTGGAGTATTCTCTTCCTCATATTTTGATTGTGAAATCAGGAAACCCCGTTGTTCACCATTGCCCCTTGGACATGGTTGGATGATGGAATCCTTCCTAACTTTCATACATCTTCTGATTGATTGTGGATTGATTTGAGTTCTGTTGTTTACCTTGTCTCATGGGCATGGATTTGTGATGGAACCGACTCTAATTCTCATATCTTTCATCTCTTTGAAAACTAGATCAATGGAAGTTCGGATCGAGCTTTAGTGACATATCTTCCAACTGGATGAAGATGGGACTCGAAGTCCAGTTGAGTTCATGAATCGACCATAGATCTCCCTGATCTCTACAAGTGGATCCGTTGAATCCCTAGTTCCTTACCTTTGAATTTTACAGTTTTAGATTGATTACTTTCATCATTATCTTCATACTCACTTGATTTAGATTTAGTCTTAATCTGATTCTAGTTCTAGTTAGCTTCAGATTACGTACAGGTTTCAGTCCCTGTGGATTCGACCTCGGTCTCACCGAGTTTATTACTGCTTCACAACCCTATACTTAGGGAGTGAACAGATAACTTGATATATGGGTGGGGATTGTTTTTAACAGTTGGATCTAAACTAGAATGAGCGTGCATGTTCAATTAAACTAGGTTTGTATTTATACTAAGTCAGGTTACACGCTAACACCGGAGTACTAGAAAGTACGGGGTGTTACAATCTAACCCCCTTAAAGGGAATTTTGCCCCAAAATTCAACACTTCTATCGTGAATAGGAATAATCTAATTCGTAGTGTTTCTACAAATTCACTATATATTATTATTATTATTATATTTATTTATTTTTTAATTTATAAAGGCTGTATGATAAAGAGAAATTTAGGACTGTGGACCCCACTTTTTATCCAGTTGTTTTTATGAAAGAATACAAACTTTGTTTTGCAACTTAGACCTGCTCGTACGGACAGCGAATTTGAGGATGAAAATACCCATCCCTTCCTTTCGAAGACAAGCGTTGACGCTCCTCCAACCGAGAGTTGTACGAATGGCTCAAAAGAGATCAGAGTTACATGGCCCCATAACTATGCATTTATTATATCCACAACATTCATCCATATTCTAAGATAATTTTGGAGCATTATCCCAGAAAAAAAATCATATCCAAAGATCAACTGGACCAAACCACAAAGAGCAGTGGGAAAATTGATTTTCACTGTTAAAAATTTTGTAGGGCCCACCATAACATTTATTTTCCATCCAATCTATTCATAAGGTCACAAAGGCCTGGATGAAGAGGAAAAACAAATTTCATAATGATCCAAAACTTTTGTAACCCCTTCAAGGGTTTCAATAGAAGACGTTCAATTCCCCACTACCTTTTACCGTGTGGTCCACTTGATAGTTAGATCTATCTTATTTTTCGTCTCAAGCCTTAATATGAGCTCGCCAAATATATGGACTGTTTGGATATAACACAGACCTCATAATGGGACCCACAAAAGCAACAAAAAAAAACACAGACGGTCGCGGCAGTGCCGACCGCGCAGTTTGCTATGATTATAATCCGTAGCCATAGTGTATCGAAAAATGTAGGATTATTAAGGCAAACTCGCTGGACAATTCTGGACTTTTTCGATAATATCGAAAGGCTTACGATATATCGAAGCTACGATTATGGCTATGGTTATAACCCGTAGCTATAGGGTCCCTTACAAGGAGAACTTTATATCCCTCACATTTTTCTCTAATACATAATTATGTAAATATGTATATATAAGTATATAAAAATATTTTTCTATCTTTTAATTCATTTCTTTGCTTATTTATATAACAAGCATATCTCCTAAACTAGAATGATTTACATAACGTACTAAATATGATTTTGGGGTAAGAGAAACTAATTTAGCCAACCAACCTAGTTATTTTCCAAGATTCCATCGGGTCGATGGTGGAAAATCCATTCCATTCACTTCGTGGTCAATTTCAATCACTTCGCGGTCAAACTGGAAATTGAGCGCGCCAAACTGGAAATTGAGCGGGGCAAACATGAAATTCAGTGAGGCAAACATGAAATTGAGCGGGGCAAACATGAAATTGAGCGGGGCAAACTACAAATTCAATGGGGCAAACATGAAATTGAGCTGGGTAAACTAGAAATTCAGTGGGGCAAACATGAATTTTAGTGGGGCAAACATGAAATTGAGCGGGGCAAATTAGAAATTCAGCGGGGTAAACATGAAATTGAGTAGGGTAAACTAGAAATACAGCGGAGCAAACATGAAATTGAGCGCGGCAAACTAGAAATTGAGTGGGGCAAACATGAAATTGAGCGAGGCAAACTAGAAATTGAGCGGGGCAAACATGAAATTAAGCGGGGCATACATGAAATTGAGTGGGGCAAACTAGAAATTGAGCGGGGCAAACATAAAATTGAACGGGGTAAACATGAAATTGAGCGGGGCAAACTAGAAATTCAGCTGGGCAAACATGAAATTGAGCAGGCCAAACTAGAAATTCACCGGGGCAAACATGAAATTGAGTAGGGTAAATATGAAATTAACCGTGAAATGCATGGAATTGACCGCGAAGTGAAGGAGAATTGCTGGGCTTGACCGTGAAATGCATGGAATTGATCGCGAAGTAAATGAATGAAATTAACCGCGAAGTAAATGAAATGGATTTTCGATCATCGACCTGATGTAATATTGAAAAATAACTAGGTTGATTGGCTAAAGTAGCTTCTCCTACCCCAAAATCATATAGGGTAAGTCAAGTAACTAATTTTGGTTTAAAAGATATTCTTGTTAAATGAATAAAGAAAGAAATGAAGAAAGAGAGAAATTTTTTTTATATGCTTATATATACATATTTATATAAATATGTATTAGAGAAAATTGTAGGTATAATAAAGCTCTCCATGTAAATAAAAATAAAAATTTCATTGATCGGCACAGACTACAGTTATGGCTACGGTTATAATCCGTAGCTATAGGTGAAATCACCTTCAGTATATATCGAATACTCTTCAATATGTATAAAAAATTACAGGATTTTTGAGGCAAACTCGTTGGACAGTGCTAGACCTTTTTCGATATATCGAAAGACCTTCGATATATCGAGAAATGGCTACGATTTTAATCCGTAGCCACAGAAAACACCGTAGCCAAGGTTTTTATTTATTTATTTATATATATATTTTTAATTTTTTGCTGTCGTAATCCCCACCGCCTTTTGTGGGTCCCATCATGAAGTCTGTGTTATATCCAAACCGTCCATTTATTTGGCGAGCTCATATTAAGGCTTGAGACGAAAAATAAGATAGATCTAACTATCAAGTAGACCACACTTTAAAAGGCAATGGGGAATTGAACGTCTACCATTGAAACCCTTTTAGGGGTCAGAGAAGTTTTGGATCATTATGAAATTTGTTTTTCTTCTTCATCCAGGTCTTTTTGACCCTATAAATGAAGTTAGACGGGGAGGATTTCTCACAAACATCACAGTGGGCCCCCAAAAAGTTTTTAATGGTCGACGTTCTTTCAACACTGTTTCCTGTAATGTGGTACACTTGAGATTTGGATATACCTTATTTTTGGTCTCATATCATAAAATGATGTGAAAAAATATATGGACAGCATGGATGAAAAGAATACATCATGGTGGGGCCCACAGACCACCGACCATCTGCCATGGCTGGTGGCAGGGGGAGTACCCAATCCTTTTCCGTGAAAAGGAGGGGTATTTTCATCCTGGAATTTGTCTCCGCACATGCAGGTCTAAGTTGCAAAATAAAGTTTGTATTGTTTCATAAAAACAACTGGATAAAAGGTGGGGACCACAGTCCTAAATTTCTCTTCTATAAATATAAGTGACTAACTATTGAGATTTAGATTATTACAGGGCGACTTTATGAACCGGCCCTAGGAAGGTTATGATGAAGGGATCATTATAACCCTTGTTTCTTGTGGTGTGTTCCACTTGCGATTGCATACTGACACTGCCATCCTCTCAAAATTCGGGAAGTGGATTGCGTGGTGTGCCACACACCACTTACCTCAGTGGTGTGTTGATCTCAACAAGTTCCATAGGCTCCACCATGATGTATTTATTATATTGATAGTCCAATTTAGTGAGGCCATGATATATATAAAAAAAGAAGCAGATAAAGGCTTAAGTGGACCACACCACATAAAGTAGTGGGGACAATTATTCCTAATGTTGAAACCTTCCTAAGACCCACCATGATATTTATCAGCGATCTAACCTGTTCATAATATCACAGAGACCCTCAAAAACATAAATATCTGATCAATCCAAAACTTGTGGCCCCCAAACTAATGGTGTAGCTGAGTGAATGAATCGCATAATTGTTGAGAGAATCAGATGCATGTTATCCCATGCGAAATTGCCCAAGACGTTCTGAGGAGAAACAATACACACGATGGTGTATCTGATAAACAGGTCTCCATTAGCCCCGTTGAATGGAGAAGTACCTGAGAAGGTGTGGATTGGACAAGATCCATCGTACAGTCATCTCAGGGTGTTTGGATTCAGGGCATCCGTTCATGTACCAAAGGACGAGAGGTCCAAGCTCGATATAAAGATTAGGCAGTGTGTGTTCTTGGAGTATGGTGATGAAAAGTTCAGTTATAGATTGTGGGATCCGACCAAGAAGAAGGTCGTTAGGAGCATAGATGTGGTTTTCTTTGAAGATCAGTGTATAGAAGACATTAGTAAGCAAGAGAAGAACCAGCTTAGTTTAGGTGAGCTAGAGGACATGAATCTAGTTATTCCTCTCGTGGTGCCTGATGACGGGGGAGTACAAAAAGGTGCAGAGAACAAGGGAGTTCCTTCAGAAGATGAACTAGGGGAACAACCCCCACTTGATCCACCTATTGAGACACAGGTGAGGAGGTCATCTAGGGACAGACAACCATCCCAGAGGTACTCGCCGCATGAGTACATTATGCTGACTGATGGGGGAGAGCCAGAAGATTATTCTGAAGCCCTAGCCGACGAGCATAAAGAGGAGTATTTGAAAGCTATATAAGAGGAGATGAAATCCTTGCATAAGAACCACACCTATGACATGGTGAAACTGCCTAAAGGCAAGAAAGCTTTGAGTAACAAGTGGGTGTTTAAAAAGAAGATTGAGCAGAAGAATTCACAAACGAGGTTCAAAGCTAGACTTGTGGTGAAAGGGTTTAGTCAGAAGAAAGGCATAGACTTCGAGGGGATATTCTCACAGTGGTGAAGATGACATCCATATGAGTGTTGCTTGGGTTGGCGGCGAGCATGGATAAAGCAGTTAGATGTTAAAACTACCTTTCTCCATGGTGACCTGGAAGAAGAGATTTATATGCACCAACTCGAGGGGTTCGAAGTCAAGGGCAAGGAGCATATGGTGTGTAGGCTGGGTCCTTACTCTTACTCGGGTGGTAGACTCCCTAGAGTTTCAACACCAGGTCAAGGGTTCGAGTACCCACGGTGGTGAAATCCCACGGCGTGCGTGTGTGGGTTGTGTGCGTGCGGCATGAGTGTGTGGGGGTGTGTGTGTGTGTGTAAAAAAAAATATGGTGTGTAGGTTGAGGAAAGCTTGTATGGGCTGAAATAAGCTCCACGATAATGGTACAAGAAGTTTGACTCCTTTATGTTGAAGCATGGATATGACAGAATGGAGTCGGACCACTGTGTGTTCACGCGCAAGTTCTCAGATGGTGATTTCTTAGTTCTGCTGTTATACATTGGTGACATGCTCATCATAGGAAAAGACATCAAGAAGATCGACAGGCTGAAATAGGAGTTGGGCAAGTCTTTTGCGATGAAAGATTTGGACCCGGCTAAACAGATCCTAGGAATGGAGATAACCTGGGACTCACAAGAGCGGTATATTGAAAATGTCATAGAGCAGTTCAATATGAATGCAGCGAAGTCGGTCAGTACTCCACTGGATGGTCACTTCAAATTGAGCGACAGGCAGTATCCCAAGACAAAGGCAGAGGTGGAAGAGATGCAAAAGGTACCCTACACATTAGCTATAGGAAGTTTGATGTATGCTATGGTGTGTACACGCCCAAACATAGCATATGCTGTTGGTGTTGTCAGCTGGTATCTTACCAATCCTGGCAAAAAACATTGGGCAACGGTGAAATGGATACTGCGGTATCTAAGAGGCTTATCCAGGTTGAGCCTATGCTATGGTGATGGTAAACCTGTGTTAGAGGGCTACACAGATGTAGATATGACAGGTGACATAGATTCTAAAAAGTCTACATCGGGGTTCATGTTCACGTTTGTAGGGGGAGCGGTCTCCTAACAGAGCAAGCTACAGAAGGTCGTAGCATTGTCAACGACAGAGGCTGAGTACATTGCAGTCATAGAAGCATGTAAAGAGATGCTTTGGATGAAAAGGGTCCTACAGGAACTTAGCCTGAAGCAGGAAGAGTACGTGGTCTATTGCGATAGTCAAAGTGCTATACACTTGAGCAAGAATCCAAGTCAGCATTCCAAGTCGAAGCACATAGAGATTCGGTATCATTAGATCAAGGACTCTTTGGAACAGAAAGTGTTTCAGCTTGAGAAGGTCCACACGGACGATAATGGGTCAGACATGATGACCAAGGCTTTGCTCAAGGGCAAGTTTGAGGTTTGTAGAAACCTGACTAGCTTGAAGAAGGTGAACTCCTCCTCGGTCAAAAAGGGAGAGATTTGATGGGGTTTTTTCCTCGTGCTCGACCGGTCGAGGGCTGGTGCACGACCAGTCGAACAGGGCTCAACTCAAAGTCCAGCGAGTTGAGGTTTTAGATTTTCGAGGTACTCGACCGGTTGAAGGTACCGCTTGACCGGTTGAGGGATCCACTCGACCAGTCGAGGTTATGTAGATTCGTTCCGTGATTTTGTGTGGATTGCGTATTTTTGAGTCCTTTTGCAACAAGGATGCAGAAGAGAGTTTCCTAAAATTATAAATAGGAAGTCCCTAGGGTTTTTTAAGGTATAGAAAAAATACAAGAGGGTTTCCTAAAGCTTTATAAGGTTTTGCTAAAGGGTTTATGGCTACCAAGGGGTAAGAGGAAGAGAGAAAGAGAGAGAAGAAGCTTGTGGAAGGGAGGTTCTGCTCATAGAGGTGATCTGCTATGACGTTCTACTTCATAGTGGATTGTTGATCTAGACGAGGTCCCGTGGTTTTTTACCTCTTTGAGGGTTTTCCGCGTAAAAATCTCTTGTGTGGTGTGGTTTTTGCTTTGATTGTTTTTCATTGTATTATTTTTCCATAATTCTAGTTTGTTTCGGGAGGCTATATCCTAAGGTTTTGTGCAAGGCCCCCAAAAGAACCTTCCCCAGCTAGGGTCGAAAAAAGAAAAGAAAAAAAAAGAAAGAAGGAAAGAAAGAAAACTGAAAAATTAAGCCTTGCTAGAGTGAATATGGACTACTAAAATCATCAACATGGTTCAAAAGTCAGGCGGTTTTTCATTTCCTTTTTTTTTTTTTTTTTTTTTCTTTCAAAAGGAGGGCCATGGCCCTGAATCTTTAATAGATATGAAACAGATGATGTACAGCCTTCAGGTGGGTGCCACAAATTTGATTTTTCATTTCCTACTACTACGTTTATTAAACGCTATGAAAACACTAAGGTGAGCCTTAAGAAGTTTTTAATGCTAGGATAGTCAATCTATACTGTTTCCTATGGTATGGTCCACCTGATAATTGGATCTACTTCATTTTTTGGATCATACCCTAAAATGATCTTAAAAAATGGATGAATGGCATGGCTACATAATACATACATTAAGGTGAATCCCACGGTAAGGGTACCACTGTCTTGGGTGAGGCCACGAGAGTCTCACCTAATCCGTTCTCCCATACAAGTGCGACGGGGTGCAATGGTCAGTGGGTCGCGGGGATTGTAACTTTTAGGAGGTCAACTGGACTGGCTTAGGGGCTCTATCCAGCATTGTGGACTGTCCCATCCCGACCCATCTTCTGTAAATGAAGGTACCTGATGTGATCGCCTGATCGGTCCAATGGGCCCCCGCCCTCCCTGCTCGGTGTTCACCCTGCTCCCTCAACATGCGCTGGACGCTATTTTCCAGGGTGGGCACGCCGCTTCAGACACCCTAGACAGTTGTTTCTGGCCGTGGGATCCTTCCGGCAGTTTCTCGGTGAAGTCGGCCTGGCGGTTAAGTAGAACTACGGCTCCCCCTCTTAGTTGGACCCACAGAATTTGGCATAATAAACTTCCGCTGAAGATCTTTGTTTTCATGTGGAGATTGTTGAAGCGGGCCATTCCCTTAGATGATCGAGTTCATACAAAGGGCGTCCATCTCGCTTCCAAATGCGTCTGCTATGAGTGAGCGTCAAGTCACCGCCGGGAGGAGGAATCCCTATCCCACCTTTTTCTTAACAGTGCAATCGCGGTTCAGCTATGGGACCACTTTGGCAGAATCTTTGGCGTTCCTCTCCTTCAGGCGATGTCGGTTGAAGCTAGATTAAACCAATGGTGGCTGTCCTCCAGTGCTGGTATATCAATCTCTTCCCTTCAATTCCTTTTCCCATGCTTGGTGTTGTGGGAATCCTGGAAGGCTAGTAATGAGGCGAGATTCAACGCCAAGGCCATGAACATCGCCTCCGCCATTGCTTGCGTGAAATGGTGGTTGAAGCAGCTCGGGGAAGATTTAAAGATCCCCACGCCGTCCAAGCCAGCAAAGTTTTTGACCCTTGGGCGTCTCAAAATTGTAACCTACTCTCAGCCTCCCCCCATGCCCTCTCTAGTTAAGTGGACCTCGCCCCCATTAGGTTGGGTCAAGCTCAATACCGACGGGTCCTCTCAAGGCAACCCGGGCCCGTCCGGTGGAGGTGGTATATGCAGGGCCGATAATGGCTCCTTTATCTTTGCATTTTCGGTAGGATCACTACAAGAAAAGGGAGCTTTAGCCTCGGTTCAAAACTGTGGCTAAAAAGGTTAAAAATTGAGGCTAAAGCCTTTAGTCTCAGTTTTGCCTCAGTTATCCAAACCGAGGTTGAAACCCCTGTGGCTAAAGGCTTTAGCCTCAGTTTTAGCAACCGAAGCTAAAATGATTTCTATAGCCTCGGTTCGTCAAGTGAGGCTAAAAACCTTTTTAGCTTCAATTTTCTCGAAATGAGGCTAAATCAAAATTTTAGCCTCCGTTGTTTTCAACTGAGACTAAATCCAAAATTTAGCCTCAATTGCCTCCAACCGAAGCTAAATCTATTTTTAACCTCGGTTCTCAACAACCGAGGCTAAAGCCTTTAGCCACGGGAGTTGTAGTCTCAGTTTAGGTAATTAAGGCAAAACTGAGACTAAAGATAAATTTAGCCTTTATTGACATCAATTGAGGCTAAAATCAATTTCTAACATCATTTATCAATAATCGAGACTAAATCATTTATTTTAACCCATTCATAAACCTATGCATATTCAGTGGCCATTGATCAAATGGCTTGCATTTTTGTTCTCATAAGGTAACAACTCATGGAAAAAAACATGAGAATCACACCCACTTTTCAAATTGAAATTTTAGTTTCTATTTGGAATAGAAATCTGAGGAAAAAAAAAGAATTAAACAACTGAAGCTTTGATCAACCGTCATCACTGGATTTTAATTCAGATTGTTAGATCTTGACTGCAACAACTGAAGCCTCTGGTCCATCTCAGAGAAATCAGCCAACATGTTGGAGCTATAGTTGGGAGAGATCTGGTACATCATCAGCAGTGGAAGCTTTCCTTTGCTAACTGCCATAATCACAGGATCGATGAATTCAACATCAACATAGCTGCTATTTCCAGCAACTTCTTGCAGATTCAAATTAGCTGAACTACCAAGGAACGGATACTGTGCACCTGAACTTGCCACAAGAAGAAATATAAGCATCCACAACAATCAGAAAAAAGATCTTACCAGCAAGAAAATAAAAAAGGAAAATAAAAAATAGATGGTAGCAAAACTGCAAGAATTTGAGCCAGTAGATCAATGGTAGATGGTGCATTTCAACATTGAGGTCTCAGATTTGAACCTTGCTTACCAGCCAATCAACAAAAACAAAAGAAAAGAAAAAGATTTTTAAAAAATAACTTGAAACTGCCAATGAAATATCGGCATGTATTCAACAATTATTAACAATTGTAACTTAGCACAACAGGTTTTATTAACAATTAGAAGGCAGTGTTTCAACTTCCAAGTAGGATTAAATGTATGCCAATACAGAACACTCGCATCTTTAATGCAACAACAAAAAAGCATAAACTCACCCCAATGCTTCTTATGATCCATAAGCAAACTGCCATCAACAGTTCAAACCATAGCGTCTATGCCTGAACAACTTTTTTGGCCTTGCCCTGAGTCCAACAAATACAAAGACAATTTGTAACATTTTCATTGAATGAAGTACCAAAATTTTCAAACTTCAAGGTCCAATCAAGCTTACCTCTCTTTCATATCTAGTGTACAGCTTCTTCAAATTCCTCAACCCAACAATCAGATAAACCTGGAGCCTCATTTGGGCAAAACAATGACCACTCCCCATTGTTGTTCACCCTTTTCATGAAAAGGTCAGAACCCAAAGGGCATAAAATAGATCCCTAGCTCTGTGTTCTTCCCGCAAGAATGCAAAGAAACAAACAACATTGATAAGGCAAACTCGGACCACCACAATAACCCTCCCAACAGCTTAAAAAAAAAAAAAAAAAGAAAACTCCAAAAACATTCATCAAAGCCTAGAGCAAACATGTGTAAAAGCATCTTCTTCTCGAGAACTTTCAAAGAAGATCCTCGGTCGCTTCTTCTTCGCTTCACTAAGTTGGGATTCACGAAGAAGTTCCCGCAGAACACATCCAAATAGCCAAACAATTAGTCCCCTTTTCTGCAACCTATAGGAATAGCAAATAAATTCCTCTGTGCAGACCTGTGTGTCATTGGTTGTATTTTGAGATTCATCATGAGACTCCTTGGCTGAACCCTGAACATACATACATACAAGAATCAGTTCTTGATGTTTATGGCTAAAGTGAATTTTGATTAGTCATGGTTAACATGATGGCATCACAAAAGAAGGAATGAATTGAAGTGTAATATGATGGTTAGCAATAAAAACTGGGATGTCTTGTGACAGGCTACAAGTCAATATCTCATGCCAATACAGTATTTGATATCGCAAGTCAAATAACAACATGTAAGCATGCATGCAAAATATGCATTTATGAATTATGTAATGCCAATGAAGTTTTTGCTATAATATAATTCAGGGGTAACACACGCATTGAATAGCAAATAAGGTTCTACAAATTGTCAAAAAATCCACTCATTGTATCGAGGGGTACTTTCATTAGGAGACAAAAGAGAATCAGGAAAACCCAACCCTTCAACGTCAGCTGATTTTGCATCACAGTCACAGCTCTCAGGACTCATAACATGCATGCCTCCGTCCTAAATACATACAACCACATCCATCCAAATAAATGAGAGAATACAATGAAAACCAAACAATACAAGTTATAACAAATAACAACCATACAGATAATCTCTAACTTAGAAAACCCACCTTTTCTGCAGTCTCACTATCCTCTCTGCTGTTACTATCAACATGAGGTTCAAAATTCTCGTTTAGGTCCCTCGAAGAAGTATGAGTATCAATAAGACAATCAGAACCATAAGAAATTCCAGACCTGCAACAAAGCACAATTTCATGAGTTCAATACTAAAATGGAGAAAGAAAAGAAAGAAACAAAGCCAATTCACAGCCTCAATATATCACTAGATGAGTAGAGAGATAATGATTAAGGGGAAATACTCACTTCTTCAACACCTCCAACTTCCTAAGCCGGATCTTCTCCAACACTGAAGATATGGGCTTCTGGACAATTGGTACATGTTTAAAGGATGCATCTCTAGTTTCTGCCCGAAAAGAAACCACAGTGACAAATGCAATAAGTATAACAAGACGAACTCTAATATTCAAGGAAAGAACAAATACAAATCTACTCATGCAGACCATCACCTTGATGGAATAAGTTCTAAGACTCAAGTAGGGCTGCAACTTGGGTTTGGGTCAACTCGAACATGACTGGTCAGCAGGTGGTCTGGATGTCACGTTCTCGGGTTTGGTAATGAATGGAAAACTCCAACCCGATTTGAAATCAACTTGGGTTTGGGTTAGATCAAGGTTGGGAATAATCACAAGTATTTGGGTCGTTGGGTCAGTTTTGGGTTGAGCATAGATGAATTTGGGTTTGCTTTTGGTTAGGAACCGCGGTTTGAAATTCAGTCGGGTGGATTGCAAGGTTTGGTCCTCTCTAAGGTTGGACCCGAGTTGCACCCCAGTGTTCAAGTCACTAGGCTGGTATAATAAATTAGTTACATTACATTTAAATATAAATGGCTATAAATTGCATACCTCGTAGCAATCTCTCGTGATTCAACATGGATCAAGGTTGAGATAAGCTTCCCTTTCCTAGGAAGAAGAAAAAGAAGACAATATCGATACGGACATCCAAACATAAAATCAAATTGTAAAGCAAGGGAAGCTAACTACAGCGTATATAGCTCTGTTTTCCTTCACACCAGTACTTCTTACAAGTGGGGCCCACATTCAGTGATCCAGATCATTCATCCAGTGGCCCCACTGTAGATGGAAGATGTGCATATAACCTCCAACAACCCCATCCATCCGATTTTTAATCTACAAAGTGATGGTTAAAACATAGAACTAATGGTATGCATGCAACAGGAAAAAAGGTTAACCCATGAAATTACTGAGATTGTTCCATGGAGAAGACATCACGTCTGTTGCCCATCCACAACAATGAATGGTCCAGATCAATGGAAAGTGGGGCACACATTTACAAAATGTTGGCCTAAACAAGATTGCTGATCAATCAGGGCAATGCAGTATAAAGCAAGCCCACCTCACCTCCATCATCACCCAATAGCTTACATGTGCCAGTTGACACAACAGATCCAGACATTACATGGTATAATAAATTAGTTACATTACATTAAAATATAAATTAAAACTAATAAGTTCCTCTTCACCGTCCGCCAAGTTGGGACCTGCAAGATTGAGAGAGATGGTTAGTAGACATGTGGTAAAACTTTGCAGTTGTAGTGCTTGAGTTACAAAGAGAGATAGAGAGATCTGGAGTCTAAAGAGAGATTAGAGCTTTAATTGAAGGAGTTCTTTGAAATCTGAAGATCGTGACTTCCATTTGTGAAATGGTAAAAGGGAACAAAGATCAACGGACCCGAATGCGTAACTTCAAATGCTTCGTTAGAACAGAGGGAAGAACTCGATCAGATGGGGAATTTTCAGTTTGGAAACTGCAGAGCCCCGATCTGTAGTTTCCAGAGGGATCATCCAACAGAAACGAAAACCGAGGCTACGGAATTCCATTTCCAAAGATAAAAAATGCATACGGAGACAGATTGAGCTGATTCTACTTACAGTGTCAAGCTCGTAAAGTGAACCCGCCTCGATATCAGTTCAGATCGAGCTGAGGACTTCCCCCTGCATTTCCTCGCTTTTCTCCACCTGAGATCTTCAATTTGCAGAGCAAAAACAGGGCAGTCTTATCTCTTTTTCACTCTGAGAAACGCCTCTTTTTAAAGACTGTCGTGATTGATACTGAAAACCTTGATCTCCTGCGCTGATGATCTCTCGACAAGAATCGGTCGTTCGATTCATTTGCTTGCGCCTGATGTCTACGAAAATTGCCGAATTCTTCGGCGAATCGCCATTAAAATCTGCGAAAAAGCTCAGAAAGTAAGAGAGGGAGCGATTTCCTCTCTCTCTCTCTCTCTCTCTCTCTCTCGTGCATTGACTGAGTAAAATCATCCATTCCCTTTTCCCTTGTCGTATTTATAGATGAGACGAGCGATAACTTACATTTGGGTGAATCTCAAGTATAACCACCGTCGCTCTGAGGGCCCATCATATCCTTGCTGCTTGATATTGGAATGTCGAAAGTACCCTTACTACTTGATATTGGCCTCAGTTTTCAAACCGAGGCAAAAAGGCCTGACCGTAATAGCCTCTGAATCAAAGAGCTCTGTAGGGCCCACGATAACATGGCATCCGCTCCATCTATCTCTTATGATAGATTATTTTAGAATGGGACCTAAAATAGTAGGCTGATTCAACACTCTAATGGGCCATAATGCATGGATCAGTGATAATGGGACCGTTTACCTTTGAAATCTTACCGTGGCCCACCATGATGAGTTCGGTAGCCTCAAGAAGGCTTTAATGATAGACGTCTTCAAGAAATAATTTTTCAGCCCACTTCCATAAATGAGTTTCCATAAAGGTAGACTTTTGGCCTCAGTTTTCAATAACCGAGACAAAAAGGTAGGCTTTTGGCCTCAGTTTTCAGTAACTGAGGCAAAAGGGCAGACTTTTAGCTTCAGTTGCTCACCAATCGAGGCAAAAGGGCAGACTTTTGGTCTCAGTTTCTCACCAACTGCAAAAGGCCAGACTTTTAGCCTCAGTTTCTCACAAACTGAGGCAAAAGGACAGACTTTTAGCCTCAGTTTATCAACAACCGAGGTAAAAGGCAGACTTTTAGCCTCAGTTGCTCACCAACCGAGGCAAAAGGGCAGACTTTTGGCCTCAGTTTCTCACCAACCGAGGCAAAATGGCAAACTTTTGGCCTCTGTTCTCAACAACCGAGGTAAAAAGGCAGACTTTTAGCCTTAGTTGCTCACCAACCGAGGTAAAAGGGTAGACTTTTAGCCTCAGTTGCTCACCAATCGAGGCAAAATGGTAGACTTTTGGCCTCAGTTGCTCACCAACCGAGACAAAATGGCAGACTTTTGGCCTCAGTTTCTCACCAACCGAGGCAATAGGGTAGAGTTTTGGCCTCAGTTTCTCATCAACCGAGGCAAAAAGTGAATTTTTAACCTCGGTTCCTTTACAACCGAGGCTAAAAACCATATTTAGCCTCATTTTTTTGAACCGAGGCTAAAAAATTGAGGCTAAAGGCCTACTTTCTTGTAGTGGATACCGTTTGGGTTCCAACAACCAAGCAGAAATTAGAGCAATTTGGGACGGGTTGATCCATTGCCTTTCGATGTGATTTTCGTGGATTGTGGTGGAATCCAATTCTAGAATAGTTGTGGACATTTCTTAATCTTTCCACCAATCCGTCGTGGAAGTGGAACAAATGGAGGGAGAGAATTTGTAATATGAAGCAATTGGGGCAGCTGTCCTTCATTCACACTCTTCGGGAAGGCAATGGTCCAGCCGATGGTCTAGCGCATATTGGGAGCGAAGCTCGAGTATCGTCATTCTTTTCAAGCTCTGCCTCGATAAGAGGCTTGGTTTACCTCGATAAGGTGGGCTTGGGCACTTTGATAATAGGCTTGGTTCCCCTAAGCTTCCCTCGGGCCGTCTTCTCTCTCTCTAGAGTCGGGCACTGCGTTTTCTTGGCTGCTTTTGTTTTCTCATATGACAGGCGAGTCCCTCTCCTTTTTGTCGGGGCCCGCCCGAAATGGCTGTACAGTTTTTTGTTCCCTGTGAATGATAGATGGTGGCAGCGTTCCACCTTAAAAGAAAAAAAAAATAAAAATACAAGTGTGCCGACATGTGATAGTATTGTGCTTGTTGAATCTGGTCATGATAAGCCAGTGTAACCACAGTTTTCTTCACAAAAAGAGATGAAAGAGTATTGTCAACGGAGTGGGTAAAGAGTTGTCGATGAGCTTACTAATAAATGGTTACTTTCGAATGTTAAAATTTTGGATGAATGAACGGCTTAACTTTTTCTTACGTGCTGTAGCCACGTTAGGTGTGATATGAACTGATTTTTATGTCAGAAGGTCTCCAAGATATGACATTCATCATGGTCCAAAACTAAGGCATGCCACTCATAGCGAACTTGGAATCTGGGGCCATTTTGACCTATGATTTATTATTATTATTATTATTATTATTATTTTAAATCATCATCGTCAACTAGCCTGATCAGAATATCAAGTTGTGTACCCATCTATGAGGATTTTGACTTTGAATATGGGGGGCGATTTTGACTTTGAATCTCCCCGCTCACAATCCTCTGCTTGTAGGGTAGTGGCTTTTGAATTGGCTTTTGAATTACCAACTGTAACAGATTACTGTTTTTCATAGCATCATTGTTCCGTTGCGTTCTAAACCGGTTGAACTCAGGAGATCGTCAGACATGAGGGGAGGAGGGGATGTCCGAATGGCAGGTGTACTGGACTTATTGGCTTTAAAGGCTGATATTTTCTATTTACAGTTGAAATCAAGATTCCAACCTGATGTACGAGCTAGGTGGATTTACATATATAATTTGGTGTGAGGCGCGGATCTTGGGTGTTTTCCTCATCTGGTAAAATAGGTTTGGTAGATTATTCCAGAGTTGTGGATGAAACAGAAGCGGATTGCCTGGTTTGCCAGATGCCACTGACTCGGTGTTGTGTTGATATCAACAAGTTCTGTGGGCCCACCATGATGTACGTGTTATATCTACACCGCCCATTCATTTTACCAGATCATTTCAGGGCAAGAATCGGTAAAGGAGGAAAATTCAAAGCTCAAGTGGACCACACCACGGAAAGCAGTAGGGATTGAATGTCTACAGTTGAAAAGTTGTGAGGGCCACACAAGTTTTGAATCAAGTTTATATTTATGTTTTCCCTTCATCCAAAGTCTGTGGGACCTTATAAACAGGTTTAACGGCAGATAAACATTATGGTGGGCCCTAGGAAGGTTTAAACCATGGACATTATTGTCAAAACTGCCTTCTTTGATGTGATCCATTTGTATTTTGAATTGCCTCATTTTTTTGACTCATGACCTAAAATAATCTCGCAAGATGGATGAACGGTGTGGATATGATACATAAATTATTTTGGGGCTCACATAACTTAGTGACGTCAACATATATACAAACCCGTTCGGTGGTATGTGGCACACTACACAATCCATTTCCGTAGCTAACATGGGAGCAGATTAGGTGCGGCTCCGGCCTCATGAAAGATGGTGCGGCCCTGACCTTGCTGGCCCATCTTGATGTGGCCGGAAAGAGGTGCGGCCCTGAGTTTGCTGGCTCACCACATCCATGCCTTTCATCTTTTTTCAAGCTTATTTTATGGTAGGAACTAATTAAACAAAGAAGCAGATTCAAATGGTTGGTGCAGGAAATTGTACTGCATAGCCTTGAGTACAATGAATATTTATAGCTAACCAAATAACTTATGGTCCCACCTATCCTGCCAAAATTTCTTAGTGCTCGTCAAAATTGTTATATGGCCAGTGCACAATGAATATTTATACTAATGAAGTAGTTTGTGGTATCACCCGGCGTGCAAAAAATTGTTCGCGCTTAGTTTGTTTCCTGTTACCAGTAGTGTGCGCGGGTGTGCCAGAATCGATAAAATGGCTCAATCCAAATTGATTAACTTTAACCCCAAAGTGTTGAAATAAGCCGATACATCCAATATGAACGTATATGACTAGATTATTAGAAGATCGGTCGCTTATTTAGCCACTTACAAAATTTTATAATGATCATGTGATAAATGGAAGGTGGGATTCTTCCTTCAAAGATAGGTTTCTTTGTGCCTTCTACAATAATGAACTTTTCAGAATATATACCAGTGTAATTAGATTTAAAAAAAAAAAAAATACAATCAGTTACTAGGAGCAACTGCAAAAACTTGTCTCTTGAAATAACTACGTGATATCAAATCCGACATATTAGCATAGATTTCGATTACAACTAAAGACTATAGCTAAGAATTACCATCATTTGATTATCAGTATTCTTAAGATAAATTAAGATAAATAAATTGATAGATTTAGTTATTGGTATGAGATCTCTTGCTCTATAGATTTTTTCTCCTCTTTATAGATCTTCTCTCCTATTTATAGATTTTTCCTCCAGCTTATTCTTCCAAATTCTTCTTCTATTACTAATACCATTATAGTAGTCAAAAATACTCTCTCTATATCCTTTTTTTTATTATGTTTCCCTTTTATAAGTGGTCCTCTTCTATAGGCCAAATTCAGTTCCATTTCTTGGTCCACCTTCTGTATCTTGAACTGCTCAATCGTATTTCTCTCTTTCCTTGTTAAATATTTAGATAACTCACTACATTACTTTGTCAATCATTCAATGACATGTAAAATTAGATTTATGTCAATTGTGATTTTGCAAAAAATACTCTAAGTATCTTGAAAATCTTTTTAACCACCTCCTGTTTCTCGTGCAATGCCACATGTTGTTCTTCTATTATATTTTTTTAAAATAATCAAAAATAGGGTACAACACGAATCTTAGGATGTACAAAAAAAAATGGTGGTTGATAATAATAATAAATTTGTTAGCCAAAAAAGATTTGGATCAAATTGATATTCAGTGTTTCCCTTCATAAATGCTTGTGCGAACTTATTAAAACGTTTAGATAACAAATAAATATTACGATAGGCATTACAGTGGCCCCTAGGAAGTCTTTAATAGTGAGCACTCAGTATCCACGGTTTCCTATGTTATGGTACGCCTGATATTTGGATCAATCTTATTTTTGGGCTCATACTGTGTTGTTTCCTATGTTATGGTAAACTTGAGAATTGGATTTATCTTACTTTTGGACTCGTTTCTAAAATGTGCTGTAAAAATGCCTGGACAATTTCGACACACAGGACATACATCAAGGTGGGCCCACTGTTAGGTCCGCACCTAATATTCTCCCAGCTAACAACGGTAGATATACAACACACGGTGGCTTCTGTTGATCCCATGGATTCCCAACTGTGGAACCCACAGTGATGTATGTGCCTTAAATCCACGCCGTCCATCCGATTTGGCAACTCATGTGAGGGGCATGATTCTGAAGCAAATCTTATGCAGACCACGCCACATTAAACAATGCCTTAAAGCGGATTGCGTACTGAGTAACTCAGTACACTAAGCGTACTGTGTAAACTCCGTTGGCCCCAGTGTCATTCATGCATTATATCCACTCTGTCCATCTCTTTTAACACATAATTTTAGGGCTTTAACTCAAAAATGGATTATATACAATCCTAAAATGGACCACACCACCGAAAACAGTGTGAATTGAACATCCGTTGCCGTTGAAATATTCTTAGGGACAACAGAAGTTTTAGATTAAGCTGATATTTGTGTTTTCCCTTCATCCATGTCTTTCTGATATTATGAACAAGTTGGACAAATAAACATCACTGGGGGCCTTAGAAAGTTTTTAACTGTTGAAATCAATACTTCCACTTTTTCCAGTAGTATGGTCCATTTGTAGTTTGTATATGCATCAATTTTGGGTTGAACCCATAAAATGATCTGGAAATACGAATGGACGGCGTGGATAAAGCACATGCATTCGCAATAGGCCTAATTGAGTTTTCTTAGTACGATAAGAGCGTACCGAGTAACTCAGTACGCAATCCAATTTCCCTTAAAGCCGCCAACGCAATAGGGCTGAAAGTTGGGCGGGTTCAACCCGTTCGACCCGTGATCGACCCGACATTGGGTTGGGCTCGGGCATGATATATCGGGTCCGATCTCAAGCTTAGGCTATACAAACACCAACCCGATAAAACTTGGGTTGGGCTCAGGTTGAGGTTTTGGGTTGCCCGACCCAACCCGAACCCGATCAATATATAGGTTACTTACAAATTATAATTGAGTGTGGATCGTTTGTGTCAAAGGCACACTAGTGATGTTGGGTCTCATTTGCCCACGTCATTCCTAAGGACTCACGTTAACAAGATATGTCGGATTTCTCTCTTCCAAATAGATTGCGTGTTATGCTACATGAGTTTTAAAAGAGTAGTTGTCCTATACTTTACCTTATTTTTTTAAAGAAAAAAATGAATTTCTTTATGAGGAATAATCACATATATAATTAATAAAATCATATATATATAAAATAAGTCCTATATTGAAATATAATAAACTAATGTAATAACGAAAATATTAGCATGTATATCCGACCAACCCAATCAACCTGACCGAGCCCGCTTGGGTTGGGCTTGGGTTGAGAATTCCCAACCCGAGGTTGGGTTGGGTTGGGTTGGGGTTGAGGTATAGGAACCTTAGATTGGGTTAGCGTTGAGCACCAACCCGCCTGACTTTCAGCCCTACCACGCAAGTAGAGCGTTTTCAATTGCAAGTAGCTATAGGAACTTGCACTTGCATGATGAAGCGTGCACGTGCATGAATGGAACTAATAAATCATGGTAAGCTGTGCAAGATCTGAGTCATTCAATAGGTTGGCCACACCTATACTTGTAATAAAGATACACAATTACTTAAAAGCTGTAGACATGTCTAACATTGTTCCTTAACTTTTAAACGTATGGTGAAAAAGAGAATCTTCTGATGGATGGAGTGGATGACATACCTACGATAGGGCGGGCCCACAGAGATAGAATGACCTGCCGGCCTTGTCCGTTGTTTACATGACAGAGGGAGCGAGGAAGAGAAGAAAACAATTAAATAAAGTAAAAAAAAAAAAAAAGCAAGCAGAGGGAAGGAAATAATTGAATAAAATAGTCAAAGCAATTGGTCTCCTCTACCGCGTGAGAGAAGTATTAAAATCAAAATCCTCTACCAAACGTTGAATGCAACAGTCATAGCACTCCAGATTAGTTAGGTGAAATCCTATCCATTCATCAAGCGATATACTCAATTTTAGGCTCTACGATTGAAAGTCTTCCTGTTCCACGGAAGTGGATAGGCTGGTGTGCTGGTGTGTTGACGTCAGCAAGTTATGTGGGTCCCATCATGAGATATGTATTATATCCAAACCGTCTATCCATTTGGCGACCTCGTCTTAAGGCTTGAACCGAAAAATAAGACAGATCTCAAATGGACCACACTGCAAAAAACAGTGGGTGATTGAACGTCTATCATTGAAACCCTTTTGGGGATCACAAGTTTTGGAACAATATGAAAAAAATTTTCCTCTTCATCCCTGTATTTTTTGACCTAATTAACAAATTGGATGGAAAATAAACGTTATGGTGGGCCTTACGAATTTTTTAATGGTGAAAATCATTATTCTTGCTGTTATCTTTGGTGTGGTCCATTTCAACTTTGGATATGATTCAAAACTTTTTTCTCTAATGCTATAAAATGATCTCGAAAAATGTATGAACGGTATGGATATAATAAATACATTATTGTTGGGCCCCTCTAACTTTGATCTCATTTGAACCGTTTGTACAATTCAGAGCTCGAGGAGTGTCGGCGCTTGTCTTCGCACGACACGTATCTACACCAGATATATAGCTGGTGTTTGGTACACCACCCAATCCGCTTCCCTGTTCCACCACACCACGTGGGACAATAGAGCTTTTTGTCATGGTTTTATATTGCTCCTGCAGTGGGACAGATACGAATTTTTTTTATGTGGACGGTATTTGGGTTACATGGAGAATATGAGAAGGATCTTCCGATGGACGGAGTGGATACAAACGCAAACCATGGTGGTCCCAGAGATCTCGGGTGTTTTGCGTTTCCTTTCCTCAAATAATCAACAGTACTAACATGGGAAAATTAAAGTTGTTACCCTCAGTCTTAGGAATCAATGGTCAGGATCATCAATGCAGCATGATTTATTTATTCAATTGGCTCACATGCAGTCCTAAAATTCAACGGCCAGGGTTATCATTGACTATCACGAGATAAATGCTTTTCTACACTGAAACAAACACAATATAATAAATACCTCTCTGTATATAGAAAAGAAAAATGGTAAAAAAAAAACATAAACAAACGTGAGAATAACGGCCGTAATCTCCTTATAAATATGGCCATGCCCGTGCTGAGCCCTCCACACCCAAAACCTGCGCACCTTGTGCACCAGAGCAATGGCCCTTCTATCTTATGCCATTCTCTTCCTTATCTCCCTCATCTCCATCTACCTAGATCGAATCTTCTTCTCCAAGTCCCGAGCTCAGAATCGCCACCTCCCACCAGGCCCGCTATCCCTACCGATCATCGGGCATATGCACATCTTCGGTTCCAGCCCCCACCATACCCTCTACAACCTTGCCAGGCGTTATGGTCCGATCATAAGCCTACGGCTCGGATCAGTCCCTTACATCGTCGTATCCTCCCCGGAAGCTGCGAGGGAATTCCTCCGGACCCACGAGCTCGCCTTCGCTTCCCGGCCACAGTCTATTGCGATCCGATACCTCGGATACGGAGGCCACGGGTTCGCATTTGCACCTTACGGGCCTTACTGGAAGTTCATGAGGAAGCTCTGCATGTCGGAGCTCCTAAGTGGCCGGAGCCTTGGGAACTTCCTGCCCATAAAGCAGGAAGAGATACAAGGGTTCTTGCAATTACTGTCGAGAGCTTCCGCCAAAGGAAAGGCTGTGAATGTTGGCGAGGAGCTTAAGCTGATGGTGGGCGACGTGATATCGAGGATGTCGATGAGACGTCGGTGTTCTGGGACGGAAAGCAAGGCGGATGAAATCCGGACGTTGGTTGACGATATGTCAAAGCTGCTTATGGAATTCAACGTTGCGGATTACATCGGGTTTTGCCGGAATATGGATTTTCAAGGGCTGGGGAAGAGATTGAAGGTGACCCACCAAAGGTTTGATGAGATAATGGAGGAGATTGTTAGAGAACATGAAGAAAAGAAGGAGAAGGAGAAGGATGATTGTGTGAAGGATCTGATGGATATCTTGCTTGAGATATCCGAAGATGAGGGTGCGGACATGAAGCTAACGAGAGAACACATCAAGGCTTTTATTCGGGTAAGGCTGGTATCCATTCTTCCTTATCGGGTTTCATGAGATAGTCGCCTGGTGGAACAACATGAAAGAGATGGGCTGACTGAAGCTGCATCTTCTCTGTTGGACGGTTTAGATCCACAGAGGATCTCGGCATGTGGGCTCTTTCGTCTTGAGCAAGACGAACTCTCCCCTCGCTATTAACAATTGTCTCGTGATGTACATGGCCGGGGACGCGGATTACTAACGATCTGTGGGCCCCACCATGATGAATGTCTTTTTCCAATCTATCTAATCCATTTCCCAGTAGATAAAATGGATGTAAGTCACGTGCCTTACAACCAATCCATCTATCGACGGGAAACAGTCGTGATTGAATCCCCACCATTAAAAACTTCATGGGGCCACAGGAATGTTTATTTTCCATCCAACAGCAGCTCGATCTAAAAATCTTGTGGCCACTCATCCACACAAATATCAGCTCGATCCAAAACTTCCATGGCCCATCATAAGTTTTCGGTGTTTTAAAAAACAATTACAATCCGGACGCAATCTGATTACGTCACATCATCACACACTGCATTTAGTGTAGTGCCGACGTTGACCAATCACGATGCTTTACAAAAACTTTCTATTTATAGCAAAGAAAGGAATCGGATTTTTTTTTAAAAAAAGTCTCATCCAATCAGCATTTGAGGGTGATATTGAAAACCCATGGATGGGGAGTGCGGATCGTCTGCCTCCCGGAGGCAGGAACTCCCTGCCTCCAGCGTTTTGATTGGTCAACGTCATCATAAGTGCCACCTCATTAGAAATTTTAAATATATTAAAAAAAAGTTCATTTAATGAGAAGTATAACAGAGACGTTAACGGAAGCGGTTTGCCCGCTAAGTAACGCAGCAGGGTAAGCGTACCGAGTAAAGTTTGTGGAGCTCACCGTCGGCATTCGTGCAGTGTATCAACTCCATCCATCTCTTTTATCATCTAATTTTAGGATTTTAAAACAAAAATTAATCATATTCAAAGATCAAGTGGACCATACCACTTGAAACAGTGTGAATTGAATTCTACCATTGAAAAGTTGTCAGGGGCCCATAGAAGTTTTATATCAAGATGATATTTGGTATTTCCATTCATCCATGTCTTTGTGATCTTATGAACAGTTTGGATGAAAAATAAATATCATTGGGGGCTTAGAAACATTTCAACGGTGAAAATCAATACTTCCACTGTTTCATTTGGTATGGTCTACCTGAGCTTTTGATATACTTTAGTTTTGGGCTCAACCCCTAAAATGATCTGAAAAAATGGATGGACGGCGTGGATAAATCACATGAATTCAAAGTGGGCCCAACAAAGTTTACTCAGTACGATAAGACTAGTACAAAATCCGATTTCACGGGGACGCAGATTTCCTGCCAAAGGCTTTTGCAGTAAGATCCTACGTAAGAATTTTGGATGGACCGACTGCGATGTTTGTGATAAATCCAACCCATTCATCCATTTTTAGATATCATTTTAGGACATAATACCAAAACTAAGGTGTATACAAAACTCAAATGGGCCACACGAGAGGAAACAGTAGGGATTTCGTGTCCACCATTAAAATATTTATATGGCCACAAAAGTTTTGCATCGGTCTAATATTTTGGTGTTTTCACTTCATCCTAGCAAAATGAGCTCTAAAAATGGATGAATGGATTGAAATTCTTATAAACATCATGGTGGACCCCACCATACATCCCAATCCTGTAACTTCATGCAAAAGGCTTTTTCCAATGAATCCGCATCCACGGTTTCCATTGAAAACGAATTGGCTACTCCCCTGCCACTCGGTACTATGTGGGCCCACCATGATGTATGTGTTTCATCCATGCTGTCCATTTATTTTTCTAGATCATTTTACGGTTTGAGACAAAAAAAATGAGGTATAACCCAATCTCAAGTGAACCACATTATATGAAATAGTGTTGAATGAACGTTGACCATTAAAAACTTTTTGGGGGCCATAAAAGTTTTGGATCAAGCATTTCCCTTCATCTGGGTCTTTATGACCAAACCAACAAATTAGATGTCAAATAAACAGTACGGTGGGGCCTTAGGAGGACTTTAATGATGGATATCTAATCACCATTGTTTCCTGTGGTGTGGTCCATATGAGATTTATATCCCTCTCATTTTTGGGATCAACCCTTAAAATTATATGTAAAAATAGATTAACGGAATGGATGAAACACTTACATCATTGTGGGGCCCACAGAGTACCGACCACCGCCACCACCGGGCTGGTGGTGGGGGGAGTAGCCAATTTGCTTTCATTTCCATTTGGGATTCAGTGCCACATTGAGCAGTGAGACTCGCTACTGAAGTGATGTCACCTATTTATATGCGTCCCACTATAATGTATGTTTTGTATCCACACCGTCCATCCATTTGGAGAGATCATTTTAGGGCATGAGCCAAAGAATGAATCAGATTCAAAACTCGAGTGGACCCCACCACATAAAACAGTGGAGAGAGTCACACCCACCATTTATTACGACTGAATCCAATCCAATTAAACCTCGTCACTTTGTACTGCAACTCGTTACTTTATCTACTGAACCATGTCACTTAGTGTTGCAACTTCATTACTTTGTCTAGTGAACCCCGTCACTTTGTACTGCAACCCCGTCACTTTGTACTGCAACCCCGTCACTTTGTCTACTGAACCTCGTCACTTTGTACCGCAACCCCGTAACTTTGTCTACTGAACTTCGTCACTTTGTACTGCAACATCATCACTTTGTCTACGGTACCCCATCACTTTGTACTACAACCTCATCGCTTTGTTTACTATACCTTGTCACTTTGTGCTGCAATCTCGTCACTTTGTCTAGTGAACCCCGTCACTTTGTACTAGAATCCCGTCACTTTGTCCTGTTGAACCCGTCACTTTGTACTGCAACCCCGTCACTTTGTCTACTGAACCCCATCACTTTGTACTGCATTAGAAAAAGTGACGGGTTCAGACTAAAGTGATGGGGTTCAAGATATGGACAAAGCGACAGTGTTATAGTACAAAGTAATGGAGTACAATAGACAAAGTGATGATGTTGCAGTACAAAGTGACGGGATTCAGTAGACAAAGTGACGGGATTGTAGTACAAAGTGACGGGTTCCAGTAAACAAAGTGACGGGTTCATAAAGACAAAGTGACAGTGGTTCAAGAGACAAAGCGCAAAGTGTTGTAGTACAAAGTAATGGAGTACAATAGACAAAGTGATGATGTTGCAAAGACAAAGTGATCGGATTCAAGAGACAAAGTGACGGTTCAGTAGTACAAAGTGACGGGGTTCAGTAGACAAAGTGATGGGGTTGCAGTACAAAGTGACGGGGTTCAGTAGACAAAGTGACAGGGTTGCAGTACAAAGTGACGGGGTACAGTAGACAAAGTGACGGGGTTGCAGTACAAAGTGACGGGGTTCATGGTGGGGAAGTGATGTCACCCATTTTTAAATCATTTTATGGTCTGAGACCAAAAATGAGGTATAATCCAATCTCAAGTGGACCACATTACATGAAATATGTGTTGAATGAACGTTGACCATTAAAAACTTTTTGGGACCATAAAAGTTTTGAATCAAGCTGATCTTTGATTTTTCCCTTCACCTGGGTCTTTATGACCAAACCAATAGATTGGATCTCAAATAAACAGTACAGTGGGCCTTAGGAGGACTTTAATGATGGATATCCAATCACCATTGTTTCCTGTGGTGTGGTCCATATGAGATTTATATCCCTCTCATTTTTGGGATCGACCCTTAAAATCATATGTAAAAATAGATTAACGGAATGGATGAAACACATACATCATGGTGGGGAAGTGATGTCACCCATTTATATAGGTCCCACTATGATGTATGTTTTGTATCCACACCGTCCATCCATTTGGAGAGATCATTTTAGGGCATGAGCCAAAGAATGAATCAGATTCAAAACTCGAGTGGACCCCACCACATAAAACAGTGGAGAGAGTCACGCCCACCATTTATTACGACTGAATCCAATCCAATTAAACCTCGTCACTTTGTCTACTAAACCCCGTCACTTTGTCTACTGAACCCCGTCACTTTGTATTACAACCTCGTCACTTTGTCTAGTGAACCCCGTCATTTTGTACCGCAACCCTGTCACTTTGTCTACTGAACTCCGTCACTTTGTACCACAACATCGTCACTTTGTCTATTATACCCCGTCACTTTATACTACAACCTTATCACTTTGTCTACTGTACCCTGTCACTTTGTGCTGCAATCTAGTCACTTTGTCTAGTGACCTTGTCACTTTATACTGCAACCTCGTCACTTTGTCTACTAAACCCCATTACTTTGTACTGCAACCTCGTCACTTTGTCTATTGTACCCCGTCACTTTGTACTGTAACCTCATCACTTTGTCTACTAAACTCCATTACTTTGCACTGCAACCTCATCACTTTGTCTACTGTACCTCGTCACTTTGTACTGCAACCCCGTCACTTTGTCTACTAAACCTCATCACTTTGTACTGCAACATCGTCATTTTGTACTGCAATCCCATCACTTAGTGTCCACCATGATGTTTATAAAAAATCCAATCTATTCATCCATTTTTAGAGCTCATTTTAGGACATGTAATAAAAAATTAGGATGATCCAAAACTCAACTGGGCCATACAAGATGAAACAGTGGAGAAAGAAATTCCTACCGTTGAAACCTTCTTAGGCGTCTTGATGTTTATATGCCATCCAAACCGTTTATAACGTCATTTTTACCAGGATGAAGTGAAAACACCAAAAAATTAGACAGATACAAAACTTTTGTGGCCATATAAATATTTCAACGGTGGTCACTAAATCCCCACTGTTTCCTTTTATGTGGTCCATTTGAGTTTTTTATAAACCTTAATTTTGGTATAATATCCTAAAATGATATCTAAAAATGGATGAACGAATTGGATTTATCACAAAAGTTGCAGTGGGCCCTATCCAGAATCCTTGGGTGAACGCATCTGCAGCGAATAGGATTGGGTATCGAGTTACTCAATAAGCTTTTATAGTATCGAGTAAACTCACTTGGGCCTCCTTTGAATGTATGTGGGTTATCCATGCCGGCCATCCGTTTTTCCAGCTCATTTTAGTGGTCGATTCTAAAATAGAAGTATTTCCAAAGATAAAGTGGACCACACCACAGGAAACAGTGGGAATAATGACATCCACAGTTGAAACCTTACTAGGGCCCACAAGTTGTTGTTTACTTGTCATCCAACCTGCTCATAAGATTACACAGACATGGATGAAGGGAAAACACAAATATCAGCTTGATCCAAAACTTGTGTGGGCCCCAAGAAATTTTCAACGGCAGAATTTCAATTCACACTATTTCTCGTGGTGAGGTCTACTTGAGATTTGGATATATCTAATTATCAAGCTATATAATTATCTGTTAAAATGGATGGACGAGTAGATAAAATATGCAAATCACGGTGGACCCCACGAGTTTGCTCAAGACGCTACCGCATCGAGTTACTCAGTACGCAATCCGCTTCCTACTGCAAAAGGCTTTGGCAGGAAATCCGTCCCCGTGTCTGATGGAAATGGATTGGCTACTCCCCTGCCACCAGCCCGATGGCTGTGGTCATGCTCGGTGGGCCCCATCATTATGTATTTGTTTCATCCATTCCGTTCATCCATTTTTACCAGCCCGATGGCTCGGTGGGCCCCATCATGATGGGCCCATGGAGCACTGACCACTAGCTATTTTTTTATGCATGGATGACCACTAGCAATTTGGTTCAAGTTCCCTGTGTGGAGTAAGAATCCATGCATAAAAAAATGGCTAACTGCAATCAAAGTAACCTTACTCCTGAATCCTCCAATTCTACAAATAAACATCAAGGTACTTCAGCCTTATATATTAGTTCTAGCCCTTAGGCAATTGACTTTGGAGCCACCAATCACTTTGCACTGCAACCATGTCACTTTGTCGATTCATGTCTACCAATTCATTTAGTGGAACCAGAGATGTTGTGAGTGAAGGCCACTTTAATCAAAATTTTCTTTATGAGATGGATGCAGATGCAGGCTAGGTGGAGGGATTTATTTAATTTATTTTTTAAAGCATTTTTACTTCGCAACCCCGTCACTTTATCTAATGTAATTTTTGGGTTCACACCCTTTTGTAAGAAACAAGAGTATTTGCAATTTATTTCGCAACCCCGTCACTTCATGTAATGTAATCTCGTCACTTTATTCAGTAATCCCGTCACTTTATCTACAATAACCTTGTCACTGTGCCTAGTGAACCCCGTCACCTTACACTGCAACGTTGTCACTTTGTCTAATGAACCCCGTCACTTTACATTGCAACCTCATCACTTTGTCTAGTGAACCCCGTCACTTTACACTGCAACCTCGTCACTGTGTCTAGTGAACCCCGTCACTTTGCATGCAACCTCGTTACTTTGTCTAGTGAACCCCGTCACTTTGCACTGCAATCTCGTCACTGTGTTTAGTGAACCTCGTCACTTTGCACTGCAACCTCGCCACTTTGTCTAGTGAACCCCGTCACTTTGCACTACAACCTCGTCACTTTGTCTAGTGAACCCCGTCACTTTGCACTGCAACCTCGTCACTGTGTCTAGTGAACCCCGTTACTTTGCACTGCAACCTCGGCACTTTGTCCAGTGAACCCCGTCACTTTGTATAGTGAACCCCCGGCAACTTCGTCACTATACAAAGTGAAACCTGTCACTTTGTACTGCAACCTTGTCAGTTCATCTAGTGGAACCAGGTCAGTTTGTTCGGCAACCCGTCACTTTTTTCAACAATCCAATGGTTGAATTGGATTGCAACCTCGTCAGTTTATCTAGTGAACCCCGTCACTTTGCACTGCAACCTCGTCACTGTGTCTAGTGAACGCTGTCACTTTGCATTGCAACCTCGTCACTTTGTCTAGTGAACCCCGTCACTTTGCACTGCAACCTCGTCACTGTGTTTAATGAACCCCGTCACTTTGCACTGCAACCTCGTCACGTTGTCTAGTGAACCCCGTCACTTTGCACTACAACCTCGTCACTTTGTCGAGTGAACCCCGTCACTTTGCACTGCAAACTCATCACTGTGTCTAATGAACCCCGTTACTTTGCACTGCAACCTCGACACTTTGTCTAGTGAACCCCGTCACTTTGTATAGTGAACCTCTGGCAACTTCGTCACTATACAAAGTGAAACCTGTCACTTTGTACTGCAACCTCGTCAGTTCATCTAGTGGAACCAGGTCAGTTTTTTCGGCAACCCATCACTTTTTTCAACAATCTAATGGTTGGATTGGATTGCAACCTCATCAGTTTGTCTAGTGAACCCCGTCACTTTGCACTGCAACCTCATCACTGTGTCTAGTGAACCCTGTCACTTTGCACTGCAACCTCGTCACTTTGTCTAGTGAACCTCGTCACTTTGCACTGCAACCTCGTCACTGTGTTTAGTGAACCTCGTCACTTTGCACTGCAACCTCGTCACTGTGTCTAGTGAACCCGGTCACTTTGCACTACAACCTCGTCACTTTGTCTAGTGAACCCCGTCACTTTGCACTGTAACCTCATCACTGTGTCTAGTGAACCCCGTTACTTTGCACTGCAACCTCGGTACTTTGTCTAGTGAACCCCGTCACTTTGTATAGTGAACCTCTGGCAACTTCGTCACTATACAAAGTGAAACCTGTCACTTTATACTGCAACCTCGTCAGTTCATCTAGTGGAACCAGGTCAGTTTGTTCGGCAACCCATCACTTTTTTCAACAATCCAATGGTTGGATTGGATTGCAACCTCATCAGTTTGTCTAGTGAACCCCGTCACTTTGCACTGCAACCTCATCACTTTGTCTAGTGAACCCTGTCACTTTGCACTGCAACCTCGTCACTTTGCACTGCAACCTCGTCACTATGTTTAGTGAACCCCGTCACTTTGCACTGCAACCTCGTCACTTTGTCTAGTGAACCCCGTCACTTTGCAACTCGCAACCTCGTCACTGTGTCTAGTGAACCCCGTCACTTTGCACTGCAACCTCGTCAATTTGTCTAGTGAACCCAGTTACTTTGTATAGTGAACCCCATCACTTTGTCTAGTGAACCCCGACACTTTGTATAATGAACCACAACAACTTCGTCACTATACAAAGTGAAACCTGTCACTTTGTACTACAACCTCGTTAGTTCATCTAGTGGAACCAGGTCACTTTGTCCGGCAACTCGTTACTTTTTTCAACAATCCAATAGTTTGATTGGATTGCAACATCGTCATTATGTTTAATGAACCCCGTCACTTTGCACTGCAACCTCGTCACTTTGTCTAGTGAACCCCGTCACTTTGCACTGCAACCTCGTCACTGTGTCTAGTGAACCCCGTCACTTTGCACTGCAACTTCGTCACTGTGTCTAGTGAACCCCGTCACTTTGTACTGCAACCTCATCACTGTGTCTAGTGAACCCCGTCACTTTGCATTGTAACCTCATCACTGTGCCTAGTAAACCCCGTCACTTTGCTGCAACATCATCACTTTGTTTAGTGAACCCCATCACTTGTCTAGTGAACACCATCACTTTGTATAGTGAACCCCGGCAACTTCGTTACTTTGTCTAGTGAAACCTGTCACTTTGTACTGCAACCTCGTCAGTTCATCTAGTGGAACCAGGTCACTTTGTTATATGGCATATGAAAAAATGGGTGAATTGCGTGGATAAAACATATACATCATGATGGGGCCCACGGAGCTTTTACATCAGCTCGCTGGCTGGTGTTGGGGTTACTAGCCAAATCGCTTCCGATTCATGATCGGGATCTTACTATTATTGTGATGTTCTAATAAGGGCCAATGATTTTGACGGTCTGGATCGGCTTGCATATATGCCACGTGTATGGTAGATAAACCTCTAAAATCAGTGGCTGTGACAAATGCACATTGTAGCGTACCCTCTACTTTTTCGGACATGAGGCCCCATGTGGCTCCCGTCCGTTGGTTGAGTGATGCGTATGGATGATCAGAACTGTGAAAGAGGTGGGTCCCACCCCATAGACAAGTATGATTGCCATGAATGATCCCAGCCATTCGATCTATTGACGGATAATAATAGAAAGGTATCAACACCAGAATCAGCTGCACCACAACTTAGAGGTGCTGTACCATCTTTCCTGCCATGCCACTTCCGAGGGACATCCATACCATTAAAATGGTAGGCCCCACCACGAAGATCTTCAGGTACAAAAATCAGGCCGGTCTAATAATAATTTGGGCCACAACCATTGTAATCAATGAATAACCTACGATCTGACTCTACATACAGGTGTGGCCCACCTAATAAGTAGATCAGAATGATTTTCGAGAAGCATGATCTTCACGGTGGGGTCCACCACTTTCACAGTGCCGATGTGCTATACAAGCACCGTGTTAGCAGCAAAGATTGCAAGCTACCAACATTTTTAGGTAATCACGTCTTATTTTGATTGGATGGCTAGGATCAGCACTCTACACTGATTCGCATGCCCCAGCTGCGGACGAGGTCTACGACGCTGGGGACGCGGATTAGCTACTGACGGCTGCTGTTCGTGGTGCCGCTGCCGTTAAGGAAGACGGCGGAGAGATTTTCTCATGGTGCCGTTGCCGTTAAGGAAGACGGCAGAGACTTTTTTTTTTTTTTTTATACGAGACGGAAGAGGATTTGCTAGTCCTACTTGGCAGGTGCGGTGAGATGGACCAATGATATTGCGGGAGGCAGAGACTCTCTGCCTCCCGGAGGCAGAGGATCCGGACTCATGGATGGGCGTTTGTGGCTGGACGAAGAAACGCCTATAATGACCGCACTAAGAACGGATCCCATGCAAGTAACCATTCACACGTGTGGCGCGTTTGTATTTAGCACTTTTTTTTTTTACACGCACTCACCGCAATGGGTACTCGAACTGTGTTGGTAAAGTTCCCCATGCGGGGTCTACCATGTTGCGTGTATGCGACAACTCAAGTCAGCGGGTAGGCCTCACCGAGCTAAAGGGACACACCAAAATTCATCCCAATTCAAAAAATCAGATGGCCAAAGCAGATTGTATAGTGACCACGAGGAAACTCACTAGATTCACGGTTTGGGTTTTACATATACATCTTGGGTGGGCCAACACAGCTCGGGCATACGATAATTGTCATTAATTGGATGACCAGGATCGTCATTGAGCATCATGGCCCATCAATACACCAGATGGAGGGTTCAGATTATCCGACCATGCGGTCTAAAATCAGTGAATAAAGTCATGAATGCTTAAAAACTAACTTGCAACATGTTTAAACGACGATGCAGGATATATTTACGGCAGGAACTGCTACAACAGCCCTTGGGATGGAATGGACCTTGGCAGAGCTCATCAACAATCCAAGGGTTTTAAGGAAAGCAAGGGAGGAGATCGATTCGGTCGTCGGAAAGCATAGGTTGGTCCAAGAATCTGACATCCTTAATCTCCCTTACATGCAAGCAATCGTCAAAGAAACTCTTCGATTGCATCCAACGGACCCGATTATCCTTAGAGAATCAATCCAGGATTGCAAGATCAATGGCTACGACATCCCTGCTAAATCGGGGGTCTTCATCAACATATGGGCCGTTGGAAGGGACCCCAACCACTGGGAAAACCCGCTAGATTTCCATCCGGAGAGGTTCATCGATGAAAACGGACGGACCCAAATAGACCTCAGGGGGCAACATTACCATTTCCTGCCGTTTGGGAGTGGCAGGAGGGGCTGCCCAGGCACAACACTGGCTTTACAACTCATCGAGACCACCATCGCTGCGATGGTCCAGTGCTTTGATTTGAAGATGGACGGCAATGGCAAAGAGGGTGGGACGATTGACATGTCCGAAGCGCCCGGACTGACCCTCTATCGGGCACAACCGTTGATTTGTCTTCCTGTGGCCCGCCTTGATCCATTGCCGCTGGTCGAATAATGAACGGTGACGGATAGGCATTGGTACGTGCCTGAGATGGGAGTCTTTATTCATGTAGTGTGTTACTTTCTAGATTATGTATTTTAATTCATTATGTCCCATTCTTCTATTTATTATCCATCTGTGCACCTTTGAGTAGAGCTGGGCATCCGACCGGATTGGGTCCAACTCGACTTGGACCGAAATATGCAAGGCCTGACCCGAATTCGATTCGATCCGGAACCGAGTTCGGGTCATCTGCCTCGAACCGACCCGATTCCCTCATGGCCTGAACCGATCCAAGTCCGACTCGGCCAGGAAAACCGAGTCGGATCGGATTGGGCAAGGTTAGGATAGTCCGTTTTTCCAACGGTGTGCAAAATCATTATTCCCACTATTTCTTATGGTGTGATCTACTTGATTAGTAGATATACTTAAAATTTGGCATCTATTACTAAAATGATCTAAAAAAACTGATGAACGGTGTGGATAAACCAAAAAAAAAAAAAATTTCAAGACGGACCACATAGTTTACTCTTTGCGATAAAATAACTTCGTACAAAATCTGTTTCTAATTTAATTAAGTATTTGCTGTCTACAGATCATGACAGCTATGCCGTACGTGTCGTGCTTGTCTATAGCTCGTTAGGAAGCGGATTGTGTACTGCTCTGTAGGGTCCACCATGATTTACATATTTCATTTACTCCGTCCATCCATTTTAATAGATAATTTGATGGCTGGAACCCAAAAATGAAATATATCCAAATCTCAGTTGGACTTCACCATTGGAAACAGTGTGAATTGAAGTTCTACCGTTGAAAATTTATTAAGGCCCACAGAAGTTTTGGATCAAGCTGATATTTGTGTTTTCCCTTCATCCATGTCTTTGTGATCTTATGAACATGTTGGATGACAAATAAACATCACTTTGGGCCCTAGAAAGGTTTCAACGGTAGAAGTCATTATTCCCCCTGTTTCCTTTGGTGTGTTCCACTTAAGCTTTGGGCATACTTATATTTTGTACTCAACCACTAAAATGATACGTAATAACGGATGGACGGTGTGGATAACCCACGTACATTCTTAGTAGGCCTAATTGAGTTTAACTCAGTATGATAAAAGCGTACTGAGTAACTTAGTACGCAATCCCATCTCATTACAGCTATATAGGTGCTCCAGGCACGTGTCGTGCGAAGATGAGCACTGACGCTCCTTGAGCTCTGAGTTGTACAAACGATTTAAAGGAGATCAAAGTTACATGGCCCCCACAATGATGTATTTAGTATATCTATACCATTCATCTATTTTCAGAGATCATTTTAGAGCATTATCTAAAAAATGGATCATATCCAAAGATCATCTGGACCACACCATAAATAGCAGCGGAGATAATGATTTTCACCGTTAAACAATTTGTAGGGCCCACCACAACGTTTATTTTCCATCCAATCTGTTCATAAGGTCACTAATACCTGAATGAAGAGGAAAAACAAATTTCATATGGATCCAAAACTTCTGTGAACCCAAAAAGGGTTTCAATGGTAGACGTTCAATCCCCCATTGCTTTCCGTAGTGTGGTCCACTTAATGGTTAGATCTATCTTATTTTTTGTCTCAAGCCTTAATACAATATTACCAAATGGATGGACGGTTTGGATATAACACATACCTCGTAATTAGCCCCACAAAACTTGCTAATGTTACACCAGCCAATACACTTCCGGGTCTCACTGACAAGACGAAAGACAAGAGCCTGTTGCCGACTATTCTTCAATCAATGACTGCTACTACTCTCTCTTTCTCTCTTTCGTTCAGTTATACATCATTTCCCAGTGTATATCTCTCTCTAACTGTCTCAATGTAAATCACTCTCCAATAGAAAAAACAAAACCCAACGGGCAACGGCTTTCAATGTATATCTCTCTCCAACAGAGAAATCCCATGAAAGTCCAAGACCCAACGGCAGAAAAAGAGGGATTTGATCTACTGCAAGACATCTAGCTAGCCTTCTTCTTCAACAGAAAGGGAGAGACAGATATAGAGAGAGATAGAGAGAGATAGAGAAATAGAGTTGGGCAGAGTTTTTTGGCGCCAAATTAAAAGCCAAAAGATGCGTGAGTGGTCAAACAGGATTTGAGGGATATTTATATCATGGGTCGGGTCGGTTCGGACCCTTTCGGTCTGGGTTTTTGGATCAGTTCTGTTCGGATACACCACTATCCGAATCCGACCCAAAAAAAAAAAGATCAGATCTGGATGGACAGATTCGATCAAGGCCGATCTAGGCCGTCGGTTCTGTTCGGAACAGTACCGAGTTGGGTCGGATCCACCGGATCGGATCCAACATGCCCACCTTTACCTTTGAGTTCTGTTATTGTACGTGTAATTTACTGTAGTTTCCAGAGAATAAAAATTATGGCTGATTTCTTGTAAAAGGATTTCGCGTGACTACCAGGAAGCTAGATGTACTATGTCGGAGGCTATGGAAACACAAGGCAGATCTAAAATTTAAGTAGGCCACCTCAAAGAAACAATGGGTATGGAAATGCCTACCCTTAAAACTTAGCTTGTTGTGATGTTTATACATCGCTGTGATGAAATGACATGGGCCAAAACTCAAGTAAGCCACACCACAGGAAAAAGATGGTAAGGAAATGCCAGCCGTTGAAACCAAACCTGGGTCCACCGTTATCTGCCTCAATTTTTTAGCCCACTAGTTAGCATAATCTAAAAAAATATCACGGTGGGTCACTACCTAACTTCAGGCTGTCGTACGCAATCCGCGTCCAATAACAACCTTCAATATGAAATCAGAGTTGGAATCCAAACCGTTAGATCAGGGATTCCATTGTTGGTGTAGCACAGCCCTTCAATTTGTAATCAATGGTGGAATCAGGACCATTCAATATTTTTCTTTTGGTCTTCCATTTGATGGCCCACAAGTTGGATAATTTTGGATCGCCAGCGTTTGACCAGGCTGATTTTTGTATCTTCCCTTCGTCCCCCTAAATCACGAGCTAATTAGCTCCAGAGCCTAATCACAGGCTTTGATCCTTGGTCATTCAACATCCCATCATCGTTGCAATCAGATCTGGAACCTCCATCATCTGTCCGGCCACCACAATTCTAGGTTTGATCAGCTAGGCAGGTTTTTCGGGTTGTGAATTTTTTAATTGCTGCGAAATTACATTGTGGTGTGAGTTCGTGGATTCGTGCAGGGTGTGAGTGTATATTCTGCACATCACAGTGCAAGAATATCATATGAATTCTTAATTTAATATTCATTTGAATAATGGCACTTAATTAGCATAGCTGTTCAACAGTCCAAATAACTAATAACTACTTTATCGACATTGCTGTTTTAAAAAATGGGGTGTCTCTTCAATCACTGTTCGGCTTTTACTCACTCATATAATAGCCAATAATCGGATGGTTGTTATTTCTTGATCAGCATAATTTTATAAATATATTCCATCCACAACGTGCCCCACAATTTGGATGGTCAGGATTGCCGTGATGAATGACACATCTAAGGAAGAGACTATCACAGGAGGCTGTCTACCCCATTTTATACAAGGATCCGGATTCTTTATGCAAACCGACACCACAATCTATAGCAATAGAAGACTCCGACGCACTGATATAACATATTACGTCAGCATTGATAATCTATAAAGCAACACACAACATGAAAAAAGACTCCCATCTCAGCACGTGCCAATGACAATCCTTCACCGTTCATTATTCGACCAACGGCAATGGATCAAGACGGGCCACAGGAAGACAAATCAACGGTTGTGCCCGATAGAGTGTCAGTCCGGGTGCTTCCGACATGTCAATCGTCTCACCCTCTTTGCCATTGCTGTCCATCTTCAAATCAAAGCACTGGACCATCACAGCGATGGTGGTCTCGATGAGTTGTAAAGCCAGTGTTGTGCCTGGGCAGCCCCTCCTGCCACTCCCAAACGGCAGAAAATGGTAATGTTGGCCCCTGAGGTCTATTTGGGTCCGTCCGTTTTCATCGATGAACCTCTCCGGATGGAAATCTAGCGGGTTTTCCCAGTGGTTGGGGTCCCTTCCAACGGCCCAGATGTTGATGAAGACACCCGATTTAGCAGGGATGTCGTAGCCATTGATCTTGCAATCCTGAATTGATTCTCTAAGGATAATAGGGTCCGTTGGATGCAATCTAAGCGTTTCTTTGATGATTGCTTGCATGTAAGGGAGATTAAGGATGTCAGATTCTTCAACCAACCTATGCTTTCCGACGACCGAATCGATCTCCTCCCTTGCTTTCTTTAAAACCCTTGGATTGTTGATGAGCTCTGCCAAGGTCCATTCCATCCCAAGGGCTGTTGTAGCAGTTCCCGCTGCAAAGATATCCTGCATCGTCGTTTAAACATGTTGCACGTTAGTTTTCAAGCATTGACTTTGTTCCTCGATTTTAGAGCGCATCTGAACCGTCCATCTGGTGTATCTCATTGCAGATGGGCCATGATGCTCATTGATGATCCTGGTCATCTGATTAGTGGTAATTATCATACTCCTTAGCTGTGTGGGCCCACACATGATCTACATGCAGAACCCCTGTGATAAATCTCCTCCTGGTCACTTTACATGCCAAGGATCATCTAGATTCAAAAATCAGTCAGGACAAACCAAAATGAGCAATGTATACGTATGCATTCACGGGATTTGGCCCACCTGAGTTTGGGTGTAACTCTGTGGGTCTGATCATGAGGTATGTGGTATATCCAAACTGTTCATCCATTTGGCAATCTAGTCTTAAGTCTTGACACGAAAAATAAGACAGTTCTAACTATCAATTGGACCACACTGCAGACTCTTTGGAGTTTCAACACCGGGTCCTTACTCTTACCGAGTGGTAGACTCCTTGGAGTTTCAACACCGGGTCAAGGGTTCGAATACCCATGGTGGTGAAATCCCACGGCGTGCGTGTGTGGGGTGTGTGTGCGTGTGTAAAAAAAAAAAAAAAAAAAAACTATCAATTGGACCACATTGCAAGAACCAGTGGGGATTGAACGTCTACCATTGGAACCCTTTTTGGGGTTACAGAAGTTTTGGATCAATATGAAATTTTTTGGATAATGCTTTTAAGGGCCTGTTTGTTTTTCAGAGAAATGGAAAATGCAAGGGAAAACGGTGATTATTACGGTTTCCTGCGTTTGAAAATTCATAGGAGTTTGTGCCAGTGAAATTGGTTTAACGGATGTAATTTTAATTTATTTACTGGAAGATAATGTTAATGATATATCCATTCTGTCAGTCTATTTTATTACAATATTTTGGAGTATGAGATAAAAAATGAAGCAAGTCTAACACTCAAATGGCCCACGCCAAAGGAAACAGTGGCCCTACAAAGTTTTTAACGGTAAGTTTTCGATTCTCTTTTTTGTATGACGTGGTCCACTTGAGTATTGGATATGCCTCAATTTTTTACTCATGCTATGAATTCAAATGTAATAATGGATGAACGGTGTAGATAAGCAAAATGCATCGCAGTGGGACCCACAAATATTTTATAATATTCTTGATTTTTGTGTCAAAAAGTAAGCAGTCATATCAAGATGTTGTGAATTCACGGTGAAATAATCATCACTTTTTTTACGCGCGGTTTACTACTTCACCGAAAATCAAACAGGCCCTAAAGGAACTCTAAAAATAGATGAAGGGTGTAGATATAATAAATACATCTCGGTAGGGGCATGTTCGTATAACTCGGAGTTCGAGGAGCGTCGGTGCTCGTCCTTCGCACGACACATACCTACAGCAACTATATACCTGGTGTGAGGTAAACCATCCAATCCGCTCCCCATCCACGCAATATGGTAGCCCCACACGGGATGTGGAACTTTCTATGGTGCCGCCCCTCTCCCCAATATCGGGTGGCCCACGTGTAATTACCTAACATCTAATTCTAGATGCACCAATTACAAACGTGACACACGTGAGGATCGCTCAGGTGGACTGGATCTGTTCATGTGGTGGTCCTCGCTCTAGGCATTTCTTCACCCAGCCGCAAACGCACGGAGAAATGGCCAAAGAAATTACAACCAACTGCCTACATTTATTGTGTACGAGTTTCTCCCATAATGAGTGGGCCCAACCGATCCTTAGGTGTTGACACGATGGACCATTAATAACCCTTAATGAATGCACCGGATCAGGCACATGCTTGCCTAATTTACACGCGTGGTGCGTTTTTGTTGTAAGCTTAAACGGTGCGGCCATGGACATCACAGTAATATGGGTAGAGAGATTCGGACTCGGAAAAGATCTGTGGACCTCATCATGATGTCTGTGTTATATCCACGCCGTTCATTCATTTTTTCTGCTCATTTCAGGGCAGACCCATATAGATGAGGCAGATCCAAAGCTTAGGTCAACCACACCACAACAATTAGTGGTGATAATGACTCCTACCGTTGAAATCTTCTTATGACCCACTGTTATATTTATTTTTCCATCCAACCTGTTAATAATATGACAAAGACCTGGATGAATGGAAAACACAAATATTTGCTTGGTCCAAAACTTCTTATGTAGCCGCCGACAAGTTTTCAATGATAGGCGTTCAATCCCTACTTTTTCGTGCGGTGTAGTCTGCTTGAGCTTTAGATCTGCCTTATTTTTCTTTTTACGCCTTCAAATGATTTGGCAAAGTGGTTGGACGGCGTGGATATACATACACCATGGTGATGCCCATAGAGCTTGACCAATACGGAGCTCGGTACTGGAGGAATCACTACCGAATTCGAGTACGATTCCCATCTTTTATGGCCCCCACCAAGCGACCGATTCATGCTTGATGAATGATGAGTATGAGACCCGATAAGGAACAATGGATACCAGCCTTACCCGAATAAAAGCCTTGATGTGTTCTCTAGTTAGCTTCATGTCAGCACTCTCATCTTCGGATATCTCAAGCAAAATATCCATCAGATCCTTCACACTTTCACCTCTCTCCTTCTCCTTATTTTCTTCATGTTCTCTAACAATCTCCTCCATTTTCTCATCAAACCTCTGATGAGTCACCTCCAATCTCTTCCCCAGCCCTTGCAAATCCATATTACGGAAAAACCCAATGTAATCCGCGATGTTGAATTCCATTTGCAGCTTCGACACGTCATTCACCAACGTCCGAATCTCCTTCGCCTCGCCTTCATTCCCAGAACACCGCCGGCTCATCGACATCCTCCATATAACGTTGCCCACCATCAGCATAAGCTCTTCGCCGATATTCACCGACTTGTTGTCAGCTGAGGCTATCGACAGTAATTGCAAGAACCCTTGTATCTCTTCTCGCTTTATGGGAAGGAAGTTCCCAAGGCTACGGCCACTTAGGAGCTCCGACATGCAGAGCTTCTTCATGAACTTCCAGTAGGGCCCGTAAGGTGCAAATGCGAAGCCATGACCACCATATCCGAGGTATCGGGTCGCAATAGATTGCGGGCGATACGCAAAGGCGAGCTCATGAGTACGGAGGAATTCTCTCGCTGCTTCTGGGGAGGAGACGATGATGTAAGGGACAGACCCGAGGCGGATACTGATGATCTCACCGTAACGCTTTGCAAGGTTGTAGAGAGCATGGTGGGGGCTTGAACCAAAGAGGTGCATGTGTCCGATGATTGGGAAGGCTAGCGGACCCGGTGGATAGTGGCAGGTCTTGGCTCTGGTTTTGGAGAAGAAGTTTCGGGCTAGGAAGGTGGAGAAGAGGGAGATGAGGAAAAGAATGGCGTAGGATAGAAGCTCCATTGCTATAACGCAATAGGTGCGTAGGTTTTGTGTGTGGAGGTATCAACTTGGACATGGCCATATTTATAAGGAGTGTTGAGTTTCAAAAGAGGACATGGGCCTCGTCAGATGGACGGTGATCCAAACAGATCTTTGGGTCTTGACTTTTCTTTTACCTGTAGAGAGTTATTTCTGTTAACCATCACAACTATTCAGTATAAGTTTAAATTCTAAATTTCAGTTAAATATCTGTCGTAACTCTCTTATCCGTATTTACTTGTATCTCTCTCTCTCTATATATATATATATATATATATATATATATATATATATATATATATATATATACATATATATAAAATTTTTGAGTCATTTATGGATTATTTTATCTATTTTCAATTGCAAGTGTTCAATCCCCACTCTTTCCCTTGGTGTGGTCTACTGGAGCTTTGGATATGCTCCAATTTAAAGCTTAAATTCTAAAATGAGTTGGAAAAACAGATGAACGGTGTGGATAAAACACATATACTGATGGCCCCGTAAAGTCCTGACCCCACGGTCGGCTTCCATGTAATTTGAGAGGAGGGTCAAAGGTCGGACTGATTCAAAACGCAGGTACGCCACCACCACGACAGTAGTTTAAATGGGATGCTCACGGTTGAAATTGGGTAGATTGTGGGGTCGATGGAGTATACTAGCCATCCCATCCATTAATCTTATGCACTCCATTAGAATTAGGGAATGCCCAGATAAAAAACAAGGCAGTCCAACCTTCAATTGAGGCACAACACATGAATTCATCTCAAAACCTACGTGAAACTCATCCTCAGCCAAGGATTCCACATGCCCCACCATGATGTATGTGTTATAACTATGCCCTAGCCATCTATTTTTATTTTTTTTTTCAGATTATTTTAAGGTATGAGCTGAAAAATGAAGCAGATTCAAAACCCAAGTGAACCACACCACAGTCCTAACATCAGGTAGGCACAGTGAGAAAAATGAAGGGATTAAATATTAATGGACAGTGTTCTGTGGGCCCCACCATAATGCATGTATTTTATCAACTCAGTCTATTCATTTTTTTCCGGATCAACTGAAGCATGAGAGCAAATTTGAGGTAGATCCGAATCCTAAATGGACCACGCCATAGGAAACAGTGGTGATTGAACACCAACCACTAAAAACTTGTTGAGGGCCACAAAAGTTTTGAATCAAGCCGATATTTTTGTTTTCTCTTCGTTTAAGTCTGTCAATAGGTTATATGCAAATAAACATTAACGTTGGCCTTAGGAAGTCTTTAACGGTGGATGCTCAATCACCACTGTTTTCCTATGCTGTGGGCTGCCTGAGATTTGGCTGTGTCTCATTTTTGGGCACTTGACCCAAAATGAACCGGTAAAATGGATGGATAGAGTGGACAAAACACATACATCATGATGGGGCCCACATAGCACCATCTGCATCCCAGAATCCCCTGAATCAAAACTACCTGAGTGGAAGAGGCAGGTGGTGAGAAAAGTGAATAGAAACCGGCTGCCAGTTCTTAAATTGAGAACGATCATGCTGTTAGCATGCTCAGACTCTGGTTTAACTTTAGATGACGTGGAAGTATATTTGGATGAGATCATCCTGTCCATCAGGTGTGCCACCCATAATTTGGATAGATTGCACCACACTGATCTTGGTGGTGTGTTGGCATGGCAAATTCTGTGGGCCACCATGATGTATGTATACATCCACACCGTTCATTTATTTTGTAATATCATTTCAGGGCATGAGTCAAAAATGATGAAGATCCAAAGTTCAAGTGGACAGAACTAAGGAAACAGTGGAGACGATAACACCTATGTTGAAACTTTTGCAGGGCAACCGTGACGCCATCTAACCTGTTCATAAGGTCACACAAACCTTGATGAAGGGAAAACTCAAATATCAGCTTGATTCAAAACTTATATGGCCCCTAGAAGTTTTTAATGATAGTTGTTCAATTCCAATTGTTTTCTATGGTCGGGTCTCTTTGAGCTTTGGATTTACTTCATTTTTAGGCACATGCCCTAAGATGATCTAGCTAAATGGATGAACAATGTGAATATAATAGATACATCATAATGCCACCTACAGTACTTTGCCATGTCAACGCACCACTCAAGTCAGCCATACACATGCAATTTAGACATGGATTGTTCGGACACGTGAGATTTAGTTGGCCAAATGCCACTGTAAGTTGTTAGGTCTGGTCTGGGCCAATTTCTGACAGTGATACAATACTCGGTCAAGGTTCGAGTACCCATAGGTAGCCCATCAAATTCTCCCACCTACCTATGACGGCCGATCAATTTCTCCCACCTAGCAATGCCAGTTTGAGACGGCGGTAACCCAGGAATCACTTAGCTACGTATACGCGGTGTAGGACTCTGTTAGGATCACCATGATATGGGTGTTTATTCATGCCATCCATTCATTTTTTTTAGCTCATTCTCAGGTGTAGACCCAAAATTGAAGTATATCTAAAGCTCTAGCAGACCAAACTATAGGAAATAGTGGGGATGATGATATCCACCATTGGAACATCTATAGGATCCCAGTTTATTTGTCATTCATAAGGTCACATGGACCTGGATGAAGGGAAAACCAAATATCAGCTTGAGCTTAACTTTCGGGCCCTTAGTAAGTTTTTAAGGGTAAGCAATTTTTTGTGTTTCATACGGCTTGGTCTACCTGAGCTCTGGATATGGTAATGACATTGTGTACTGACTAACTCAACGTGTTTTTACGGAGTAAACTGTATCGGGCCACCGTAAATGTAATCGGTTTATCCATGCAGTCTATCCTATTTTTCCAACTCAATTTAGGGGTTGAACTTAAAATTGAAAAAAAAAAAAAAAAAAAAAAAAAACGGTGGGAATAATTATTTCCATCGCTGAAACCTTCCTAGGGCCCACAGTGCTTCATTGTCTGGGTGGATGGCAAATAAACATCATGGTGGCCCTAAGAAGGTTTTAATGGCAGGCATCATTGTTCTCCTTGCTTTTCATGGTGTGGTCTATGTAAGCTTTAGATCTACCTTGTTTTTAAGCCCATGCCATAAAATGACTTCACAAAATGAATAGACGGTGCAGATATAACACATTCATCACAGCTGTGTCCACGATACTTGTTGATGTCAACACAATATTAGAAAGGTCCGTTGCATGTTATTTTTCCAAACAGTTTACTTCCAGGGGTGATGGATTTTCATTGCTTCCGTAGCTCAATCCAAAAGATGGCATACAGTCGAATATAATATCCTTTAAAATGAGGAATTTCTAGATAATACCTAAGCATGAGTAATCATTGCATTAAAGCAATTCTATTCCACCTAATAATTCCCGTGAATGAGTAACTAAGCAAGCAATCGGCTTCACTGGATATGCTTCAATATCAACTCAGAGATCCTCTTAATTTCCTTGCTCGACTGTGAGCCCGACTGCGCCTACCTGGTTATTGGGAAGGTGTGACTTGAGCTAATAGTGGAAGAAAATGCCTCAGATCATACCGTCCATCAGGCGAGCCACCATATTTTCACCGTCAATCTTAAATATCAGTTCAATCAATTACTTAAGTGAGCCACACCATAGAAACGGTGTAAAATAAAGGCAAAAGCCTCCAATCACGTGCTTTGGCCAAGTGAATTTTGTAACGTAATGATTTTTAAGGAGTACCTTGGTACGAGAGAACTCTTGAAATTTATAGATTGAGTGTCATATATTTAGAAGATTTTAACGGTGGAGTCCCATTTAAAATGTGCATGGTCCGTGGTGCACAGACCTTAGTTTTGAATCGGTCAGATCTTTTGACCCTCGAATCTGACCACAGGCTGCGCCCATCTGATGAACAACGGCTGGGTCTCATCAACGGCAAGGAAACCCACGTCCGGTGTGACCACCCGAGTGGCTTAAGCTTTTTCAACCATTAAAATTTTCCAAAGCCGAATGGTCATAAATAACGCAGTGAGGCTAGCAAAATCTTCACGGTAGGTGAACGTGAACATGGTGGGACCATCCGTATTTCTAGATGAACTAGTGGAACCTTCCCCAGCCAGGGCCGAAAATAAAATAAAATAAAATAAAAACTGAAAAATTAAGCCTTGCTAGAGTGAATATGACTACTTAAAACACTGGTTCAAAAGTCTGGCGGCTACCCAGCATGAATCAACAAGTGTGAGGTAAGGGTGTTTGATTTTTCATTTCCTACTTCTAGGTTTATTAATTTTTACTGATGTTTGAAAGTCGACTAGTATTACCAGCGTAGAAGCTGGATCAAAAGGACTGACTTAAATTCATGAGCCCTCTACTGTGATGTATCTGACTTATCCATTCCTGTCCACCTGGTTTACCGTTTACATGAACATTTTAAAGCATCAACTCAAAAATACGCAAACCTAAATGTCAAATTACCACATTATAAGAGATTGATTGCTAGTTTTCATATATATATATATATATATATATATATATATATATGGAAAAAGGTACTATGCGCTCGACCTCACAAGTCCGTCCCATGAGGGTGAGCTGTGTGGGCCCCACCAGGATGCGTTTCGAACATCTACCCCATTAGTTAGATGCACCATTCCATTGTGGGCCTAGGTAAATCAAATCAATCCGTGACTTGTGTGGGCCACACAACATACAAAAGTGGAGAGGGGCCGTGCACCATTAAAACATTCATAACCATTTTTTAGGGCCCACCGAGATGTGGTTTGCAAATCCAACCCATCCATTATGTGTGTCCCACTTGAATGAGGGTTCAGACCAAGTTTCAGGCGCATGCAAAACTCAGGTGGGCCCCACCAAGTGCTTTTATATGTTTTAACGGTTTCTTCACATAATTTTAGATGGTATGGCCCACCTGAGTTCCGTATATGGCTGATTTTTGGGATATCCCATAATTTAAAAGGGACCCATCAAATGCACGGTGTTGATGGTCGAAACGCATCACGGTGGGGCCCACATAGCTCGACCTCACGATAAGCTTATCGTCAACTCGAGTGTATTGTACCTTTTCGCCCTAAAAAATGGTTATGAATGTTTTAATGGTGTACGGCCCCCTCTCCACTTCTGTATGTGGTGTGGCCCACATAAGTCACGGATTGACTTGATTTTTGGAACGTAAGCCCACGATCGAATGGTGCATCTGACTGATGGGGTAGATGTTCGAAACGCATCACGGTGGGGCCCACACAGCTCGACCTCATGGGACAGACTGTGAGCTCGAGCGCATTGCACCTTTTCCATACATATATATATATATATATATATATATATATATATATATATATATATATATATATATATTGTAATTTATTTTTCTTCCATGTATAGTAAGATTCATATATTGTATATCTCTATAAATAAATTCTTTTGGGGTTAGATTAATATAGAAAATACAGTAAAATTCTCCACATTACCTTGTTTTATGATAGTATTAGAGAATTTTATATATATATATATATATATATATATATATATATATATATATATATATATATATATATATATATGGAGTGACATTTGTCAGGCCTTCGTTCCCTCTAATGTAAGTGCGTATTGTCATCTTCCATTGAGGGAAATCTCAATTCCTTCTTCAAGCCCACTACATGCGTACCGTCATCTTCTAGCTCACGACATAAAACACATACATCACAACGAGCCCCAGTGAGTCCTAACACTAGGCGGATAGTTGGCACTGGGGTCACCACGGTCAGAATCACAGATGCGGATTGCATGTTACTAAACGGTGCTCGATGGGCCCCACCATGATGTATATGTTTTATCTATATTGTCTATCCATTTTTTTCATGATCATTTAAAACATGAGCCTAAAAATGAAGTAGATTCAAATATTAAGTGGACCCGCTAAAGGAAACAGTGGTGATTGAGCACCAACCACTAAAAACTTGTTGGGGATGCAAGGTGATTGAACATGGCAAACCACCAAAATCGTGGTTTTCCAACGGATATGGTCCATCGCAAAGAATGCTAGGTTTAATGACAGACTGGTGGTTAAAAGTGGTGGAATTTAGCGAATCCGTCTGAATTTATGACGGATCTGGTCCGTCGCAAATTAAGATTTTGCGATGGATTTTGGTCCATCACAAATTACGATCGAAAAACCCAACATGAAACATTTAGAGGCAGATTTTATTGGCTTTAGAGACGGTTTATGTTCCGCCATAAATTTGCTTTTGCCTCTGGTTTTTTTTTTTTTTTGTAGAATATGGTGGAAATTTGTATTTTTATGTGGTATAAGAAGTGTTTTTTTTAATATAATTTCAGTTGTTTATTGTCTAAGATTATTTTTGTATCAATTGATTAAAAGCAACGATTTTTTTTTTGTATTTCTTCCTTTGCAAAAATTGTAGCAATGGACCTAATCTGTCGCTAATTTCTAAACAAGTCGAAAATCACTGACAGATTTGAGGTCCATCACTTCTCCTAAGATCAGCGATGGACCATGTCCATCAAAAAATTTTAAAATGACAATTTTTTCCGTAGTTTGATGGATTTTTTTGTTTCAAATTTGCAACGGAGTAAATCTGTTGTAGATTCGTCTCAAGTTTTGACGGATTTCATCCATTGTTTAATTTTTGTTATGCGGCAAGCAGCAACCAACCATGCGACGAACCGAATACTTCGTTAATTTGGTTTTGCTACGGATCTAGTTCATCGCAAATTCACAATTTTAGCAGAGTGAAATGGATTGACGGTTTGGATATTACACATACATCATGGTGGAGCCTACAGAACTTGGTGACTTCAACACACCACCGAGGTTCACCGATGCAGTCCACTTCCAAGAAACCACATCCCATGAGATTTGAGAAGAACTCGTAACATAACTATTTTCTATAGAGATCTTATATGCTCCTGAGGGCTAGTTGTCACCATCAAAAATCAACTGGTCACTCATAATGTAGAGAACTTTACAGTATGCACTAGCTAGCATGCTGTGTAGAATCGCATCTCCTTGCTATAGAAGAGTATGTGACGTAAGGAAGAGTGTAAAATAATAAAAGAAAGATCATCATCTTAGTCAAGTGATTAAAACCTTGAATACACAAAGTGAGTTCTTGAATCCACGAGAAAATAGAACAAAATAAAATTGAGTATTTCATTAAATAATGTGTGAGATTTTTCGATTATACCACTAAAAAAGCCTAAACCTTAATTCAAATTTATCCAAAATAGTAAAACTCCTGTATAACCTAATTTGCCAAAAAATAAAAGTCTAAATAAATCTTATCGAAACATTATTGACATTATTCTAAGTAATTTTAAAACAAATATATGAAAATTCTAAAACTGCAAGAATAAGAATATACCATAGAAATAAGATTTTCTAAAATTAGTAATTTTTCTTCAAATTGCGATATGTGACCCGAATTCACAGATTGTGCGGACATGGCAAGATTTGAGTGGCCACATGCCATTGTAAGTTGTTAGGTTGGGAGCACATTAGGTGAGACCCAAGCCTTACCCAAGATGATGCGGCGCTTACCGTGGGGCCTACCTTGATATATGTATTATGTATCCACACCATCCATGTAACATCTCGAAAAAATCTGTACAAAGACCCGAGTACCACCTCAGGCAGAAATCACTAAGGACCGAATCCTTTAGAAATTAGACGAAAATTTATTACGTAGTAAACTAAATCATCAGTGAAATTAGCTTAAACTACTTTAAATACAAACCGCAAGACCCAAAACGAGTAGAACCGCTAATACTACGTTACCTAGAAACCTAGGATCAATCTTTAAACCCAGTTGCTCTCGGGAGCACTTTGAAACTCCGTATCGGATCTGGACCGCACGTCGAAAGTCCGATTATCACAAAACTATACGGTTATGACCACCTTACTGGGCTTGACAACCATCTCAGAAATTCAGTCCTAATAGTATCCAGAAGCGTGCAACTTGAGCCCAGAGTAAAGTGTGTGAGAAATGCGAATATCTTTAGAAAATGAACTCCAACTTAAGTGATTTGGGCCGTTCGCTTGCAGGCCAAATCTAAGGTTTCAGACCGTCAGATTCTGACCCAACTACACTCTCGGATCAGAGAAATTTCCCAACACAGGTCAATATACTTGTGGCTCTGATCGAGTGTCGACGACTGTTGAATTGAAACTGGTTCTCTGCGGTCGATCAATTGATCCAATCCGAGCGAAATCTTAATCTGGCCTAGATGCAATGTCAGGGAACTTTTCCCAAACCGTATGCAGGAAATGGGCCTCCAGATGAGCTCCGTTGGACCGAAACAGCCCCTTTTTAGCTATATCCTAAGTATACCCTGGCCCTGGGGCCATTAACATCACTTCTGGCCCTATTTAAGGACCTTAAACCCATTCCTCCCTCTTTCATACGAATTTCTCTAACCCTAGGAGAGAGAAGAGAGAAAAGAAGAGAGAAGAGTGAGGAGAAGAGAGAAAGATAGGGAGATCGTTGCTGGGGTTCACTCCCACAACTCCACACGCCGAAATACCACCCCACCATTGCTACACGAGCGATTCCAACTTCGATTTGGGTAAGAAATCCTAAGCCTAATCTTGTTTTAGAAGTCCAGATAGGGTAATCAGTGTAATAGCTAACCTATTTCGATGATTTAGGTATTATTATTCCGTATTCGGGTGCGTAGGATTTGAACCGAGTTCGAAAAGAGCAAACCAACAAAAGGTGCAGACCATAAACACTTAGGTTATGGTTTTCAAGGCTTTCAATGTCAGCAATAATTTATGTCTGACTTGATTGCCGTTATATGACCTTAGTTACGATGTATCTGATAAACTATACATGTGTGTGAACTATGTGAATATATTATGCATTCCATGTGTTTGTTGAAATGTTTGAGTGAAAGTGAAATTATTATTTATGTTTTCCATGACCATTGACCTAGAATATATATTCGTTGTATGTATGATAACTCCTTTGTGAAAGGATTTGCCACAATATATGCTATAACAAATTTACTTCATGTAGGTCGTAATGTGTAGCCTAAGCGTTTGTTGAAATGTTTGAATGAATGTAAAATTCTGATTTGTATTTTATATGATTTCAAATCTTAGATACTTGTATATTATATATTTTATAACAATTGTCGTGAAATGAATTGTTATAATTCGTGTCGCAATAAGTCCAATTCATATACTCGAAATGTGTAGTCTAAGTGTTTGTAAAAATGCTCGAATGAGATTTTGTTGATGGATTGTACTTATTAAGTGCATTAAGACGAGATCCTTAGTTCTCTTAGTCATATGAACAAGTTTTCTTCAGGTATTGTAAATCATCACTATATGATTCATGTATAGCATGCCTATGTATGATAACATGTGCACTACATTTTTTTTTATAAAATGCTCAAATGAGCGTTGTGCTTGGATTGTTTGTTAAATGCCTATATGATATATTATCATATGTCTCCATATGCTACACTTGAGTGTGATTGGGACTACTACATAGTCCAGGCAATCGGTAACAATTCCTGTTTGAGTAATCGAATTAGTCTCGCCACATTTGATGCGTTTGGTGAATCCGAGTCATACAATGATCATCGGCAATGATACCATATCGATTAACTCAGTGTACGCTCGTACCAGTCGAACTTGTATAATAAACTAATTGGCCTATTGTGTGTTTATCATAAGTGGACGTTACTGCTTGAATCTAAGGTACAACTTACTAATGTAAAACCCGTTTAACCTTAGTACCACGATCCGCTAAGACTCATGAGCCGGGCATGGTGGTATGGGACACCGTGGTCGAGTTGTCGCCTATGCTGGGGCGACGAGCCTCCTCGTAGTGACCAATAAGCAACCCAAACTCGTGTGCCGAATACGGTGGTGTGGGACACTGTATTCGAGCTGTCGGCCTACACTAGCGTAACCTGGCTGTGGTCCCAAGTCGGGTTGGTAACGAGCCTTTGAAAATAGAATGTCAGTTGGTAGGGCATTGGTGGAGTGACCTCGAGTATGAAATAGGCCTACCTCGGCGCAGCCTGGCTGTGGTCTCCAGTCGGGTTGGTGACGAGCCTTCGAAAATAGACTGCCAGTTGGTAAGGCGTTGGTGGTAGTGACCTCGAGTGTGAATTAAGCCTATACTGAGGTAACGAGCCTCCCATAGCAACCTATAGTGTAAACTCGCGAACTTACTTATTGTATGTGATAAACTAGGATTGACAACTCTAAATGGATCATTATTTGGGTTAATGATATAAAGGGAGGTACCTTAGCTTCTCAAACTTGCTGTATGAATAAACCTAATTAAGAACTTTACTAATCACGCACATACACCGCATTTACATGTGCCTTTGGCGTTGGAGTTAAGCATAGAGGAAGGGGTGCATGCCGCGATCATGAGATGATGTCGCAGAGGGAGTGTAGGTGAGAACACGCATCATTAACTTATATCATCATTGCATTAGCTAAAGTACCTCAGAATGCTTGTTATATTGCTTTATCATTACTGCTTGACTGAATTGATAACATGTTAACCTTTGCCTTATAGCTCCACTGAGTTGATCACTCACTCACACTCTGGGACGGTGTTTTAAAACACCAACCAAACTCTATTGTAATTTCAGGTGATAAGGAGGCTTACGAGATGGAGCCTATCTTCTATAATAATAAGGAAGAGTTCTCCTACATGCAACTCTCTGGCGGGTCTATGTAGACCTGGAGTTGCGTATCGAGACTACCAGGATATGGATAGATGACATTACACTTCACTATTTTGTATATTTTGGAATTATACATGTAACTGTTTAACTTGATGACGTTCATACTCTGTGGACTTACAATCACTTATATGCTTTATATACTCATCACAGTCTTCCGCTTGCGTAATCTAATTGTCTCTGGAGTATGATATGTTGTTTTGGTATAATTTCACTCATGTTTAAATGCACTAATACGGATAACATTCAATCATCATTATCTATGTTGCACAGTGATGTGCTGGAACTCGAGAGTTGGGCTCCTGCTTGACCCCCGATTTTCAGGGCGTTACAATCCATCCATTTTCCATATCATTTTACGGCGTTGTCCAAAAAATAAGCAAATCCTAATACATGAAACAATCATGATTGGCTATTAATGACCATAAAAGTTCTAGATCAAGTTGATATTTGGATGGGAAATAAACACTATGGAAACATTAAGGTTTGCCCTAAGTAGTTTTTAATAGTAGGGTGCTTAATCAGTACTGTTTTTTAGAGTATAGTCCACCTGAGATTTGGATTTTCTTTATTTTTTGGATCTTGCCCTAAAATAATATGGTAAAACAGATGAACGGTGTGGATACAAAAGACATATTAAAGTGGACCTCATGGTAAGGGCCGCACCATCTTGGGTGGGACCAGGGTCTCACCTTATCCACTCCCAGTTAGGTCTAATAGGGGCCATTTCTGACAGTAACATGATGGCCAATCAAATTCCCCCACCTACCAATTATGTAGCGGGGTTTTGGACAGTGGTAACACCAACATGGTGTCAAGACTTTATTGGGATAACTGTGATCTATGTGTTTATAAACGTTGTCCGATTCCGTGAGTTCATTTTAGGGCATGGCCTTAAAATTGAAGCATATCCAAAGCTCAAGTTAACCAGACTGGGAAATAGTGGGGATAATGATGTCCATTACTGAAACCGTCTTAGGCTCACTTTGATGTTTATTTGTCATCCAACCTGTTCATAAGATCATGTGGACCTAAATGAAGGGGAAAAAAAAAATCCAAATATCAACTTGATCCAAAACTTATTTACTTAATCCTCTGGCCAAGTGAAATTGTATGCCAAGCATACAATAGGTATAATTAAGTGGACTATAGTTTCGACATCACTGTCAGTAAGGACGGCCAAAAAATGTGATTTGTAAAGGAATTGTAATATGTAATTGGTTGTCCAAGGATACTTGTTTCTTGAAAAAATATTTTTGAATATATACTTTTTAAGTATCAAATAAGAAAAGTGTTCTTAAATCACCCATTATGATTTATTAGAGAATTTCATTTAACTGATAATGTTGATTGGGTTAGCCATACCGATAAGAATTCATAACACGACGAATATATACAAGAAATGGTTAATGTCCTTTCTTAGAATACTGCCTTTGGAAATGACAGTATCTTGTTCGAAGGAGTATAACCGCTTTGTCAGGAAACGGATTGGCTACTCCCCCTGACACCAGCCAATGGCTGATGGTCGGTGCTATGTGGGCCCCACCATGATGTATGTGTTTCATTCATGACGTCCATCTATTTTTAAAGATCATTTTACGGTACTAGACCAAAAAAGAGGTATATCCCAATCTCAAGTGGACCACATTGCAGGAAACAGTGTTGAATGACTTTCGACCATTAAAAACATTTTGGGGACCATAAAAGTTTTGAATCAAGCTGATTTTTGTTTTTTCCCTTCATCTGGGGTTGTATGACCTAATCAACAGATTAGATGTCAAATAAACAGTACATTAGGCCTTAGGAGGACTTTAATGGTGGATATCCAATCTCTATTGTTTTCATGCGGTGTGGTAAATCTGAGATTTATATACCTCTCATTTTTGGTATTAGGCCTAAAATGATCTTTAAAAATGGATGAACGGAATGGATGAAACAAATACATCATGGTGGTTCCCACAGAGCACCGACCACCAGCCACTGGGCTGGTGTCCGGGGGAGTAGCCAATCCGTTTCCCTTCGGAGAAATTACAATGATAACTGAAAATGTCGTACGAGCAGGACGTGAGATGTTGATTGAGATGGCATTGGGACTAAGTCGAAAGTGCATATTTAACACTTTAAGAAAGGGCTTCCAGACAATTAAATATCATTTGTAAGTTTATATATTTTGTAGAAGTATTGTAATTACAGTATGAATCAATGAAAATGATATGAAGAGATTGTCATCTTTTGTAAACTCAGGTGTATATCTTGAGAAAGTGGGAGAGTGAATCATTTCAATGATGTAAATTTGGAGGATTGGCTATATCAGGCAATGATTGGACCATAATGCTAGTGGGAATACACATTAACTAACGTTAATTCAGATCTCATGTTATTAAGCAAATATAAACAAACAATCACAAAGCACACATGATTTTATGTGAAAAAATCTTATTAAAAAAAAATCACGACATAAAATGATAGCAAATCCCTAGAAAAGTAAAAATACAAGAAATTGAATCAATTACAGTAATATGTAAAATCCTCTTTCACCTTCTCAAGTCCTCAAAAACATTTTGCCCTCTTTTGAATAGCTTAGTAAACATTGCGATTAACCCTAATCTCACGGTTACACACATATATAGTATCGTATTTGAAAAGGGAAACAATTCCCGCAATTCTACAAAACTGTGCATTTTTGTCGATGGGATTGACAGCCATCAAAGACTTTTTGATGGGATTGGTTATATCGATATGGATCCAAAAATAGTTTAGCAAGCAAAGGGGATAAATTGGGATTTTCTCAATAAGATCGAGTATTAGAATGCCAATTGAATCGGTAGCTGCTTAATGGGATCGAGCGGTCTATCAATAGCCCCCAATTACAGACAAATTTTAGACATCTGATAAGAAAAGATGGGTAAGGTTGAAGATAGCATGGTGGGGGCTTGAACCAATGAACACGTGACTGATAATAGGTAGGGCTAACGGACCTGGTGGGAGGTGGCGGTTGCGGACTCGTGTCTTGGAAAATGAAGTTCAAGCTAGGAAGGATGGAGATGATGGAGATAAGGAAGAGAATGGCGTAGGATATATGAGCCATTGCTATATTGCAAAAAGGTGCTTAGGTTTTGTGTGGAGAGCTGAGCATGGGCATGGCCATATTTATAAAAAGAGCTAGGTTACGTGCCTCGTGAGATCGATTGTACATGTATCCAGAACGTATATTGCGATAGAATCACAACTACTCAATTGTAGAGGCGGCACGTGATGGGAAATTGGAGAACGATTGTGCCACGTGCATGTTCACACGTTGGAAGGAAGGAAGGACCTCACGTGATGAGATCATCCCGGCCGTCAGGTTTGCCACTATAATTTGGACAGGGATTGTGCGGACACGGTGAGATTTGATTGGCCACATACTAATGTAAGTTGTAATGGCTGGTACGTAGGGAGTGACAATGGCCGGGTTAGCCCATTGGGCTTAAGTGCATGGCCTACATTCATCTGGGCTTGAAATGAAGTATCAGATCCAAGGCTAGGTTCGAGCTTTCTAAATCGGCCCGAGCTTAGACTATACGTTTAAAAGGCATTAAGGTTTGTAAAAGCCACTTATAATGCTTAGACTATATGTTTAAAAGGCGTTAAGGTTTGTAAAAGCCACTTATAATGCCTCACCTCTACAACTCTCTTCAACCTCTAAACATGGATCAGGTATCTTACCTCTAAAGTTAAATGATCCATCTCGATTGTTCTGTGCAATCTCGTGAGCCGGACTGACTGGTGTTGATTCAATTATTCCTAGGTCCGTAGCAGATATCTTGATTCAGGTTCTTCTGCATGTCCTTGACGTACTCCTATTAGATGTCAATGAAATCAATCTGGCTTTGAAGGGATTTGAGGCGGGAATAGTGATTGTCATCATCAGAACCTAGAGAGGGAGTAGGCTGGCCTGGGTCAGATCACACAACTGGGATTGAAGGAGGTGGCGGGGCAGTTAATGGCCTGAGATCGACAATCATGGTCGCATTTTCTGGGCTTGGCTCCAATTGGACTATTTTGAACCTTAGTGAGCCAGGCTAGGTTAAGGTTTATTTTAAATAATGCGGACTAAGCTTGGACGGAACTTGGCTCGGCCATAGCTCGGCCCGTTGACTCCCACAAGTACAGGTCTATTTCTGATAGCAACCGTCTAAGTACAGGTCTATTTCTGATAGCGATGTGACCTTCAACCAAATTCTCTGGAAGCGGATTGGCTGGTGTACCTCACACCGGCTATATGGCTGCTATCGACGTCGGCAAGTTCTATAGGTCTGATTACGAGGTATGTGTTATATCCAAACCGTCCATTCATTTGGCCAGCTCATCCTAAGGCTAGAGATGAAAAATAAAACAGATATAACTATATTATCAAGTGGACCACACTGCAAAAAGCAGTAGAGGATTGAACGTCTACCATTGAAACCCTTTTTGGGGTTACTGAAGTTTTGAATCAATATGAAATTTGTTTTCCTCTTCATTCATGTCTCTATAACCTCATAAAGAGATTAGATGGAAAATAAACGTCATGGTGGGCCCTACCAATTGTTTAACAATGAAAGTCATTATCTCGTAGCTATTTATGGTGTGGTCCAGATGATCTTTGGATATAATTCAGTTTTTAGATATTATAAATACATCACTGTAGACCCATGTAACTTTAACCTCTACGACTCGGAGCATCGCTGCTCGTCTTCGCACGACTCTTACCCACAGCAGCTACGTAGCTGGTGGCTAGTACACCGGCCAATCCGCTTTGTGGAGAATTTGGAAGCGAATTGGATGGTGTACGTTCAAAAACGAGCACCGTTCAAAAACGAGCAGTGACGCTTTATTTCTGATTGTGATGTGATGTTCAACTAAATTCCTCACCCCTACGAGTATCGGTCTATTTACGATGTGATGAGACGTTCAACCAAACTCCCCCACCTCTCAAAGTGGCCAAGTTTGGGACCGTGGTAACCCCAACACCACTTAGGGCCCGTTTGGCCGGGTGGATTGGAAGGGATTGAATGGTATTAAGGTGGATGGCGTGGATTTCTAGGTAATGATGGTGTTGTCGGTGGATTGTCTTGAGATCCATGGGATTGGATATCCCCTGTATCTAAAAGTCCGTTTGGCACGCCCGGCTAATCCGGGATTCAACCTTCCCATCCCTTCCAATCCCACCAACCAAACACGTCCCAGGCAAATTTCAACGAATTAGGGTGGATTGGATGGGATTTAAGGGTAATAATGGTGTTGTCAGTGGATTGTCTGAAGATCCATGGAATTGTGATCAGATCACCGACCGTGTTTGGCAGGCCCGGCCATTCCCGGGATTTAACTTCCAATCCCTTCCATTACCATCCAATCCCTTCCAATCCGACCGGCCAAACGGGCCCTTAGCTACATGGGATCAATACTTTATTGGGATCAATTTGTTTATCCAAGCAATCAATCCATTTTTTGAGCTCATTTTAGGGCACGACCTTAAAATTGAAATATATCCAAAATGCAAGTGGACCAAAACTGTAGGAAATTGTGAGGTTAATGACACCCAGGGTTGAAACCTTTCCAGGGTCATAGTGATGTTTATTTGTCATTCAACTTGTTCATGAGGTCATACAATCGTATATGAGTTGGCAAAACTTTCCTACCCCCAAGTAGTTTTCAATTGCAAGTGTTCAATCTCCACTTTCCCTTGGTGTGGTCTACTTGAGCTTTGGATATGCTCCAATTTCAAGCTTATGTTCTAAAATGAGTTGGAAAAATAGATAAACGGTGTGGATAAAACACATACACTATGATGGCCCTATAGAGTCCCGACCCCACAGTCGGCTTCCATGTGTAGGAGGGTCAAAGGTGGGACTGATTCAAAACTCAGGTACACCAGCCCACCACCATGGACAGTAGTTTAAATAGGATGTTCACAGTTGAAATTGGATAGATTGTGGGGTCTACCGTGGGGTATATTTTCCATCTCATCCATTAATCTTACGCACACCATTAGAGTTAGGGGATGCCCAGAGAAAAATAAGGCAGTCCACCCTTCAATTGAGGCACGACACATGCATTCATCTCAAAAACTATGTGAAACTCAGCCTCAGCCAAGCATTCCACGTGCCCCACTTATTTTAAGGCATGAGCTGAAAAATGAGGCAGATTCAAAACCCAAGTGAACCACACCACAGTCCCAACATCAGGTAGGCAGGTGGCGTTGGGGTCACCACAGTTAGAAAAATGAAGGGGGATTAAATATTAATGGACAGTGCTCTGTAGGCCCTACCATAATGCATGTATTTTATCAATGCAGTCTATTCATTTTTTTTCCAGATCAACTGAAGCATGAGAGCAAAATTGAGGTAGATCCAAATTTTAAATGGACCACGCCATGGGAAACAGTGGTGATTGAACACCAACCACTAAAAACTTGTTGAGGGCCACAAAAGTTTTGGATTAAGCTGATATTTTTGTTTTCTTCATTTAAGTCTGTCAATAGGTATGCAAATAAATATTACCATGGGCCTTAGGAAGTCTTTAACGGTGGATGCTCAATCACCACTGTTTTCCTATGCTGTGGGCTACCTGAGATTTGGATCTGCCTCATTTTTGGGCACTTGAACCGGTAAAATGGATGGATGGAGTGGACAAAACACATACATCATGATGGGCCCACATAGCACCATCTGCATCCCAGAATCCCCTGAATCAAAACTTCCTGAGTGGAAGAGGCACGCGGCGAAAAAAGTGATTAGAAACCGGCTGCCAGTTCTTAAATTGAGAACGATCATGCTGTTAGCATGCTCAGACGTTGGTTTAACTTTAGATGACGTGGAAGTATATTTGGATGAGATCATCATGTCCATCAGGTGTGCCATCTGTAATTTGGATACATTGCACCACTGATCTTGGTGGTGTGTTGGCATAGCAAAGTTCTGTGGGCCCACCATGATGTATGTATTATGTTGATGCTAAATCTAGATCACCCTCCACCAAGCCTTGATCCTGCACAGAACAGTTAACAAAGGAGACCTTGGCTAAAGCAGGGGACCCTCCGATGCCAAAGTCAGGCTAGGGAACTGGGTAGTGTAGAGTAGAGTGAGGGTGCCAGATGTTGCGTACTTGTCCCTATAGAAATGATCTGTATTTATACCTGAAAGTCGCCTTGAACACGTCCGACAATCTCGACACGGTCATCGCCACTATGCATGGGCTACGCGTGCGCTGTCATCGACAGGTACCCAGAGATCGTGCACTAAGCATTACTCCTGTCGTGCGTTACTGGGTTGTCCATTAATGCCATTGTAGACTAGGTTCCCATCTAAGCCGACCTCATGGCTTGGATCTTACTCGGTGACCTGAGCCTATGGATAAGTAGATCATAAACACGCTAAGTAGAGAGGATCGGGCCATAGGTAGACTGAACGGGCGCGCGGTAGTTTCTTCTGTTTTTCGAGCTATCATGATAGCTCTTACAAAAGGACTCAGAGGCAGATCGGCTTGGACGTGTTGTTACCACTCCGAGGTCCTGCTTGTAGGATTTGTGAAGACTTCTTCCCAGTCTCAGGTCGGTGTCGTAACTCTACAAGATCCCTTAGGTCGGACGCTCGCCTCGGGTCGGATGCTCATTAGTTCGAGGCCTTTCTCATTAGTGCAAAGTTAACCTCGATGCGGCTCGGTTCAGATTTACCCATAACAGAAGCCCCCTTCTCTCTGAATCCGAACTCAGACTCGGAGGGTAATAGACTCGGGGAAGCGAACCATCACTCTCCCTATAATGATAAGCTTGATTGAAGCGTCGTCATGATGATTTCGAGACTCATGCACTGTGTACGACAGCAGTCGTTTCATATGCTCGGGCCACTGGGCGTCATACACGTGGCCAAAGGTGTCGACACGTTTAAGCTGAGTGAATCGGGAGATGCCACGTGGATTTTGAAAGGCGAAGAGGTGTCGGCGTATTGAATGGTGACTACGCACATGTTAGAGCAACGTTTGGCTGTGCGTATTGCGAGTCACCACTTGTACATTTGAGATCGAATCCGAGCCGTTTCGGCTTCGGAGACAATTGTCTGTCATGATTGCAAGCAACTGGCTCGGGCTATAAAAGTCTCAAAGTTCTTCCATTCAGCCTCTCCTGCATTCCAATTTCTTTAAGTTTTCCTAACTTCTGATCTCCTTCTTGAGACATCTTGCTACTGAAAAAAGGGTTTTGCTGGTGGGAAAAGGGCTTCTGTCCGTCGGAGAGAGAATTCTGCTCAGAGAAGTCTACCGAAAAAAGAGGATTTTCGCTCGGAGAGATTCACACAGAGCTCTGTGAGTCTTTTACTGCTCCACTACTATTTCATTTCACTATGTCGAACAATTCGGACGAGGTCCGCAAAGTTGAGAATGGGTCGAAGCCCAAGAGCACAGACTCCAAGCGAAGGAGCTCAGAGGGTCCTCTCGAGGCCATCCCCCTCTATCTTCCACCCAAGAAGAGCACCCGAGTAAAATCCAAGGGCCGAGCTAAGGGGACAAGGAGGGTACCCCGGGATCCTACTGGGAGGGCATTGGCCGAGCCCTCGGGAGGTCTGTCTGAAGCTGAGGTTCCAGGGGGCTCAGTTCTTGTTGAGTCTCAGATGGCTCAACTCCGTGCCGAGTACCAGATCCCGGACTCGGTGCACATCAGGGCCCCCTCTGCCCTTGATGCACCTGAAGACCCATCCGACGAGGAGGTAGTAGTCTTCGCTTGTGTCCTCCAGTGCGAGCTTCAGTTCCCTCTCCATCCCTTTGTGCGCGCGTTGAAGGCGCGGCTGAGGCAGGCTCCGAGCCAGCTCGTCTCGAACGCATGGCGCATCTTGGTGTCATCCTTCATCATCTAGCGGAAGCTGAATAGCTAGAAGTTGTCGCGGGATGAGTTCCTGGCAATGTACCAGGCCAAGCACGACTCAACTGAGCCATGTTGGTACTACTTCTCGGCCAAGGCCCAATATACCCCGAGCCTCATCGCCAAGCTTCCTTCTTCCAACAAAGATTGGAAGGGAAAATGGTTTTAGGCCTCTGCAGAGTGGGAAGCTTCAGCATCCGAGCTCAGACACTTCTAGGTCTGAGTACCCACCAAGTTTGCCACCCCAGGTAGACTTGTGCAGACTTGAACTTTCCTATTTTCTTTGCTTGTTCGTTATTCTAACCTTTGTTTCTTGTTTCATGCTTTATAGATTATCTGAGGGGCTCGCCAGAACTGTCATCCCCCCTCCGAGCTCAGATAGCCCGGCCTCGGCTACTCAAAGACGAGGACCATATCTGGCACTCTCATCAGCCCAGACAACCTCGCCTCGTTTGATTTTTATAGACTTACTCCTCTCCTCGCGGCCTTAGGTAAATATCACGAGTTCACTTTTCACGCTTGATTTTTCTGAGTAGAAGTTGACTCGTTTTTGTTGATTAAGAATGGCTGAGGCAGCTGGTTCGAAGAGGAAGAGGGGGACAGCGGTGTGCCCCCCGCTTAATGTCATCCTGGCGTCAGCGTTAGAACCCCGGGTCAAGATAACGGCCCGAAAGAAGAAGACTCCTGCAGCCGAGCCCGTTGTGGTCTAGGTGGCCACAGCACAAGCACCAACACTAGCACCAGCCTCGGCCTCTGAGGCCCACCTATATCCGCCTCTCGGGATTTGGAGTGAGGTAGTGGGAGAAATGCGGTGCCAAATTTCTCTCACGATTCCGCCCCCGATGCTGAGAATACCAACCTTGTGTTCATCGCTGCGGAGGTGGAGACAATTTTAGTCCATAGAATCGACGCACTGATCGAACGTTGCACTGCGCCCGAGGCCGAGGCTGCTAGTCACATCGGTCGCACTGTGAGCCCAACCCCTTCTGCAGGACAGGAGCTCCTCGTGCCCGACCACCAGATGTCGTTGTTAAACAACTGGGTGGCCAAGCACATGCTCGAAGCGACCATCGTCCGAACCATGACCCAACTGCCTGAGTCGGTAATAAACGATTTTGCATCGTGCTGATACACGGTAAGTCTCTCAGCTTCATTCGTTTTACTTGTAGCTTTCTGATTGTTGATCTAACCTCCTGAATTTTTGCTTTCTCAGGTGTTTTAGACGCTCGTCCAAATTCGAGAGAGGTTAAGGATAATGACTAGCCTAGAGGGGGAGAGGTCAGATCTAGAAGAGCGCCTGGAGGCCTCGGCCGAAGAGGTAGAGAAACTGAAGGTCCAGCTAGGGGAGGGCCATCTGAGGGAGCTGGGTCTCCAGGGGGAGATCAACGAGCTACAGTCTCATGCGGACTTAGCTGAGTCCGACTTGGACAGTTCGAGGGCAGACAATGCTCGACTGGCTACCGAGCTTGAGGCCGTCAGGCGCGAGGCTACTGAAGATCTGGCCAAGCAGCGCTCCGAGCTTGAGGCCGTCAGGCACGAGGCTGCTGAAGATTTGGCCAAGCAGTGCTCTGAGCTTGAGACCTTGGCCGTCTCCCAGGCTGTCGCAACTGTGGAGGAATTTAAATCTTCAAAGGAGCAGGCCGACAAGCTAGACAAGGTCTACAACTTTGCCTACAATGTCGCTTACAAAGTGTGTTTAAGCGACATCCGAAGCGTCTATCCTAAGTTGGACCATGATGTCATGGCGATAGATGATGTTGAGGACTCTCCAGAAGCAGAGGTGAAGGACCCCCCAACAACAGCCAAAGCGAAGAAGGCCCCTGAAGCTGAGCCCCTAGTTGATCTAACCTTGGGCTAACCTCTCTTATTCCCTCTCTATCTTTTATAATGAAAAAGTTGTAGTCAAACATTTCAAACTTAATGAAATTTATCTTTTGCCTCAATGTGTGAATGCCTTTGTTTTATACAGTGAGATTACTTGTCGAGTTTGTCGAATGACGAGCCGACCTCTTCTTTAAAGGGTCGTTTCGTCGAAGGGTTTCATTTCTGCATTTGAGAAATGACCCTCTGTAACGCACTTGACCGTTTAGTAGACCATTGTCGAATGACGAGCTGACCTCTTCTTTAAGGGGTAGGTTTGTCTAAGGACATCATTTCTTCACATGAGAAATGTAGTGTGCTCGGATAGCGAGGTAACCATATAGTAGACCAAGTAGAAGAGTAAAAGAGCGGACGATCTTTTATTAAGAGCTGAAACGGCTAGTAGATCCAATTCATACATCGCTTTCCCCTTTAAGGGTAGTAAATCTTTAAATATTCAGCATTTCAGGGGTGGGGCAATAGATGTCTCTCAAGTCTTCTACACAGTAGGACATTGGCTTACCCGAGTTGACCACCCGATAGGGTCCCTCCCAGTTCGGCCCAAGGGACCCTACACAGGGCGCCGCAGTGTTCTGGAAGATGCAGTGAAGGATTAGATCTTCTCGTTGAAATTGCCTCGTCCTAACTCTGGACTTGTAGAACCGAACAACTTGTTGATGCCGAGCCATGGCTCAGAGTTTGACGGTATCTCGTACTTCTTCAAGTATATCTAGGCTTGTCGCGATTTGGTCGGCATTTTGCTCTTCTTGATAGCTCCTTACTCACGCGGTGGGGAGTCCTATCTTGACTGGGACGATGGCCTCCGAGTTGTAAGACAATGAAAATGGGGTTTCTCCCATGGATGACTAAGTAGTGGTTGTGTAGGCCCAGAGAACGAATGGGAGCTCATTGGCCCAGTTGCCCTTAGCTTTCTCTAGCTTCATCTTGAGGTGATGCTTGATGACCTTGTTCACAGCTTCCACCTATCCATTCGACTGCGAATGATGAAGCAACGAGTATGTGTTGGTAATGGTGAGTCCCCAACATATAACTTGGAACCTGTCGTTGTCGAACTGTCTCCCATTATTAGAACGATGGTGCGGGGGATTCTGAACCGACAGATGATATTCTTCCACACAAAATTTATCACCTTCTACTTGGTAATCTTTGCCACTGGCTCGACCTCAACCCATTTGGTGAAGTAATCAACAGCCACAATTGCGAACTTGGTCTGCCCCTTTCCATGAGGCAGAGGCCCGATGATGTCGATTCCCCACTGGGCAAACGGCCACGACCCACTCATGGGGGTCAGCTCTTTTGTTGGCTGCCTCAGAATGGTGGCAAACCTTTGGCATTTGTCACACCTCTGGACAAAACTCTTGCGATCTTCTCGGATCATTAGCCAGAAGTACCCTTGACGTAGTATCTGCTAAGCCAAGGCACGGCTCCCGAAATGATTTCCACAAATTCCTTCGTGGATTTTTTGGATTACATAATCCATTTCGTCGGGTCGAAGACACCTGAGGTACGGATGGGAGTACCCTTTCTTGTATAGAGTGTCATCCAAAATCACATATCGCACTGCTCTGATCTTCAAACGCCAAGCCTCCAACTTGTCTTAGGGGACTTCGCCGTTGGTAAGGTACCTGATGATCGGATCCATCCAGCTTGGAGTTGCCTACACTAGGTTGATTATCTCATAGTCGGCTCGGTCGATGCTCAGGTTATCTAGGAATTCTACTCGGACAATCCTCGGGATCTTCACCTCGATAGCTGAGGCGAGCTTTGCGAGGGCGTCGGCTCAAGAGTTTTTGGCTCTTGGGATCTGGCTAATGACACATTCTTTGAATCTTCCCATCAGTTTCCAAGCCTCAGCCAAATAGGCTATCATCGTTATCTCCTTGGCCTCGTATTTTATCGATATATGATTCACGAAGAGCTGAGAGTCGCACCACACGTTGGAGAGCTGAACTCCCAAACTAGTGGCTAATCTGAGTCTGGCTAGCAGAGCTTCATACTCTGCCTCATTGTTAGATGCCTTGAAACCGAGCCTAATTACGTACTGGATAGTAATCGAGTCAGGTGCGACCAGGACGATCCCTGCCTTGGCTCGTTTCGAATTAGAAGACCCGTCCACGAAGAAGGTATATCTCCTACATCCCTCTTCTGTCTCTGCGCTCTTGAGAAGAGGAAGTGCTGGGGGATCAACGGGGACCACCTCAGGACTGGTCAAGATCTCCGAACCAGTATCTTCGATCTCGTAACTCGGAGTTATGAACTCTACTATAAAGTCAGTGACAACCTAGCCCTTGATCACGGTCCTCAGCCGATACTGAATATCGAACTCACCGAGTTCCACCGCCCACTTGGTCAGACGCCCAGATACTTCTGGCTTCTGGAGGACCTCTCGGAGAGTTGAATCCGTGAGGACGATGATGGAATACACCTGAAAGTACGGGCGCAGCCTCCGAGCAAAGACAACTAGGCTTAGAGCCAGTTTCTCCATGCTCGGATACCTAGTCTCGGTTGGGACCATTGCCTTATTGGTGCAGTAAACAGGGTGTTGTTTGCCTTCCACTTCTAGAATGAGTGTCTAGCTAACTGCCAAGGCTGAAACCGCTAAGTAAAGAAACAGAGGCTCGCCCTCCTCGGGCTTGGACAGCAGAGGTGGTGACCCCGGGTACTGCTTCAACTGTTGAAAAGCTTGCTCGCAGTCCGAGGTCCACTCCGCTTTCTTATGACCCTTCAACTACTGGAAGAAGGGGAGACATCTGTTAGTGGCTCTGGATATTAACCGCCCGAGCGCGACGACTCATTCGGGGAGGCACTGGATTTCTTTCATCGTCCGATGCAAGCTCATGTCGAGCAAGGCTTTAATCTTATTGGGGTTTGCCTCAATGCCCCTTTGGCTGACCTAGAATCCAAGGAACTTGCATGAGACCACACCGAAGGCGCACTTGTCGGGGTTCAATTTCATGCGATACTCTGGGAGGATTGAGAACGTCTCTCTGAGGTCCGTGATGTGGTCAAAAGCTTTGATACTTTTGATGAGCATGTCATTGACATAGACCTCCATGGTTCGACCAATCTGTCGGGCAAATATCTGGTTCACCAGCCTCTGATATATTACCCCAGTGTTCTTCAGGCTAAAGGGCATGACCTGGTAATAGTAAAGTCCTTTGTCCATGACGAAGGTCGTCTTCTACCTATCTGGGGGGTGCATTGCTACCTAGTTGTAACCAAAGTATGCATCCATGAAGGTAAGAAGCTCGTGCCCGGCCGTGCTGTCAACCAGTTGGTCGATCCGAGGTAGGAAAAATTGTCTTTAAGGCAGGCTTTATTTAGATCCGAGTAATCCACGCAAACCCATCATTTTCCATTGGCCTTCTTCACAAGGACCACATTAGCAATCCAGTCCAGGTAGTGAATTTCCTCAATGAAACCAACGATGAGGAGTTTCGACACCTCGTCGGCTATGGCCGTGTGTCTCTCGGGCTCGAACGCTCTCCTCTTCTGTTTCACTGGCTTGTGCTCTGGGCCCACGTTCAGCTTGTGAACCATGATCTCTGGAGAGATGGCCGCTGTCACTAGGAGGAAAATAGCATCCTCGGAGATCACCTTATCTCCAGCAAACCCGTACAGTGGAGTCTTCATATATCAGAGGAGCAACCTGTCTATTCCCATTTTGTCGAACACCTCGGAGTAGAGTATATCGGTCGAGCTTCCAGTGTCGACCAGGATACGGTAAACCTTGTGATTAGTTATCGTCATCGTGACTACCAAGGCATCGTCATGAGGGTGTTGGATGCCCCGCGTGTCATCCTCTGTAAACGCGAGGCTACAGGGGCTTACTCGAAGTTCTTTCCTCGGCCTTTCAGCCTAATAAATGTAGCGCTCGGGGTCGGTGCTCCTGGAGTGGGCTTTACAAGCTTGATTCGAATCTCCACCTCCGGACGGGCTACCGTATATTGTTCGGATTTCCGTGGCCCCATCCGCAGCTTTGCTGGGCTGGTCATCGTTCCAAGTCTGCCTCTCTTCCTTCACGTATTGGTGCAGATAACCCTTGCGAATGAGGGTCTCTATCTCCTCATTTAAGTCGACGCAGTCACTAGTGTTGTGGCCGTGGTCGCGATAGAAGCGGTAGTATTTATGTTTGTCCTACTGGCCTGACATTGTCTTCATGCAACTAGGTCATTACAGTAACATCTGATCCCAGATGTCCAGCAGGATCTGCTCTGGAGACGTGTTGAGAGGAGTGTACGAGCTGAACTTGCTCTCGAGCCACCTGCTTGGTCTCCTGTCCCGGGAGGCATTGTCGTCCAACCTCCTTTTGTCCCCACGCTACGGCACTTCGTCTCTCTGCCTCTTCCCCTTAAACGAGTACTCGGAGGTCTTGTTGCTCTTACGTGAGCTGAAGAACTCTTCAACATTAGTGTACTTTTGTGCGCGGCTGATAAGCTTACCAAGAGTTGAAGGTGGGTTCTTCCCAATCGAGAACAGGAATCTGCCCTCCTTGAGTCCGCTGATCATTGCGGACAATGCCATCTTGTCGGAGTAATCATCTACTTGCAGAGCCTCTTCATTGAAGCGGCAGATGTAGTCTTTCAACAATTTCTCGCTCTTTTTCTTGAGGGTCAACAAGTGGGTCGACGACTTCCAACTCTTCTTGCCAACGATAAACTGGGTCAGGAATGACCTGTTGAGCTCGGTAAAGGTGTTGATCGACCTTGGATTGAGCTGTTGGTACCAATTCCTTGCGGCCCCAGTCATAGTTATTGAGAAGGTTTGGCACATCATCGCTTCCGAGGTAGATTGAATCTGCATCCACGAGTGGTAAGATTCTACGTGCTCTGTGAGATCACCAGACCCTGAGTGTTGAGAGATGGGGGCCATCCTGAACCTCGGAGGCATTTTTGCACTCATAACCTCGCTAATGAAGAGAGGTTCAGTTTCTTCCATCATCGCTTCCACCGTAGTCAAAGCCGGAGTCCGTTGCTTCCGTTGTAGAGTCTTAATTTGATTCTGGTGCTTATCCAGTTGAGCTTCCCACGGGTTCCAATTCTTCGCCACGGTTTCTTGAGGAACTTCGACCTCAGGCGTTCTGCCCCTCCTCTCTAGCTCGTGGCGGAGGTCAGTCGGGGCAAACGCCAAGGTCGCGGATATATAGGTTGGCTTTGTATGCCATGTTATAACAGTCCGACCCCAACAGTAAGATATTGTCTGCTTTGCCCGAGGGCGCACGGATTTGTTCTCGGGGCTAGCCCATGGCTCGCCCCAAAACGCGTCTTACCATTGAAGGCCGAAGCCCCACTTATAGCCCAAATCGACAGGCATTCCCTTTCTGACGTGGGATGAGTTCGCTACCCCCGACCAACTGGAGCACTATTTTCGAAGTTCGACTGATCCACGGGGACCCGGATGACAACCCATGCTCGGACCACAGCTCGGCTGGGCACCCCCCCTCGGGAGACAGAGCACCCCCGCTCTGATACCATCTATAACAGCCTGGCCACAACAGTAAGATATTGTCTACTTTGCCCGAGGGCGCATGAATTTGTTCTCGGGGCTAACCCATGGCTCGCCCCCAAATGCGTCTTACCAATGTTCTCGGACCTCCAGCCTTCACCCATGTCTGACAAACCTCCAGCCTTCAATGGTAAGAAGGGTTTTGGGGCGAGCCATGAGCTAGCCCCGAGAACAAATCTGTGCAATCTTGGGCAAAGCGGACAATATCTTACTATTGGGGCCGGACTGGTACAAATGGTATTAGAGCGGGGGCACTCTGTCTCCTGAGAGGGGTGGGTGCTTGCCCAGCAGGGCTGTGGTCCGAGCGTGAGTTATCATACGGGTCCCTATGTGGATCGGTCGGGCTTCGAAAATAGCGCTCCAACTGGTCGGGGATAGCATGCTTGTCCTACATCGAAAAGGGAACGCCTGTCGATCTGGGCTATAAATGGGGCTTCGGCCTTCAATGGTAAGACGCGTTTTGGGGCGAGCCATGGGCTAGTCCCGAGAACAAATTCGTGTGGCCTCGGACAAAGCAGACAATATCTTACTATTGGGGCCGGGCTGTTACAAATGGTATCAGAGTGGGGGCGCTTTATCTCCCAAGGGCGGTGTTTGCCCAGTCAGGCTGTGGTCCGAGCGTGGGTTGTCATTCAGGTCCCCGTGTGGATCAGTCGGGCTTAAAAAATAGCGCTGGTCGGGGGTAGCGCGCTGGTCCCACATCGAAAAAGGAACGCCTGTCGATATGGGCTATAAGTGAGGCTTTGGCCTTCAATAGTAAGACGTGTTTTGGGGCGAGTCATGGGCTAGCCTCGAGAACAAATATGTGTGCCCTCGGGCAAAGCGGACAATATATTACTGTTGAAGTCGGGCTGTTACACGTGTAAGATCCAAGGCTCGAGCAGACAGGTTCTGGGATGCTCTGGCATGGGAGCTTACGAGCAGTGGATCCTCTTCGGCTACCGAGGCCATCTCTTCTAGGTTGAGAGGCACCTGTTGTTCCTTCATCCGAGTGATCTCGCCCCTCAGCATCTGCACTTCGTTCTGCAAGGCCCTGGATTTACCTCATCAGATTTGGGTCCGTTGAGACGGCTCAGTCGAAGCTGACTCGGTATGTAGTAGTGAAGATGAGTGATGTTTCCCACTTGGCTCAGGCTCCACAGTCGTTATTGGGAGCATTTTCTTCTTTCCTCTTGTCATTTTTGGTAAAACTTTTGAGTCTTTTTGTTCGTACATTCCTACGGACGGCGCCAAAATATTGATGCTAAAATCTGGATCACCCTCCACCGAGCCCTGTATGCTCGGAGCAAACCCTGGTCCTGCATAAAACAGTAAACAAAGGAGACCCTGGCTAAAGCAGGGGACCCTCCGATGTCAAAGTCAAGCTAGGGAACTGGGTCTGAGTAGTGTAGAGTAGAGTGAGGGTGTCAGAGATTACGTACCTGTCCATGTAAAAATGATCCGTATTTATACTTAAAGGTGGCCTTGAACGTGTCCGATAATCTCGGCATGATCATCGCCACTATGCGAGGGCTACGCGTGCGCGGTCGTTGGTAGTTACCCAAAGATCGTGCACTGAGCATTACTCCTGTCGTGCGTTACTGGGTTGTCCATTAATGTTATTATTGACCAGGTTCCCATCTGAGCCGACCTCATGGCTCGAATCTTGCTCGGTGACTCGAGCTTACGGATAAGCAGATCGTAGACACGCTAAGTAGAGAGGATCGGGTCGGAGGTAGACTGAACGAGCGCGTGGTGGTTTCTTCTATTTTCCGAGCTATCATGACAGCTCTTACAAAAGGACTCGGAGGCAGATCGGCTCAGATGTGTTGTTACCACTCCAAGGTCCTGGTCGTAGGATTTGTGAGGACTTCTTCCCAGTCTCAGGTCGGTGTCATAGCTCTACAAGAGCCCTTAGGTCGGACGCTCACCTCGTGTCGGATGCTCATCAGTCTGAGGCTTTGCTCATTGGTGCCAAAGTTAACCTCGATGCGGCGCGGCTCAGTTCAAATTTACCCATAACATATTATATCCACATTGTTCATCTATTTTGTAATATCATTTCAAGACATGAGTCCAAAATGACGAAGATCCAAAGTTTAAGTTGACAAAACTAAGGAAATGGTGGAGACAATAACACCCATGTTGAAACTTTCGTCGGACAACCATTATGTTTACTTGCCATCTAACCTGTCCATAAGGTCATACAAACCTTGATGAAGAGAAAACTCAAATATCAGTAGGGGTGCACACGGTTCGGTCCGGTTTCCAAAGGGATGAGAACTAAAGGTGGCCCCCTTCACATGAATGGTCCATATCAACAGACCAATTCATCAATCTCCTTGACTATTCGGTTCCAGTTTTGAAACCGGAACTGAACCGTGTGCACCACTAAATATCAGCTTGATTCAAAACTTCTGTCTTTGAGAAGGTTTCAATGGTACGCGTTTAATTCCAGTTGTTTTTTTATGGTCTGGTCCACTTGAGCTTTGAATCTACTACATTTTTGGGTTCATGGCCTAAGATGATTTAGCAAAATAGATGAACAGTGTGGATATAAAATATACATCATAGTGCCGCCCACAAAACTTTGCCATGTCAACGCACACTCAAGTCAATGATGCACGTGCAATTTGGACATGGATTCTGCGGACACGTGAGATTTAGTTGGCCACATGTGAAGTGAAATCGGATTGCGTACGGAGTTAACTATGCTTCTACCGTACTGAGTAAATTCTGTTGGGCCTACAGTGAACTCATGTTGTTTATCCACGCGGTGGATCTGCGTATATATCCCATTTTAGCGGTTGAGCCCAAAATTGAAACATATACAAAGCTCAAGTGGGCCATGCCACAGGAAACAGTGGGAATAATGATTTCCACCGTTGAAACTTTCCTAGGGCCCACAGTGACATTTATTTGTCATCCGACCTGTTCATAATATCAAAGGGACATGGGTGAAGGGAAAACACAAATATCATCTTGATACAAAACTTATGTGGACTCAAAGAATTTTTCAATAGTAGATGTTCAATTCACACGGTTTCCTGTGGTGTGGCCCATTTGAGCTTTTCATGTGCTTGATTTTTATCATTTTATACTAAAATTAAATTATAAAATGGATGGACAGAGTGGATAAAATAAATACCAATGCCAGTTTGGGACAGTGGTAACATTACTTAGCTACGTGGTGTAGGACTCTATTAGAATCACCATGATATGTGTTTATTCATGCCATCCATTCATTTTTTGAGCTCATTCTCACGTGTGGACCCAAAATTGAACTATATCCAAAGCTCTAGTGGATCAAACTATAGGAAATAGTGGGGATGATGATGTCCACCATAGGAACCTTTATAGAGTCACCGTAATGTTTATTTGTCATTCATAAGGTCACATGGAACTGGATGAAGGGAAAACCCAAATATCAGCTTGAGCATAACTTTTGTGCCCCTAGCAAGTTTTTAAGGGTTAGTAATTTTTTGTGTTTTCTTCGAGGTGGTCTACCTGAGCGCTTTGGATATGATAATGACATTGTGTACAGAGTAACTCAACGTGTTTTTACTGAGTAAACTGTGTTGGGCCAATGTGAATGTATTTGGTTTATCTATGCAGTCCTATTTTTCCCGCTTATTTTAGGAGTGAACTTCAAATTGAAAATAAAAATAAAAAATCCTAAGCTCAAGTAGACCACACCGTATGAAACGGTGGGAATAATTATTTCCATGGTTGAAACCTTCTTAGGACCCGCAATAATGTTTAATTTATTTGTAATTTATGGAGCCAATAGTGCTTCATTGTCTGTATGACCTTATAAACAGGTTGGATGGCAAATAAACATCATAGTGGGCCTTAGGAAGGTTTAAATAGTGGGCATTATTAACTCTATTGCTTTCCACGGTGTGGTCTATGTAAGCTTTTGATCTATTTTATTTTTAGGCCCATGCTATAAAATTACCTCGCAAAATGAATAGACGGTGCAGATATAACACTTTCATACAACGGAGTCCACAATAATTGTTGACGTCAAAGCAACATTAGAAAGGTAGGTTGCGTGTTATTTATCCAAACAGTGTACTTCCTAGGGGTGATGGATTTTCATTGTCTCACTCCAAACATCACAGTCCAACCATAACATGCAATGGAATCTAATATTATTTGCAGCAAGTAGTTTCTAGATAATATCTAAGAACGAGTAATCATTGCACTAAAGCAATTCCATTCTATCTAATAATTGCAGTGAATGAATAACTAGATAATATCTGGGTATGCTTCAATTTCAACTTATAAACCCTCTTAATTTCCTTGCTCGACTGTAAGCCCGACTGCGCCTGCCTGGTTAGTGGAAGGCATGACTTGAGCTAATAGTGGAAGAAAATGCGTCAGATCATACCATCCATCAGGCGAGCCATCATACTTTCACCGTAAATCTTAAATATCAGTTCAATCAATTACTTCCGATTGCGTAAAAAAAAATTTTTAAAAATGTTCAATCAATTACTTAAGTGGGCACACCATAGAAACGGTGTAAAATTAAGGCTAAAGCCTCCAATCACGGGCTGTGACAAAGTGAATTTTGGAACGTACTGATTTTTATGGAGTGCCTTGGTACGAGAGAACTCATGAAATTTATAGATTGAGTGTCATATATTTAGAAGATTTTAACGGTGGAGTCCCCATTTAAAATGTGGCCCGTGGTGCAGCAGACCTAAGTTTTGAATGTGACCACAGGCTGCGCCCATCTGATGAACGACGGCTGGGTCTCATCAACGGCAAGGAAACCCACGTCCGGTGTGACCACACAAGTGGCGTAAGCTTTTTCAACCATTAAAATTCTCCTGCAGCGTGTCGCTTCCACAGCCGAATGGTCATATATAACGCAGTGTGGCTAGCAAAATCTTCACCGTACGTGAACGTGAACAGTTAAGTGGGACCATCCGTATTTCTAGAAACTGAAAAATTAAGCCTTGCTAGAGTGAATATGACTACTAAACACACTGGTTCAAAAGTGTGGCGGCTGCCCAGCATGAAACAACACGCGATGATGTAATGGTGTTTGATTTTTACTTTCCCACTTATTCATTCCGGTCTACCTGGTTTACGTGAACCTTTTAAAGCATAAAAAAAAAAAAAAAACCGCAAATCCAAATATCAAATTACCACATCATAAGAAATTGATTGTTATATATATATATATATATATATATATATATATATATATATATATATATATATATATGGAAAAAGGTACAATGAGCTCAAGAGCACGCGTCCGTCACATGCGGTTGAGCTGTGTGGGCCCCACCGTGATGCCTTTCGAAAATCAACACCGTGCATTTGATGCACCATTCCATCGTGGGCCTAGGTCTCAAAAATCAAGTCAATCTGTGACTTTTGTAGGCCACACCACATATAGAAGTGCAGAGGGCCGTGCACCATTAAAACATTCATAACCATTTTTGAGGGCCCACCGAGAAGTGGTTTGCAAATCCAACCCATCCATTATGTGTGTCCCACTTGAATGAGGGTTCAGACCAAGTTTCAGGTGCATGAAGCACTCAGGTAGGCCCCACCAAGTGCTTTTATGTGTTTTAACAGTGTCTTCACATAATTTAGATGGTATGGCCCACCTAAGTTCCGTATATGGCTGATTTTTGGGATATCCCATAATTTAAAGGGAACCCATGAAATGCACGGTGTTGATGGTCAACACATATCACGGTGGGACCCACACAGCTGAACCTCACAAACCCTTGGTGTGCGCTCGAGCTCATAGTACCTAAACCCTATATATATATATATATATATATATATATATATATATATATATATATATATATATAGGGAAAAGATACTATGCGCTCGAGCGTAAAGCGGTCGTCCGTGAGGTCGAGCTGATGTGGGCCCCACTGTGATGTCGTTCGAAAATCTACCCCCTCAGTCGGATGCACCATTCCAGAGGGGGCCCACACGGCTGAAAATCAAGTCAATCCATGACTTTTGTGGGCCACACCACGTACAGAAGTTGAGAGGGGCCGTACACCATTGAAACATTCAAAACCATTTATGAGGACCTTTCGAGACGTTTTTTGATCAATATTGTCCATCATGTGTGTCCCACTTGAATGTAATTTTAGACCAAGTTTCAAGTGGTATCCACAACTCAGGTGGGGCCCACCAAGTACTTTTACAAGTTTTTGCGTGTATACTTATGTTTTCCAATGATATGGCCCACCTGAGTTACATGGACGACTGATTTGGGGCCGTATGAGCCCACCCTGGGCTCGTGCATCTGGTGGACGGTGTGGATCTTCGAAAGGCATCACGGTGGGACCCACACAGCTTGACCTCACGGACGACCGCTTTACGCTCGAGCGCATAGTACCTTTTCCCATATATATATATATATATATATATATATATATATATATATATATATATATATATATGGGAAAAGGTACAACGCGCTCGAGCTAACAAGACAATAAGCTCCCGTGAGGTCGAGCTATGTGGGCCCCACCATGATGTGTTTCGACCATCGATCAACACCGTGCATTTGATGGGTACCCTTTAAATTATGAGATATCCCAAAAATCAACCGTATATGAAACTCAGGTGGGCCACACCATTTAAAATTATGTGAAGACACCGTTAAAACATATAAAAGTACTTGGTGGGGCCCACCTAAGTTTTTGATGCGCCTGAAACTTGGTCTGAACCATCATTCAAGTGGGACACACATAATGGATGGGCTGGATTTACAAACCACATCTTGGTGGGCCCTCAAAAATGGTTATGAATGTTTTAATGGTGCACGGCCCCTCCCCACTTCTGTATGTGGTGTGGCCCACAAAAGTCACGGATTGACTTGATTTTTGAAACCTAGGCCCACGATGGAATGGTACATCTGACTGATGGGGTAGATGTTCGAAACGCATCACGGTGGGGCCCACACAGCTCGACCTCATGGGGCGTTAAAATCAGCTCGAGCGCATGGTACCTTTTCCATATATATATATATATATATATATATATATATATATATATATATATATATATATATATTGTATTTTGTTCCCATGTATAGTAAAATTCATATGTTGTATATCTGTATAAATAAGTTCCTTTGGAGTTAGATTAATACAGAAAATACAGTTAAAGTCTCCATGTTTCCTTGTTTTATTATAATATTAGAGTTGTTTTAAAAAAATTTAAAAAAATATATATGGAGTGACATTTGTCAGGCTTTCATTGCCTCTAATGCACGTGCGTATCGTTATATTCCACAGAGGGAAATCTCTTCCTTCTTCAAGCCCACTACATGCGCACCGTCATCTTCTAGCTCACATCACCGTGGGCCATCAATCTCTGTTGCGGTCCTTATTAATGCAAATTACATATTTCTAATTTCTGTAAAATTAAAAAAGAAACCGAAATGTTAAGGACAAGTTGAGGCACGTGTGATCATAGCGTCCTAAAAGCGTTATTCACCCCTTCTCAAAGTGATTGAAACTACCGATAGGTGGTAGGTAAATAGCTTATAAGATATGACGAGCTTACATATGGTTTTCCGTTCAGCAATCATGAAAAACCACAAATGGAACTCTATGTACACAATTTTTGTCTAGCTGATAAAACAAAATTAAATCACATATCAGATAGAAGATTAGAAAATTATAATTAGTTTAGACTATTGCTCTAGTCTATTTCTTGAGGACTGCTGGATAAGGTTCGTATTGAACCTTGCTGACTTGATCAGAAGTCACTATTGCTTCTTTTTTTAGGTCATATGTAAGTATGATTCGAATAGTTGGTGATGGTCTAATGAACTACTCGGCACTATTTATATAGGCCAGGATTGCTAGACGTTTTAGTCTAGGGTCATAATTCCATATGACCCTTTATAACTGTTGGTGAGAAACTATCTGTTATTTGATTGTTTCGGACTATTATGCATGTGGGAGAACCAACTGCTTCATGCTAGCTATTTAAACTCATTGGCTAGTCGTTTTATGACTGTTGGGCTAATCACTTGCAACAATTTCTGCATGGTCTGGTTTAATATTGTATGTGCAGTTACACCTCTCTCAAACAGCTAGTCTCATTTAGACCACTCACCCACAACACTCCAGCTATCTTACCCAAAGCCTCTGTCGCACCACGACTCGCGCCGGTTCGTGTAAGGTTATAGGGAGCAACCCATCTGCAACACGAGCGAAGTGCAAAGTGCGCCATTAGTGCCTCTACAGTCATACTGCCTCACATGCCCACGCATTCATACCAATGATAGATTACTTACATGCATAAATAAAATCAACATTTATAAAGAAAATAGGAAATATAAGGCAAAGTGTTGATTTTATTAATCTAAATGTAGATACAGTTATGCTAATTGATCAGCTGAAGAAAAGTAGAAAAAACTAAGCTAAAGTTGTGCTAATTGATCTGAACTTTTTGTTAGAGTTAAAACTAGAGCTATATATGCTAAGGTAAGATAGGCGTCCATGTGGGATGAAATTAAAATTAATATGCAACGTGAAGCTAAAAACAAATTTATTGTGTTTGGATTAGCGAGATCCAAAAGCTTTTTATTTTGTATTGCTTTTGTAAAGTTAGGCTAGGCAGTGACTTTGCATATGTTCCATTGGCTTTCAAGATTAACATTTCGATCAGTTAGCAGCCTTAGCTTAATATACTTCTATTTTGAGAAGGAATTAGGCAACCATTACATTGTCGTGTGTGGTCATGTTTCTGTTTTCAAATGGCTTTTTCATTTAAAGAACCGCTTAAAAGTTCACAACCACACGTGGCCAATTAAATCCGACCATGTATTGCTGGATATCAATGCCTTCGTATTATGTTGAGTTACGTGTGCTTTCTGAACGTTTTGCGTATTTGTAACCATAGAATTCATGCCATGTTTCACTTGGAATATTACTGCCTCTAAGGTTTTGGTTGTGCCCACATCTCCGCATGTTGTAACATTTTGTCATGACATATGTGAGGTGTATTTCAATTTTCATGATCTCTCTTCTTCAGACCGTGGGTACCTTTTCTAGCTTCCATATAAGGAGAGCAGATTTGGTGAGACCCAACCTCACCCAAGATAGTGTGGCTCTTATCGTGGGGTTACCGTGGGTCCCACCTTAATGTATGTATTATGTATCTACATCGTCCATCAATTTTTTCATATCATTTTATGACATTATCTGAGAAATGAAATAGATCCAATTATCAGGTGGACTATATCATAATTATCAACAAATTGGTTGATAAATAAACACCATGAAAACACTCAGGTGAGCCTTAAGAAGTTTTTAATAGTAGGACAGTCAATCAACACTGTTTCCTATAGTATGGTCCACCTGATGATTGGATCTACTTCATTTTTTGGATCATACCTTAAAATGATCTAAGAAACCAAATGAATGGCATGGCTACATAATACATACATTAGGGTGAGTCCCACAGTAAGGGCCCCACTGTCTTATGCGAGGCCACGGTAGTCTCACCTAATCCGTTCTCCCATCAAGTGTGCCAACGTGTGAAGGTATTGTGCTTGTTGGATCTGGTCGTGATAGCTCTGGGTAAACACAGTTTTCTTAGATACCTCATTTCAACACTGAGGTTTTGGTATCAATTCCTTAGCAGGGTGGCTAACAGAAAAGTGTGAACTAACAGTGGAGTGTAATAACAAGCTAACAAAAAAATTAAGAAAAGTTATCTTCACAAAAAGAGATAAAAGAGTATTTCTCAACGGGGAGTGGGGGACAGAGTTGTTGATGAGATTACTAATAGATGGTTATTTTCCATTGTTAAAATTTTGGATGAATGGACGGCTTAACTTTTTCTTACATGCTGTAGCCACGTTACGTATATGAACTGATTTTTATGTCAGAAGGTCTCCCAGATATAACATTCGCCATGGTCCAAAACCAAGGCATGCCACACATAGCGAACTTCGAATCTGGGGCCATTTTGACTTTGAATAGAGGGCGATTTTGACTTTGAATCTCCCCGCTCACGATCCTCTGCTTGTAGGGTAGTGGCTTTTGAATTGGCTTTTGAATTACCAAGTGTAACAGATTACTGGTTTTTTATAGCATCATTGTTCCGTGGCGTTCTAAATTGGTTGAACTCAGGAGATCGTCAGACATGAGGGGAGGAGGGGATGTCCGAATGGCAGGTGTACTGGACTTATTGGCTTTAAAGGCTGATATTTTGTATTTACGGTTGAAATCAAGATTCCAACCTGATGGACGACGTGGATTTACATATATAATATGGTGTGAGGCGTGGATCTTGGGTGTTTTCCTCATCTGGTAAAATAGGTTTGGTAGATTATTCCGGAGTTGTGGATGAAAGAGATGCGGATTACCTGGTTTGCCAGATGCCATTGACTTCGGTGTTGTGTTGATATCAACATGTTCTGTGGACCCACCATGATTTACCATTTATATCTACACCGTCCATTCATTTTACGATAGGCATTACAGTGGGCTCTTCATAAATGCTTTAATGGTGAGCATTACAGTGGGCCCTTCATAAATGCTTGTGCGAACTTATTAAAAGGTTTAGATAACAAATAAATATTACGATGGGCATTACAGTAGGCCTTAGGAAGTCTGTGATGGTGAGCACTCGGTATCCACGGTTTCCTATGTTATGGTACACCTGAGATTTGGATGTATCTTATTTTTGAGCTCATTCCAAAATGTGTTGTTTCCTGTGTTATGGTAAACCAGATTTGGATCTATCTTATTTTTGGGCTCGTTTCTAAAATGTGTTTGAAAAATACATGGACAATTTCGACATACAATACATACATCAAGGTGGGCCCACTGTTAGGGCCGCACCTAATATTCTCCCTGCTAACAACCGTAGATATACAACACCCGGTGGCTTTTGTTGATCCCATGGATTCCCAACTGTGGAACCGACAGTGATGTATGTGCCTTAAATCCACGTCGTCCATCCGATTTGGCATCTCATGTGAGGGGCATGATTCTGAAGCAAATTTATGCAGACCACGCCACATTAAACAATGCCTTAAAGCCGCCCACGCAAGCAGAGCATTTTCAATTGCAAGTAGCTACAGGAACTTGCACTTGCATGATGAAGCGTGCACGTGCGTTAATGGAACTAATAAATCATGGTAAGCTGTGCAAGATCTGAGTCATTCAATAGGTTGGCCACACCTATAGTTGTAATAAAGCTGCACAATTACTTAAAAGCTGTAGACATGACTAACATTGTTCCTTAACTTTTAAACGTATGGTGAAAATGAGAATCTTCTGATGGATGGAGTGGATGACATACCTACGATAGGGTGTGACCTGCCGGCCTTGCCCATAGTTTACATGACAGAGGGAGCGAGGAAGGGAAGAAAATAATTAAATAAAGTAAAAAAACAAAGCAAGTGAAGGGAAGAAAATAATTGAATAAAATAGTCAAAGCAAGTTGGTGTCCTCTACCGCGTGAGAGAGGTATTAAAATCAAAATCCTCAACCAAACATTCAATGCCACAGTCAAAGCACTCAAGATTAGTTATGCGCCACCATGTATTATAGGTGAAATCCTATCCATTCATCAAGCGAGATACTCAATGTTAGGCTCTACGATTAAAAGTCTTCCTGTTCCACGGAAGCTGATTGGCTGGCGTACCACGCACCAGCTATATAGCTGGTGTATTGACGTCAGCAAGTTCTGTGGGTCCCATCATGAGGTATGTATTATATCCAAGCCGTCCATCCATTTGGCGAGCTCGTCTTAAAGCTTGAACCGAAAAATAAGATAGGTCTCTCAAATAAACCGCACTGCAAAAAATAGTGGATGATTGAACGTCTATCATTGAAACCCTTTTAGGGATCAGAAGTTTTGGAACAACATGATGTGTGTGTGTATATATATATATATATATATATATATATATATATATATATATATATATATATATATATATATATATATTTAAAGGTAACCTTCATTCAAGCTGGAGAAATTTTACATGGATTTGGACATTCCGGCTTTCCCAGGGAAAAAAGACTTAGAAGAAGTCTATCGTGAACAACAAGAAAGAAAGAAAATGGTAGGCAAAAAACGAAGCCAAAGAACGCTCCACCCTGAAACAGACTGCTCTGGAGACACCATTAAATGCTCTCTGAAATCTTCCTGACCACGCTCAAGTAGTCCACATAATCCAGAAAAAGAAGACTTCTAACCTAGGACGGGAGCTCCCTACGGTCCCGGATCAAAGAATGCAACTGGGACTCACTACCCAAGCGGGCTATCCCATCGGCTGGCCCATTACCTTCCCTATGGATATGGACAAAGAGGACTTGGCCTCTTATATTCAGCCTATCTCTTTTGGCTAGTCAGTAGCTCCATTTTCAACCTGACCTGACCCTTCTATTTATAAAGTCCACCGCTAGTTGGGAATCTAATTCTACCACCACCTTAGAAAGCCCATTAGCCAAACTCATGGAAAGCCCGTCATGTATTGCCTGAAGCACTACAAAAAAGAGGGTTTTTAGCAACTAGCTTTGTCGACGATTAAAAATTTTCATCGATAAATGTCTGTTGCCGTGGTATATTGGCAATGAAAATTTTCGTCACTTAAAAGTTTTACCTACAAAAATTTTCCTTGTAGCGAAGAAAATCGCTAAAAGTGCGATTTCTTGTAGTGAAGCTTGGCATTAATGCTAGACCCAACCCCATAACCTTTAGCGAAAACGAAAGGGAAAACCCCTTGCCATTCTTATAGATTCCTCCACCGCCAGACATCCCCCCGGGTTGCCCCTGGCTGACCCATTTATATTAACAGATTAGATGGAACATAAACATTATGATGAGCCCTACAAATTTTGTAATGGTGAAAATCATTATCCTCGCTGCTATTTTTGGTGTGGTCCATTTGAACTTTGGATATGATTGATTTTTTATCGAATGCTCTGAAATGATCTCAAAAAATGTATGAACAGCATGGTTGTACGTAATAAATACATCATCGTGGCCCCTGTAACTTTGATCTCATTTGAACCGTTCCTACAATTCTGTGCTCGAGGAGCGTCGGCGCTCGTCTTCACACGACACGTATCGACCCAGATATATTGCTGGTGTGTGGTACACCACCCAATCCGCTTCCCTGTTCCATCACACCACGTGGGACAATAGAGCGATCTTTATCGTGGTTTTATATTGCTCCTGCAGTGTGACAGATACGAAATTTTTACCTGGACGGTATTTGAGTTACATGGAGAATATGAGAAGGATCTTCCGATGGACGGAGTGGGAAACGGATTGGCTACTCCCCCGCCACCAGCCAATGGCTGATGGTGGGTGCTCTCTGGCCCCACCATGACATATGTGTTTCATCCATGCCGTCCATCTATTTTTATATATCATTTTACAAAAGAAATCAAAATTTAGATATATCGGAATCTCAAGTGGACCACATTACATGAAACAGTTTTGAATGAGCGTCGACCATTAAAAACTTTTGGGGGGCCATAAAAGTTTTGGATCAAGCTGATCTTTGTTTTTCCCCTTCATATAGGTATGTATGTCCTAATCAACAGATTGGATGTCAAATAAACAGTACAATGGGCCTTAGGAGGATTTTAATGGTAGATATCCAATCACTATTGTTTTCCTGTGGTGTGGTCCATCGGAGATTTATATACCTCTAATTTTTGGGGTCAAGCCATAAAATGATCTTTAAAAATGGATGAACGGCATGGATGAAGCACATACATCAAGGTGGGCCCCACAGAGCACCGACCATCAGCCACGGGGCTGGTGCCAGGGGGAGTAGCCAATCCGTTTCCGACGGAACGCAAACCATGGTGGTCCCAGAGATCTCGGGTGTTTTGCGTTTCCTTTCCTCAAATAATCAACAGTACTAACATGGGAAAATTAAAGTTGTTACCCTCAGTCTTAGGAATCAATGGTCAGGATCATCAATGCAGCATGATTTATTTATTCAATTGGCTCACATGCAGTCCTAAAATTCAACGGCCAGGGTTATCATTGACTATCACGAGATAAATGCTTTTTTACGCTAAAACAAACACAATATAATAAATACCTCTCTAGAATATTGAAAAGAAAAGGTCAAAAAAACATAAACAAACGTTCCCATAACCCTAATCTCCTTATAAATATGGCCATGCCCCTGCTGAGCCCTCCACACCCAAAACCTGCGCACCTTGTGCACCAGAGCAATGGCCCTTCTATCCTACGCCATTCTCTTCCTTATCTCCCTCATCTCCATCTACCTAGCTCGAATTTTCTTCTCCAAGTCCCGAGCTCAGAATCGCCACCTCCCACCAGGCCCGCTATCCCTACCGATCATCGGGCATATGCACATCTTCGGTTCCAGCCCCCACCATACCCTCTACAACCTTGCCAGGCGTTATGGTCCGATCATAAGCCTACGGCTCGGATCAGTCCCTCACATCGTCGTCTCCTCCCCGGAAGCTGCGAGGGAATTCCTCCGGACCCACGAGCTCGCCTTCGCTTCCCGGCCACAGTCTATTGCGATCCGATACCTCGGATACGGAGGCCACGGGTTCGCATTCGCACCTTACGGGCCTTACTGGAAGTTCATGAGGAAGCTCTGCATGTCGGAGCTCCTAAGTGGCCGGAGCCTTGGGAACTTCCTGCCCATAAAGCAGGAAGAGATACAAGGGTTCTTGCAATTACTGTCGAGAGCTTCGGCCAAAGGAAAGGCTGTGAATGTTGGCGAGGAGCTTAAGCTGATGGTGGGCGACGTGATATCGAGGATGTCGATGAGACGTCGGTGTTCTGGGACGGAAAGCAAGGCGGATGAAATCCGGACGTTGGTCGACGATATGTCAAAGCTGCTTATGGAATTCAACGTTGCGGATTACATCGGGTTTTGCCGGAATATGGATTTTCAAGGGCTGGGGAAGAGATTGAAGGTGACCCACCAAAGGTTTGATGAGATAATGGAGGAGATTGTTAGAGAACATGAAGAAAAGAAGGAGAAGGAGAGAGATGATAGTGTGAAGGATCTGATGGATATCTTGCTTGAGATATCCGAAGATGAGGGTGCGGACATGAAGCTAACGAGAGAACACATCAAGGCTTTTATTCGGGTAAGGCTGGTATCCATTCTTCCTTATCGGGTTTGATGAGATAGTCGCCTGGTGGAGCGACGTGAAAGAGATGGGGCTGATTGAAGCCGCATCTTCTCTGTTGGACGGTTTAGATCCACAGAGGATCTCGGCATGTTTGCTCATCCGTCTTGCCCAAGACGAACTATATATCCCCTCGTTATTAACAACTGTCTCGTGATAGACATGGCCGGGGACGCGGATTACCGACACAGTCACTAACGATCTGTGGGCCCCACCAGGATGAATTTCTTTTTCCAATCTATCTATTCATTTCCCCGTAGATATAATGGATGTAAGTTACGTGCCTTACAAACCAATCCATCTATACACGGGAAACAGTCGTGATTGAATCCTCACTTAAAAACTTCACGGGGCCACCGGAACGTTTATTTTCCATCCAACAGCAGCTCGATCTAAAAATCTTGTATCCACTCCACACAAATATCAGCTTGATCCAAAACTTCCGTGGCCCACCATTAGTTTTCCACTGTTTCCTATATCATGGTCTACCTGAGATTTGGATTTACATCATTTTTTTGGAATCATGCCCTAAAATTAGTTTTTATAACAGAGATGAGTGGTATGGATATGAGGCACATACATAAGGATGGGCCGCATGGTCACGGATCCCACCCGCGCACATCCCATGTGCGGACTTTTTAGACTCAAGACAGAGAATTGCGAAGCGCAAGCGCGCGTGCAATAAAGTTTGTATACATGACACGTATGTGCTGGCCTGATCGGTGTTTTAAAAATAAAAATAAAAAATCCCGATTAGGTGACATCACCACACACTGCATTTAGTATAGTGCTGACGTTGACCAATCACGATGCTTTACAGAATTTTACTACTTGTAGCAAACAAAGGATCCGGATTAAAAAACAAAAACAAAAAAATCTCATCCAATCAAACTGTGTTTGTAAAGTTCCCCATGTGGGGTCTACCATGTTGCGTGTATGCGACAACTCAAGTGAGCAGGCAGGCCTCGCCGAGAAAAATGGACACACCAAAATTCACGCCATTTCAAAAAATCAGGTGGGCCAAAGCAGATTGGAAACTCACCAGATTCACGGTTTGGGTTTTACATATACATCTTGGGTGGGCCAACACAGCTCGGACATACCATAATTGCTATTAATTGGATGACCAGGATCGTCATTGAGCATCATGGCCCGTCAATACACTAGATGGACGGTTCAGATCATCCGACCATGCGATCTAAAATCAGTGAACAAAGTCATGAATGCTTGAAACCTAACGTGCAACATGTTTAAACGACGATGCAGGATATATTTACGGCAGGAACTGCTACAACAGCTCTTGGGATGGAATGGACCTTGGCAGAGCTCATCAACAATCCAAGGGTTTTAAAGAAAGCAAGGGAGGAGATCGATTCGGTTGTTGGAAAGCATAGGTTGGTCCAAGAATCTGACATCCTCAATCTCCCTTACATGCAAGCAATCGTCAAAGAAACACTTCGATTGCATCCAACGGACCCGATTATCCTTAGAGAATCGATCCAAGATTGCAAGATCAATGGCTACGACATCCCTGCTAAATCGGGTGTCTTCATCAACATCTGGGCCGTTGGAAGAGACCCCAACTACTGGGAAAACCCTCTCGAATTCCATCCAGAGAGGTTCATCGATGAAAACGGACGGACCCAAATAGACCTCAGGGGCCAACATTACCATTTCCTACCGTTTGGGAGTGGCAGGAGGGGCTGCCCAGGTACAACACTGGCTCTTCAACTTATCGAGACCACGATCGCTGCAATGGTCCAGTGCTTTGATTTGAAGATTGACGGGAATGGCAAAGAGGGTGGGGCGGTTGACATGACGGAAGCACCCGGACTGACTCTCTATCGGGCACAACCGTTGATTTGTCTTCCCGTGGCCCGCCTTGATCCATTGCCGCCGCTGGTCGAATAATGAACGGTGACGGATAGGCATTGGCACGTGCCTGAGATGGGAGTCTTTATTCATGCAGTGTGTTGCTTTCTAGATTATGTATTTTATTTCATTATGTCCCATACTTCTATGTATTACTCATCTGTGCACTTTGAGTTCTGTTGTTGTAGGTGTAATATACTGTAGTTTCCAGCAGAATAAAATGTTTGGCGGATTTCTTGTCAAAGGCTTTCCCAGTAACTACCAGGAAGCTAGATGGCCCACTTTCAGATTTAAAATTTAAGTAGGCCACGTCAAAGAAACAATGGCTATGGAAATGCCCACCGTTGAAACTTATCTAAGCTCGATGTGATGTTTATACATTAAGCTAATACTATTTATGAGTTCATTCCTACTTGGATGAATTAAAAACATAATTTAAAACTTTTGTGGCCAAACTAATGTTTCTACGTGGAAGTTTAAGCCTCATTTTTTCTCATCCAATGGCCTACTTAGGGCATTGTTTTGCGGGACCAATCCCATGGGATTAGGAGGGATAGAATGGATTTTAAGGTAATGATGGTGGTATCGGTGTTTGTCCCTTGATCCCATGGGTCTGGGATAGCCCATGGGATATACAGCAGCCTATTTTGACCATACCAAATGGATGGGTTTGCATCTACGCTGCTTCTTGTGGTGTGCCCCACTCACTGTTTTATATTTGCCTTAAAACAGGTTTATGGCTAAATGTAGGCCGGTGAAAATGATGAACAGAGTGGATATCTCATTGATATCTTGGTGGGCCCCACATGGAGGTAAAAAATCATATCCCGGGCTTGGCAGAATCCATGTTAGCTAAGGGTGGTGTTTACGAGGCCGAGGTACATCCCGCCATTCTCAACGGGAGATGGGATGAGATGGCGCAGGATAACTCTCCTAATCCCATCTAATAACATATCCAGCGCCCGGCCAAATACACCCTTAGGGCCCATTTGGCCGGGAGGATTGGAAGGGCTTGAATGGTATTAGGGTAGATGGCATGGATTTTAAGATAATGATGGTGGTGACGGTGGATTGTCTTAAATTCATGGGATTATTGTTATATCCAGGTTGACAAGTTCCGAGGATTAAACCTTTGGCATCCCTCCCATATCTACGGGATTTTACCTCCCAAATCCATCCAACGGATTAGGGATGGATCAATTTAAAGGTAATGATGGTGATGTCGGTGGATTGTCTTAAGATCCATGGGATTGGGATCATATCTAAGACAAGTTCACCGGATCTGTTTGGCATGCCATGCCTATTCAGATTTAATTGCCGATCCATCTAATCCCTCCTAATACCATGGGATCTGCGGCCAAACAGGCCCTTAGAATTTTGAATCTACCTTGTTTTTTTAGCTTATAATTTTATAGAAGTCAAGATGGCCTGAGTTGGTCTAAAGAGTCAGTTTCAGTTACTGGTTCGAATCCCATTTCTTGACAAATATTAATTAATTTAATTTTTAAAAGAGAGAGAAAGATAAATAAGGTGATTTCTTACAAACATTAAGGCCCAACCTAGCTTTAGCAGGAAATGGCATTCAATAAAATGGGCTAACTAGTACTATAAAAGTGTATTCCTCACGTGTTGCACTCGCGCACGCAATCCAACCATTGGTATAATTAATATACATTCAATTGCAGACAGCACGTGGGCCTCACAAATTTAATGTACAGTCAATTGCATGTCATCATTCGGTCTGTTCCTAGGCATCATTCTCCAATCTTCACCGTTATTTATACACTTCCAATCTCAATGTTTATGCTGGTATACCACGGAACACTACGGCGGCATGTTCCCATACCGATTGCATCTTAAATGATGATATGAACCATTACTGTTCTGGAATCTACGCAACCAATGCCATCTTGAGAAGAATTTGTTTAATGGGTGATTGTATGTGAAGAAACTATATGATGGCTTAGATTCAAAACACAGGTTCAAAGGCTAAGATCACGAATGAAACATGATTATCAGTTCCTTAGTTTCAATGACAACATGAACAGTTCAGATCATTACAAGGATGCAGGGTTGAAAACTGCTACGGTGCTGCCTTACGATACTGTGGTAGGTACCGTTGTATCGTATCAAAATCCAAGTAACAAGGAGTCATATATTTGACAGCAACAGGAAGCTAGTTGGGGCCACCGTTATGTTTTTCAGATATCCATTCCGTCCATCAATTTTTTCAGATCATGTAATGGCATGGGCCCGAAACTGAGGATAATCCAAAACTCAAGTAAGCCGCACCACAGGAAAAAGAAGTTAAGGAAATGGCTGCCGTTGAAACTTAACCTGGGTCCACCGTTATGGGGTGTCTCTTCAATCACTGTTCAACTTTTACTCACTCATATGATAGCCAATAATCGGATGGTTGTTATTTCTTGATCAGCATAATTTTACAAATATATTCCATCCACAACGTGCCCCACAATTTGGATGGTCAGGATTGCCGTAATGAATGACGCATCTAAGGAAGAGACTATCACAGGACTCTCTCTGGCCCATTTTATGCAAGGATCCGGATTCTTTATGCAAACCGACACGACAATCTATAACAACAGAAGAATCCGACGCAATGATATAACATATTACGTCAGCATTGATAATCTACAGAGCAACACTCAACATGAAAAAAGACTCCCATCTCGGCACGTGCCAATGACAATCCTTCACCGTTCATTATTCGATCAACGGCAATGGATCAAGACGGGCCACAGGAAGACAAATCAACGGTTGTGCCCGATAGAGGGTCAGTCCGGGCGCTTCGGACATGTCAATCGTCCCACCCTCTTTGCCATTGCCGTCCATCTTCAAATCAAAGCACTGGACCATCGCAGCGATCGTGGTCTCGATGAGTTGTAAAGCCAGTGTTGTGCCTGGGCAGCCCCTCCTGCCACTCCCAAACGGCAGAAAATGGTAATGTTGGCCCCTGAGGTCTATTTGGGTCCGTCCGTTTTCATCGATGAACCTCTCCGGATGGAAATCTAGCGGGTTTTCCCAGTGGTTGGGGTCCCTTCCAACGGAACCCAGATGTTGATGAAGGCCCCGATTTACAGGGATGTCGTAGGTTTGATCTTGCTAATCTGGATTTTCGAGTTGATAATCGGGTCCGTTGGATGCTCGAAATTACATTGTTTGATGATTGCTTGCATGCGGGGTGGAGATTAAGGATGTCAGATTCTTCGACCAACCTATGCTTTCGACGACCGAATCGATCTCCTCCCTTGCTTTCTTTAAAATATTGGATTGTTGATGAGCTCTGCACTTAAGGTCCATTCCATAGCTGTTACAACAGTTCCCGCTGCAAAGATATTATCGCATCGTCGTTTTAAAATGTTGCACGTTAGTTTTCAATTGACTTTGTTCCTCGATTTTAGAGCGCATCTGAACCGTCCATCTGGTGTATCTCATTGCAGATGGGCCATGATGCTCATTGATGATCCTGGTCATCTGATTAGTGGTAATTATCATACTCCTTAGCTGTGTGGGCCCACACGTGATCTACATGCAGAACCCCTGTGATAAATCTCCTCCTGGTCACTTTACATGCCAAGGATCATCTAGATTCAAAAATCAGTCAGGACAGACCAAAATGAGCAATGCATACGCATGTATTCACGTGATTTGGCCCCCGTGAGTTTGGGTGTTTCCCTTTATCCTGGTGCGGAGCACCTCATGACTGGCCTGGCGGCATCCACGCGGAAGCGAAGCTATATATGACGTCAGCAAATTCCGTGGGTCTGACCATGAGGTATGGGATATATCCACCTTGATGTATGTATTGCATCCGTTTTTTCACCTCATTTTATGTCATGAGCACAAAACAAATCTCAGGTGGACCACACCATTAAAAACTTCTTGGGGCCTACTGTAATGTTTATTTGCCACCAACCTGTTTGCCAGGTCACACAATCTTGAAAAAATATCTGGACCTTGATCCAAGACTTACATGGCCTCGAGTAAGTTTTAATGGTCAATCACTTGTTGCCTGTGGTGTGGCAGCCCTTTGGGCTCATGCCCCCAAATGAGCAGAAAATGGATGGAATGTTGGCCCACAATTAGGACCGCACCCAATCTGCTCCCCCTTTTTTTAAAAAAAAATTAAGGGCCAACAGTGAAATTCCCTGGCCCTAACGTAAGTTCAGTCCACTAATCACTAACTCAGGTGGGCCAGACATATGAAATTGGAAAATGAGTGGTCCATATACTTTATACCGAGATGACAAGTGACCCAGCTGGTTTGAACCACTTTCCAGTTTCTCTTAGCCAGTCATTTGCTTCATATATCATGTTGGCCCGATCCAAATGAGCTGCATGATTGCCCTCTCCTCTAACTAATTGCAAGGGTAATCGTATGCTGCTTTTAAGGGGTGATATCAAAATTCTATTAGCTGTCTGAACATCCTCAGAAAACTAATCTATGTAGTGTGTTGACATTACTAAGTTATGTGGGCTCCACTAATGATGTATGTGTTATATGAAACCGTCCATCCATTTTTTGAGGCCATTTTAGTACATGAGACAAGAAAAATGAGCCAATACAAGACACAAGTGAGATTGAAAAATCACTGTTGAAACATTCATATGGCCGCATAAGTCCCGTATCATGCTAAGTTTTTTTTTTTTTTTTTGGTTCATCCCAATGGGAATGACCTTACAAATGATTTGGATGGCATGTAACCAATAACCATCAAGATGGAGCTCAAGAAAGTTTCAACAATAGGCATACCTTTCCCCAGTTTTTCCTCTCTTGTGGCCCACATAAGGGGTAGATCCCACATGGGCTGCGGAACTTTCTATATGGTGCCGCCCCTCTCCCCAATATCCCATTGTTCCCTTTGGGGTATGGCCCACGTGTAAGTACCTAACATCTAATTTGCACCAATTACAAACGTGACACACGTGAGGATCGCTCAGGTGGACGGGATCCGTTCATGTGGTGGTCCTCACTCGTGGTGCGTTTTTGTTGTGAGCTTAAACGGTGCGGCCATGGACATCATAATAATGGGTAGAGAGATTCGGACTCGGAAAAGTTCGGTGGGCCTCATCATGATGTCTGTGTTATATCCACGCCGTTCATCATTTTTTCTGCTCATTTCAGGGCAGACCCAAATAAATGAAGCAGATACAAAGTTTATGTCAACCACACCACAACAAGTAGTGGTGATAATGACTCCTACCGTTGAAATCTTCTTATGACCCACTGTTATATTTATTTTTCCCTCCAACCTGTTCATAAGATGACAAAGACCTGGATGAATGGAAAACACAAATATCAGCTCGGTCCAAAACTTCTTATGTGGCCCCGACAAGTTTTGAATGGAAAACACAAATATCAGCTCGGTCCAAAACTTCTTATGTGGCCCCGACAAGTTTTCAATGATAGGCGTTCAATCCTTACTTTTTCATGCGGTGTAGTCCGCTTGAGCTTTGGATCATGCCTCATTTTTCTTTTTATGCCTTAAAATGATTTGGCAAAGTGGATGGACGGCGTGGATATACATACACCACGGTGATGCCCATAGAGCTTCGACCGGTACCGAGCTCGGTACTGAAGGAATCACTACCGAATTCGAGTACGATTCCCATCTTTCATGGCCCCCACCAAGCGACTGATTCATTCATGCTTGATGAGCATGAGACCCGATAAGGAACAATGGATACCAGCCTTACCCGAATAAAAGCCTTGATGTGTTCTCTAGTTAGCTTCATGTCAGCACTCTCATCTTCGGATATCTCAAGCAAAATATCCATCAGATCCTTCACACTTTCACCTCTCTCCTTCTCCTTCTTTTCTTCATGTTCTCTAACAATCTCCTCCATTTTCTCATCAAACCTCTGATGAGTCACCTCCAATCTCTTCCCCAGCCCTTGCAAATCAATATTACGGAAAAACCCAATGTAATCCGCGATGTTGAATTCCATTTGCAGCTTCGACACGTCATTCACCAACATCCGAATCTCCTTCGCCTCGCCTTCATTCCCAGAACACCGCCGGCTCATCGACATCCTCCATATAACGTTGCCCACCATCAGCATAAGCTCTTCGCCGATATTCACCGACTTGTTGTCAGCTGAGGCTATCGACAGTAATTGCAAGAACCCTTGTATCTCTTCTCGCTTTATGGGAAGGAAGTTCCCAAGGCGACGGCCACTTAGGAGCTCCGACATGCAGAGCTTCTTCATGAACTTCCAGTAGGGCCCGTAAGGTGCAAATGCGAAGCCATGACCACCATATCCGAGGTATCGGGTCGCAATAGATTGCGGGCGAGATGCAAAGGCGAGCTCATGAGTACGGAGGAATTCTCTCGCTGCTTCTGGTGAGGAGACGATGATGTAAGGGACAGACCCGAGGCGGATACTGATGATCTCACCATAACGCTTCGCAAGGTTGTAGAGAGCATGGTGGGGGCTCGAACCGAATAGGTGCATGTGTCCGATGACTGGTAAGGCTAGCGGACCCGGTGGATGGTGGCGGGTCTTGGCTTGGGTTTTGGAGAAGAAGTTTCGGGCTAGGAAGGTGGAGACAAGGGAGATAAGGAAAAGAATGGTGTAGGATAGAAGCTCCATTGCTATAATGCATTCGGTGCGTAGGTTGTGTGTGGAGGGCTCAACTTGGACATGGCCATATTTATAAGGAGTGTTGAGTTTCAAAGGAGGATATGGGCCCTCATCAGGACGGTGATCCAAACAGATCTTTGAGTATTGACTTTTCTTTTTCCTGTAGAGAGAGTTATTTCTGTTAACCATCAAACCATTCAGTATAAGTTTAAATTCTAAAATTTAGTTAAATATCTGTCGTAACTATCTTACCCTTATTTACTTGTATCTTTCTGTATATATTAAATTTTTTAGTCATTTATGGATTATTTTATCTATTTTCATTCTTCTGAGTCAAATTTAACTTGTTCTTTTGACGTCTGTGGTATCTAATTATACCGGTTCAAATTCTCCTTGCTACTGTTAATAAACTGTTGTCTTGTGATTATCATGTTTCAATGATGATCCTAGCTTTTCATTTTTAGGGTTGCCTGTGAGCGAATTGAATATTTTATTTTTGTCATTCAAAATTCATATTATAAGAATGATGATGGTTACAATCACCCAAACAAAATAAGTTTCTTCCCAATTCCGTATATAGGGCTCTCATGAGAGCTTATAAATGAAGATAAATGGGAAGTGGAATTGGCAATAAATGAAATGGTCTGTGTTTGGTTGGGAGTTAATGAAATATATTTAAAATCTAACCATACCACTTGAATAAGAGTGAATGGGAGGAATTGGAAAGCATTCGAATTTTTTAATTCATTCACAAGAACATACTTGATATCTTAAATTAGTGTACATATGTAATATGTAATAGAATAATTATAATAAGCCCATTGAAATATATCCTTTTGCCAAAAATGAAGAAATTTTGAACCTCGGACATGCCACAAACATAAAAATTACAAACAAGCAACTTATAATGTTTTTTAACCATTTATTTACATGATCACTAACGTTCGAATATTTTAGATCATTTTCTTAGTGTGATTTTAGTGATATGTAACTTATAATTAAATTATTTTAGAGTATTATTAGTATGCCACGTATATAGTATAATAGACTACTCCTACGACTTTCTAAAGGACTTCAAATGACTATTTCATCCTATTTATTTCCAAATCCTCTCCTAAATAGAATATTTCATCTACAGACCCATTTACTTATATTTCATTTTATTTTTATGCATTTAGTCACATCTAAGCACACTTCAAATGCCATTTATTTCTATTTAGTTTCTCCATTTACTCCATCAAAATGCCCGCGGCCCCTAGAATAACTTATGCAATATTGACTGTGCAAAACGAGCTTATTTGATTTGAAACTGCCGTAGAATGGGATATTTATAGCACACGCACTCACAAATCTATGGACAGAGAGGTCATCATCTCAAAATAGATTGGTTGAATAATCTTCTTATTTGATGAAATCTGGCCGTTGGTTACTCTCTCTTAACCGTCTAAGAATGCTATATTGCAAGTTTTGGTTTATTGTCCTTATCAATGGTACCATCTTAATTTCAGGGCATGCGAGACTCACATGCATCCTGAAATATTGAGACCGATGACTTCTTACTTTTCTGACCACACGTTTTTCTCGAATCTCTGACCACACGTTTTTCTCGGAACGGGATTCGGTAGTGACCCCGGTGTTGTGGGCCCCACCATGACATATGTGTTTTATCCATGCCATCCATCTAATTTTCCATCTAATTTTGAAGAATGAGCCCAAAAAGAACATAAAAATGAGGCTAATCCAATTCTAAAATGGGCCACATCATAAGAAGCAATGGTGATTGAACGCCTACCATTAAAAACTCTTGAAGACACAACAGTTTTGGATCAAGATGCTATTTGTGTTTTCCTTGATTATCTAGGTCTACATGACCTAATCAAAAGGATGGATTGCAAATAAACACTACGGTGGGCCTTGGGAAGTTTTTTATGGTGAGCGTTAATTCACAATTGTTTCCTGTAGCGTGGTTCCCTGATATTTGGATCCGAGTTATTTCCTAAAATGAGCTAGATAAATAGATGGGGCGGCATGGATAAAATACGTCATGGTGGGCCCTCAGAACCGACCAATACCAAGACCAACGGGTCACTACGGAATCCGAATCTCTTTTTTCTTGTTTTCCAACGGCCCCCTGCATTCTAACGAAGCAGTGAAATGCTCAAGTGCATCCGGCGTTTTTAAACGTGGACGGTCCATCTTGGACGCGGATTAGCTGCTGACGGGTTGAGTAGTGAGACACGCTACTGAAGTGACTTCACCAAGTTACGTGGGTCCCACCATGATGTGTGTTGTATCCACACCGTCCATCCATTTGAAGAGATCATTTTAGGCTATGATCCAAAGAATGAGGAAGATCTAAATCTATAATGGACCCACCACAGAAAATAGTGGAGAGAGTGACGCCTACCGTTGAAACTTTCTTAAGGTCCACTGTGATGTTTATTTGAGATCCAACCTGTTCATAAGTTAAAACAGACATTAAAGAAGGGAAACACAAATATCGGCTTGATCAAAAACTTTTTGTGGCCCTTAGAAGTTTTTAACGGTGGCCTCACTCTCTCCACTGTTTTCTCTGTGGTGGGGTCCACCAGAGGTTTGTATCTGTCTCATTCTTTGGCTTATGCCCTAAAATAGTCTCTTCAAATGTATGGACGGTGTGGATACAAAACATACATTATGGTTGGACCCACAGAACTTGGTGACGTGACTCACTACTCCAACCTGTCAGTAGCTAATCCGCGTCCGGCCATCTTTCAGGTATTCGTGGGCCATCGTGAAAAGGATCACAATGATCGGATGGCTATGATTTATGTTTTACAATAACCATAGATGAGAGTTAAAAGAATATTTAGTATGACAAGTCCATGGTCGGAACTTCCACTCAGAGTCGGAACAACCAAATAAATGGTTCAGATTGATGGCTGTACTTTTGTTCGTGGATTTTTGTTTTTCTAGGGCAATGGTTCGTATAGAAAGATTTACTGGTACGCGTCCAAGGCCAGTGTTTAAAGATGTGGGGCGAACCATGATGCGTGTGTGACATCACCCTACCATCATTTGCGCCAGGTCACGCTTTAAACGGGACCCCAAAAATAAGGCCGGTCCAAAACTCAAGTGGGCCACGCCGCAGGGAGAAGTTGGGATAGAGATGGCTTATGCATGCCTACCATTCAAACCTTCTCAGGGCCCACCACAGCTTTGGATCAGATTGATTTGGTTTTATCCTTCATCTTGATGGGATTCATCTTATTAATGGGTTGGATGGCATATAAAAATCAGGGTGGAAGGTCCCAAATGGCGGGCGTCCCCCATCCCCACTGTGGTGGGCCCACGGATCTCCTTGTCATAGAACACTCAACCCCAAATGGGACGTGAATTTCCAGGGATGTAGGGAGTGTTGTCAAATGTCTTCAATTTGATTGGAACAGATATGTATGTTGATGCCATCAATAGACCATTTAATCCCATGGGGTCCTTACTCTTGCTCCATGGTAGACTCTCAGAGGTTTCAACTCCCAGTCAAGGGTTCGAGTACCCATAGGTGGTGAAATTCCACTAGCGTGAGTGGGTGGGGTGTGGGTGCGTGAGTTTAAAAATAATAATAATAATAATAATAAATCCCATCGAGTATCAGTTGAACCCATCGAGCGCCGGTCAATCCCATAGAAAAAATCTCAATTTATTTCAATTACTTACTAGACTGTTTTTCAGGTGCTACTCAATGCCACCAAGGAAGGCTTTGATCCCATTGAAGGGCCTTCGATGGTTGTCAATCCCATCAACAGAAGCCCTTGATTTTGTAGGAATTGTTTCCTATTTTGGGTGTGATACTATATATTGGTGTAATTGTGGGATTATGGTAATCCTAAGCTATTTTAAGGAGGGTTAAACTTTTTGGGGGCATGGAAAGGTGAAAACGAGTGTTTTTTTAGCATTGAAAGTGATTCCATCTCTTATACTTTTGCTTTCATAGTAATTTGTTGTTATTTTTGCCATGTTTTTTCCCTGCAAATATTTTTCTACGTAAAATCATGTGTGTTTTTGTGGCTGATTTGTTTATGTATCTCATGTGATCCAAATTCATGGTTTTCTTCCACGTATTCTCAACAAGTGGTATCAGAGCATACCTTGGAATTCGAGTTGGACCGGCATCATGATGATTAAGAGATCAAACATGAATTATGAAACGAATAAGTTCACCGGAAAAAATAACTTTGAACTATGTAAGGTGAAGATGAGATGCATTCTAATTCAGCAAGGGTCGCGACTTGCACTCTTTGGTGTTGAGAAGCATCCAGCGTATATGAACGATGAAGAATGGTAAGAATTGGATGAAAGAGGAAAACTTCAGTCCAACTATGTTTGGCGAACAATATCATTTACAGAGTCATATATCAAAATACCATGCTAGGCTTTGTAATAAGTTAGCTAGTACACGACGAAATCACTGTCAAATCGTCTATACCTGAAGAATCAATTTTATAATTTAAAGATGGCAGAGGGGTTGGATCTTAATGAACACATTAGAGCATTTAATCAGATCATTTATAAATTGACGAGCGTGGAAGCAGAGATAGGCATGGAAAATCAATGCATAATTCTGTTACACTCCCTTCCATAGTCTTACGATGACTTCGTAGACACTATGTCGTGGTAGAAAGACCATTAATGTTAAAACTGTCATCTCAACCCTTCAGTCGAGAGTATTGAGAAAGAAGGACGGTAGTACAGGTTCCTCCACAGATGCATTAGTAGTTAGGAGAAGGAATTCAGAGCGAGAGAATGGTAATTCATTACGTTCACGGTACTAAGAGCTTGGAAAAGATGAAGTGTTAGAATTATGGAAGATAAACGCATATGAAGAAGGATTGCAAAAATCCTAAAGCCCAAAAGGGAGATAAGGCAAATGAAGCATTGAAAACGACAATGCAGTGAAGTTGAGTAAGGATGTAAACACCGGTGATGTTCTAACCGCATCCAAATCCAATTACCTTAGCAATGAGTGGATTTTGGATACAAGAACATTATACCACATGACCTTGTATCGGGATGGGTTCATCACGTATAAAGAACGTGATGGTGGCCAAGTGTTTATGAGCAATGATGTTACCTATAAGGTCATTAGAATTGGATCGCTGCGCATCAAGATGTCTGATGGGATAGAACGCATCCTGACGGATGTCAAACATGTTCCTGACCTATGGAAGAATCTGATCTTTCTGTGAGCTCTCGAGGAAATTGGGTGTGAATTCACTAATTTTGATCGTGTCATGAAAGTTTCAAATGGTGCACTTATAGTGATGAAGGTTCTATAGAATGTTAACCTTTACAGGTTGATCGGAAATATCATATCGGGTGGAGCTGCAATGTTTGTATACGTTTGTGGCATGCATGTCTAAACCACATGAGCAAGAGTAGTATGAAGGTACTCTCTGAACGTTCTTTAATTCTTGCATTTAAAAGTATTGATTCGAATATATGTGAGCATTGTATATCTAGTAAATAGTCATGGTTATCTTTTAAGTCAGGAAAATTGTTAGTGAGGGTACTCTAGATTATGTGAATTTTGATGTATGAGGGCCTTCGCCCATTGTTTCCAGACAAGTGTAATTATTCATTGTAACATTCATAGATGAGTATTCTAGAAAGGTATGTGTACTTTATAACATATAAGTTAGACATTTTTGTCACCTTCAAAGTATGGAAGGCAATGGTGGAAAAACAGTGATCAGGGTCGAATATTTCATATCAGACCCAGTAATTGCCTAAATTTACGTACATGATAAGGCTTAATGGAGTGTCTTAATTGTGTTTTTTTGTTACAGGATGAAATCAGAAGCGTTAATTGAAAATTGATGTTAAAGGCGTGGATTTGATGTTCCGAAGTCACCAGAGCAAGGAACGGACTTCAGAGGATCAAGATTGAAGAATTTATACGTCAAAGATCCAAGGAAATCAAGCCGTTCACGTTAAAAAGGCCCGAAATTGGTCCAGAATGCAAGATTATATGGTTCCCGCCATCCGATCAGTTCGAAACTTCATACATGGGATGAGGGCCATAAATTAACCGTACATATTAAATTTCAACCTCTGGATATTTCGGAAAGTATTCCAACGGCCAGATCAGCCCCTTAATTCAGTAAGTGGGGCCCACCTGATAACAGGATATGCATCCACTTTGGTCCCAACCCGTTAATCAGGAAGATAAAGAGGATGGATGGTGTAGATTTCTCGTAAACATCACGGTATGGCCTGTGTAAGAGGAGAGTGTACACTGTACACTTGCACCAGCTGCGCACCGCATCGCCATCTTGGTCAGCAAGCCGCGGACCCGCGCCCGCGTTCATCAACACGGCAGTGCCGTTCCAGCGTCTGCAAACCGACCTGCGGTCGTCGGTTGTGGGTCCACAACGTCCATCAAACCATCAATCCGGGCCGTTCATCAGGTCTAAATGAAGACCATTATCACTGCCTAGGTGGCAGATTTGTAAATGATCATCAAGAGTGGAATCCAGCCGTTCAAACATGGAATGGACGGTGTAATGAGATCTTCTGTGGCCCAGACCAAAACGGAGAAAAATTATGTAGTTTCGACCGATATGCCGAGAGAAATTCGGTGAACGGAGTGGATTTCGCTGTAGATTCCGATCACGGACCCCACCATCACCACAGCAGTCGGGTTTCGCTCCAGCGTAACGACAGACGCTGTCCATTTTTGCGGAAGTCAGTGGGCCCCGTACGTCATCCTTCCGGACGATCTAAGCCATTCATCGTGTAGAGGGCTTCGAGAGCTTCAAAACCATGCTGATATTCTGCTCTCATGCGTGCACACGTGCATGATATAGAGGCCATAAACGGACTGCTCTACAATGTTCAAAACTGATCTCTTCATGATTTCTTCTCTGGGCCGCGTTAATGGACGTTCAAAACCACCCATTCTTGACTGAAATTTCGTCCCGAATCCAATGGACGGGGTGGATTTTTCAGAAAATACTTTTGTGGGGCCCACTGATCATGGCTGCGAAAAGTTGCACTCCATGCCCTGCTACGACTCTGCCACCGACTCCAGCCCTCCAACAGCTATAAAAGAGGAATTTTGGACGTGGAAAATTCATTCAGAAACAAGGGATTCCAGATTCAAAGCAAGGGAGAGAAGAAAGAGAAGAAAGAAGAGAGAGAGATCGATTGGTTTGATGTTCCTTTTTTTTATGAATTTTGTTTAATCTTTTTTGATGGATTTTATGGGTTACTAATCTCTCAGCTAGGACTGAGATGAAGCCCCTAATTTGAATACTCTTGTTATATTTTGATTTTACTTTGATTTGATTGGTGTGTTTCTTTCTCTAAGTGGGCTTGATTGGTTTAAAATCTATACTTCTCCATATATGAACTTGACCAAAGTATATATATGGATGTTGTTTGGATGCATATTATAGGTGCTTGTGTCTGATCAAGAACAGGTTTCCTATAGAGGAAGAAACAGGATGTTTTAATGAACTGTACATTCCATGTGCCCGACCAAGGACATGGGATGTGTTATTCATGGCATTGCTTAAAGGAATTAGACATTCTATATGCCCGATTAAGGACACAGATTGTGCTTTCTCTATATAAGTGGTATCAATTTAGATTAAGGTGAATCAACAGACAAAACAAGGGTTAGGATAATTAGGGGTGGATTCGAAAGTCCTAGTGCTCTTTCTCTGATTGAATTTTCTTCCCTATTCTCAATTGTTTTTCATAGAATTGTGCTTAGTAGTTTAGTCGATTATTTGTTGGATTAGTTAAGAAGAATTGTGAATTTGAGTTGTGACGATCAGTCCTCGTGGGAACGATCTCGTAATACGTACCATATCTACATTTGATTCGTATACTTGCGAGTTTAAAAACCATTTAAATCATGTTGGTTTAATTAAAACATCAAACAGCCAGGGTGAAAGTTAAAAGTTTTGAGGACATAATAAAGTTAAATTCACTTCTAATAAACTTAATTAGTTTTGTAAAGATGAAATTATCGTGAGGCATAACACAGTCAGGCATACACCTGAGCAGAATGATGTAGCATAACGGATAAATTGGATGCTCTTGAAGAAAGCCCGAAACATATTGAGCAACATTGGATTAGGCAATGAGTTATGGACTAAAATCACACGGCTTGTTACTTAGTGAATTGGTCCCCATCTACGTCGATCGATTGTAAAATTTTAAAAGAAGTATGGAGTGCCATAATATTGATTAATCGGGGCTGCAAGTTTTTTGTTACAATGCTTACACTCATGTACCATCAATTGAGAGAGATAAGCTAGACCGAATGAGTAAGAAGTGTATCTTTGTTAGTTATAGTGATGGTATGAAGGGATATAGTGATGGGTTCTTTTGACCCGTTGTCCTTTCGCAACTGGGATGCGCAAAGTCCTTTCGTAACTGGGATGCGCAAGTCCTTTCGCAACTAGGATGCGCAAGTCCTTTCGCAACTAGGATGCGGAAAGGAGTTTCCTAAAACTATAAAAAATGGTCCCTAGGATTTTTCTACGTTTGTTGTGTTGATAAGAAAAACACAAGAGGGCTATCAAAGGTGAGAGAGAGAGAGAGGGAGAAAGAGAGAGAGGAAGCTTGTAGAAGGGAGGTTATGCTCGTGGAGGTGATCTACGGTGCAATCTATATCTCTGCGCTCCTGCGTCCTCGTAATCGGTGAGATCTCTCTGGTTTTCTTTATTCTTTCATTGTTCATCCACTCCTGCGTGAGTGAAAAAGGTTGTAAACATTCTACTTCATAGTGGATTGTTGATCTGGACGAGGTCCCATGGTTTTTACCTCTTTGAGGGTTTTCTACGTAAAAATCTCTTGTGTGGTGTGTGATTGATGCTTTGATTTATTTTATTGCTTTATTATCCATAATTCTGGTTTGTTTCGGGAGGCTAAATCCTAAGGTTTGTGCAAGGCATCCCAACAAAGTGGTATCAAAGCTAAGTTCATTGAACGGGTAGGATCGGTTTTTGAATTATGGAAGGTGGCTCAAGGATGATCAGCCTCAATAGTTCTAACTGGACAATATGAAAGGCTAAGATGGAAGACTTGCTTTATTGCGAGGACCTATATTCTCCAATCTTAAGCATATCGCCAAAATCAAGGATATGCTGATGATGATTGGAAGAAGACGGACCGAAAGGCGGTGGGGTTTATTAGACAATGGTTGGATGATTCTGTGTTCCACCATGTGTCTACGGAAACCTCAGCCGTAAGCCTATGGCTAAAATTACAAGGGCTGTATGAGAGGAAGACAGCCGGTAATAAGATATTTCTGATAAGGCGACTTGTGAATCTCGAGTTCAAGGATGGTGGTTATGTGGCCGAGCACATGAATGAGGTCAGCAATATAGTGAACCAACTTACCTCTATGAAGATGGTCCTGGATGATAAATTGCAGGCTTTACTATTGCTTAGTTCATTGCCTGACAGTTGGGAGACATTGGTGGTGTCTCTAAGTAACTCCGCGTCAGACGGAAAGATATCCATGGAACAGGTAACCAGTTGTCTCTTCAATGAGGAGACAAGGAGGAAATCTCAGGGGTCTACTCAGCAAGAGGCCCTTGTGACACAGGAACGAGGGAGAGGAAAGAACAGGAAGGGCGGGAAGGCCCGAGATAAATCAAGAGGCAAGTCGAGTAACAGAAAAGATGTTGAATGCTGAAATTGTGGCAAGAAGGGCCACTCCAAGCATGAATGTTGTGGTAAGAAAAATGACAAGAAAAGAAAAGGGAAGGAAGATGAATCAGATTCCACTGCGGTCGCTTCAGATGGCGACATGGTAGTTATTCTTTCTACAGATCATGGCGTATGTCTCACGGCTACGAGTCAGAACACCGACTGGGTGATAGACTCAAGAGCTTCTTTTCATGCGACTCCACACAGGGACTCTTTCACAAGCTACAAGTCAGGTGACTATGGGACTGTGAAGATGGAAAATTCTGGCGTATCAAAGATCGTGAGAGTCGGTGATATTTGTGTGAAAACTGATGTGGGCTGCACATTGGTTCTCAGGGATGTGAGGCATATCCCAGATCTTCGCCTTAACTTGATGTCGACGGGAAGGCTGGATGATGATGGCTATGAAAGCCGGTTTGCTGATGGGCAATGGAAGCTCATCAAGGGTTCGTTGATCATGGCTAGAGGAAAGAAGTGTTGCACCCGCTACAAGGCAAGTGTCAGTATGTACAAGAGTGGATTGAATGCAGTGGAAGATTCAGATATTGACATGTGGCACAGGCGTCTAGGCCACATGAGTGAAAAAGGGCTTCAGCTACTAGCAAGGAAGCGGCTCCTTCCAGACGTGACAGATATACCTCTCAAAACCTGTCTTGATTGTTTATCAGGGAAACAGCATAGAGCTTCATTTGTTAAAACTGTTTCTCATGTTAATAAAGTGCATGCATTAGATTTGGTTTATTCTGATGTTTGTGGTCCTATGAGGACAAAAACCTTGAGTAGGGTATTGTATTTTGTTACTTTTATAGATGATGCATCTAGGAGGGTTTGGGTTTATGCTTTGAAATCTAAGGACGAGGTCTTTGGTGTGTTTAAATTATTTCATGCTATGGTCGAGAGAGAGGTAAATCATTGAAGTGCATCCGCACTGACAATTGTGGTGAATACATTGGCGACTTTCACGAGTACTGCAAGTCCCTGGGTATACGGCATGAACAGACAGTTCCCAAGACCCCCCAGCATAATGGTGTAGCTGAGCGAATGAATCGCACCATTGTTGAGAGAACCAGATGCATGTTATCCCATGCGAAATTGCCCAAGACGTTATAGAGAGAAGCAATGCACACAGCGGTGTATTTGATAAACAGGTCTCCATCAGCCCCGTTGAATGGAGAAGTACCTGAGAAGGTGTGGACTGGACATGATCCATCGTACAGTCATCTCAGGGTGTTTGAATGCAGGGCATCCGTTCACGTATCAAAGGATGAGAGGTCCAAGCTCGACATGGAGATCAGGTAGTGTGTGTTCTTAGGATACGGTGCTGAAAAGTTCGGTTATAAATTGTGGGATCCGACCGAGAGGAAGCTCGTCAGAAGCAGAGATGTGGTTTTCTTTGAAGATCAGTGTATAGAAGACATTGGTAAGCCAGAGAAGAATCAGCCTAGTTCAGGTGAGCTAGAGGACATGGATCCGATTATTCCTCCCGTGGTACCTGATGACAGGGGAGTACAGCAAGGTGCAGAGGACGAGAGAGTTCCTTCAGAAGATGGACCAAGGGAGCAGCCCCCACTTGATCCACCTGTTGAGCCACGGGTGAGGAGGTCATCTAGGGACAGACATCCGTCCAAGAGGTACTCGCCACATGAGTACATTATGCTGACTGATGGGGGAGAGCCAGAAGATTATTCTGAGGCCCTAGCCGATGAGCATAAGGGGGAGTGGTTAAAAGCTATGCAAGAGGAGATGGAATCCTTACATAAGAACCACACCTATGATATGGTGAAACTACCTAAGGGCAAGAAAGCTTTGAGCAACAAGTGGGTGTTCAGAAAGAAGGTTGAGCAGAAGAATTCACAGACGACGTTCAAGGCCAGACTTATGGTGAAAGGGTTTGGTCAGAGGAAAGGAATAGACTTCGAAGAGATATTCTCACCAGTGGTGAAGATGACATCCATACGGATGTTGCTTGGGTTGACGGCTAGTATGGATCTGGAGATAGAGCAGTTAGATGTTAAAGCTGCATTTCTCTATGGTGACCTGGAAGAAAAGATCTACATGCACCAACCAGAGGGGTTCGAAGTCAAGGGCAAGGAGCATATGGTGTGTAAGCTGAGGAAGAGCTTGTATGGGCTGAAACAAGCTCCACGGCAATGGTGCAAGAAGTTCGACTCGTTTATGTTGAAACATGGGTATAACAGAACGGAGTCGGACCACTGTGTATTCACGCGCAAGTTCTCAGATGGTGATTTCTTAGTTCTGCTATTATACATTGATGACATGCTCATCATGGGAAAAGACATCAAGAAGATCGACAGGCTGAAACAGGAGTTGGACAAGTCTTTTGCAATGAAAGACTTGGGCCCGGTTAGACAGATCCTAGGAATGGAGATAACCCGTGACAGAAGCAATAGGAAGCTTTGGCTGTCACAAGAGCGGTATATTGAGAAAGTCCTAGAGCAGTTCAATATGAATGCAGTGAAGCGGTCAGTACTCCACTGGATGGTCACTTCAGATTGAGCGACAGGCAGTGTCCCAAGACGAAGGGAGAGGTGGATGAGATGCAGAAGATACCTTATGTGTCAGTAGTAGGAAGTTTGATGTATGTTATGGTGTGTACGCACCCAGACATAGCATATGCGGTTGGTGTTGTCAGTCGGTATCTTACCAATCCTGGTAAAGAACATTGGGTAGCGGTGAAATGGATACTGCGGTATCTAAGAGGCTCATCCAGGAGTTGAGCCATATGCTATGGTGACAGTAAACTTGTGTTAAAGGCCTACACGAGATGCAGATATGGCGGTGACATAGACTCGGGAAGTCTACATCGGGGTTCATGTTCACGTTTGCGGGGGAGCGGTTTCTTGGCGAGCAAGCTACAGAAGGTCGTAGCATTGTCGACGACAGAGGCCGAATACATTGCAGTCACAGAAGCATGTAAAGAGATGCTTTGGATGAAGAGGTTCCTACAGGAACTTAGCCTGAAGCAGGAGGAGAACGTGGTTATTGCGATAGTCAGAGTGCTATACACTTGAGCAAGAATCCAAGTCAGCATTCCAAGTCAAAGCACATAGAGATTCAGTATCACTGGATCAGGGATACTTTGGAACAAAAGGTGTTACAGCTTAAGAAGGTCCACACGGACGATAATGGGTCAGATATGATGACTAAGGCCTTGCTTAAGGGCAAGTTTGAGGTTTGTAGAAACCTGGCTGGATTAAAGAAGGTGAATCCCTCTTGGGTCAAAAAGGGAGAGATTTGATGGGTTCTTTTGACCCGTTATGCTTTCGCAACTGGGATGCGCAAAGTCCTTTCATAACTAGGATGCGTAAGTCCTTTCGCAACTAGGATGCGCAAGTCCTTTCGCAACTAGGATGCGGAAAGGAGTTTCCTAAAACTATATAAAAGGGTCCCTAGGATTTTTATACGTATGTTGTGTTGATGAGAAAAACACAAGAGGGCTATCAAAGGTGAGTGAGAGAGGGAGAAAGAGAGAGAGGAAGCTTGTAGAAGGGAGGTTATGCTCGTGGAGGTGATCTACGGTGCAGTCTATATCTCCGCGCTCCTACGTCCTCGTAATCGGTGAGATCTCTCTGGTTTTCTTTATTCTTTCATTGTTCATCTACTCCTGCGTGAGTGAAGAAGGTTATAAACATTCTACTTCATAGTGGATTGTTGATCTGGACGAGGTCCCGTGGTTTTTACCTCTTTGAGGGTTTTCCATGTAAAAATCTCTTGTGTGGTGTGTGATTGATGCTTTGATTTATTTCATTGCTTTATTATCCATAATTCTGGTTTGTTTCGGGAGGCTAGACCCTAAGATTTGTGCAAGGCATCCCAACATATAGGTTGTTTAACTAAGTCACACGGAAGATTATAATTGGTCGTGATGTCAAGTTTGATGAGGATTTTTTGTTCCATAAGGAAGAACATAAGGAATCAGAAAAAACAGCATTGATGAATATTGAAATTGACAAGGATAAAACACAGGTTGAAGCTGAGCGGCAACAAGCGATATAAGAACAGGTAGAGTAGCCACCTGTGAGGAGAAATTCACCTAGACGTGACAAATTACTAGTGAAGTATAGGGATGACTTGAATATTACATTCACCCTTATTACAAATAAAAGGGATCCATCCACCTTCCAAGAAGCGTCAGATGACCCATATGCTGAGAAGTGGATGGCAGTGATACAAGACGAGATGGACTGTTTATACAAGAATGAGACGTGGGAGCTAGTGGAGCTTTCCGTTAGGTGTAAAGCATTAATTGAGTTCAAGTAGATTTATAAGAAAAAACATGACATATACAAGGCAATGTTGGTAGAAAAGGGGTATGCTCAGAAAGAATGTATCGACTTCAGTGAGATATTCACGTCGGTTGTTAAGCAAATATCTATTATGTTTGTATTAGCGTTTATTGTCTAATACAACCTTGAGCCACAACAGATAAATGTAAAGACTGCATTCCTACATAGGGAATTGGAAGAGCATATCTACATAAAGCAACTAGAGGGGTTCAAAGAAAATAAGTCAAAGAATAAGGTTTACAAGTTGAAAATGTCGTTATACTGCCTTAAATAGTCGCCTGGGCAATGGTACAAGAAGTTTGATACTTTCATAATGAATTAACGGTTTATCAGGAGTGAATATGACCACTATGTCTACTATAAGATATTGAGTGAAGGATGATTCATTTTATTGGCTTTAGATTTTAATGATATGTTTATCACCAGTTAAAGCATATCTAAGATCAATATATTAAAGTGTCAATTGTCAGAGACATTTGAAATGAAAGATTTGGGGGCTGTAAAAAAATTTATCGGCATATACATATATAGAGATAGGGAGATGAACAGATTATAGTTGTCTCAAGTAGAGTACCTTGAGAAGCTATTAGGAATAGGGCCTGTTTGGCCTGGCAGATTGGATGGGATTAGAAGGGATTGGAAGGGATTGGAAGATAGATCCCGGGATTGGCCAGGCGTGCCAAACAGACACGGGATCCTAATCCCGGGATATAGCAATCCCATGGATCTTAAGACAATCCACTAACATCACCATCATTACTTTTAAATCTCATCCAATCCACCCTAATCCCTTCAAAATTGCCCGGGACGTGTTTGGTTTGAGGGATTAAAAGGGATTGGAAGGTTTAATCCCAGGATTGGTCGGGCGTGCCAAACAGACCCGAGATAGCAATCCCATAGATCTTGCACCAATCCACTGACGCAGCCATCATTACCTTAAAATCCGTGCAATTCACTCTAATACCTTCCAATCAAATCCAATCTGCCCAGCCAAACAGACCCTTAGTGAAGTTTAGGATGGATGAGGCTAAGTTAGTTAGCACACCCTATGTTGCTTACTTTAAGCTTTCTTCATAGCAACATCGTATTTCAGATAAAAAAACAAGTTATGTCTCGTATGCTATATTCGAGCATGATTGGCAGTTTGATGTATATCATGGTCTCTACGAGACTTAATATTTCACATACAATCGGTGTTATAAGCAAATACATGTTAAACCCTGCCAAGAATCATTGTGAAGCCATGGAATGGTTACTTCATTATCTACGAGGTATAGTAGACTACATCTTAAGATTTTAGAAATCAAAGGAAACACTTGTAAGCTATATTAATTTGGATTATGTAGGCAATGTGGACAACAGAAGGTCGACCTTCAATTACTCATTTGTATTAGTGGATGGAGCGATCAGTTAAATGTCAACGCTTTAGGCGGTGGTTTCTCTTTTCAAAATAGAAGTTGAGTATATGGCAGCAACGGAGGCATTCAAGAAAGGTGTTTTCTACGTGGAATGATAAACGAACTTGGGCTTCAGTAGGAGGCCATGCCAGTTAATTGTGATGGCAAAAGCGCGATCAATTTGGCGAAGAATTTGGTTTAACATTCTAGAAATAAATATATTAATGTTTGTCACCATTTTATCCGACATGTGTTTGAAGAATACAGTGTCACTTTAGAGAAAATTCACACGAGCATGAATTCGGCAGATATGCTGACAAAGTAGTTCTCATTGAGAAGTTCTGATTCTGTTCGACTTCTCTGAATTTGACGAAAAATTGATGAAGACGGAGTGTGAAGGAGAAGCTATGACGATGGTGAAGCTATGATGGAAGCGATTAGAGATAGAATTTAGAGTTATGATTCATGATGATTGAAGTTATGGTGGGAATTATTGTCAGATATGTTCAATCTTACTAGAACAGGCTCTGTCGATGCAATCGACAAACCACCCAATCATCGTACCCATCAAGCATCAGTCGACGCCATCGACGGATATGTTTGATCTCATTGAGAAAATATCGATTTATTCTAATTGCTCAATGAACTATTTTGGAGTGCAACTCGATGCCATCGAGGAAAACATGCGGCTTGATGGATTGTTTTGGGGTGCAACTCGATCCCATTGACAAAAGCATGTGGTTTTGTGGAATTGCGAAAATTATTTTCTATTTCAAATGTGGCACTATATATGAGTATAATTGTGGGATTAAGGTAATCTCAAGCTATTTTAAAGATAGCTAAATACTTTTATACTTTTAGAGCTTAAAAAGGTGAAAACGAAGGTTTTCAAGTATTGTAAGTGATTTCATGTCGTGTACTTCTGCTTTTATAGTGATTCCTTATCTTTTTGTAATGTAATTTTTTTTTCCTACAAAAATGTTTCCATATAAAATTATACGTGCTTTGTGATTGTTTTGTTTATATTTATTTAATAGTGTAATCCAAATTTAAAGTTTAATTCCGTGCATTATTAACGTAGAGCCTATGCAACAAAAACATATGTAGAGCTAGGGGTGTACACAAGTCCTGCCAGAGCCAAGTTATGCATGAAATTTGTAGCCCACTGAGTTCGGGTCGGACGGACCAATTTTAGGTAGAAAGTGACAAGCCGAGTTCGGATATGGTCGAATCCGACCACTCGCTACGGCGTTCGACAGACCCGGCCGGCCGATATGTATGATATTAATTTGTATAAAATGTTTTATTTTATGCTTTGTCAAATGTATGTAAATGTATGTAAATGTCCTGATTAGTTAGATTTTTTGTGAAGTTTATAGTTCAACTATCTAAACCGTTGATCGAGGGATTTGTAATGGGACGCGGATTACCTGCCAAAGCCCTTCCCATGAACTTGCTGTAAGGTTCGAAACTGGCTCGAACTCAGGTTCGAAACTGGCCCGAACTCGAAGGTTCGAAACTGGCCCAAACTCGCGTCGGCCCGGTTCGGGCTAGAGATGTTGGCCCGGTGACCAGGCCCGGTCGGGTTCGGGTCTTGTGTGGCCATTGAACGGGCCTGAACGGGCTAAGGCCAGTTCGACTCGGCCCGACCCGTGTACACCCCTATGTAGAGCCAACATGACATTTGTAGCCCACTATTGGAGTAAATGTAGAACTATCGAATGGGAGTGCGGGGAATATGATATCCCATTACAAAACCATCTGTGGGGCCAATAGACACGTCTCGACAAGGACCATCCAATGCCGGTCATCATAGAGCACGGCCCTTTCCAAAAGAAACCAAGTCATCCCTTGCTAGGTCTTCAGAGTCGTTACAAACTCAGTCAAAATGAACTGACCTTTTTGACTGAGACTATATGATGCCAACAAACACGTCGAGGTTTCAGCCCTTGAAGAAGAACACTCCACACGGCATCACCGTTACGTGGGTAGTTTTGGATATTCAAGATCGTCCTTCTCGTAGGGTTTTTTTTACTGGTCTATGGCCATTAACCACTTTGAAAGCATGATCTTGACCATTGATACGTGGAGTTGAATGTGAATCATTTCCTTTCAATGATCCTTTCAGATACCCATATGAGCGCTGAGGATCATCTGTCCAACTTGAGTTAACTTTGGCTCTCGCACATTCAGGTTAGATTCAGGAAATTGACGGTTCCAAGCATCTGATTAATTATCTCTGGATGCGGCCCCCAATTGGACTGTACGCGTTGGTGATCTGGCCATTGATTCTGAAATTTCTTCTCAATGGTCGAAAGTTTTCTACACTCTTCGGTGATGAGAATCATCCATTCAGCTTTAGGTTTTTTCTCTGATACTTTGTTGGGTAGAGCCCAGAAAATGGATGGTAGCGATCATAGGATCATTTCTTCATGTAGAACTAGTGCAGCGATACATGCTGGTCATTCTTAGTCTCGGCATACGTAACCGACTCTTTAAAAACGCCTATACGTTGTATGTATCAGTAACTCGGGGGCGGATTAGGTGAGAGCCTGGACTCACCCACGACGGTGCGGCCTCACCGTGGGGCCCACATCGATGTATGTATTATGTATCCACGCCGTCCATCCGTTTTTCCCGATCATTTTAGGGCATTATCCCAAAAATGAAGGAGATCCAATTATCAAGTGGACCATACCATAGGAAGCAGTGGTGATTGACCATTAATGGTCCACAAAAGTATTGGATAAAGCTGATATTTTTTTCCCTTCATCTAGGCTAGCTTATGTGACCTTATCAACAGATTGGATGGCTAATAAACACCACGGAAACATTAAGGTCTACCCTAAGAAGTTTTTAATACTAGAACTTTCAATCGCCACTTTTTACCATGGTACTGTCAACCTGATAATTGGATCTGCTTCAATTTTTTGAGATAATGCCTTAAAATGATATGGAAAAACAGATGGACGGCATGGATAAAGAATACATAAATTCACCCCGGGTATCTCCTCTTCAGATGATTCACACTGTAAGAAAAAAAAAAAACAAAACAAAACAAAACAAAAAACTAGGCCAGTCGTCCACATCAACGTATATGTGTAGCACGTGTGAATGTCTTGTGTCCGTTTTCAAGCAGCGTTAGTCTTTTGTGTCAGGTGTTCAATGACTGCATACCATTCCAGTGCTATGATGGAGAGGTGAAACGCGGTGATCTTGGGTGAGATCTGGGCCAAATTTTAGGTGGGATCAACCGTCAAATGACCTGGCCCCTAAATCATGACATCGACTCATCATATGGGCCACACATGTAAGAGGAAATGGATGGTTGGAAGGAAAACCACCAACGGCTTAAACTAACCGTGCACATGTGGCCCAAATCACCGGTCGACCAGCAGGGTCTTGCGACAGGCCATGTTGAGATGCAGACTCAGGTAGTACATGGCCGGATCTCACACGCGCGTGGTGCCATTAACCTCTCAGCTGTCTACTACGGCAAGTGGCCTAAAAAAGGAAACGGATTGGCTACTCCCCCTGACACTAGCTACGTGGCTGGTGTTCGGTGCTCTGTGGGCCCCACCATGATGAATGTGTTTCATACAATCCGTTCATCCATTTTTAAAGATCATTTTATTGCTTTATCCCAAAAATTAAGGGGATATAAATCTCAGGTGGACCACACCACATGAAAACAATAGTGATTGGATATCAACCATTAAACTCCTCTTATGGCCCACTATATTGTTTATTTGACATCCAATCTGTTGATTAGGTCATACAGGCCCAGATGAAGAGAAAAAACAAATATCAGCTTGATCTAAAACTTTTATGGCGCCAAAATGTTTTTAACGGTCGACCCTCATTCAACACTGTTTCCTGTAATGTGGTCCACTTGAGATTTGGATATATCTCATTTTTGGATTAATACTGTAAAATGATCTGTAAAAACAGATGGATGGAATGGATGAAACACATACATCATGGTGTGGCCCACATAGCACCGACCACCAGCCATTGGCTGGTGTCAGGGGGAATAGCCAATCCGTTCCCCCTAAAAAAGGATTACTGCATGTTTGAGGTGGTACAGAGCACATCCTAACCGTTGAAACGTCACACGATGGGCGGACCGTTTCATACTGCTGGCGCGCCATCCGAGATGAGCCGATGCCCTTGTTCACACTTACCAGAATAGGTGGACGTTTGGCGTTTGGCTGTGGAATGTGGAAGGTGGACTCACCGTGTTTTTATTTCCTATGGCCTGGATCAGCCGATCGGGTTAACCTTTTGACTATTGCCATCCAAAGTGATACGTATGGAGGCCTCATGTGGATGGACGACGGTCCACAAAACACACCGGTTGCGTAAGGCTAACCATCAGATTTTATTTTTTTTTCTAACCGTCGGATGTATGAACTGAGAAGATAATGGTCCAAAGAAAAAGTATTCAACGGTCAACATCTCCGTTTTGACAGCTAAGATTAGATGGCACGTCAAATAAATTCCTGCCACCGTTAACAAAGAATCATGCTGACGTTGATGGATAGGGGCAAGTGCATCCAAGCTAGTAAAAACGGGCGCGGATTAGGTATTACCTCCGCCGAGCTGGAGCTCAGTACGGTCCGAACGTGTAACTCATTGATCAGTGGAGAGTGGTTACGTCATATGGCAGATGACGCGTCAACATACGGAGCGCGTTTATACTCGGTCATTGAGAACCCCGACCATCTCCTTTTCTTTTTTTTTTTTTAAGCTTTGTACCTTTTCCCGTGCGCAGAGCAGCGAGACTCGCTACTAAAGTAACGTGCCGAGTTTTGTGGGCCCCATAATGATGTATGTGTTGTATCCACACCGTCCATATATTTGGAGAAATCATTTTAGGACATGATACAAAGAATAAGTCAGATCAAGGCTAGAGTGGACCTCATCACAAAAAAACAGTGTGGAGAGTAATGCCTACCATTGAAACCTTCCGAAGGTTCACCATGATGTTTATTTGAAATCCAACCTGTTTATGTATTAACTCAGACATGAAAGAAAGGAAAACACAAATAGCATCTTGATCAAAAACTTTTGTTGCCCTTACAACTTTTTAATGATAGGCGTCGCTTTCTCCACTGTTTTTGTATGGTGGGTTCCACTCGAGATTTGGATCTAACTCATTGTTTGGACCATGATCAAATATGATCTCTCCAAATGGATGGACGGTGTGGATACAAAATATATATCATGGTGGGGCCATAGGACTGGGTTACGTCACTTCATAGCGAGTATGACTGTTCAATCCGCGCACTAAATAGATAGCGTGATTTCCAAGAAACCCAAATACAATTACGAAATCGGATTGCGTTATTGTATTGAGTAAACTCTATTGGGCCCACTATGAATTCATATGTTTTATCCACGTTGTCCATCTGATTTTTCAGATCATTTTAAGGGTTCAACCCAAATTTAAAGTATATCTAAAGTTAAATAGACCATACAACAGGAAACAATGGAATTATTTATTTCCACCGTTGAAACCTTTCTAAGGCCCAATGATGTCTGTTTGTCATCCAAACGGTTCATAAGATCACAATGACATGGATGAAGGGAAAACACAAATATCAGCTTGATCTAAAACTTATGTTACCTCCGAAGAATTTTTCAACAGTAGATGTCAATTCACACTGTTTCCAGTGGTGTGGTCCACTTGAGATTTAGATATTCTTGATATTTGGGTTAAAGCCCTAAATTTAGGTGATAAAATGGATGGATGGAGTTTATACAATGCATGAACGGCAGTGGACCCCATAGAGTTTATTCAGTACGGTTAGTGTACATTACTCAATAAGAAATCCGCTTCCTGCAATTACCCGGATGGGATTCGCGAATTAGCTACCAAAGTGACTTCACCAACTTTTGTGGGCCCACCATGATGAATGTTTTGTATCCACACTGTCCAAATGAGGCAGATCCAAGGCTATAGTGGACCCCACCACAGAAAACGGTGGAGAGAATGACGCCCTCGGTTGAAATCTTCAGAAGGTCCACCATGTTGTTTATTTCAGATCCAACCTGGTCATGTGCTAACGTAGACATGAAAGAAGGAAAACATAAATATCTGCTTGATCGAAAACTTTCATGGCCCTTAGAACTTTTTAATGGTGGGCGTTAATTTTTCCACTGTTTTCTATGGTGGGATCCACTAGAGCTTTGGATCTGACTCATTCTTTGTATTATGCCCTAATATTATCTCTCCAAATGGATGGACGGTGTGGATACACAACATACATCATGGTAGGGCCCACATAAGTCGATGACATCAACTTAGTTGAAGACGGAAAAAAAAGACGTTTGGATTTTTTTGGAAAACTCCGTTCCGTTTGATGACGTGTCACTGCCATCTGACGTAACCACTCTCCACTAATCAATGGGCTACACGTCCAGCCCGTCTTGAGCTCTTGACGGCCAGGGGTAGTACTGAATCCGCGGTATTATTTAGTACTCTGCATAGTATGATACATGATAAGCAGGTATTCAGATATTATACATGTGGCATGTACGTACTTAAATTAAACCTAATGATTTGCGTAACCGACTGTCATTGATTCAGGTTCCCCAAATGTTTTTGAGTGAAAAGTTCCACCCTCTGATTTATGGACACTTTTTTGTTGAAATTCGAAATGGTTGGATGTTTTCATTTTTAACCGTCCAAATATAGGCAAACGATTGAACAATCGTATTTTTGGCTCACTATACATTTAAACTGAGGCTCAAAATTTTGACAGTTATAACTTGTATTAATTTTACCCCACCCACGTATGCAAATTCCTAGTAATTTTTAAGTACCTGCGTATCATGGATCATATCCAGAGTATCAAAGCTTTTCTGTTAAAAATAATCACTGACTTGACCTTGTTAAGTTGACCAATATGAATGCTACTACAGAATCTCCGTGAAGTTCGACCAGAGCATCTTTGGTTGCACTTGGTCACTTGTGTGTGGCGATCAGACGGCCGTTCATTTGATAGTTACCACTTGGCCACTTGGGCTGAACTTTCATGAGATCCACTCCATCCATATGGTAGACAGCATCTTAGGAAAATATTTGAATGCCACGCCCACCATTTGTTTCGTGTAGGCCCACCATAATGTTTATATGTCATCCTATCCATTCATCCGATGTGCAGAATGAAAGAATTACCCAATAATCTAACTTCAAAACTTAGGTGGGGCATAACACATGAATTCAGAGGTAAATAACCATAATATTATGAGGTGGATCATCTGAGCGTTGGAATCAGCCTACTTTCTTTATCAAGGCTAGAGAAGGGGTGATGCCCCTGATGGACAGGGCAGATTTCACGCACGTCATGTCATCCCCCAGTTAGAAAAAGAAAACTGGTAGTTACTTGCACGGTACAGAAGCCAATTTGAATGGGATTTTGACTTTTGACCGTTAGGATTCCCCTACAGTATTCCAGCCGGCAGGGTTTGACCAGGAATTGCATCTTAGATGCTATTCGTGTTCTATACTACATGTTGAATAAGAGGTATTTAGGTACAACTCTATGGGTGGCCCACCGAATTGTTGAATCAAAGCTAGAGAAGGGTGTGATGCATCTATGACATCATTTGGTTTCTCACAAGATCAATGGTTCAGATCACGATACATGTTTACCACGTGTACAGTACGCACTTCCTAAATATTTACTTGTGAGTTGAAGAGGTCAACAGCGGCACACATCATCATAGAACACGTAATAGATCTTCGCCTCCATCCAAGTGGATTTCTAACCATACGCTTTCATGGTACCAGTATGGCCCACCTGATGAGTAGATTGGCCTGATTTAGAGGCGATGTCATATGCATGGTTGGTTCCATCTAATTATTGGCGCAGATCTCTGACGCATGTGCCATATGGCATGGATTGTATTTCTTTTGTCTTTGATGAGTGCAAACTTCTGTCATAAGGCTTGGCCTGCAAACAACAGTAACACGTTTACATGTTAGCTTATTTTATTTTTATTGTTATTTACTCTCTCCAACCTTCCCTGTTGTCCGGAATGCTTGACCATTTCTCACTAAAGTGAAAAACAAGCAAATTAGGTACATTGAAATTAAAAATACTTAAAAGGGGAAGCCATGTCCAACAATTCCTCGACCCATTTCGATGAAGGCCAAGTTATATCCAGAACAATTCATCTATCCAGGTCATGATGTCTTATCAGACCAAGGGTTTCCAATAGACCTCACCCAATTTTAACTGGTCTGGCTCCAATTTCTTAGACCCATTACAGAAATTGGTCAGGTTTGATCTGCTATTTCAGACTTGGATGAAAACAAGAAAAGAAAAGAAAAGAAAAAGTTATAGGGTGGGGTTGGACCCACCATCTTAGACCTGAGTTAAAATGGAGCAGGGTGGGATCTGGGTCAGGTGCAGTAAATTTTAATATTTTTTATATTAAATATTTATATCTAGAAAGTTATCGCCAGAGCATTTTCTTAAATACAGATTACATATGGTGGTGATAATATATTAAATATATATTAATTATTGTAGCAATATAATGAGGCTTTTTAAGTTACATAAATGTAAGAGAGCTTTTCTTTTTTTCTTTTTTACACACACAGTCACACCTCCACACACACACCCATACACTCACACCACAGTGGAATTTCACGACTGTGTATATGACTTACAAGAGAGCTTGTTTACATTATGCATGTGTTAAATTAGCACGTGTATGTGATCTAATCCATCCATTGAGGGGATCCAACCATGTAATAGCCTTATTTGACATGGACCCGTACCAAAGCCAACTCAAGCCCAAAGACCCAATGATTACCGGAACCCAATTAAAGTCCTAAAATGACTATACCAGAACCTGATCATGTACGTCTGGAAACTCGAAGGCCTAACCCTAACAGCCCTATATATATTTAGGCCATGTTGCCTTGGGCTAGCTTTTATATATGCTTTCTATTTTTCAAACATGTAGGATAAAGGGTAGAGGTGTAAGGATCTTAAGGAGGTTAGGGACAAATGTTGCACTTGTAGCACATGTATTGCATATGCATGGCACACTACTCCTTAACTTCTAATTAGGGATAAACTTTTCTCATCGTCGTGACACATTTTCTCAAGGACATATATCTTCGCTCACATTTAAATTTCGAGAACAAACTGTTAGAAAATGTTCTGAAATAATATTTCGGATACCAAAAAATAAAAATAGAAAATTGTTTCAATATGGCTGAAACACCTATTAGATATGTTGTCCTTAAAACATGATTAGTCCTCTCTTCAATTAGATTAGGGATTGCCGACAGGTTACAGACAAATTGCTCTTGGAATACGATAAGCCTTCTTTGGTCTTGCATGCAACAATCATGAAGAGACCACGGTAAGAACTATGCTAATGCAATTAGTCTCTGGCTGGCTTAGTGAGTTCTGGGATACAGTAACTCAACAAGTTCTAAAACTCGATCGGTAGGATTTTTACTTATCAAAAGAAAAGAGAGTTGTTTAATTTCTTGTAACGAATGATAGTTTCATTGATTTATTATGCTCTAAACTTGGGGAGGTCCTGTTTATATAGATGGGGCGAGAGGACCATTGATCTGAGGCCATCAATGGTTAGAATATTAAGAGAGGTATTTCTGACCGTTGGTTAATTAATCCAAATGCTTCAGACCGTTGGATTAATGATCTAACCGTTTAGATATGATGGATTATTAATCTAACTATTTGGCTAGAGCCATTTTTGGACCACTGGCATTAATCAGTGTTAGTTTCTAGCCGTTCTCTATAACAGACGGATCTGATTATTTGACAGAAACTATATAAGATGATCTTCACATTTCGCACATCTCACACCATAATCGCACCGTCATGCGACGGTTCATGTAAGGTCGTGAGGGAGCGACCACTTGCAATAAAATGCGCATGTGCGAAGTAAAAAAGCACATATTAGATTCGTACGTTGTCCTTAAAGTGTGATTTGCCCCCTCTTCTCATATTACAGATAGCTGACGGGTTGCAAGAAAATTAATCTCAGTATATGACAAGCCCTTTTTGATAATGCGTACAACAATCACGAAAGGATCACAGTAGGAACTTGTCTAACGTAACTAGTCTTTGTCAGACTTAGTGAGTTCTAAGACCCAATAACTCAATGAGTTCTAGAACTCAGTTAGTTTTTTACTTATTAAAAGAAAAGAGATCGATGTTTTCTTATCAAGAATGATAGTTTCATTGATTGTTGATGCTCCGAACCTTAAGAGGTCTTGTTTATATAGATGGGGCATGTAGATCGTTGATCTAAGGCCATTAATGGTCGGAACGTTATACGAGACACGGTTGGCTAATTAATCGACACGTTTCAGATCGTTGGATCAATGATTTGATCGTTTGGAACCGTTGGATTACTATAAAAGTTGATCTTCTCATTTTGCACATCTTGCATTGCCTCACGTGCACCACTAGCACCTTTACAACTAGAGGTGGGCATCGAGTCGAGTCAGACCGAATTGGGTCCAACTCGACTCGATCCGATTTTTTCATGAACCTGACTCGAACTTAATTCGATCCGGGATCGAGTCCAGTAGGACTGACTCGATCCAATCTAAATCCTTGCTGGCCTAACCTGAACCGAGTCTGACTCGGTCTAGGAAACTGAATCGAGTCGGATTAAGTTAAGTCTATCTAGTCGATTCGAATTGGGCTGAATCAAGATCAAGAGAGAGAGAAGGAGAGAAAGGAAGAGAAAAAGAGGGAGATGAGGAAGATATGGGAAATCAGGAGTAAAAAAAGGAGATAAATGAAGAGAGAAAGAAGGAGAGGAGGGAAATCGGGAGAGAAAGAGGGAAAGAAAGAAGGAGAGATGGGTGGGTGTGGCATCACTTGTTCGGGTAGAGAAAGAGAATGGAGTGATTAGGGCTTCGTTTGGGTGAGGCGGGTGGTAAAAAAGTGAAAATAAAAAAGTAGATATTAATTATATAGTACCCGACTAAATCAGATCCATTCGGATCGGATTTGTCCAGATTGGCCACTGATCTAAACTTGACTCAATGTACGTTCGGATTTGAGTGGGCCTACTCGAACCGACCTGATCCTAGCCTTCGTTTCAGATCGGATCGGGTCAGATTCTGCCCAGCTCTATCTACAACCACACTGGCCATGCCCTCGCTAGAGAGCGTTCTAGTGCAGAATGTAATCACCCAAGCTCTCTCTCTCTCTCTCTCTCTCTCTCTCTCTCTCTCTCTCTCTCTCTCTCTCTCTCTCTCTCTCTCTCCTCTCTCTCTCTCTCTCTCTCTCTCTCTCTCTCTCCACTTCTCCAATTAAGTAAACACTATACATGAGATTTTTTTTATTATTATATTTTGGGTTAGCTTGTTAGTACACACCCCACTATCAGTACACACTCTACTATTAGCCACCCCCGCTAGAGAATCGATAGCAAGACCTCAGTGTTGAAATGAGGGTATTTTCACTCAATTTATCGCTTGAGTTTATAAACTAGAAAAACTCTCCTTCTTCAAGTGACGTGGGATAGATTTTTTGAGGGAATTGAAATTGAAATTTTATTTAAAAAAATTTTCAAATAGTTTACTTTAGCAAAGAAAAAGAAAAAACCCTCAACACAAACTATCCTTTGTTTTCGTTGAGTTGCTATGCCTGGTAGGTTTGACAGACCATTTCCAAGCTCTCCATCCAGGAGTTTTAAAAGCTTGGCAGCGGCGACCTTGTTTGCGTCCAAATGGTCCCCTCACGTCATCCTCATCACTCATTTCCAATCTAAAGAATACAAATGCTTGAATACCTCTGGTCGGACCATATGTTTTTGGTATTAAAAGAAATTGTCTAATGCATGCCGTAGAACGTGTGATTTCTAAGTTAATGTAGTTTTTTGTTTTTTTAGAAATGACGTGTGACACATTTATAATACTCTGTCCATAAAATGGTGGGCCATATCATCATGATAACTTGATATGAAATCACCCGATCCACACATATACGGGCAAACAAACATCAGTATATCAATGGAAATCGATATGTATGGCCGTGTCCTGGAGTGGCCCACCTAATATTTGGACCATATCTTGAAATTATTACCGATAGAGAATCCTAACCTTTCATTGTGTTACTTACAGATAGATGTTTAAGATGAGAAATACCTGAAATTGGTGATTAAGATCATTTTTATCATTGGGTTATGGGACATGACTTATCCACCACAGGGACTTGCAAACCAATGGTCTTGATCAATGAACCAGGGTCTAGTGCTCCAAGGTGGAAACATTTAAATTCCGATGAATTGAATCCGAAGAAGTGAATCTGAAGAATGATACGAATATACTTTAAATTATGCCGTGGGTACCCCGGCCCATTCGGGCCCCCTTGTAGGCATGCAACCCGATTTAAATCGGGTCTGGCTACAAATTTCGGATCATTTTTTTTTGGGCTAGCCTGTTAGTACACACCCACTGTCAGTAGACACTACGCTGTTAGCCAACCCCCACTCGGGATCGATACAAAGACCTCAAAAAACATTCATGGCGGCCCTTGATGATGAACCCATGGTATGATAGTATCTGTGGACGCGGATTGCGCGTCCTACCCCCTCCCAGACGGTAATCCGTCCGGGCAGGGATCTGTGGGGCCCACCTTGATGTGAGTGTTTTATCCACACCGTTCACCGATTTTCTAATATCATTTTAAGGTGTGATTTTAAAAATGAGGCAGGCCCACAAATCCAGTGGATCACACCAAAGGAAGATGCACTGATAATGATACCCACCATTGAATCCTTTCTAAGGGCCAAAGTGATGTTTTTTTACCATCCAACCTATTCATAGGGTCATGTAAACGTGGATGAAGTTAAAACACAAATATCAGATTGATCCGAAACCTCTCCAGCTCCCAAGAAGTTTTAATGGTGGAAGTTCAATCTCCACTTTGTGGTCTACTTAAGCCTTTTATATGCCTAATTGTTTTTTGGATATATGAAAATGATCTGAGAAAAGCTTTTAACAGAGTGGATAAAACATTCACTTGCGCATAGCCCTGTACATTCATATAATAGTAAAGTATGAAATTAACATTCATTCTCTCGCCATCTTAGCGCAGCTGGTAGAGCTCATGGCTTTTAATAATGTGGTCGCGGGTTCGATTCCCTCGGACGCCGTTCTTTGTCAAATTTTTTTTTTTTTCTTTTGCGATTTTATTAAAAATTAAACAGTTTTCAAAAACCTACTTTCTATGCCTTTTTCAAATGCACTGGAATAGAGTCGAGGGAGAAGTAATGTTGTCCATAAAAAAAACCCATAGAATGTGTGATAGATGGAAGGAATGAAATATAAAATCTCTTTTTCCTCCCTGTATGTGTTCGTGAAATGCTTACTTTAGAACCTGTTTTCACGAGAATTTGTAAACACTTTTTTATACATGACGTGACCTCAAAATCTAAATGCAAAATGTGATGCGGCACCCCATGAAACCCAAGGGCTAACTTTCAATCTTATCCAGAAATTTTCCGGGGACATAGCAAAAGGAAACAATTACCTCCCTTAAATTTTTTATCTTTACCATAGCCCGTCAAAATTTTGACAGAGCTAAAAGTTAGGCATTGGAGGCTTCATGGGGTACCGTATCATGTGGACCATTTAAATTTTGGACCCATAATATGTGTGCAAAGGTGCACATGGGTGCTCACCTAATTAAAAGGTGTGCAATGAACATGACTTATATATATATATATATATATATATATATATGTGTGTGTGTGTGTGTGTGTGTGTGTGTGTGTGTGATGCTCACATGGGAATTGGTTCTCACGTTAACTTGTGAGAACTTATTGAGAACTCACCTCATGTGATATGAGCATAAAATCTGAACAATCTACATGAAGTAGCACCACATGAAACTCTCGTAGTCCAACATTTACCCTGATTCAAAATTTTGGTGGGCCATGATAAAAGTAAACATCATCCTCCCTTGATTTGCCTCCCTTTTCTATGGCCCACAATAGTTTTGGATTAGGTTGAAAGTCGGGCCCTAAGGTTTCATGGGACATCACATCATGTGGATCATTCGGATTTTGTGCCTGTGACACGTGTATGTAGGTGCGTTGGTGAGCACAACACACACTCTCTCCCTCTCTCTCTCTCTATCTATATATGTGTGTGGAAATGGTACTATGAGCTCCACCTCATGAGAAGATCCCATGAGGTTGAGCTGTGTGGGCCCATTGTGATGTGCGTTGAACATCTACCCTATCAGTCAGATGCACCATTCCATGGTGGGCCGCGTGATTAAAAATCAATTCAATCCATGACTTGGGTGGGCCACACCACATACAACAGTTGAGAGGGGTTATCCTCCCATTAAAACATTCATAATCATTTATTGGGCCTACCAAGATGTGGTCTGCAAATCTAGCCCATTCATTGTGTGTGTCCCACTTGGATGAGGGGTCGGACGAAGTCTCAGTTGCATCTAAAACTCAAGTGGGCCCCACCAAGTACCTTTATATGTTTTAGTCATGTCTTCACATAGTTTTAAATGGTATGGCTCACCTGAGTTTTGTATATAGCTGATTTTTAGGATATCCCATAACCTAAGAGGTACCTATCAAATGCACGGTGTTGATTTTCGACACACATCACAATGGAGCCCACACAACTCTACTTGAATTTTAGCTTGTTCTAGATTTCTTTGGATGAAGATATTCTTATGTATAGGTCATAGAGGCAATCGGACAGGGTGTTCAGGATGTGGCTGCAACATAGTACCTCATTTTCTTGTCACTTGTGTTTTGTAGCGATCTATTCTACAGTATCGTTGTCAATTGCTTTTGGAAGTGGTGGCAGGTTCAGGTTCAATATGCAAAATATCCTCAAGGTAGTAAGAAGGAATTTTCAACTTGTCTTGCCATCTGGTGAAGTTTGTGCCATCAAACAAATCAGGTCGTATCAGGTCTTGGTTAATTAGCTTGATTAATGCAACAAATTCAATATCTATGTTACAAAATCACGCTTTAAGATTGTTGAAAAAATTCTAAAATAATAATTTGGATATAAAAATTGATTCAATCAGGCTGAAGCACGTATTAGATATGTTGTCCTTAAAGTTTAATTTGCCCCCTCTCCTTAGATTAAAGATCGTTGGCTGGTTGCAAGTAAATTATTCCCATAATACGACAAACCCTCTTTGATCATGCATACAACAATTATGAAATGACCACCATAGGAACTTAACTAACGTAATTAGTCTCTGTCAAACTCATTGAGTTCTAGGACCCAGTAACTCAATGAGTTCTATAACTTGGTTAGTTTTTTTTTTTACTTATTAAAAGAAAAGAGAGAGATGTTTTCTTGTAAAGAATGATAATTTCGTTGACTTCTGATGCTTTGGACTTGGAGAGGTCCTGTTTATATAGATGGTTCAAGTGGATCGTTGATTTGAGGTCATCAATGGTCTGAATGTTATAAGAGACACCATTAGTTAATTAATTCACACATTTCGGACCGTTGGATCAATGATTTGACCATTTAGAACCGAGTTAGATTCTATATAAGTTGATCTTCCTATTTCTCACCTCTTGCATCACCTCACGTGTACCACTAGCACCTCTACAACCACACTGACCATGCCCTCGCCAGCGCGCATTCTAGTGGGGAAAGTAATCCCAAGCTCTCTCTCCATTTCTCTAAATAAGTAAACACAATACATAAGAGTTTATAAACTAGAAAAACTATAACAACCCTAAATTTTGGTGCATTAAAAACAATTAAAATAAATATTTAAATATTTTATTTTAAAATTAAAAAAAATAAAAACAAGTTAATAGTTGAGTTGGTAGAGACATTCTTAGCCGAGAGAGAGGTTTAAGAATTGATTCTTGGAGTGGTAATAATTAGAGCTAGGCAGAAATGGACTGATCCAAAGGATCCGACTCGATCCGCCCCGATCCAATCCAAACCAAACCGAACCGAAGGTCAAGATCGAGTCGAATCGAGTTGGCCTAGTCAGGTCCGACAGTAAATCAGATCGCGTTCGGATCAATAGTTAATCCGGACCAACCCGATCCGGAATCCGATCCGATTGGATTGGATTCGATTCGATCCAACCCGATTCGCGCAATATTTATTCAACACTGTTTCTTATAATGTTGTCTAGTTGAGATTGGGATATACCTTATTTTTACTTTAATACCATAAAATGATTTACAAAAATAGATGGACGGCATGGATGAAATAAAGACATCATGCTGGGGTCCACAGAGCACCGACTATCCACCATTGGCCGGTGGAAGGAGGAGCAGCCAAAACCTCTGCCACATGATAAGGCTCAAGTGCATCGAGCACCGAGCTACACATAGAGGGAACATGTTCTATGCAGTCCAGCTCATGCCACTTCCAGTGAGGTTGAGCTGTGTGGGCCCCACTGTGATGTGTGTCGAACATCAACACCGTGTATTTGATGGGTCCCTTTTAAATTATGGGATATCCCAAAAATCAGTCGTATACAGAACTTAGGTGGGCCATACCATCTAAAACCATGTGAAGACATTCCTAAAACATATAAAAGCACTTGGTGGGGCCCACCTAAAATTTGGATGCATCTGAAACTTGGTTTGACCCCTGATCCAAGTGTGACACACATAATGGATGGTCTGGATTGTGAATGGGCCCAAAAAATATCATGATATTTTAATATTTTTAACGTGAGTGTAAGTGTAACTGATTGCGTGTGAAACAGTGAAAGTGAAACAACACCAGGTATATTATGTAGGGAAAGGGATTGGCTTGGTCGGTGCTTTATGGGCCCCACAATGATGTATTTGTTTCATCTACTCCGTGCATCTATTTTTCTAGATAAATTTATGGTATGATATTAAAAATTAGTTATATCCCAATCTCAGGTGGACCACATTAAAGGAAACAGTGTTCAACGAAGGTCAACCATTAAAAGCTATTTGGGGGCCATAAAAGTTTAGAATCAATATAATCTTTGTTTTTTCCCTTCAGCTGGGTCTACATGACCTAATCAATAGATTGGATGTCAAATAAATAGTATACCGGGCCTTAGGAGGATTTAAATGGTGGATATCCAATTACTGTTGTTTTCCCGTGGTGTGGTCCACCCGAGATTTATATCCCTCTCATTTTTGGTACAAAGCCTTATAATTATCTTTAAAAATAGATGAACGGAATGTATGAGATACATACATCATGGTGGGGCCCATAGAGCACGGACCACCACCAAGGGGCCGGTGGCAGGGGAGTAGCCAATCCATTTCCAAATTTCAATTGTTGCATGTGCAAGTGAAATACACCAGCTGTATTACAGCTGGTGCAGATACGTGTCATGCAAATAAGAGCGTAAACAGGCATCGAGCTCCACATTGTACGAACGACTCAAATGAAATCAAAGTTGCATGGGCCCCACAATGATGTACTTATTATATCCATACCGTTTATCCCTTTTTTGTGACCAATATAGAGCATTTGAAAAAAAATGAATCATATCTAAAGCTCAAATGGACCACATCGAAAATAGCAGTGAGGATAATGGTTTTTCACTCCCCAAGTACAAGGTTGTGATGTAGTAATAAACTCGGTGAGACCGAGGTCGAATACCAAGGGACTGATACCTTTACGTTATCTGAAACTAACTAGAACTAGAACTAGAATGAGATGAAATCTAAATCGAGTTGTAATTTGAGGAATAATTGTGAAATATTAATCTAAAACTTAAGGAATTTAGAAATAGGAATCTAGGGATTCAGAGGATCCACTTGTAGAGATCAGGGAGATCTTATGCCTGCATAAAAAAACTCAACCGAACTTAGAGTCCCATCTTCATCCAGTTGAAGTGTAACCATGAAAATTAAACTGAACTTTCTTTAATATAGTTTTAAAGAGATGAAAGGTATATGAATTAGAATGGATTCCAACACTAAATCATGCCCAGGAGACAAAGTAAACAACAGAATTAAACTAATTACCAACCAATCAACATGATATGAATGTTAGGAAGGGTACCGACATCCAACCATGCCTAGGAGACAATGGTGACCAACAGGGCTTCATGACATCATAAACATAAAAAGGAAAGGAACATGCTCAAAGCCATTGCAGATTCATTGTAATTTTAGTCACAACAGACCATTAAAAACTAAAAACATTCCCTTAATTAAACTAAAATCAATATCAGTTTAGTATAAACAAAAGGCATAAAATAGAGTCTCCTAACATGCTACAAGCTTCACCTCTTAGCCCTAGCTAAAAGGTTTAGCCACACATGAACATGATGAGGCTATAATCTCTCAAAAAGTATACTAAAAATAAATAAATAAATAAATAAGAAAGAACTGAATAACTCTCTCTCTCTCTCTGCTCCTAACGTCCCAGCCGTGTATGCCCTTCTCTCTCTTTTTGCTTTTCTTTATATAGAGCAAGGAGGTCGGTGTGGAAGCTGTGTGTAGTCCTTGCTAGAGTCGGAGAACCAAGCCTCTGTTTTGCGCAGCAAAGAAAATACGCAAAACTCATTGCGTTTAATCTGGCGGGGCCCATGATCGAAGATGGTGACGAAATCCAGTCCATTCATTAGTTTCCTCTCAAAAAACTTGTCGGGAATATACCGTTTTTTTTATTGGTTTCGCTGTGGCCCACGGACTATTTCATTACACCGTTTATCTTCCATTGGGACGATTGGAAATCTTCCTTCATTGCCTTCTGGGATTCTGACACCTAGACAATGGTTATTGGACCTGCAGAACTCCGATGGACGGTTCAGATCAGACCGTTGATTCATGATGGTAGCCCACAAAAATCTTCCACAGGCTCTGTTGCGAAACAGAGCCTACGTAAATGCGCTGTGATGGTCGGTGGGTCCCAGATTGATGTCTATGGAGAAATCCACCCTGTCCATTGAAATCCTGGAGAAAAACTAGTTGGGAAGGAGTATTTTTCGAGTGAAATTGGTGTGGCCCACGAACTTGTCTACTCCGCCGTCCATCTTACGTTTAACGGCTAGGATTTTGCAACGGCTTGCATGGTCTCAAAAGGCCACCTTGGGGAGGTTAATACCCCCCCCCCCCCCCTTTACACACAATGGACGGTGAAAATTGATGATTTTGATGATGAGTGGGCCCCACTGAGAGGAACCGGCGGACGCTGATGCGTCTGCTAGAAGTTTTTTTTTTTAATAGAGAAGATGAGTCGGTCAAGGTAATTTGGTGTCCGTCCGGTGCACTTATGCCCTTACACACGCGTGTTACATGTAGGTCCCACGGAGATGTTCGTGAGAAATTTGCTCCGTTCATCCGCTTTGTCACTTAATTTGAAGGGTTGAGACCAAATTTGGAGCATATCCAGATCTCAGGCGGGCCCCAATTCTAGATTTTATAGGTCGATCTATCCATTGGGCCACTTTTACAATGATCTAATCGCTGAAATTTTACATGTATGGTTAATTTATGGCCCTCAGACCATGTATGAAGTTTCGAACTGAACGAATGGTGGGAACCCCATGATCTTGCATTCTGGATGATTTTTGAGTCACTTGAGCTTCAATTTCTCGATTTTCACGGATTCCTGGCGTATAATTCCGTCGATCTTGGTCCCCTGGAGTCCGTCCCTTGCTTTTGGTGTCCTCAGAGCATTAAACCCATGCTTTAAGCACCCTTTTTCAGCCCATGCTCGTAAATACACTCTGCATCACAAACACGATTAAAATAGGCTATTAAACAGTATCATGTTCATAAATCCAGGCAGTAATTGGTGTCTGATATGCAATATTTGACCGTCAACATTAATAAGGTTAAAAATACATGGATGAAGAGGAAAAAAAATTCATATTAATACAAAACTTCCATGATCTTCAAGAGGGTTTCAATAGTAAACGTTCATTCCCCCACTATTTTTTGCAATGTGGTCCAACTGATCTTTAGATCTATCTTATTTTTCGGTTCAAACCTTAAGACGAACTCTCCAAACGGATGGACGGTTTGGATATAACACATACCTCATGGTTTAACCCACAAACCCAACCCAATCCGAACCTTATCCAAACCGATCCGACTCGGCTTCCTTGACTAAGTCGGACTCGGTTCGGGTCAGTCCAAACGTGCGTCAGATCGGTTCAATTCAGGTGTATTGGACTCGGTCCCGGATCGGATCGAGTTCGGGTTAGCCAATGTAGACTTCGAACCAGATTGAGTTGGACCCAATTCGATCCGATGCCCAGCTCTAGTAATAATAATGAGGTTTTCTGCAAGGAAAAAAAAAAGGAGAAGAGATTCTAAGGGGGCTTGATCAAGTAAGTTTCAACCTTTAAATCTTTTTAATTTTTTTTATTATATTGTTAATTTCTTCCCAAACTATACAATGGATGGTGTGGATCATCCACACGATCATTGTATGGGTGTGTAAAGAATTTTAACAAAGTGATGCTTTATGATTTCAGATCTGGTCAGTAATATTTTATGAATAAATTTAATAGATGGAATTTGATTGTGTTAAGATAGATTTGAACGGGTCATTTGATCCTAAGCACCAAAAGATAACAGTGTATTGAATTTCAGATCGATCCGACCATCAGATGGGCCACACTAGTCAGATCTATAAATGTTTAATAATGAAAGCTTACATTTATGCACAACTGATTGGTATCGCTTAGCGTAGAAAGTCAAGATGGACCATCAATGTATATGTGATTAGATTCACATCATTCATCCAATGTGTAGAGGCAAAATATGTCAAGACCTCAAGAATCTGGATGTCTAATCATCCAATGGGCCACCCCGATTAATCATTTGATGTTCAATTTCAAGATCTTAAAAAGAAAATCTAAATTTTGATAATTAAATTTAATAAACATATAATTTTTAATTATTTGATCACTTAGGGTTTGGCCACCTAGGATGTATATCAAATGTGGGCCCCACCGTGTAATATAACTAAATGAATAATAATGTTGTCAATATAACTGATATGATCTCTGAATTCAAACCAACCTAATTGCCTTGGGGATTATACACTACCAGACTCAAGTGAGTAACCTAATGTGTCTCATGATTCATTGGAATTAAAATAAATTATTTGTGATTGTTTGATTGATTGATATATTGATTTGAGTGTTTTGTTGCAATATTGTATGCTACGGTAAATCACTTGTTAATTTGTGCCAAATTACATGACTATGATAATTGTATATTAAATTCACATATGAATGTTCTTATTAAGACAAATATTTATATTAATTATGAAAATGATACATTCATACATTATCCATCATTTATTGCATTTGCATTGTTGATCATAGGAGTCCTCTCTGAAGGAAATGTCGATCCTGGTAAAGTATTACCAGATGCGAGCTATACCCAAGCCTACCGAAAGGTGAAAGCCTACCTAATGAGTGGATGCAGGTTGGCGATCTTCAACCCAAGCAGATGGATGATCATCTAATCTGATGCACTCGTACACCATTTGCATCTATATTATTGTGCATATATGTTTAAATTCAATACTTATATTATTTTAATTGCTATGATTATGAATCATGCTAGGTTTTTTAACTAAGCTTGGCCAGCTTACCTTTTCACTGATGGAAAAAATCGTACAGATAAGCAATTAGCTAATGAGATGGCGCATTAACAAGAAGTTGTGACTGAACTGGTGCACGACACCTGTGAGACGTGGTAGTATCTGTCAGGATAGAAATTGACCACATTTAAACTGTTCCTAATTAATTAATTAGAATTTTCTTTGTTATGATGATTTGATTTATATATAATGAATGATGGTATTATTTGTAGGATTTTTTAATATTTGATTAGTTATATGTAGTTAAATTGTTCTAGGTCTGTAACAAGTATTCATTGGTAAGCAATATTGACTGGTGAATGATGCCAAATTTATGCTAATTAAATGTTTGTGCGTGATAAGAATGAACGGATATTGGTGCTTAAATCATTCATGTGAATGATTATGAATGGGCTTAGTTGGAATATAAAAATAAATAAATATTACTTTTACCTTTTAATAATCGTATAATGGAATGAAGTTAGTACACTTTGTGTATGAGTTACAACTCGAAACTCGGGTTTGAGAGTGCACACTCTATAATCAAATTTTGGGGCGTGACAAAATCTCTCGATCTTTAAGTAATATGGGACAGATTTTTTAGTTTTTCAAGACATTTGAGAGGGGATTGAAATTGAAATTTTATTTTCAAAATTTTTATTTTAGCGGAAAAAAAAAACCTCAACACAAACTATCTTTGTTTTCGTGAGTTCCTGTCCCTAATAGGTGTGATAGACCATTTCCAAGCTCTTTATCTAGGAGTTTCAAAAGCTTGGCAGCGGCAACCTTGTTTGCATCCAAATGGTGTTATATTTTATTTTAAAATAATATTAAATTTTAATTTTCAAATTTTTGGTGGTTTCCCTCCTCATTTAAATTTTGGTGTTTTTGAGGTGTGAGTTTTGTCCCACATCAGATTTGACAAAGAAAATTCTCTTATATATAAGATAGGCTTTTTGCCTTGATTATGAATCGTACAGATAAGTCTGGCCAGCTTACCTTTTCGTTGATGGAAAAAATCGTACAAATAAGCAATTAGCTGATAAGATGGCGCATTAACAAGAAGTTGTGACTGAACTGGTGCACGATACATGTGAGACGTGGTAGTATCTGTCAGGATAGGAATTGACCACATTTAGACTGCTCCTAATTAATTAATTAGAATTTTATTTGTCATGATGATTTGATTTATATGTAATGAATTATGGTATTATTTGCAGGATTTTTAAATATTTGATTGGTTTTATTTAGTTAAATTGTTATAGGTCTGTAACAAGTATTCATTGGTAAGCAGTATTGACTGGTGAATGATGCCAAATTTATGCTAATTATATGTTTGTGTATGATGAGAATGAACGGATATTGGTGCTTAAATCATTCTTGTGAATGGACCTAGTTGGAATATAAAAATAAATAAATATTACTTTTGCCTTTTAATAATCGTATAATGGAATGAAGTTAGTACACTTTGTGTATAAGTTACAACTCGAAACTCGGGTTTGAGAGTGCACACTCTGTAATCAAATTTTGGGGCGTGACAAAATCTCTCAATCTTTAAATAATATGGGACAGATTTTTTTTATTTTTCAAGACATTTGAGAGGGGATTGAAATTGAAATTTCATTTTCAAAAATTTTATTTTAGCGGAAAAAAAACCTCAACACAAACTATCCTTATTTTTATGAGTTCTTGTCCCTAATAGGTGTGGTGTGACAGACCATTTCCAAGCCCTTTATCTAGGAGTTTCAAAAGCTTGGTAGCGGCAACCTTATTTGCCTACCTTGTTTGCATCCAAATGGTGTTGTATTTTGTTTTAAAATAATATTAAAATTTGATTTTTAAATTTTTTGTGGTTTCCCTCCACATTTAAATTTTGGTGTTTTTGAGGTGTGAGTTTTGTCCCACATCAGATTTGACAAAGAAAATTCTCTTGTATATAAGATAGGCTTTTTGCCTTGAGCTTGAGCCTCATTCAGGGGGCATGTGAATTTGGTCCTATGGGGTGGGGGGGTATGCCAATAGCTCTAATCTATACCATTGACCACACGCGCGCCTGTGCGCGCCAAGCCGAGCCAAGTCGAGTCTACGACGGGACGGGCTGGGCGCGAGCGCAGGTGCAGTGTGAGTGTACTCACGTGGGTGTGTGTATGGGTACTCACAAGACTTTATTTGCGAGTGTGTACTCGCACTTGCGCCTTTTCGTTTTAAACCAAAGAGATGTATCCGTTCCGGTTTGTCGCACCTGCTGGGTTTAAACTCAACGGACCTAACCCATTGTAAAGGGTGCTTATGCACCACTTCGGATTCTATATAAAAACTTTTGATTTATATTTGTAAATACGAAAATCTTTTTCTTTTATAAAACTCTCTTTGATATTCTGGTTTAAGAATTTTACTGAGTTCATCGCTGAGTCAACTCAGCGCTCTCGGGTTAAACTGCAAGTGGTTCGAGCCCGTGTACAGTGAGTGCACCGCTGGGAATGGGTCATAGTCATTGTATCCTGAAGGTCGATTGCTCTGGAAACCTGTTGTACTTGGGACGCTGTCCAAGGGGAGCAAATTTGATTTCAAGCCGAGTGACTCAGTCACGCCTCAACTCAATTCAATAAGTCCTCTTTCTCAAAATTTTATTTTCTTTTTTTGGTTATCGATTTTCTATAGCTTATTTAATTCAACCAAATATTCCAACAATCTTGAAATCGAATTTTGTTGAATTACATAGACTATGGCTACAGTAACAATAAATGCTTCTGCTGAGTTAGCTAAAATCGAACCGTTTGCTGGACAATGCTTTAAACGGTGGAAACAGAAACTGATGTTCGCATTGACGACCCTTAAAGTTTCATACATACTATCTAAATCATTTATTATAAATCCAGCAAATCAAACCGAAGTAGCAGATGAAAATAATTGTAAAAACTATATTCTAAACTCTTTGTCCAACGAACTATATGACGTGTATGCTTCTTATGAATCTGTTAAAGATATACTGCTTTGGAAAAAAAGTACATATTAGAAGATGCAAGTGCTAGGAAATATGCAATTGCTGATTTCCTTCATTATGATATGACAGATGATAAACTTGTCACAAATCAAATTCATGATTTTCAAAATCTAGTTCACGAACTGTCAACTGAAGGAATTAAGTTGGATGAAGTGTTTCTGTCATGAGCGCTAATAGAAAAGCTACCACCCTCCTGAAAAGAATATAAGAATAGAATGAAACATAAAAAGAATGGTATTTCTTTGAAAACTACTATCGTACACATACGAATAGAGGAGACCGATAGAATCAGATGCCAAAAAGAAAATGGAAATGAGATAAATTCAAAGGCGAATTTTGTGTAACCAAGTTAGGAAAACAATTAAAAAAAATGACAAATGTTATAACTTTGGCAAACCTGGACATTATGCAAATGAATGTAGGCTTAAAAAGAAGAATGCAAACAATTAATTAAAGAAAAAAGGAAATTGTTACAACTGTGGAAAGCCTGTGCATCATATTAAAACCTGCAGGCTTAAGAAAAACAAAGATAAGCTATAGACTAATCTTATAGAAACAGGCAATGAGTCTGACATGGTAGTAATTGTGGTATCAGAAGTCTTCCTTGTAAACAACTTGGAGTGGGTACTAGACACTGGTGCAACTAGACACGTGTGCAAGAATCGTAGAATGTTTACCTCCTATCAAGTATTAGGAAATGATGAACAGGCGTTCATGGGTAATGCTAGAATATCTTCGTGTTGTAGGGAAAAGGAAAGTACTTCTGAAACTCACTTATGGGAAGACTCTAATGTTTAATGATATCCTACATGTACCCGACATTAAAAGAAACTTGGTCTCTAGTTTGCTCATTAATAAGGCTGGTGTCAAGTTAGTATTTAATTCAGATAAGCTTGTAATGACTAAGAATGGAACTTTTGTTGGTAAGGGATACTGTAGCGATGATTTATTCACTGTAAATGTATCCAATTATAAAAAATACATCCAGTTCTATTTATATCGTTGAACATTTCTATCTATGACATAGTAAATTAAGTCATATAAATGTAATATCTTTGAAGAAAATGAAAAGATTAAGTTTATTACTTAATATATCTAATAAGGAATTCGATAAATGTAAAACATGTATAGAATTAAAATTCATTAGAAAACCCTTTAAACGGATAGAACAATCCTCTGTTCAATGGCTCATGTGATTTTAGAAATCATATGTCTAGAGGTGAAAAAAGATATTACATAACTTTTGTAAATGATTACTCTAGGTTCACTAGAGTCTATCTATTAAGAAACAAATACGAAGCTTTACATGCTTTTTCTAAATACAAAATTGAAGTTGAAAATCAGTTAAATATAAAAATTAAAAGACTTAGAACTGATAGAGGATGTGAATATGAATCTTCTCAATTTAAAGAATTATGTGAAAAGAGTGGAATAATTCATGAAATTACAACTCCTTATACACCAGAATAGAATAGAATAACAGAACGTAAGAACAGAACTCTAAAAGAGATGATGAATGTTATGTTAAATAATTCATGCTTACCCTCAAATATATGGGGAGAAACAATTTTATCTGCTTGTTATATCCTAGATAGAATTCTTTTTAAATCTTCTGAACAAATACCTTATGAACTTTGGAAGAATTATGTTCCTAGTTATAAATATATTAAAGCGTGAGGGTGTTTTGCTAAAGTAAGATTACCTGAAACTAAGAAAATAAAATTAGGCCCTAAAACGATCGATTGTGTATTTATAGACACAAAACAGTGCAACCTATAGGTTTCTAGTTTTAAAAACTAAGAATAATATTCTAGATCCTAATACAATTATAAAAGTCAGGGATGCAGAGTTCTTTGAGAACATATTCTCTATGAAATCTAAATCTATACGAATAGAGAAAGTTAATGAATCAGATATCGCGTCTACTAGTAAAAGTGCTTGCGAGCAAGTAGTAGAAGAGACACAACCAAGAAAAAATAGTAGAGTTAGAAGAGAAACTAACTTAGGAGATGGTTTTTTTTACCTTCTTAATAGAAGATGATCCTACAACTTATACAAAAGCAATTAACTCTCCAGATGCAACCTTTTTTAAGAAAGTAATAAATGATGAGTTGGAATCTATTATATCTAATAACACTTGGAAACTTGTAGACCTACCACCTGGAAACAAACTAATAGGCTGTAAATGGGTGTTTAGAAAGAAACTAAAATCAGATGAGACTATTAATAAGTTTAAGGTTAGGTTGGTAGCGAAAGGCTTTAAACAAAATGAAGGAATAGATTACTTTGATATATATTTCTCTGTAACTAGAATTACAACTATTAGGGTCTTAATAGCGATAGCCTCCATATATAAATTGGTGGCACATCAGATGGACGTTAAGACGACTTTCCTAAATGAAGACTTAGAAGAAAAAATATATATGCAGCAACCTGAGGGTTATAAGATATCAGGTAAAGAAAATAAAATATGTAGACTAATTAAATCATTATATGATATAAAACAAGCTCCTAAACAATGACATGAAAATTTTGATGGTGTTTTCAAATCAAATGGTTATCATATAAATGATGTAAATAGATGTATATATAGTAAAATTTCTGAAAATGATTATGTTATTATATGCATTTATGTTGATGACATGCTTATTTTTGGAACTAATATTAAATTTTATCAAAAGTTTAAATTTTGTCATTCTAAGTTCGACATGAACGACTTATGAGGTTAATGTAACTCTCATGAAGAATAAAGGAAGAGTATGTCTCAATTAGAGTATTTCAGAATAATTGGTAGTCTCATGTATCTAACAAACTATACTAGACCAGATATAGTTTTTGTAGTAGGAAGACTAAGTAGATATATATATATATATAACCCTAGAAAAGAGCATTCGAATGCCTTGTCTAGGATTTTAAGATACCTAAAAGGCATTATGGCCTATGGTTTACATTATAATGGTTTTTCTGCTATATTAGAAGGATACAGTGATGCTAACTAGATTAGTGATTCAGATGAGACAAAATCCACTAGTGGATATGTCTTCACTTTGGGTTGAGGAACAGTTATTTGGAAGTTTACCAAGAAGACATGTATCGCTTGGTCAACTATGGAATTTGAGTTTATTGCCTTAGAAAAGGCTAGATTAGAAGCCGAGTGGCTTAGAAATCTCTTAGCTGATATACCATTGTGGCCAAAGCCTGTATCGGCTGTGTCTATTCATTGTGACTGTCAAGCAGCTATAGCAAAAGTAAATAGTAAAATATATAATGGAAAGAGTAAGCATATTAGATAAAGACACAATATAGTGAAACACATGTTGCGTGATGGAGTCATATCTATTGACTTTGTGAGGTCAGAAAAGAATCTAGTAGATCCTCTGACTAAAGGACTATCTAAAAAGTTAGTCAATGATACATCGAAGGGAATGAGGCTGAGCCTAATATATAAGTTGTCAATGTCGACAACCTAACCTATATAAGTGGAGATCTCATGAGACAGGTTCAATGGGTAAACAACAAGATACGAGGTACATGATTGCACTGAGTCATATGAGCTCCTTCTATGGTATACAGTGCGAACAACAACTTAGAAGGATGAGTTTTTATAACTCTTAATGGATTCATAGCCATATATTTAGTGGTGTATACAATTGTTACAAACACTTGATAGAATTCACCTATATGGGTGTGAAGGTGGAGGCTGCTTCCTATAATAATATAGGCGAATTCTCTGTAGCACTCATGAAATCCAAGTAATGGTGTATAACCGAAACGCACCGAACCGCAGAATCACTTGTAAATGAAGAGTTGTGTGAGTGGCATGTACTTGCGATGTGCATTAAAAGGATTTAGGTTCAAGACTATGCTGTCACCTGATTCCTATAGACCTGTCTTGCTTACTCTAATGTCAGTTCAAATTTATGGTGACACCGGCACCATTGCACAACTATTACGCTTTAATCCAAAATAGTTTTATTTTAAAACATATGGGAGATTGTTGTATTTTGTTTTAAAATAATATTAAAATTTAAAATTTAAAATTTCAGTGATTTCCCTCCACATTTAAATTTTGGTGTTTTTAAGGTGTGGGTTTTGTCCCGCATCGGATTTGACAAGGAAAATTCTTTTGTATATAAGATAGACTTTTTGCCTTAGGCTTGAGCCCCATTCAGGGGGCATGTGAATTTGGTCCTGTGGGGAGCTATGTCAATAGCTCTAATCTATGCCATTGACCACACACGCGCACTGAGCTAAGCCGTGCCGTGCTGAGCCGAGTCCGAGTCCGAGTTCGTGTGCGCGACGGGAAGGGACGGGATGGGACAGGCTGGGCTGGGCTGGGCGCGAGTGCGATGTAAGTGTACTCGTGTGGGGTGTGTGTGTATGGGTACTCGCGGGACTTTATTTACGAGAGTGTACTCACTCTTGTGCCTTTTCGTTTTAAACCAGAGATATGTATCTGTTCCAGTTGGTCGCACCGTTGGGTTTAAACCCGACGGACCTAACCCTTTGTAAATGGTGCTTATGCACCACTTCAGAGTCTATATAAAGACTTCCGATTTATATTCGCAAATACGAAAATCATTTTCTTTTATAAAACTCTCTCTGATATTCTGGTTTAAGAATTTTACTGAGTTCATCGCTGAGTCAACTCAGCACTTTCGGGTTAAACTACAATTGGTTCGAGCCCGTGTACAGTGAGTGCACCGTTGGGACCGGGTCATAGTCGTTGTATCCTAGAGGTCAATTGCTTTGGAAACCTGTTGCACTTGAGACGCTGTCCAAGGGGAGCAAATTTGATTTCAAGCCGAGCGATCAATAATGTAAGACCTGTATCCTAGTTCGTACTGTTCCGTCGACTTCCGCGATCTTTCCCGTCAAAGTCTGACAATCTGCGACTGATAACCGACGTTTGCGATCGACCTTAAGTTGTATCCTATAGAATTGAGTCGGCTTAATCTGAGACTTGTACCATTGCGACCGCACCGTCACCGCGGTTCCAACGCCGTGACTCGCGCACCGATCCGATACCCAAGCTGGAAGATGTGGGCCGGTGTTTATTTCGAAGAAACGCCGCACATTTACAATCCCAAGAGAATCTCTACAACATGTCCTATCAATCCATCAATCAATCACATCATGTCAAGTACAAAAGCAACTCATACTTTCTTTCTCCGCAAGTTAAGCAACCACCAAAGTCAACCCATCACTCACCTCACCCATCACTCACCTCACATTCATCACTCCCTCTCCCTTACAATCCCCTCTCTCTCTCAACACATTTTCCAAGCACCCAAATGAGCTCACGTCCAAGCCTTTCTCAAGAGAGAAAAGTGAGTGTGTGGCCCACCTTCCTCTCCCAAAAATCCTCAATCCTAGCCATTTAACTCTCATCCTCTCCATTAAAGTGAAGCACAAGGAGACCGACGTTCCAACGGACCGAGAAGATCGAACGGTGGGTGCTCCTATAGGCCAGTTTTTATATTTTATAATGGGCCAAGTAAGACCTACCGATCAATGGTGTGGATCTCACTTTGGACCCTAGGTGTGGCTGATGGCCCACCTTGATTCTCATGATCATTCCATGATGGGACGAATCTCCATGGACCCCATCATGATGTTTACTTTCTTAGTTAAATGAAGTCATCTAGACCTTTCATTTTTGGTGGAGAAGGGATCTCCACCGTTAATTCTTGATTTGGTGGGCCCACATGCAATGGGAACCACTCGATGTATGATTGCTTGTAAGGGAGGGCTCATAGCGGCGGAGCCCTCCATCATGCGTGTCCTGTCTCTCTCTCTCTATCTCTCTCTCTCTCCCTCTCTTTTTATTTATTTTTTTATTTATCTTTGTGTGTGATGAGGTGGCCATGTGGCCCACTTGGATGGACCCCACCTTAATGTTTTTATACATGCAATTTATCCATTTGGTGGCCCACCTGAGCAGGACCCACCTCAACGCATGTGTTATGACTAGACGTCCAGGGACGTGGACTTGGGAAAACAAAATATTAGCTTGGTTCTCAAGCCTTGGAGAGAGTGGTCCATGTAGACCCTACCTTGATGAATGGATTCAATCCACGCTGTCTATCCTATTTACCCACTCATTCTAGGCGTTGAGCAGAAAAATGAAGCTGATCCGACTTGTTGGCGGGCCATAGCATAGGAAACAGTGGCTGTCACCATTGAAAATCCACATGTTGTTTCCACACCCCAAAATATACCCAATATTGAGCTTGATGGGTCTGTCTTGAGCCTTGAAGACCAATGGTGGGGTCGGATTCTTCTGATACAGGCCTCATACGTGGAAAACCTAAAAAATATTTGATTTCAAAAAATAAATAAATAAATAAAATACCTGCAGCAGACGCTGCTGCTGTTAGAGACGCAGGCGGGCGGAAGGCAGGGTCCCACGGCCCCAGCCGTGGGCCCCACCATGATGTATGTAGGTCATCCAAACCATTCACTAGGTGGGCCCCTCCCTGGAGTGGGCCCCCTCCAAAAATCAGGCCCATCCAAAGCTCAGGTGGCCCACATCACAGGAAATAGTGGGGCTGACCCTATGCCATTGAAACCGTTTTTGGGTCCCCAGAAGTTTTGGATCAAGATGAAATTTGTTTTTACCCTTCATTTAGGTCTGCGTGACCCTATGGACGGGCTGGATTGCATATAAACATAATGGTGGGCCCCACATGGGACCCACAGTGATGTATGTGTTTGTCTCCCACCGTCCAGGCGGACGGTGGACCCAACAGTGATGTGTGTGTTATATTTCCACCGTCCAAGTGGACGGTGGAACCCACCCACGTGTGCGTGTGCATGCATGTGTGTGTGCGTGCATGTGTGTGCGTGTGTGTGCACCTGTGTGCGCGTGCGTGTGTGTATATATATATATTATATTGTATATATAAATATTATATATATTATATTTCATATATATATATATATGTGTGTGTGTGTGTGTGATGGTGGGCCTTCATGGAACCCACCATGATGTTTGTGTTGCATCCAAACCGTTCAACCATTTGGCAAGCCTACCTTACAAGCTTGAGACTAAAAATAAGTCAGATCTAAAGTTCAAGTGGACCCCACCATCTAAAGTAGTGGATAATGACGTCCACCGTTCAAAATTTCTAAGGAGCCACAGTAGTTTCCTATTAAGCGAATATTTGTTCCACTTCATCTATCCCTATGTTAACTTAGGAATAGGTTGATGAGAAATATACGTTATGGTGGGCCTTATGAATTTTAATGGTGGAAATCATTATCACCACTTGTATTTGGGTGTGGCCCATTGTTGTGGCCCATTTGACATACATAAGGCCCATGTAATGTGGGCCCATCTTAATGTCTTTGTGGCCCATTGTTGAGGCCCACCTTGATGTACATAAGGCCCATGTGATTAGGCTCATTCGATGTATTCGTGGCCTGTTATCGAGGCCCACTTTGATATATATGAGACCCATGTTACGAGGCCCATTGTGATGTTTTCAAAGGCCCATGGGATATGGCCCATTGCAATGTACATAAGGCCCATTGATATGACCCACTTGATTTATATAAGGCCCAGATGATGCAGTCCATTTGATATATTCAAGGCCTATGGGTCGAGGCCCAACGGGATATCCTTAGGGTCCATTGCAACAGGTGATTTCCCCATGGTTTGTGTGATGATATTTATAGCAGGTCATGCCTTGGGAGCAATATTGGTTTAACGTCCACATTGTAAGAATAATGTTGGTTTAATGTCCACATTATAAATCTCTTTAGGGCCCATTGATAGGCCCATACTAGTTATGGGTAGGCCGTTTAGGATAGTTCATTACTTTATAACATGCTTAGTAAACTTCCATGATTCATGCGTATACGCATCATATGTATGCTTGATATGAGAAATGCTTGATCCTAACATAAGCCGTTGGGCTGAGATATTTACGAGACTCTTTATGAGACGGAGTGCCCCACATGAGCGCGTGGTACGCGCGAGATTGCTGCATGATTGACGGTGTGACTCATGCATTTCGCATTGTGTGTCGTGATTCACTGCATGCCTTAGCGACATCAGGGTCGTGACCTCCACAGACGCATCGTGGATGGTCGTATCGGATACCGAAAATATTGGCTCTAGCATTGTGGGCACTTAGGATGTCCTTGGGTGAAAATCCCAGAACCTTTTTGGTACCAAGGGATGCTCCAACGTCTGGACCGAGTGGATACACGAGCCCCCGAGTGCCGAATACCAGTAGGCCGCGTCTCCAACTGTGTCGTGGTTGGTTGGAAGGGGGTGTGGCCTTATCCGCCCAAGTGAGGGGGCTATAAGCTAGGCTGAGTTTGACCAGCTCGCAAATGAGTCCGCTATCGACGAGCCGGGTAGGTATTGACAGACTACTAGTCAGGCGGATAGTGTGGTCTCTTCCACTTACTTGACTGTGCAGCTAGGAAGAAGGCGGTCAATGTGAGGTGTATTAGACCCCGGTGATATCCAGAGAGGAACTGTACTGATATGTGTTCTTAATGAGTATTGGCACGCTTGCTTTACATCTCGCGTATGACATTTGGCTACATAAGCCTCGCATCGCATGGCCTTGGTATGGCCGATAGCATTCATGCCTTGCATCATATAGCTTTGGTATATCTGATAATATTCATAGACTTACCGCATATTTCCGCATTACTCTGATGTTGTACACTTGGCACTCGCCTTACACACACTTTCACTACCCTCTAAGCTTTTTATAAGCTTATGCACGATAGATGCGTGCAGGTGGTGTTAGGTTACAGCAGCGTTGAGCTTGGAGCGTGCAGCCGAGCTTCTTGAGTTTCTGTTACTTTCATTATATTGTATTTTCCTTTCCGCATTGTACTTAAAGTTTTTGATATAATGGATATATGGTGATGTTGTTTTGTGACTTGATTATACTCATGGTTATGTTCCATTACAGAAAAAAAAAAAAAAAAAATCATATTGAAAATTCTCTTTGTAGGATCTCAGGATCAAAATCTGGCGTATGGGCGCTGGGAGCCGAGAATGGGGTACTACGGAGGCTGTCGGCACCGGATTCGGCGATCGAAAATTTTGTGAGTCCGTTTTCCGAGTTTGGGGCGTGACAAATAAGTCCTCTTTCTCAAAATTTTATTTTCTTTTTTTGGTTCTCGATTTTCTATAGTCTATTTAATTCAACCAAATATTCCAACAAATGATCCCCTTAGGTGACCCTCATAGCTCATTTCCAATATAAAGAATGTAAATGCTTGAGTACCTCTGGTCGGAGCATATACATGTTTTTGGTATTAACATAAATTATCTAATGCATGCCGTAGAACGTGTAATTTATAAGTTAATGTTGTTTTTTTTTTTTTTTAAATAGAAATGACGTGCGACACATTTATAATACTCTGTCCATAAAATGGTGGGCCATATCATTATGATAACCTGATATAAAATCACCCGATCCACAAAATACCGGCAAACAAACATCAGGATATCAATTTAAAGCCAATGGTATGGCCTTGTCCTGGAGTGACCCGCCTAATGTGTGGACCATATCTTGAAATTAATACCGATAGAGAATCCAAACCTGTCATTGCGTTAGTTACAGATAGATGGTTAAGATGAGAAATACCTGAAATTGGTGATTAAGATTTTAAACGGGTCTGGCTACAAATCTTGGACCTTTTTGGAAAGGGGCGGGCTAACAAGGCACTATTTTGGGGCCCACATGATATGTGGGTTAGATCCACTCCATCAACTAGATGTGCCATTCAATGTTAGGATATGGGGCCAAAAATCAGTCCGGAAGGAAGCTCGGGTGGGTGACACCTCTGGAACAATTCAGAGGGGATGCCCAACCAATAAAAACAACCAAGACAACTTTTGGTGACCCCAATATTGTGTATATGCCATCCAGTCAATTTATCACTCGCATCCCACCAAGATGAAGCGAAACCAATAATCAGTTTTGCAATCCCACCAAGATGAAGCGAAACCAATAATCAGTTTTGCAATCCCACCAAGATGAAGCGAAACCAATAATCAGGTTATTGCAAAACTCAAGCGAAACCAATATACTTGTACTAGGCATGACTTTGAATCGCTCCTTGCGTTATGGCCCACCTACATTTTGGGTCGGCCTGATTTTTGGTTTCTACAGTAAGCGTGAGGCAGAGAACATGGATATTGTGGATCAGACACACACATCATGTGGGCCCATAACAGCCGGTGGTAGCCACAAATACTGGTGGTCCCGGTGTCGTATCAGCTAGGGGTGCACACGGTTTCGGTTCGGTCCGGTTTTGGGGTAAAACTGGAACCGAATTGTTACTAACGGTTCTGGGATTTTCGGAACCGAACCGAACCGTTAGCATACTAGAACCGAACCAGAACCGGACCGTGAAAACCGGTTCGGTTCCGGATCGGTTCCACGGTTTTGGGTTTCGGCACTTGGAAAATACAGTCGCACGTGTGGAAACAAGGAGTGCGATCTGAACCACTTGTCAGAAGATCCTGAAAACGTTAGACAGATACGATGATCATATGAGTCAATGTCCACTTCCAAGTTGGGATACGCGTGTTTCCTGTAACACACGTGTTGCAGTAGCTCCTGTAACCCAAAACTTCAGAATTTGAAATTCTCTCAAGAAATTACAAGGGTATGAAATTGCCAAGAAGGAGATTTTCCACCATGCATGTTAGGATGTGAGACCAAATGTGAGATAGATCCAAAACTCAATTGGGCCACATCACATGAAATAGGTTGGATTGAATGCCTACCGTTGAGACCTTCTTGGGCCCACAGAACTTTTCGATCAGGCTAATATTTGTGGATTCCATTAATCATGGTGGGATTCATCTTATGAATGGAATGGATGGCATATAAACATCACGGTGGGCCTCAAGAAGTTTGCAATGGTTGGCTCTTCCTTACCTACTGTTTCCTTGTTATGTGGCATAGATGAGTGTTGGGTATGTCTCGTTTTCGGGCTCCCATGGTAAAATGAGCTTGTGAAACTGATGGACGGAATGGATGTGATGAGGACATCACATTGGGACCACATAACCATGGGTTAGAGGCGCTACCAACCAGCACCCCAATTTAAGACTGTTGCTCAAGTTCTCTCAACCGTTCATTTGGTTTATACGTGTATGCGTAATCAATGGTCCAAAACGTGCTCCCCATGCTAATAAACGAATGAGATTTAAGATTATTAACCATCTTCATTTTAACTGTCCATTTGACAGTTAGCATTAAATGGTTCTGGATCAACGGTTCGGATCCAAGGTTCAAATCCACGGTTCAACGGATCGGTTCCATGGTTTGGTTAACGATTCGATTCAGTTTTACATGCCCTTAAACCGGAACCAAACCGTTCCTAACGGTTCTGGGATTTTCAGAACCAGAACCGGACCAAACCGGACCGATCCAACGGTTCCGGTCCGGTTCTACGGTTCTACCAATTAAATGTGTACCCCTAGTATCAGCACCCCCAAAAGGCCCATTCATGGAGTGAACTACTCATCGGCCATTGTACTTTCTTTGGTCTAGATCGTCCAGTTTGTATGGCACTGTACCAAGTAGAAAAGCGCCTCCAGTCAGTTAGTGGTGGGCCATGAAAAGTGGATCCGACTTGATGGGCAGGTTGAGCCCATGGTATGACAGTATTTACATATAAGAACATAGTATGCATTTACTATTCATTCACGTGCCTTCTTAGCTCAGCTGGTAGAGCGCATGGCTTATAACCCATGCGGTTTCGGGTTCGATTCCCTCAAACGGCGATCTCTGTCATCACTTCTCTTTTTTCTTTTTAATGTTTTTCAATTTCATTAAAAATTAAACAGTTTTCAAAAACCCACTTTCTATGCTTTATTTCAAATGCACTTAAAAATTAAAAAAAATAAAAATCTAAAAAGTCATGGATTTTTGAATAAGTCAAACTCTTAAAATAGGATCAAAGGAGAAATACAGAGTTGTCCACGCAATAAACCCTTTATATGGAGAGTGTGATAGAAGCACCCTTTATATGGATAGTGTGCTAGAGGGAAGGAATGAAAGATAAAATCTCTTTTTAGGTGCTTATTTAGGAACCCATTTTCATAAGAATCCGTAAACACATTTTGATACATGATGTGAGCTCAAAATCTAAACACTTCATGTGATGTGGCAACCTATGAAACCCTAAGGGCTAACTTTCGGTTTGGTCCACATTTTTAGTAGGCCATGGCAAAAGGAAACAATTACCTCTGATTTTTCTCTCTCTTTAATATGAAGTACTAGATTTTTAGATAAGGCTAAAAGTTAGGCATTAAGAGTTTCATGAGGTACTGCATCACGTGGACCATTCCAATTTTGGGCCCATAATATGTGTGCAAAAGTGTACATGGATGCTCACGTGAGAAGGTGCGCAGTGAGCATGACTAGTAATATTTATAAGTGCAAAGGTGCACATGGTGATGATCACATGGGAACAGGTTCTCACAATAACTGATGAGAACTTTGATAACTCACCTCATGTGATATTAGCGCAAAATCTAAACAGTCTACCTGATGCAGCACCACATGAAACTCTTGTAGCCCAACTTTTACCATAATTCAAAACGTTGGTGGGCCATGATAAAAGGAAACATGTTGCTCCCTTAATTTGTCTCTCTTTTCTATGGCCCACAAGAGTTTTGGATCAGATAGAAAGTTGGGCCCTAGGGTTTCATGTGGTGTCACATCACATGGATTATTCAAATTATGTGCCCATGCATTTGTGTTAAGGTGTGTAGGTGAGCATGACACACACACATTCTCTCTTCCTCTCTCCCTACATATTTATGGATTATGCTAAGGGGTAAAGACATACGAGGCTCTCTCTTACTTAGGGTTGGAGAGATAAAAGGCTCCATTTTAACATGTTTTTCTCCCTTTACAATAGAATAAGAATATATATATATATATATATATATATATATATATATATATATATATATATATATATATATATATATATATATATAAATTCCACATGGTAACCTCATGAAAATAGTATAAAAATTTTACTTTGATTTGAAACTTTGGTGGACCGTGAAAAATGCAAATGCGCTCGATGGACGGTATGGATAAAAGTTTTAGATAAAAGTAAAACTTGGTCCTAGGGGTTTCACTAGTGTGCTTGCTTCACATGAACCTTGATTGATGCGTGTCGACCATCTAAGGTGACGCTTTCTATATATATATATATATATGCATTTGATGGGTACCCTTTAAATTATAGGATATATATAAAAATCAGTCATATACGGATCGTGAGGTCGAAATGTAAACTTGCTTGTGATGCGTGTGGGCCATACCATCCAAAAAAATTATGTGAAGACATACCATTAAAATTATATAAAAGTTAAAACATATAAAAGCACGGGGCCCACACGAGTTTTGCATGCGCCTAAAACTTGGTGCGAACCCTCATTCAAGTGGGACACACATAATGGATGGGCTGGATTTGCAAACCACATCTCAGTGGGCCCTCAAAAATGGTTATGAATATTTTAATGGTGTACGGCCCCTCTCCACTTCTGTATGTGGTGTGGCCCACACAAGTCACAGATTGACTTGATTTTGGGACCTAGACTCACGATGGAATGGTGCATTTGACTGATGGGGTAGATGTTCAAAACGCATCACGGTGGGGCCCACACAACTCGACCTCATGGGACGGACCCGTGAGCTCGAGCGCAAAGTACCTTTTCCCATATATATATATATATATATATATATATATATATATATATATATATATATATATATATATAATGCCACACAAATTTAATGACAAATTACACCAAATCAAAATTATCATATTATCATAGTGCAATTTATTTATTTTCCAATGGGCAAAACAAATATTTAATAGTTGGAAATGCTTGTAAAATCTTTTAAAACCCAATTCTTCTATGGTGAGAGACTCGTCCATAAAAAATGGAGAGCAGATTAGGTGTTACTTGGGTAACACATTACTAGGTGTTTCCCAAATCAACGGGCCTACCTTAGGGCCCGTTTGGCCAGGCGGATTGGAAGGGAATGGAAAATAAAATCCCAGGATTGGCCGGACATGCCAAACAGACTCGATGAACCTCTCTCGGGATATAGCAATCCCATGGATCTTAACCAATCCGCTGACATCACCATCATTACCTTAAAATCCATTCAATCCCTCCTAATCATGTTCAATTTTGCCTAAGACGTGTTTGGTTGGACAGATTGGAAGGGATTTGAAGGTAAAATCCCGGGATTAGCCGGACGTGCCAAACAGACTCAGTGCACTTGTTCCGGGATATAGCAATCCCATGGGATTGCCAGCAATCCACTGACACTGCAGTCATTACCTCAAAACATGTGCAATCCACCCTAATTCCATTCAATACGATTTAATCCCCCCATCCAAATGGGCCCTTAATGTATATGTTGTATACCTATATTGTCTGTAGTTTTCCAACTCATATTTGGGCATGGTCCCCAAAATGAAGTAGATCCAAATCTCAAGTGAACCACAAGGTAGGGATCAAATGCTTGCCATAAGTGTTTTAAATCAAGTTGACATTTGTGTTTTTCCTTCATATAAGTCTATGTGACCTTAGTAACAAGTTCGATGGCAAATAAACATTATAGTGAGCACCATGAAGGTTTTAATGGTGGGCTTTTAATGACCATTGTTTATTATAGTGTGGTCTACTTGAGATTTGAATCTACCTCATTTCTAGCACGATGCCCTGAGGTAAGCTACAAAATTGATGGATGCAATGGATATGCAACAAATACATCAACGTGAAGGTCCTTGCTCATGCTTGTGAGGTAGACTCACAATAGTTTCAACATGAAGTCATGAGGTTAAGTACCTGTTGTGATTGATGAGTTTTTTTGACCCGTCGTTGACCGGTCGTGAGCCCTACACGACCGATCGAAGGTTGGTTTCAACCAGTCGTAGGAGTTGAGCCGTGGCACGACTCAAAGTCCAACGACTGTGGACTATTTTTCTCCGGGGTGCTTGACCAGTCGACCGAGGTGTTCGACCGATCGAAAGTGGCTCTCGACCAGTCGTGGACTCGGTTTGACCAGTCGAGGTTACGCAGATTCGTTCCGCGATTTTGCACGGATTTCATGTCGCAAGTCCTTTCGCAACTAGGATGCGGAAATGAGTTTCCTAAAACTTTAAATAGGATTTTCTAGGGTTTTTCTAGGTATGACAAGAGGGTTTCCTAAAGCTTTACAAGGGATTTGCTAAAGGGTTTAGGGCTATCAAAGGTGAGAGAGAGAGGAAAAGAGAGAGAGGAAGCTTATAGAAGGGAGGTTCTGCTCGTGGAGGTTATCTATTGTGCAATCTATATCTCAACGCTTCTATGTCCTCGTAATCGGTTAGATCTCTCCGTTTTCTTTATTTCTTTTATTGTTTATCCACTCATGTGTGAGTGAAGAAGTTTGTAACGTTCTACTTCATAGTGGATTGTTGATCTGGACGAAATCCCGTGGTTTTTACCTCTTTGAGGGTTTTCCACGTAAAAATCTCTTGTGTGGTGTGTGATTGATGCATTGATTGTTTTCATTGCTTTATTATCCATAATTCCGATTTGTTCTGGAGGGCTAGATCCTAAGGTTTTGTGCAAGGCCCCCAACAAAGTGGTATCAAAGCTAAGTTCATTAAACGGGTATGATTGATTTTGAATTATGGATGGTGGCTCATCAAGGATGATCAGTCTCAATGGTTCTAACTGGACTATATGGAAGGCTAAGATGGAGGACTTGCTTTATTGCAAGGACTTATATTCTCCAATTTTAGGCATATCAGCAAAATCCAAGGACATGACTGATGATGATTGGAAGAAGATCGACCGAAAGGCGGTGGAGTTTGTTAAACAGTGGTTGGATGATTCAGTGTTCCACCATGTGTTTATGGAAACCTCAGCCGCTAGCCTATGGCTGAAATTATAAGGGTTGTATGAGAGGAAGAACCAGTAATAAGATTTTTCTGATAAGGTGACTTGTGAATCTCAAGTTCAATGATGGTGGCTCTGTGGCTGAGCACATGAATGAGGTCAGCAATATAGTGAACCAGCTCTCCGCTATGAAGATGGTCCTGAATGATGAATTGTAGGCTTTACTATTGCTTAGTTCATTGCCTGACAGTTGGGAGATATTGGTGGTGTCTCTAAGTAACTCCGCGCCAGACGGAAAGATATCCATGGAATAGGTAACTAGTTGTCTCTTTAATGAAGAGACAAAAAGGAAGTCTCAGGGGTCTACTCAGCAAGAGGCGTTTGTGACACAGGAACGGAGGAAAGGAAAGAACAAGAAGGGCGGGAAGGCCCGAGATAAATCAAGAGGCAAATCGAGTAACAGAAATGATGTTGATTGCTGGAATTGTGGCAAAAGGGCCACTACAAGCATGAATGTTGTGGTAAAACGACAATAAAGGAAAAGGGAAGAAAGATGAATCAGATTCCACTGCAGTCGCTTCAGATGGCGACGTTGTAGTTATTCTTTCTGCAGATCATGATGTATGTCTCACGGCTACAAGTTAGAACATCGACTGGGTGATAGACTTAGGAGCTTCTTTTCATGCGACTCCACGCAGAGACTCCTTCACAAGCTACAAGTCAGGTGACTATGGGACTGTGAAGATGAGAAATTCTGGCATGTCAAAAATCGTGGGAGTCGGTGATATTTGTGTGAAGACCGATGTGGGCTGCACATTGGTTCTCAGGGATGTGAGGCATATCCCAGACCTTCGCCTCAACTTGATGTCGACGGAAATGTTGGATGATGATGGCTATGAAAGCCGGTTTGCTGGTGGGCGATGAAAGCTCATCAAGGGTTCATTGATTGTGGCCAGAGGAAAGAAGTGTTACACCCTTTATAAGGCAAGTGTCAGTATGTGCAAGGGTGGGTTGAACGCAGCAGAAGATTCAGTTATTGACATGTGGCACAGGCGTCTAGGCCACATGAGTGAAAAAGGGCTTCAGCTACTAGCGAGGAGGTGACTCCTTCCAGACGTGACAGGTACACCTCTCAAAACCTGTTTTGATTGTTTATTAGGGAAACAACATAAAGTTTCATTTGTTAAATCTGCTTCTCATGTTAATAAAGTGCATGCATTATATTTGGTTTGTTCTGATGTTTGTGGTCCTATAAGGACAAAAACCTTGGGTGGGGCATTGTATTTTGTTACTTTTATAGATGATGCATCTAGGAGGGTTTGGGTTTATGCTTTGAAATCCAAGGACGAGGTCTTTGGTGTGTTTAAATTGTTTCATGCTATGGTCGAGAGAGAGAGACAGGTAGACCATTGAAGTGCATCCGCACTGACAATGGTGGTGAATACATTGACGACTTTCATGAGTACTGCAAGTCCCTAGGTATACGGCATGAACAAATGGTTCCTAAGACCCCCCAGCATAATGGTGTAGCTGAGCGAATGAATTGCACCATTGTAGAGAGAATCAGATGCATGTTATCGCATGCAAAATTACCCAAGACGTTCTGGGGAGAAGCAATGCACACGGCAGTGTATTTGATAAACAGGTCTCCATCAGCCCCGTTGAATGGAGAAGTACCTGAGAAGGTGTGGACTGGACATGATCCATCATTCAGTCATCACAGGGTATTTGGATGTAGGGCATCCGTTCACGTACCAAAGGACGAGAGGTCCAAGCTCGATCTGAAGATCAGGCATGTGTGTTCTTAAGGTACGGTGATGAAAAATTCGGTTACAGATTGTGGGATCCGATCGAGAGGAAGCTCGTCAGGAGCAGAGATGTGATTTTCTTTGAAGATCAGTGTATAAAAGACATTAGTAAGCCAGAGAAGAACCAGCCTAGTTCAGGTGAGCTAGAGGACATGGATCCGGTTACTCCTCCCGTGGTGCCTGATGACGGGGAAGTACAGCAAGGTGCAGAGGATGAGGGAGTTCCTTCAGAAGATGGACCAAGGGAGCAGCCCCCAGTTGATCCACCTGTTGAGCCACAGGTGAGGTGGTCATTTAGGGACAGACAACCATCCAAGAGGTACTCGCCACATGAGTATATTATGCTGACTGATGGGGGAGAGCCAGAAAATTACTCTGAGGCCCTAACCGACGAGCATAAGGGGGAGTGGTTGAAAGCTATGCAAGAGGAGATGGAATCCTTGCATAAGAACCACACCTATGATATGGTAAAACTGCCTAAGGGCAAGAAAGCTCTGAGCAACAAGTGGGTGTTCAGAAAGAAGATTGAGCAGAAAAATTCACAAACGAGGTTCAAGGCCAGACTTGTGTGAAAAGGTTTGGTCAGAGGAAAGGCATAGACTTCGAGGAGATATTCTTACCAGTGGTGAAGATGACATCCATACGGATGTTGCTTGGGTTGGCGGCTAGCATGGATCTGGAGATAGAGCAGTTAGATGTTAAAACTGCCTTCCTCCATAGTGACCTGGAAGAAAAGATCTACATGCACCAATCAGAGGGGTTTGAAGTCAAGGGCAAAGAGCATATGGTGTGTAGGCTGAGGAAGAGCTTGTATAGGTTGAAACAAGCTCCACGGCAATGGTACAAGAAATTTGACTCGTTTATGTTGAAACATGGGTATGACAGAACGGCGTCGGACCACTGTGTGTTCACGCACAAGTTCTCAAATGGTGATTTGTTAGTTCTGCTATTATACGTTGATGACATGCTCATCATGAGAAAAGACATCAAGAAGATCGATAAGCTAAAATAGGAGTTGGGCAAGTCTTTTGTGATGAAAGACTTGGGCCCGGCTAGACGGATCCTATGAATGGAGAAACCCGTGACAGAAGCAGCAGGAAGCTTTGGCTGTCACAAGAGCGGTATATTGAGAAAGTTCTAGAGCGGTTCAATAAGAATGCAGCGAAGCCGGTCAGTACTCCACTGGATGGTCACTTCAGATTGAGCGACAGGCAGTGTCCCAAGACGAAGATAGAGGTGGAAGAGATGCAGAAGATACCCTACTCGTCACCTATAGGAAGTTTGATGTATGTTATAGTGTGTACACGCCCAGACATAACATATGCGGTTGGTGTTGTTAGCCGGTATCTTGCTAATCCTGACAAAGAGCATTGGGCAGCGGTTAAGTGGATACTGCGGTATCTAAGAGGCTCATCCAGGTTAAGCCTATGCTATGGTGACGGTAAACCTGTGTTAGAGGGCTACACAGATGCAGATATGGCAGGTGACATAGACTCCAAGAAGTCTACATCGGGGTTTATGTTTACGTTTACAAGGGGAGCGGTTTCCTGGCAGAGCAAGCTACAGAAGGTCGAAGCATTGTCGACGACAGAGGCCGAGTACATTGCAGTCACAGAGGCATGTAAAGAGATGCTTTGGATGAAGAGGTTCCTACAGGAATTTAGCCTAAAGCAGGAGGAGCACGTGGTCTATTGCGATAGTTAAAGTGCTATATACTTGAGCAAGAATCCAAGTCAACATTCCAAGTCGAAGCACATGGAGATTCGGTATCACTGGATCAGGGATACTTTTGAACGAAAGGTGTTACAGCTTGAGAAGGTCCACCCGGACGATAATGGGTCAGACATGATGACCAAGGCTTTGCTCAAGGGCAAGTTCGAGGTTTGTAAAAACCTGGCTGGCTTGAAGAAGGTGGATCCCTCCTGGGTCAAAAAGGGAGAGATTTGATGAGTTTTTTTGACCCGTCGCGACCGGTCGTAAGCCCTGCTCGACTGGTTGAAGGCTGGTTTCGACCAGTCGTAGAAGTCGAGCCGTGGCACGACTCAAAGTCCAGCGACTGTGGACTATTTTTCTCAAGAGTGCTCGACTAGTCGACCGAGGTGCTCGACCGGTCGAAGGTGGCTCTCGACCGGTCGTCGACTCGGTTTGACTAGTCAAGGTTACGCAGATTCGTTCTGCGATTTTGCGGGAATTTCGTGTCGAAAGTCCTTTCGCAACTGGGATGCGGAAAAGAGTTTCCTAAAACTTTAATAGGAGTTCTTAGGGTTTTTCTAGGTATGACAAGAGGGTTTCCTAAACTCTTATAAGGGATTTGCTAAATGGTTTAGGGATATCAAAGGTGAGAGAGAGAGGAAAAGAGAGAGAGGAAGCTTATAGAAGGGAGGTTCTGCTCGTGGAGGTTATTTACTGTGCAATTTATATCTCAGCGCTTCTATGTCCTCGTAATTGTTTAGATCTCTCCGTTTTCTTTATTTCTCTTATTGTTTATCTACTCATGCGTGAGTGAAGAAGTTTGTAACATTCTACTTCATAGCGGATTGTTGATCTGGACAAGGTCCCGTGGTTTTTACCTCTTTGAGGGTTTTCCACGTAAAAATCTCTTGTGTGGTGTGTGATTGATGCATTGAATGTTTTCATTGCTTTATTATCCATAATTTTGGTTTGTTCTGGAGGGCTAGATCCTAAGGTTTTGTACAAGGCCCCCAACAGTGATAAAATTATACTGTGATGTACTTGCTGGTTGTGAATGCATGTGAAAAAAATACAAAGGTGCGTCCCACAGTGAGGAAGAGACCCACTAAGGGCTTGTTTGGCCGGGCAGATTGGATGTGATTGGAAGGGATGGGAAGATAGATCCTGGGATTGGCTAGGCGTCCCAAACAGACACGGGATCCTAATCCTGGGATATAACAATCCCATGGATTTTAAGACAATCCACTAACATCACCATCATTACCTTTAGGGCCTATTTGGCTGGATGGATTAGATGGGCTTAGGTGGGATGAAATTGCATCTGGACCGTGCCAATTCCACTCCATGTTTGGGAAGAGTGGAAAAGTTTGGAAGTAGGTTAGATGGAATCATATTGGGTCCTGTGCCAATTTCACTCAATGTTAGCAAGTTGTGTAGGTCCTGCCATGATGTGTGGGCTATATCCACACCGTCCACCCATTTTTCGAGATCACTTTAGAGTATGGACCAAAAAATCAAGTAGATCTAAAGCTCAAGTGGACCCCACCATAGAAAGCAACATGGATTGAATACTTACCGTTGAAAACTTCTTTGGGGCCACATAAGTTTTGGATTTGCCTCATTTTTAGGCACATGCCATAAAATGAGGTTACAAAACAAATGAACGGTTTAGATATAATGCATGTGTGTTATTCTCAATAATTTCGAATGATGGTGGGTATATCCTTTCAATGTACCACCGTATTACAAACAAAGCAGGGAATTAAGCTTATCCCATGGTAACGAGGAACAATTCCTGCCATGGGTAATAATTATGTTTTTTGAATCCCATCCCACCTAATCCTTTCCAATGCAACTGGCCAAACAGGCCCTTAAATCTCATCCAATCCACCCTAATCCCTTCAAAATTGCTTGGGACGTGTTTGGTTCCAGAGTTTGAAAGGGATTGGAAGGTTTAATCCCGAGATTGGCCGGGCGTGCCAAACAGACCGGATATAGCAATCTCGAGATATAGCAACCCCATAAATCTTGCACCAATCCACTGATGCAGCTATCATTACCTTGAAATCCGTGTAATCACTCTAATACCATCCAAGCCCATCAAATCTGCTAAGGGCGTGTTTGGCCGGACCAATCCCATGGGATTAGGTGGGATGGAATGGTTTTTAAGATAATGATGGTGGTGTTAGTGTTTGTCTGTTGATCCCATGGGTTTGGGATAGCCCATGGGATATCCAGCAAGGTGTTTGGATGGTCACAAATGGATGAGTTTGCATCTCCATTGCTTCTCATGGTGTGCCCCACTCACTGCTTTATAGCTGCCTCAAAACAACTCCATAGCTGAATGTAGGCAGGTGAAAATGATGGAGGAAGTAGATATCTCATTGATATCTTGGTGGGCTCTACACAGGGGTGAAAACCTATATCTCGGGATTGGTAGAATCTAGGTGCTGTTTACGAGGGTGCAGTGGAATGGTTTTTATCCCGCCGTCCTAAACAGAAAAGGGGATGAGATGTAAATAGTATAACCCTCGTAAAACGTCTTTATCATATGTCCAACACCCGGCCAAACACACCCTAAAGTGTTACCCACTTAACACCACATGTGGATTGGCAAGTGAACCACACCATAGGAAACATGACCATGGTATGAAAAATGTTTTTAAACTACACATATACCTTAGATGGGTTCACTTACGACTGTCTTCAAACCGTCCATTTTGTGTAAAGCAGTGACCCACTTCATGATTAGCCCTAGCTCAGCCTGGACCAAACACCGGTGGTCTAGATTCAAGGCCCGGACCTCGTGCCGCCACGTTTAGGGCACAAACCCTGGCCTTACAGGGATAGGCTGGGCAGCGTAGCTCATTGGCACCATTACTGAATATTGTCCTCGAGAACCATGTCTCTCCAAGTGGTTCCAATGGTTTAGTGATCCAGACCGTTGATCCGCCATGCTGTGGATGGAGGCTTTTTCCTAAAAATATCTCTGATTGGACAATCCTAACCGTCGGATCAGTGGCTCGAGGGGTAATCGAAAAAAAAAAGAGCACATTCACCGCATTATGGTGAAATAGGCAAAACATTGAACGGATGGGATTTTTCTATCATGGAAGAATTTTGGGTATGAGAAAAACTTTGATACTCTGGCAGAGTGATGGATGATACGCAGGCATGTAAGTAATTCTCAAAAGAGGACGCTTCTTGTTCGTAGACCGCAAAGAAAAAAAAGCGAATCCCGCCTGAAGCGGATCGCGATCCGCGTGAAGACACTCCAACAAATCACGACCGTTACTATTCTTTCAAATCGAACGGCCAGAATCTATTCACAAAGTAGAATTTAAAAAGCATAGAAATTTCATTCTCCCGCCAGCCTCCCTCCCTCCCTACAAATACAACCCCCAAATCGCTCTCTGCAGCTCATTCAAACAACACAAACTCTCCAACATTTCATTCATCTCTTCCAATTCCCATTGTACCCTTTCCTTGCTGATATCAGAGATCAATGGCTCGCACTAAGCAGACGGCCAGGAAATCGACGGGAGGCAAGGCCCCACGTAAGCAGCTGGCTACCAAGGCTGCGAGGAAATCGGCCCCAGCGACGGGAGGCGTGAAGAAGCCGCACCGATTCAGGCCAGGGACGGTGGCCCTGAGAGAGATCCGAAAGTACCAGAAGAGCACGGAGCTTCTGATAAGGAAGCTGCCTTTCCAGAGGCTCGTCCGTGAGATAGCTCAGGACTTCAAGACGGATCTGAGGTTCCAGAGCAGCGCTGTAGCTGCTCTCCAGGAGGCTGCCGAGTCCTACCTGGTAGGCCTCTTTGAGGACACCAACCTCTGCGCAATCCATGCCAAGAGGGTCACCATCATGCCCAAGGATATCCAGCTCGCACGCAGGATCCGTGGAGAAAGGGCTTAGATGATCAATGGTCTTGAATGCAGTTGCTGCTGCCTTTGTTTTCTTTATTTCTGTCATTTTGGATGTGGCTGCAGTTTTCTATCTTTGGTTTGTTCCTGTACACTGCTAATGAAAATCTTCAATGTTTTCAAATTCCTCTTTTCTTTTATATCATAGGTCTCTGTTTTCATTTTTTTGTTTTTCCCTTTCTCATTTTCTTTAGTTGAGATCTAGAATGCAGTAAGGTTCCAAATACGCTGGGCCAGATCTGGTAACCCACCTCACCAAATGGTAGATTGATGATCCGTCTCTTTCCCCACAACATGATTGTGACTATTGAGGAAAATTTTACTGTTCCTGTTCCATTAGATTGAAGGGTTAGGAGCCTTTTACAGCATCTTTGTTGATTTAGACCATCCATCAGATCACTAGTGTGCAATGTAGAAGTATGGGTCCTTGCTGTTTGCACTGTGCTTAGTGACAATATGATTTTCTGATGCATTAAATTATATGCGTCCATACATCAAGTACTCTAAAATTAAAGAGTTATTTGGATACTAGTAAAGTTTTAAATTGTAAATACCAAATCACCAGTTTCTCTAAAAGCTCAAGCGTTTAGAGAATGGTGTATTAATGTATATCAATGGACTTTAACACTCCAATAGTCTATGGCCTTATACATTTATTACTTAAGAAAGTTGTATATGATTTTGGTCCTGATGCATTGAAGAAGTAGTGCTCTCTTCACACACACGCAGCAGCAGCAGCAGTTGTGTGTTTTCCATTTTTCTTATTCGAAGGCTAGGAGGCATTTGGAGGCAAATGCATTTCTTTCCCAAGAAATGAAGCTGTCCACGGAGGTTCACTTTACTAAAGGACACCAACCTAATTTCCGTTAGGGCTATCAACGGGCTGAGCCAGCCTGATAGAGTTTGAAAATATTGACCCACACTTTTCTTATTATTATCTGGAAGAATATATAAAATAATTACATTGCAACTGTTAAGCCTAAAAATCAGCTAGCTGTTACACGCAGCTCTTTATCCTAAAAATCAGCTTAATCAGATAGCTGTTACACGTACCTGTTTAGCCTAAAAATCAGCTAAGAGTGATCCTGTGCCTGATTTGAGGAATCCTCTGTTATACAGCCCTATACAAAAATTTCATTTCGCCAAGCCCGAGTCTGGCCCATTGACAGCGTGTCTCCCCGTGAGGAAACCTATAATAATTGAACACGTGCAGATTCAAAGCTGATCATCAGGTAGGCCCTACCTTGGATCGGCCATTTTCTTAAATTCAAATCAGACTAGGATCCAGACCTTTAGACCAGATGATTGTTGCTTAGAAACAAAAGAAGATGGTCGGTGGAGCTTTGGTTGGCAGTTTTTTTAATTTAAAAGCTCACTTAATATTGAACTTACATCATTGCCATATTTTTCATTTTTTCTTTTTCAATTTTTTTTTTTTATATAAAAATTGGAGTACCTGCTTTCATTTATTATTATCTGTTGTTGGCAAAGTGGTCAACAGTTCTGGTGGGCTTACATGTTGTTCATATGAAATCCACCCTAACCTACATAAGTGACAATGCATTTTAAATTTTGGTGTGGCAGCTAATAGTTGGTGAATTTTGTATAATTATCATGGTGAGCTTGGTAAAAATTAAAGGCTTACATTTCTCTCTTAATTATTATCTTTAATATAGTCCACTTGAAGCATAGGTCAGCTTAATTTTTTGCCCTTGGGTTCAATGTATGATTTATGCATCAATTCTCAAGGGAATCTCACTTACAGATCATGGTGCGCCTTATATCCCATGAAATTCTCTCTCTCTCTCTCTCTCTCTCTCTCTCTCTCCTGAAAAGAAGTCAACAAATAAAATTGTATTTTAGTAGTTGGGGGAAACAGTTAGAAGAGAAACATATGCTATTGATTTTTACAGGGTCCATTATGCTGTCAATGTGAAATTCACTTTAACCATTAAATTTCAAACTAAGATTTAAGTTCAGGACCCAAAAATCAAGTCTATCCATTATCCGATTTGACCATGCTAAGGAAATAATTTGGAGGTAGAGCATTGGCCTGTACATTGTTTCCAACCACATAGTTCATTTAAATCACAAATGAGTAAAGTTTTGAGCCTTAGGCCTAATGCATGTGGAGTGGATTTCACATAAATGTTACAAATATTGAATCAAGGGTAGGTGTTCTCTTCCCAAATATTTTCCTTGGTGTAGTCTACATTAATCATGACTAGAATTAGTTTTTAATCCCCAGGCCTAAACTTAGAACATTGTTTGGTGGTTGGAAATGATTTTAGATACACATCATGATGGAGCCTACCCAAGTCAGATGAATCCATTTTTCTCACACAAATGCAAGAGCTTTTCCATTGTAAAAAACGACTTCCAATATGAGATAAGTGGCCAGGGGATGAGGTGGGCCCTACTGTGATGTGCTTCCCAAATGGGGTTGGAACACTAGGTACATGTGATCTTGAAACCAACTGCATCCATGATTCAGATAAATCACATAATTGGAAACAGCGTATAAGGTGACACTCACCCTCTTACATAAAGTGCATGATTCAATTTTAATCATAAAGCTCAAAACACAAGCCCCATTCATTGTTTAGGTGGACCACATGGTTGGAAATGTTGTACAAATCTATCCATTATCCAATTTGGCCACCCTAAGGAAATAATTTAGGGCCTGTTTGGCCGGGCGAATACCATGGGATTAGGAGGGATGGGATGGATTTTCAGGTAATGATGGTGGTGTCAGTGGATTGGTTTAAGATCCATGGGATTGCTATATCCCGAGACAAGTTCACTGGGTCTGTTTGGTATGCCCGGCGTATCCCGGGATTTTACCTTCCAATCTGTCCAACCAAGGGATGGGATTAATTTTAAGGTAATGATGGTGATGTCAGTGGATTGTTTTAAGATCCATGGGATTGCTTAAATCCTAGGACAAGTTCGCCTGGTTTGTTTGGCTCGTCATGCATATCCCGGGATATTGTGATCCCATCCCTCCTAATACCATGGAATTGGTCTGGCCAAACAGGCCCTTAGAGGTTGAGCGTTGGCTTTTACACTGTTTCCAATCACATAGTCCATTTAAATCACAAATGAGTGAAGTTTTGAGCCTTTGGCCTAATGCACATGGAGTGGATTTCACATGAATGTTACACATATTCTTCTAAAGAATCAAAGCTAGGTGTCCTCTTCCTAAATATTTTCCTTAGTGTGGTCTACATTAATCATGACTAGAACTAGTTTTTAATCCCCAGGCACATTGTTTGGTGGTTGGAAATGATTTCAGAAACACATCACGATGGAGCCTACCCAAGTTAGGTGAATCCATTTTTCTCACACAAATGCAAGAACTTTTCCATTGTAAAAATTGACTTGCGATATCAGATAAGTGGCCAGGGGATGAGGTGGGCCCTACTGTGATGTGCTTCCTAAATGGGGTTGGAACACTAGTGCATGTGAGCTTGAAACCAACTGCATCCATGATTCAGATGAATCAAATAATTGAAACAGTGTATAAGGCAACACTCACCCTCCTACATAAAGTGCATGACACAATTTTAATCATAGAGCTCAAAACACAAGCCCCACTCATTGTTTAAGTGGACCACATGGCTGGAAATGTTGTACAAGGCAACGCTCATCTTCCTAACTGTTTCCCTTGACATGGCCCACCCAAATCTTAAATGAAATTAAAATTTTGTTTGCCATTTAATTGTTTGAGTGAATTTCACATCATCACCATCTTGGGCCTTACAAAAAAATAAGATGCACATCTCTCCCAAATGGTTCATTTTGTCTTGGCTTTGACTGAATTACTCTGAATCAAGAGCAGTGTGATTTTTGGTCAGAGTGGATTGCAGATACACATCATGATGACACCCGTCAAAATCAGGAGCGGGCATCTCTTACAGATGTTTTTATTGGCGTGGCTCACTTGAATTTATTGCTGATTTTGGGCCTTGGGCCCAACATGAGCTGACGCATTTGATGGTCTAATAGATTACAAAAACAGATTATGGTCCACTCGAGCTGACAGCCAACCACATTTTGCTCTCAAAAAAATACTGTGCGGTTTGTCAGCTGTTTTGATTTACGGTGTGTTGTGAGTGTCCACTAACCACCCATTTTTCTCCCACTTAAATATTAATTAGAAACAGCCGTACGGTGGACATTTAATGTACGGTTAAAAATGAAAACATCTAATGGTGCTATTTCAAGTGGTCTGATGATAGGATCCCAACTCATCCATAATGGGTTACACAATATAGTACATTTGATTCGGGCTTATGTACGCGAGAGGTAAAATTTCTAGGTGCTTGTGTACGCAGCAGTAGCATCAAGTAACTGCGTAGAAGCTTTTTAGGCGAAAAACAAGAACCACAAAATCACGGGAGATGAGCGAGTGTACGCATCAATATCGCAGACGTGTGCAACATGCGAACAAATCCTCGCGTAGGGTCCACTGCGAGCATTCCCTAAGCTGGAACGCTCATCCAGTAGCCAACAGTGCACGCTGTAAAAGGATGTTTGTTATTTCCCTGACACAATGTGAATGACCAATCCAAGATTTAGTAATGCTCACAGGTATTTGTACATGATGAATGGATCAGATCTTTCACATGTCATCTATATCAGCACGTGTCAGGTGAAACCCCATCCATTTCACGCGAGCGAGTATCAGTACTAACGACACAAAGGACGAAAGCGGGACGCTAGGAATTCGACCAATCTAGAGGGATATTTTGGTCATTTCAGTGAAAAAGTGTTTTGTCAAAGCGCGGGAAAACCAACCTCCAAAATCTCCAGGGTCCTGGCCCAGATGCAGCCATTGCAGCAGCTCTGCTCCTGTGCACAGAAACCTGCGCCGCGGCTTCACGTCTTCCCTCTCCCCGATCGTCTGAAATCCTACCCGCACGCGGGCATGGATAAATACGTAGTCCCCCGCCCCTCGTCTCCTCCAATCCCTAAACCCCTCCGCAGGTAAAAGAAATGCAACCCTCAATCTCCATCTTCATCTTCCCGACATTTTTCTGAAACCCTAATTTCTCTTTGATAAAAGGTCTCGATGGAAGATGAGCCTCGTGGAATTGAATGGCAGGATGCCGCCAAAGCACCGCCATGAGATCTCTGCCCTACTGCTTGAATCATACGCCGAGGTAATTGAACCTCTACCGAATTTGATATCTTTTCTTTAGATTCTGCTATGGCTGCTTTCCGATCTATTTGTAGATTCCTTATATGATTGGCGATCTGATGTTGTGGAAAGATAGGGGATTTCGCTCATTGCTACAATATCGGTGGACAAAGCTGTCCGACGCATGTACGTTGTGATTTTGTTTCTCAATTCCTCTTTTAACTAATCTCATCACATGGTTTCCTTTGTTTGAGTCTTCTATTCTGAGTTTGGAGAATTGGAATCTGTGTACAGCTGAATCGAATGGTTAATGATGCGAATGTTGATCTCCAAGTGCCTAGTAGAAAGTAAGTGCTTTTGTTTATAACTTACTACTCACTTGTTTCCATCGGTACAAGGCATATTGTGTACGAAACATCTCCCATTGGCTGTCAGTGGGAATCCTATGAACATTCCAGATTCGATTCATGGACGGGAAAGGGGCGTGGGGTTCTGCCCAACACTAATGAAAGGTGGTAGATGTTTTGTATGCAATATCATGTGGTCTTTTCCCTTGTTTATGTTGTCCAATACTTTTTATCTGTGAATGTAGTTCCTGCATTCTATATGAATTTATAGCTTATTTACACTTTGTTATGAGCTTGGCTTCCCCAACATAATTCAAATTCCAGGGTATTTATTGCATTCTTGCTGCCTTTTAGTGTCAATAAATAGTTGTTGAAGTATGTGATAGTCAGTAGAGGTGCAACTTGGGAGGGTTGAGTTGTGTTGAGAATCAATCCTGAGCACGAGTCTACCTCAAGAGTGATAACTTGATAAACACAAGAAGAGTTTTGGATAATTCTCCAAATTTCACTATCTTCTACTTTGCCCCAATGGGATTTATATAAGGCTGTACAATGTGTATATAAGGAAAAATATTTATTAACTGATATATATGGAAGGAATTTTGAATATACATGGAAGGAAAAATCAATGCATTGAAGGTAATGCTTATCACCCCCCTTTCCATAAATCATGCTGATTGGTGATATCGAACATCTGATTTATGGAATTGAAGTGGATTTGTGAAATAAAAGCATCCTTGGTCTTCATTCAACTGAAAGACTTCGTGGACAGTGACCACTATGAGGTACACTGGAGCTTGATGTTTTACTTAATCAGTTTCTATTGATCTATTGGCCATATATTTGTGCATTTCTACACGTGGCATTTTCTCTGTTTTTCCTTATTGTTTCTTTACATGTTTTCCAAGTGACTCCCAGTCTTAAACACATTTTTTTTTTCCCTTTCAGGGAAGGCATATCAGGATTAGAATTCGACACCAAGGTGAATTCCTGATCTTTGTTTCTATTATTGTGACTCTCTCTCTCTTTTCGGCGTTTCATTTTGTTAGGTCTTGAAAAAGTATTTCCCTTATTTTTTTGGCTTGACCGTAATCGAATATTAACCATAATGTTTGGAATCTTTAGGTTTTGAATGTGCAAGAACTTGAAATGAACTATTGAACTATTATACATTTCCAACAATTAGATGAGAACTAGATAACCTTGCACTGGTTCCATTACTATTCAGGTTGAGAATTTCTGTCTTGATGGTTTCTTATCCCCTCTACATTGTTTTTGCCTCTCTGAATTTCATTACCAACCACATTCTTTCAGCAAAAACCCCACACTCGCAGGCTTTTCTAAAAGCCACCACAAGCTTAGGTGAATCATATCATTGCATTCTCAAGTCTAGCAATCATGTAAGATTTTCAAGTGACATATTAACTATCATGATTGCTTTCACCATTGTCATTCCTTGCCTAACGAAGAAGCCAATGCACAACAAGATGATTTGGGCTGCAGATTGCTCTAGATCTCCTTTTCCAGGTCTCCTAGTGGAATTGGACATACACAATGATGCCCTCATGACATTCTTTGGTTCCTGAGGTCTGCCTTGTTAGCCTCAAAGATTTGAGTCCTTATTCCAAATGTTATGGTGATGTTTAGACACCATGAGAGTAATCCAAACCATCTCCACTTCAACTCTGTGGGGGATACAACCAGGGCCCCACCGGGCTATGGATTTGGAAGCAAATATTATTGCTAATTGCCCTTCTCAAGATAATGATGGTAGCTCTAATTGCAGGAAAATTGACTAGATTATTTGTGGTAGACATTGCTGATTAATTTATGCCCAAGAAGTGCTATTATATACTTCATCAACCAATGTAGGACTAAGGATCAGAGTTCCCGGCTTTAGAGACTATGGACACGAGCAGTTTTACAACATAACTTTTCCCACACGAGTCTTTTACTAACATGCGCCTTTTTGTTTTGTTTTGTTTATTTATTTATTTTTATTTTTTTATATTTACGTTTTTGTGTTTTTAGAAATTAATGTACTGCTAAAGAAATTAATGTACTACTTAAAAGTACCGTGGTCTACATTTTGCTAAATATATGACTTTGCTTGACATTTCAAGTTTATCTGGTCAAGATCCCGTCTTTAGAGTTAGTCATTAGAATCGCATCTCAACAATATGGTGAGAAACATTGCCTGTGTATTTCGCTGAATAAAACAGGAGAAGTGAAATAGGTTGTGTCAAGAATTCGGTATCTTTTCAATGATGTGAAACATCTATTTGAGAAAGAGTGGAAACTAGGGTGATGGGTGGCTTTGCAGCATTAGAAATTAATTCCTCGTGAACTTCTCTAATAAGATAAGCCTTTACCTTTTTTTTTTTTTGGTCTTGTACTTCTAGTAATTGATGTACTATTTAAAACTACTATGTTCTATGGTTTGCTTGCCATACAAGCTTATCTTGACTTTCAAGTTGATCTAGCCAAGATCATTTCCGCGCAATTATGTCGTATGAGTGTTACTTTAAGCTTTTCTTTCTTCTTCCTTTCTATTTCCTTTTTATGCTTTCAAATGAAAGTGGCATTCTTAGATTCTCATATATGTTATGCTTCAACTATGATGTTGGCGTTTCATTTTTCCCCTTTGTTTTTGGTATTTTGGATATACCCTCTCTCTCTCTCTCTCATCTGTTGATGGATTGTTCACTTCAAGATTTTTAGGGAATATATTTGGCATCAGTAACAAAATCAGGGTGTTTGACGGTGCATGACTTTGAAACGCTTTATTGCTTGAGCCACGGTCAATCATCATGTAAGTTTCCGTATTACAATGGGCTATTGTAATTGCTTCCATCAAGTTATGACACTTTGACATTCATGTTAATCTTAATTTATTGAAATACAAGTTGGCTCTATTTGTAGTAATGCTTTACAAGTTAATATTGTGAAACGATGTCCTCCAATTGAGGCTATTAAAGCGAATTTCATAACCATTTGTTCTCAGTCCTTGTCTCATTTCATAACCTTTTGTTCCCTCACTAGTTATCACTTATCACCGCCAGGGCCTCACTGTCATTTTTACTAATTTCGTAACATTAGTAGCTTTTATTAGTTTTGAATCTAAATATCACAAACACTTCTTTTTCCTTGCAAGCAAACACCCTCCAAAGAAGTTAATCTCTCTCTCTCTCTCTCTCTATATATATATATATATATATATATATATATATATATATATATATATATATATATATATGGAAAAGGTTCTACGTGGTTGATCTTATGAGAACCAATGTTTTAATAATAACGATATTGGCCGATATATCCCACGATATATCTTGTATTCCACTTGTGCGATATGAAACACACAGGTAGTACTGATATATCCCACCAATTCGATCCGGTGGGCATTTTCGATCTTTTAATTTTAAAAATTTTTTTTTTGGTTGGTTATAAATCATATTAAATCAATGTCAAATAGTCACAAATCCATGGTACTTCATGTTTTGCATGAAATATCATGGACTTGGAGCGCTTTGATTTCGAGATTTGGGGGAGATGGGCTTAGTTGCGGAAAATTGAAAAAAATTGAAAATTTTCAACTTCTCACAAATCGATTGCAATTTGTGTCCAAACACAAAATCAAACATGTATGTAACTTGATCTAGTTATTATTGGCAATTTGGGGATTTTTCAGAAAAATATTTTTTAATTAAAAATGTTTTTTTTTTTTTGAAAGATGAGAACTTTATTAAAAAAGACAGCGGGGCTGCCAGAGAAGCAACAAGAAAAAAACACCTAGAGGCAACAAACTATAGGACAAAAACAACCAACACCTAAGTCGCTCCCTAGAAAACAAAGCCAAGACCCTCACGGCGCCCAATCCTTGAAACAAATCAGAACTTTAGAGAAAGTGGCCGCTGATGAGTGGCTGAAATCCCTAAAGACTATGCTATTCCTTTTAGCCCAAACATTCCACAACACCGCGAGCAAAATACAACGCCATTTTCCTTTACCCAAAGCTCCTCCTTCGGTGTGCCAAGAGCAAAGGAGTTTATCAATATAAGACGACATCACCCAAGACCCCCGCCAATTGATTTACGCTCCACCAAATGTCAGAAGAAAACGAGCATATTTATGGTGTGAGTGTCCCTCCACCCTCGTTAGTATGTTCCCGTGCGGAGTATTCACCAAATTAGGTCCGGCTCTGGGACCGGGAAATAAAGCCCGGCCTATTTATGGTGTGAGTGTCCCTCCACCCTTGTCAGTATGTTCCGTGCGGAGTTCTCACCCCGCACGTGCTGGGGGGGGGGGGGTTGAAAAAAAAAAAAAAAAACTTGCTCTGATACCATGTCAAATAACCATTTACTCCAAAAGCTTAAGCTGTCAGAGTGTGGTGTATCAATGTATATCAAGGGACTTTATCACTTCAACACAATGAATAAGGAGGTGATCAACATATTCTTCATCCTTCAGGCACAAAGAACACACATTGGTTAAGATCGTTCCTCTCCTTTTGAGGTTGTCCACTGAGAATGTGATTCCTTCCTGCAAGCCAACCAAACGCAGTGACTTTTGGAGGAATTCTGTAGGACCAGATCACCCCAGTGTGACAACAAGAACATGGATTGGCTGAAGAGGATAAGTGGTTGTAGAAGGACTTGAGTCTTGAGACGCAGGGTCAAGGGAGAAATCCTGCAGCAATGAGAGAAACAATAAGAGATCGCTAATCTCCTCATCATTGAAATTTCTTCCAAAGGGAGGAATCCACACTCCTCCAGAACTGTTATGATAGAAGCAATCCTTCACCACAATCTCCTGGTCAGGGCATAATACAAAAAGAGGGGAACATTTTAGCTAAGGTGGTTGGACCACACCATCGGTCCAACTAGAATCTAATTCTATTCTCGTCACAAGGACAGTGAACATTGTTGCACACAGACATGGAGTGTGTGTACTGACATGGGTGTGTACTAACACGCTCACCCAAAAAAAAAAAAAAAGGTCTGTAAATGGTTGATTCTTTCGTCCACCAACCTAAAGGCGTGGTGCCATATTTAGCCGCAATGATTTGTCTCCAAAGACTGTTTGACCCAGAGCCAAATCTCCATATCCATTTCCCAAGCAGGGCTTTGTTCATAATCTCAAGATCTTTAATACCCAAACCCCCCTTCAGTGTAACCTTCCACTTAAGCACGGGAAACCTTTAGTGTAACCTTCCACAAAAAGAGATGATCAATTTGGGGCAGTGAAACATAGATAGGTAGTAAATGGGCATACTGGACAGGGATGCCTTTAAAAGGTTTATCTTGCCCCCAAGGAACAAAACATTCAGCATCCAAGATGACATTTTTCTTTCCATCCCTTTTAAGATAGTGTTCCATTCAGGATCCACGGAGATATGGTTGAGACATCTAAAGCATCCATTGTGTGTGTCCCACTCGGATGAGGGGTCACAAATTTTAGGCCATTCCAAAACATAGGTGGGCCCCACCAAGTGCTTTTAGATGTTTTAGGCATGAGTTTAGATGGTTTCAAATTGTGTATCCCACTTGAGTTTTAGATATGGCTGATTTTTGGGACATCCTGTGACCTATAGGGGACCCACCAAATGCATGGTGTGGATGTCCAACACACATCATGGTAGGGCCCTTAGAGCTTGACTTGATGGGAAGTTCCCATAAGGTTGACCTCATAGAACCTTTTCCCTACATACATACATGAGGAAAAGGTTCTATGAAATGCTTAGCTACGCACCGGTTCTCACGAGAACTCATGAGCACTTTTTGATATGTGATGTGAGCGCAAAACCTGAACTGCCCACACAATGCGGCATCCCATGAAACCCCCAAGGCCCAACTTTCAGCCTGATCTAGAACTCTGGTGGGCCATAGCAAAAGGAAACAATTTCCTCCTTTGATTTGCCTTTCTCTTTGCTATGGCCCACTTGAGTTTTGGATCAGGCTGAAAGTTGGGCCCTGAGGGTTTCATGGGGTGCCACATCACATGGACCATTCGGATTTTGTGCCTATGACACGTGTGCGCATAGGTGCTCACATAAGAAGGTATGCAGGCGAGCATGACTCTCTCTCTCTCTCTATATATATATATATATGTTTATCAGTTATATATATCAGTTTTCTGATTTTAACTAAAATTTATTGCAAGAACAGAAAATAACTACAATGGAGAAGAAGAAAAAAAAGGAGATGGGAGAAATCATCCCCAAAACAGTTACAATTACACCCACAGGCCTAAATAGTATCAATACAGATTGGGATTCAAAGATAACAGTTAAAAAAGAGATTGGAACTCCCTTGTCTTAAAAAATTCTGCTGTTCCTCTCTTCCAAAGAACCCACATTATAGCATAGCGGCTCATGTGCCAAACAATCCCCCAAGGGGCCCAAATAGTATTGCAACTTGCAAGAACAAGAAAACAACTACAATGGAGAAGGAGATGGGAGAAATCATCCCCAAAACAAGTACAGGCATACCCACGGGCCCAAATAGTATCAATACAGATTAGGATTCACAGATAACAGTTAAAATGCAATTGAAACTCCGTTGTCTTCAAATTTTTGGAGTTCTCTTCCAAAGAACCCACATTATAGCAACTCAGAGATGGAAAAGCCAACAGACCCTAAAAATGTTGAAGTAATTCCGGCAATTTTTTTGTTGGAAAGATTTTATATTTGTGGCTCACTTTCATTGTTATCGGCTTTCTTGAAGAGTTGAACAAGGTCGTCAAAAGTAACTGTCTGTATTTGCCCATACGTGTAGGCCGTCAACTTGGGGTTTTAGTACCTTTCACAAAGCTACAGGATATGCTCGAGTATTAGAGTGTGAGTGTCTTGCAAAAGAAGAGTAAGATATGTAGGTTGGGAATGGTAAATCAGTGACCATGAGGGATCCATTGTCGACAATAATCATAATGCTTGCAATGACAATAGGTGGGAGCGATCCTTGTAGATTTTGTACTTATTTCTGGTTTGGCTTTTTGAGGACTAATGTTAGATTTTCTATCTCCTTCAGTTTGGGAAGTTTTTAGCTTGTCACTTTTTTGTCAATAAACCACTTTATTCTTATCGTTGCATGTTTGTCATTTTATCTATAACCAGGCCTTCTTAGGCATTCTAATAAGGTGACCCAGAATGTGACGTGCTTTCGACAGTTTTAGTGAGATATTGATGGTATTCATGTATAAGAATGCATATTTAGTTAGCCCTTTCTTTCTTTGTGAAGTGACTACTTTCTATTTCATACCCAAACGGCACATGCCTTATGCTTCTGTTCTTCTCGATACTCATTTTTCAACTCTGCTTCACCCTCTTGACAACTTTGTTCTTGAATTTGATTTAGGAGAGAAACATATGTTGTTTTGTTTCTCCTCTACTGCTAGCCTATATTACGCAGACATCGGGACCCATGTCATGGTTCAATGTTAAGTCTATGTGCTTTATTACCCTACTTTCCTGTGGATGTCTTGCTGTTCATGGGAAACATTGCTCCTACTAAAACCAGATTCATTCTTAGAGAATGTCTGTTACCACGTCTTTTCATGCTATTGCGTACTCTGTTTTTTTTTTCCTGGTAATTCATTTTTATCATTCAAACATGAGTGCATGAGCTTGACATTTTGTAGGTTTATTGGAAGATGAAACAAAACACCTGGTGCACCTTACTACGCATCAGCAACTAGATGTTGTTCGATGGAATATAGCTAATCAAGATGAGGTTTGGTTCTGACTGTTTCTATTCCTCATGCATGTATTGTAGGCACATGAGGTTGCCCTTTTGGTGTGGTTATAATTTTCTGGGGTGATTGCCTTCTATTAGTAAACCATGGCATAGTTCATATTGATGAATTCATCACTAAGAATCAGCGGCAATTTTAGTTGCTTCAGGGCCTGTTTGGGTTGCAGTGGCTCTGATTGAATCTGTTAAGATAATCCCTAACTGTTTTGTTTCAGGTGGGAGGCAAAATGAAAGGAATAGCAAATGGTAGCAAATGGTGCCTTTTTAGCACCTCCTTTTCCACATGGGATGTTGGGGAGAATCCAGCTAACCTACTTATTTGGATTCAAATCCTTTAGGATGACAATATGAGGATTCTCCCCCACAGAAACAACTAGAAATTTCTATTATGTAGAGGGTCCAATGTCAAAACTTATCAGGCATTAAGATCTTCCTGAAAATTTTGATTCTAACTTAATTCAATAATGTACTTGTGCATCTGTGAAATCATATATGAACTTCCTCAGCTAGAAACAGCATAAATTAGAATATCACATCCCAAAATTTTTTACTCAGCATGGACCTACCAATTGGTCCTTTGCTCCTCCTGGGCTGCATTTTCAAATTCATACACCCAACTCTCCAACCGCAGATTGGAGTGTTAAAGATATCAGTTAATCAATGACAGCAATCTTAATGTGCAACGTGTGCTACATTCCAGTACTAAAAATATAGACAAGATGTTGTTGCTGAGGGGAATACCAGCCTCGAACTCTTGTCTTTGTGTCAATGCTCTTGGAGCCAAGGTGTTCCGTATCCATTACAATACGCTTGTAAAGGCTGATACGTATAGGTAATGGCCATGACTGTTACGCGATATGGGGGTGAAACAAGGCAATTGACTTTTTGGGACTGTATCATCCATTACAGTGGCCATAAAGGCCGTTATGGGGCAGTTGAAAAACGATCATTTTTTATTTAAATCCATTTTTTTTCCTCATTTTTTTTTTCCAATTTTCTCATTCCAAAAACTGTCCTAGATCATTTTACAACGGATTTCGACCACTCTTACTATATTTTTTAAGATTAAAATTGTATATTGAAGTGATTTGAGCGAATAAAAGCTTCGAGGTCCTGTGGATTACCTGATGCACGTGGCTGGCAGGTGATTGCATGCATCCATAGGGAATAGTATCACCTTAAGAGGGTGGGGACACCCCGTCGTCATAAAAAAAGAAGGGCCTTTAAAATTTTTTTTTTTTTTCAAAAAGGCCTTTCATTTAAAAAAAATGTAGTATTTATGCCTTAAAAAAAAAATATCTAATACTAATGCTTGATTGTGACACCCTGTCCCTATTCATGTTCATAAATTCACTAGACAACCCGAGACAACACTCTCAACAAAGAGTGGACTGTTACACTACCATCAACATGTTTAAAACAAAAAATGAATACATATTTATAATATTTACATTATTATGGATTTTCTAGATTTTTTTTTTTCCAGAATTTTTAAAGAAAAATAAAATTTTCAACCATTACGGCCAATACTTGTATTGATAATGATGGTGACCATTACGGCCACCGTTACCAGTATGGAATACCTTGCTCGGAACATCAAGGCAAGGAAATGCTGGCATAAGAAGTCAATGAATTCTTCTGGATTTTTATGTTCTTCTATGATTGAATGCAAGCAAGTTTTCACGTTCAAGGTGTACCTCTCAACAAGAGCCAACATTTAGTCATCGTATTTATTGCCAGCTAACCTTATGTGTGGACGATAATGTAGAAGCCAGTTTCACTTGGATTTATTAATTCCTATTAATAGCCAATTTTTCTGGCTGAGCCGATTGTGAACAGGCACATGCTTGTACATGTGCATGCTTGCATCATACACATACATTTGTACATCTGTGTACATGTGTATCAGTGTGTGTGCTCTCGTGACCTCGTCTTTAGCTTAAGATTGGTTGTGGGAACTAGGGTGGCAAATGAGTATACTGGGCCGATCGAAATCAAAATTTTGTTTAGGCCCGGCCCAACCAGTTCAAATTTTGGGCCCAAACCAACCCAGGGCTGGTCTATTTCTCACCCTAGTGGGAACCCACTTTTGTCTATACTTGCATATATGCATGCATTTTTGTGTTGTTTATGTATCTATACCAGGACATTACCTGTGGTCCTATGTGTGTTTGTCTTAAGAATGATTGCCTATCAAATTTGGTTTTGTTGATTTGATTGAGGTGTGCACGGTTTAGGCATGTTAGTGTGACTTGATTGTTAAATAGTTTTATTTCTAGAATTTCAAGCCCTACTTATTACGTACTTGTTTACTTCTGCAGGTTGCTTGCGCCTCTATGCAAAGTAACAAAATTCTTCTGTTTGATATTGGTTATATCTCTTCCGAACCAGTTGAAGTAAGTCATGCTGTTATTTTACACTCATACATTGTGATACTTGCCCACTGTGCCATTAAGTTCGACGTTGTTAAACCTGTTCTTTATCCCTTTCCCCAATCAGTTTCTTCAATTGATGCTTGGGAATTACTTTCATGTTTTCCAAACTGCTAGACTCTTGTTCCTTAAGTCGGTTACCCTATTCAATGCTTAAAACCATGTCCATTTTCATTGTTATGTGAGCGAAACTCATTCACAGACCTGGTCAGAAGATGCTAACACTTTTCATGCATAAAAATAGCTAAAGCTCATGACTGACTCGAACAGATGATATGAAAACTAATTGACTTGTTTGACTTCGTAAATTTAAATTAGGGTGCTTTTAGTTGCACTAAATATCATGATACTTTGAACCAAATTAGACCGATTAATCATGAAATATGCTGACGTTTCATGACACTTGGTGCGACCAAATGCGCCCTTAGTCAATTCTTAAGTTCTGCTTACTATTTGGTTGGGCACAATCATCATGATATTTTCCATCTAACATTTGGAAAGTTCTCTGCACAAAATTTGTCCTGTTCTTGTGCTGCACTGATCGTGCATGGAAATTCCTTAAGCCAACATACATCATCAGCATGTAAACCTTATCCAAACTAATTAGGGTCGGCTGCGTGAATCTTGTTTTGCCGCTTCATGCGATCAAAGGCTGTAACTTCAATTAGACCATAGGTCATCAAGTCTTTTCTTACTACCTCCAGATCATCCACCCTTGTCCTTTTGAGCCCCCCATTAGAGCCTACAACTTGCACCAACTCACTCCTAACCGGTGCAATTCTTCTGTTGCACATGACCAAGCCATCTAAGTCTACTTCCCTTAACCATCTTATTACCCATTGGTGCTACTCCTAAGTAGTAAGTTCCCTCAAATGCATTCATTTTTAATTTTATCATTCTTCGTCTTGCCACTCATCCATCTCAACATCCTCATTTCAGCTACACTCATCCTATGAACATGTTGTTCCTTATACTGCCCAACACAGTGTCCAATAAAGTACGGCTGGTCTTATAGCTATCCTATAAAATTTCCCCTTTAGTTTGAGTGGTGAATGACAATCACATAAAACTCTAGAGGCACATCCCCAGTTCTCCCATCCAGCCTGAATTCAATGGGCAACATGCTTCTCAAGCTTTCCATCTTCATGAGGTATTGAGCCAAGATATCACATGGAAATTCCTTAAGCCCAACATCCATGGAATTTTATTTTATTTATTTATTTTTTTCTGAATTTCAGAGGTTTTCTTGGTCCATTATGGGACTCATAAAAATTGGCATGTGACAAAGTACTCGAATCTTGCAATGAAAGTTACTGTAAGTCAATCATGGCAAGAGAAATGAGTGTTCTAGAAGCTATTTCAAACTACAGAGAAATCAAGAGTGTTGTAATAACTGTTCCAATCTAAAGAGAAATCAAGAGGAATCTCCCTTCCCTACACCATACAGGAGACATCAGTTAAGATGTTTTTCTGTGAACTCTCTATATCAAATAATGTGAACTACTAGAATTTGGTCGTTGTTCTTTAAATATATATGTGTATGTGTGTACACACACACACACACACACACACACACACACTGCAGTAGAAGAACGAATATATTCCACTTCTATGTAATCTGTTTTTACCAAGTTTCCATGCCCATGTCTTATTTTTCAAGTTCTCAATATTAAGGTTGCCTTGCAGTTTGACCATAATAGTTTCGTTTTTAGTCTCACTTTTGTGATGATTCCCTTTTGATTTTGCACTAATGCAGGTACTGAAAACGAGGCCCAACTTCACGGTGCATGGTTCTGAAGTATACAATGGTTTATCTGACATTGCTTTTATTTCATCTGACAAGTCAAGGTTGGTATCTCATCCTTAGATTGGATTATCAGCTCAAGACTAACTGGTTTTCCATTGAATGAAACTAGAAAAGTTCAGCACTTAAAAAGTTGTGAATATCCATTTCCATTGTGCCCTCTATCAAAGATTGAGTCTTGATTTGTATTAACAGTTTGGGTAATGAAAATCACTAATATGATTATAATCGACTTATTTTGTTAAGATGCCAACTAGTAATTAAGCTCCCCATTTCGGTAAGGGTCAACGCAGCATCCTTCACTACCGGAAACCACTTGCATGCTGAAGGTCATCATAGCCAGCATACATGCATTTTGACAATCCAATTCATCGGCCCCATTATGGATGGAGCGTAGCCTTAAAATTGCCATAATTAAATAATCTTAACTTTCTGATTTTGCCCATTGACTTTGGATTGCTGATAGAACTTCTTCCAACCATCCATTTGATAATAGCAGGTTGGATGGTTAGAATCATCCAATCAGTGCCTTTTGAGGCTAGCTCCATCAACAACGTGCTCGCTAGAGTGGTCTATATCAGGATGCATGTATTCCATGTTTAACATAGTTGTGTCTCAGCACCATAATGAGGTGTGTCTTGTTGGATATCAGCTATTTGTTTTTGGTACTGAAAATGTACCTACATAATCAACTTGCTGTCCAATTAAGAGTTTTTGCCAAGCATGCATATGCTCTTCCATTATTGGCACCTACTGCTAAATTGGCATCTGCACTGCCCATATAACCTAGCAACATTTTACTTTCTAACTTTTAATGAAATGGAAATATTTGTTTTCCATGTTGTCATTCAAAAAAACTAAAAATAAATAAAAATCCATGTTCTTTTGGGATAATTAAATGACTTCTCTGATTATTTTGTAGGTTGCTTGCATCGGATTTATACGGTGTTATTTATCTATGGGACAGGCGGATGAGTGACCATCCATGCCTAGAGCTTACCACAAATTTTCGAAGCACACTCAATAGTATCCAATTAAATGTGGAAGATCGGGTTAGTAGTGTATACTGTAACCTTCTTTTACTTGGACGTGTGAACTTTGCCATGTGCAATGGTGATGGGGTTAGTAGTGTTTTAGTTTCATGCTGCCCTTACGGTGACTGAACTATCTAAATTTGCTCTTCGTCATTTTATCTCCTTTTGGAACTTCTCCCAGGCTTCATCAGACGAGCTTATTCTTTATCATGAGTGGGCATCATAAAAATTATATAAAAAAAAGTTTGAAGAACAGTGCTTAACATTTTCTATCTTACCCAATCTGCGTAATATTTATTTATTGTGTTGTAGAGATGGATATCTCCTGATCAAGAGGGTTATAATTAAGAATGTGCTTATCCAAAGCAGCATAGGAGTTGGCACATTAGGAGATAAAATGATAGAGAGCATCTTGAGATGGTTTTGTATGTGCAACAAAGATATGAGGTGGCTCCGGTAAGGAGGGGAACATTGATTTGGGTTGAAGGGCCTGGAAAGTGGATGAAAAGAAGACCCAGTGGTCATATGAGGTGGCTCCGGTAAGGAGGGGAACATTGATTTGGGTTGAAGGGCCTGGAAAGTGGATGAAAAGAAGACCCAGTGGTCATATGAGGTGGCTCCGGTAAGGAGGGGAACATTGATTTGGGTTGAAGGGCCTGGAAAGTGGATGAAAAGAAGACCCAGTGGTCAAAGTCTCGGTACCACAGTGTATTGCACCCTTGGAATATAGAAATTTTGTAGGAAACATTGCGAAATATCGCATGCATTGGATAATATACCGTAATTTGTGGAAAATTGGGAAAACTGAGACAATGGTTGAATATTTTTGTGAAACTTCAGATGTTCATAGTCACATGATTATTCACTTAAAACATTACCCAAAAAAAAAAGAATGAAAGAAAGAAAAGAACGGAAAAGAAAAGAAAAGAAAAAGAAAAAGAAAACTATGCACAATAGTTTTCCCATTGCTTAGGGGACAATACCATCCGCTCTTGAATATAACTGATGTCATTATATCTAAACTGAGTTAATATCATTCAAATCACCTCCTGCAATGCTCCTTCAATCCCGTCACTCTACAACAAATATGATTGTGATAGTTACATGGGGTCATGGACCTGCATCTGTTCCCCCCCCAATCCACTTTCCATGTTGCCAACCGATGGCAGATTGCCTTCTCCCGACATTTTAGACTAGTAGAACAAGAGAAGACTACGGGCATTGGAAATAACAATTAATATGGTTTTTCAAATTTTCGTATTTAAAAAATAATTTATTTAATTAAATATTTTCAAATAATCAATATTTTTAATAATGCATATTTATAATGGTCTCCCCATTACATATTTGTTATATTGTAATCAGTAAATTTTGTTCTTTTCTTTTTCAAAATTTTATTATTTTGTTAACGAACTAATTTCTTTGGAAAATAATAACATGCAATTAATTAATAGAAATATGCAAGGGGTCACCTACTGCATATCTCTATTGTTCTTTTAAATATTTTTAGTTGTTTTGCAGGACGCCTGAAGTTATAATTTAATGAAGCATCTAACTCTTGCACTTTCCTCTCGACATTTGTATATTATCATGTATATAAATTAAAAAAAACCTCACTACTTCTTGATTTGTAGATAGTTTATGGAGCAAGTAAACAAGGGATCGTCTATGCCTGGGATCTTCGTGGCGGGAGAACATCTATTGCTTTTCAAAGTCACAAAGAGGTATACAAGAATGGACATATGTTTTCTTCAACATCCAATTATGTGCTTGCAAAAAGTGGCTTTGTTCTATGTTCATGACAATGTGAACATGGCAATGGCGTTATTATTCCAAGAGCCTAAGAGTCCAGGATGCCTAGAAACCTCTACCAACTCCTGTGTAACAAGTGAATGCACTTGTAATTTAGTGAAATTAAACACATTTAGTGTCTAGGAATACATTGAAAGGGATTAATAACATTCATGATTTAAATATTTAGTGGTCAAGTCATGCTCAATGAATCTCTAAGTCAAAAGGTCTTGGTCAGTTACTCTTTGAGTCAATAGATATTTCTTGGGTCTATGCCAAAAAAAAAAGAGTTGGAAGAATCCATAGGAAGGGGAAAATACGAAGTGAATTTGTGCACACAAAAGAGAAACTAAACTTGCCATATTTTCTTTAAATCGAACCGGCAGGATAATGTGTCAACTGTCAACTAATATGAACCTTGAAGATGAATTGGTAACATCTACAACTCAAGAACCTAAGTTATGATCATATGTTTGTCATATTGCCTATTTGAATCTAGTTTACAGTTTCAGTCATTCATTGTATTTATGTCGGTTGGGCTTTTGGACCAGGTATATTATCCACCTGTAACATCTGTGAAGCTAGCACAGGTGCTAGAGAAAATCACATCCTTGAAGGTATGCAAAACTAATCACAATTTATTCAGCTCTTTGATTTATATTTTTGTATTGATTCCTGTATTTGACATCCACATCTCATGGTAATATGTTAAATATCTTCATGCAAGCACTTCAAAGTTGTTTGTAGTCTCTTTGCATTCACTTCTCATTTTAATTCTAAGACTTTGGACATGTATATGTGAAAAGATACATCCAAATTGATTAAAACAATTCCATGTCCATTTAAACAATATTCTGATTTTGTTTTGTCCATGAAATTTGGGACTTGCTTTTTGGCTGGGTATGGTGATGTGGTGGTACTCTGTAAAGCTTTGTGATAAATGGTTAACGAAAAATAATACCAAATAATCAGTCATAAAGATGTATTCTCCTAATTCAGGCACCCAACCAAAAATCGGATTGCTGCTTAACCAAATGAACCAACAAAGGAACACATGAGATTGTTCTGCAGTCAATGCAGGAAAAGATTTAACAGGTGAGTTGAAATTTTAGGTTTTGGGTTATATGAGGCCTAGAATTAGTCGAATAAGAGTGGAGAGATTTATGTGGTGGTCGATAGATGAGAAAGTTAAAGAGAAGTAGAAAGAATGATAATGGGATGAGTCAACTTAGATGAATTCAAGATTGGAGTCACACCAATCAATTACATACATTGGACCTCTGAATGGGGTTGATGGAGTCACATTAGCAAGGAAGCAAGTGCTGGAATTTTTTTTTTCATCCATTCATGCTCAAAAGAGAACTAGTACATGGCTTTTTATAGAAGAGAAAATTGGCTAAAGAAGCTAATGGTCAATTTAGGAAATCTGCTACTTTATATTTACTGCCTAATTGATTCATCTTCCTGGGAAACTAGATTAATTCTAATGCAACTTTGTTGTTTGAAAATCACATTCAAAAGTTCCTATGCATTTCGCCTTCTTAGTCACCCTCTTTTAATGACTTAAATATCTAATGGTCCCTAGGCACTTGGGCTTGCATGCAAGTTATGGGCATGGCCTATTCTTGGTACTTGGGTTGGCTTTGGCCCGTTGCCGTCAGTAGCAATACTTTGTAAATAACCACTAAAAAGGAAGAAAATCAGTACTTAGCAAGTAATTTATGCTACTGGATTAGTAAAGTTTGGTTTACAAAACCCTGAAGCTTGTCTCATCCATTTTTGAATTATTCTTGCACAATTCATTTCCCCTCACACTAATTTACAAATGCAGCCATAGAGATTTCCTGTGCTCTGGGACCTCTTTGTTTTGTTGATAATTACTTCTGGCACCCATGCTCTTGAGCTGGTCATGCAGCCCCAGTAGAAAATATTTCACATGGTTTGAAGTTATTTTTGTCATTCTAATAATCAAACTCTAGCAGCAGTAACATTTCTCTTATCCCAAGAAACATAAAAATATTCATTTCAAGCTTGGAGGCTCTACTTTTGTTAACAAAAGTTCTGTTCTGAAAATAGGGTGCAACATAGTTACAGAAATTTCAACATATGGTGACAGAAATTGTTTGCCCTTTCACTGGTTGCTTTACACTTTCTTTACGGAATGGTTTATTCTATTTAGTTCTAGAGCATTGTAACTGAATCTATTTCTGATCAATGTTTATAGCAACATCTGTTACACACATCTTTGCAATTCTTTTGGTAAGGCAATTTTCTTTGATTCTCTTCCTTGTTTCCTTTTATTTATTTATTTATTTATTAGCTGAACCTGGAAAAGCACTTACTGAATGTTTTTAGTCTACCAGACAAAATGAAATAAAATAATTCAGAAAAAAAAAGAGTAAGCTTTGCAAATTACATGTTACCAAAGCTTTAGTTGTACCAAATGTTTCTTGATATCTTGCAGGCACAGTCTGATATTTACTCAAAGGAAATACACTCAATTGACCTTGATCCATCTTGTCCATATCAGTTGGCATTCCATCTTGACGATGGTTGGTAGGTTGAGGAGATAATTCAATTTTCTCTCTATTCACAGCATCTTTGCATGTTATTAAATGTTTTCTGGATAATCACAGATATGGCATCATTGCTGATGCTGGCCTTGAGATACGTGCTTTGGCTATCATGTTTAACTATATCCCATTTCATTAGGTGCATTCTATACATTCTGAAATTCAACATGCTGATATTGACAGCGTTCTGGCATGACTAACTCTATACTATAGATAAGTGGGAGGCTGATATTTGGCCTTCTACTTGTTTGACTTCAGAACTGATAGTAAGCGGGAACTATTGGTTGTTGGTTGGTGAGCGGTGCATGCTTTTCAGACAAACATGCCGTATGGAATATCTACCAAGTTAGTAATGTCCCTCTGCATGTGCTGTAAAATTGATATGAAAAAGGCCACAAATTTCACTATTGTGCTGTGGATATGTTATTTGACGAGAGAGTCCGATGGTACACCCCTTATGGTAGTTAATTACCTGAGGGAGACTAATGCAAACCTAATAATAGGATCCACACGCCTCTCCACCATAGTTACCCTATGCAATCCCTTGGAGTTCCTATGCGCATAGCCGCACAGTGATTCCCTGCAAGCTTCGTTCTGCTCATAAATTTGCAAATGGCATCCTGTGAGCTTGAGATCGCAAGTTGCAATCATCAAGGGCATGACTTTTACCTTCAAATATACCCCATCAGAGCAATAAACCATTGCTGTAATGTTTAACTGGATCGGGTTCAAGGGCTTTCTTACATGAATTGTTTAACTTCAACTCGGTGCTCATATTGGGTGTGTATCATTTACTCTTATATGTATAGATGTCTTGTGGCTGCTCCCTACATGTTCATATACTCTCTTCTGTGTCTTACATGCACATTGGTTTGTAAACTTGGCCAGAAACTCCCCTTTTAGGTTCATAGGTTTTGGGGAGAAATTTTGTCGCAAATTCTATGTTGGGGGGGATCAAATTTTGTTTACCTGAACCTTGTTACCATTCCACAATCACCTTCCCATACCCTGGTTCAAATCCAACCCCCATGTCCTTAACACTAATTCGGATATGCATCATGATGTCTATATCACAGTAACATTGACATACGAGTATAGATCATTGTCATCTGGGAGAGCTAGTAAGTTAATAATTGGGACTAATTATTGAATGAAACTTCTGCAGATAATGTCGCTTCCGCTTCAGAATCTCTTGATCGATCATATAATTAGCTCATTTATGCTTTTTTCACTGTTTCCTTCTGCAGCTGCTGCACTTCTTGTAAATGTTTTAGCAGTTGTCACCATCTTAGTTGCATATCAGTGGCTCCTGTATGTGACAGGTGCAATGTCACATACAGGAGCTCATCTATGCCTTTTTCCTTGTTTCCTTCTGCAGCTGCTGCACTTCTTGTAAATGTTTTAGCAGTTGTCACCATCTTAGTTGCATATCAGTGGCTCCTGTATGTGACTAGTGCAATGTCAGGCCTGGCGACCAATTCTGTGAACAAATTAGTTAGTTGTCACCATCTTAGTTGAAAATTGTTCTCTGTACTCCTCTAAAGTTTAACTCATCTAATACCTTAATTTCGATCATTTTCTGTTATGCTTTGGCATTTTGGAGGAACTGACAAGATGTCATTGATTGAAAATGTTGCCTGAGGACTTAACCTCTTCAAAGTAGGCATCTCCCATTTATTCCCATGTTATCAAAGAACTGAGTTCAAAGGTTGAATAAATGGAATTTATATTTTTTGGTTACTTCACCCTCTTTAAAATTTCCAAGTGTCTCATCATCATCTAAACCTTATCCCAATTAATTGGGGTCAGCTAGAAGTTAAAATTTCCAAATATCTACTATGTTGAAAAGATTGTATGGCTGGTGCATTGGTGGTTTTTTCGATTTATGCCTGTTATGCAGTGCATGGTTCTTCTGATGTAGCCTGTGGTTAGTGCTTGGAATTGTGAATATCAAACGCATGAGGTTATGAGAGTCTTTTGTCGGAGATGACATCGACAAACTAACTTTTGACGTCATATTCCTTCAGGCTTTTCATATTCCATAAGATTATCAGTTTTTAATTGTTAGATAATCAGTTACGAATCTTTCTTCCTCATATATAATGCATGTGCATGGATCAGATTCTGATTGAGCAAATCTTATACGATCATCTCGAAAATTTGTTGTTTGTCGTATGTTATTTTACATAGCTTGGTTGTAATAGAAGAGCCAGTGATGTTACTTGCAACATGAGCAATATCTAAGTGTTCTCACAAATTTTGAGATGGGGCGTCAGTGTCAACGTTTCCTAATTTGCAGTGTTGATTTGAATGTCATTGCCTTTATTATGCACTCTGATCTTTTGCACACTGATCAAAATCAGGTTTGATTTTTCATGACATGTATGGGTTTTACTGCCAGTTTTGAAGTGCCACAAATCATAGCTATCTGATTATTGTAGTGATTCAAGCCATTCATGATACTTCCATTTTTTTGAGTTTTTCACAAGATTGTATATAAATCCAAGTATGATTCCTTTGACACTTCTGTTTGATCTTTAATTCATATTCTATCTACATTGTCTGTGTAGGTCTGGAGTTCTGAATATTTATAATTTTCAAGTGACGCACATGCACTGCCCACCCCCTGCTTGGTTGTAAGTGAAGTTGATCTATGTACTTTCATATGACATGATATTTTAGAGGTCAGGCTAATTATCTCTCCTCTCCCATTAACCTTTTCTTCTCTTTGATTTGTGGGAATTAGGCACGGCAAAGACATGGCAACCAATTCTTTGCACTTGCGAAAACCAGCATGGTTAGGAACTTGTTCGGTAGGATTCAATCCGATAATTTTACCTGATTTTTGTTTCTAATTTAGTTATTGAACTATCGTGTTTCCCCCTTTAATACCCATTGGTGTCCATTGCCCTTAGAACTCACATTGAAACCTTTGTTAGAAAGGACCTTCATTTTGGCATAAACTAATCTGCCACCTCTACTGCTAATCCCTCTCATCTTTTGAAGTATCTTTGATATCATCGAAATATCCTTGATATTATCCCTATCTCCAGCTCAGTGATATCGATAACAGCGGTAGTGATACTGATAACATTGGTAGTATAAGAAATTCCAAGTATGGGTGATGTATTGCTAAGTATTGCCAATATATCGATATCGCCAATAATTTTGACTGTGCAAATTCCAGGTGTCACTTGTATTGCCAATGTATCGCCAATATTTTTTTTCTGTGTAAATTCCAGGTGTTGCTTGCATCACCAGTGTATCGGCGATATTTTGATAATATTGCCAATGTATCAATATCGCTAAAAATCTAATTTTATTTTATTTTTCGTTTCAATTTTTTTTCTTCATGGGTGCATGGTTGTGTGCAGTGTTCAATTTGTCAGCAATAATGTCAATAATATCGTGCTATTATCATTATTGCAATATGGGCAATATCAAGACCACAATCTTCTATTTCCTTTCCAGTTGTTGACGATTTCTTGGTGAAATATCGTGTGTTGTCGATATTCTGAAATATTGATGGATGTTTGGATAGATAGATGGAATGGATGGGATGGTTGGACTGATTTCTTATGACTACACATGCTTTTAGGTCCCCCATTAAATGGAAACTTATTATGTATGCATTCTTTTTGTAATTTTTATTCCTAAATAAACAACTATGTGTATTTTAGCATCTCTTGAAGTTTCACTGAGAAATTCCCACCATTTTCCCCATGTTTCCCCGCACTTCTGGTTATCGGCAATATTATTGGTGATATCGACATTGTTTCCGTATCAATGTTGTCAAATTGCATATGCGATCATGTGCGATCGCATATGCCTATCTTTTATATGCGATCGCATATATTTTTTTTGAAAAATTAAAAAATATATATGTATTAGGGAAAAATTCAAAAAATTGTAAAAAATTATAAGACTGAGGAGAACTTTTCTAAGTTAATAGATAACTAATTTTACATATTTAAAATACATTTGAAAGAGATAAAATCAATTAAACAATGAATTAAACATCAAGTCATCCACATTTAACAATATAGTTGACAAGAAGTAACAACAAAATCAACAAGCTATTTATTTATTATGGTAGAAAATCAACAAGCTTTCTTCCTTGAAACTTAAAAGTGCTTGAATCTTGATCTTCCAACTTCCAAGAGAGAGGGAATGTAAGAGAGAGGGAGAGAGAGATTAAGATCACTTGGAAGTAGGAAATACAAGAGAGAGGGAGATTAAGACCACTTGTAATTAAGAAATGTAAGAGAGAAATAGAGTAAGAGAGTTTTGGGTTGAGAATATTGCAAATGGAGGAGATTCAAAAGCTTTTTTATAGACAAAATGTTATTTTTTTGCAAAAAAAAAAATAAATAAAAATTCAATGTGTCATGGCAAATATGCGATCGCATATGCTGTATGCGATCGCATATTTTCGCATTTGCAATATATGCGATCGCATATGTGCCAGATCGCATATGCGATCTGCATATGGATATGCGCATATGCGATCGCATATGCGCATATGCGATTGCACATGACAACAATGTTCCGTATCCTCGGCCAATGAAAATTATAGCGATACCGATATTTCGAGCATTGGTCCCTCTACAGATACCAACCGAACCTTAAGCATCAGAATCAGTATGACTAGAATTAGGTTTAGTATCTTTGCTTTTGCCGGACTGTAGGTCCTTACTATGTTTAACACAGCAGAAAGTTGTGACATAATTTGAGGTCATTGTCAGGCCTGGCACAAGTCTTTTATTGCTCTATGAGTATCATTCTTTCAAGGTTAGATATGAGCTTATGAAGTTCCAAATATAAGTATGTTTTGCATTTGCTTAAATGAAGGTTTTGTTGATTTTTACAACAATACTGTAGCATGCCAAAAGGAAGTTATTTGTCTATTTATTTTAGTGCGCAAATGATGAATGACCAAAGTTAGCAACCTACGCATGTATATGAATATTGTGATTAGAGCTACACTCGGCAAGCCATGACCTTATGTGTTTGTGGTTTTCTTAGAACTATAGCAATAATTAACAATGGGATTCATTTATAGCAAAAATATCTTGTAATGTCTTATGTCTTCTTGTGCAGATATATGCGGTTGGGTCTTCATCTGATGATGGGATTCATCTGCTAGACTTCTACCCAGACTCCACCTCAGCATGCCATGTGAATTTCAAGTGAGCAATATCCAAATCTAGTTATCTACAGTTATGAAGTTATACAAGCAATTGATCCCACCATGAATATCACATCTTGAAAATCAGGACAATCCACCCATTAGATGGGCCACACCTGTATATTGAGTCAGAACATCGCTTATCCATCTGTTTTGATGGTGTGACCTGCTTGATGAGTGGATCAACTGGTTTTTGCTTCAGGTGACTTTCATGATGGGGCCTACCATTTGCATGCTTGAATGTCCCACAGGTGACTCATTAGCAGGAAAGATGGAGCTGCATGCTAAGCTAGCATATAGCTGGCTGTAGGTGATCAGTTTTCTTTTAGCTGTGGAAGATAGTACAATTTATTGTTTCTGAATATTTGAGTTACTTGAGAAATTTAATTTGTTACGAGGGTACATTTTTTTAATTAATTAATTTATTTTTAAGGTTAAAATTTTTTTTGGGCATCTGTGCGTTTGTGTAAAAGCATTTTTGTAATATGTAAATTTCTTTGAACAGTGTTGTTGTTAACTTGGAAATTTTTTTTCCATGTTGATTGTTCTCTTTGTTTCTTCAGCGAGGAAACTAAGAGCATTTCTGAGGAAGAGAATCAAAGAGTGCTTAACAAATTCATTCCGTTATCTAAAGGTGTTACTGCTTGTGCTTCACATCCACTCAATGGTACAATCATAGCTGGAACCAAGGTTTGTTTTTTTCTTTTTTGGTTCTCCCCCCCCTAATGAGGATTAAATTTCTCTTAGAAATAAAGTAAAGAAAAAATAAATCACGATAGTATACCTATATACTGATTTCCATCAACTTTGCTGTCAAATTGCTTAATACAAGTCTTTTTCAAGTCCCTATGCTTTCCTTTGTTGAGAGCATCTACATTGTTTTCATTGCTCGTTTCCTGGATTGAGTTTTGGCATTTGACACCCAATATGTATTATACACCAGATGAACAATCTGGAATTATGGAGTGGGGTATTTTCTACTGAGGGTTTGTCTTTCATAAATATCGCCAAGTAGGGTACTTCTTTGGTGGATCAACAGTGAAATTTCTACCCTTCAAACAAATGTTCAAATAGTCAACTGTCATTTTGTTTTGTTTTCTTTTCTTTTCACCCATTCCAAAGATTTCTTTGTCATTTGTTTTAGAGGTTCTTTTGATAATAGTTGGGCTACTAAAAGAGGTTTCTTCAAACTCCTATTGGTTGAAGAAATGTGGCCCACCTATTCTTATTTGGACTCCTGATTCAATGCATAGGTGGCTCCCATCATTTCGGGGTGGGTGACCCAATTGGCAATGGGATGCCCCAGATTCATTTCCTCTCTCCAGTAACATGGCCCACTTTTCTTGTCATGTTTGATTGGCTGGGTCGTACTGCATTATCAAGTTGTAATTCAGTAAACTAGTCTCTCAAGCTAACGGTTTTTGTATGTTTGGCTATAGCAATCTTCCTTGGTTATGGTTTCTCAAAGGCATCAGTCCTGTAGTGATATTGAAGAATGCCAGCTCAAGTGACAAGATATTCTGATAAAATCCAGCAGCAATCTTCTAAGATACAGCAAGACATGTAAAAGCCTAAGAAGCAACTGCAACCTTTTTATTTCCTTCTACAAAGCCAGCTTCAGGAAAGATAAATGGGTGACGTCTGAATGCAAATATAGGGTCTGAGCTCCAAGTCAACAGATGAAAATAGGGAGTTACTATGTGGAAGGATCTCCATTGTGGGGGTTGATCAGACAGCTTGGCTTGAATTGGGAGCACCCGCAGCACATTGCAAGGGAAGTGGAAATTGGTTCGTGCAGATGCTGTATAGTATTTTCAAGTGAAATGCCGATTCGAATGCAATGGGTCTGGTACTAATCACATTTCTACCATTGCTTTGTGGTCATGCAGAAGCTACAAGTGCTGCTTCCTGCATGCCTTCCAAAAAAAAAAAAAAAAAAAAAAAAAAAAAAACAGTGCTGCTTCCTGTTTGGGTTCTGGATTATTATCAAACCGACCATTTTGGGGTAATGTCTGAAAATTTTTAAGTAATTTCTGGAAAATTGAAATAAAGAAGATAGAAAATCATAGAGAACACCTTCACAGCGCCCATCCCATCTTTCTTGCTTTTCCTTTTTTTTTTTCCTCTAATGTTTTCTTCAGACCTCATCTTACCTTTGCAATCCGTTATTTATTGGAAAGATTTGCCTCAAGTTAGTCCCGTGGATAAAAAGGAGTGATTGTCATCCCTGCCTCACGAGGTTGGTGGGGCGGTGGATCCTGGCAGTCCATCTCGTGGTCCTAGTCATGGATGGCCTGCCGTTCAAAATTGGTCAAAACTGACTATGCTTTCAATACAAATAGGGCTGTTCACGAGTCATGCTAGCTCGAAAAGCTCGCTCGACTCGGCTCGAGTCAGCTCGGATTGACTCGGCTTGAATGACCGATTCAAGCCAAGCCAAGCTAATTATTTGAAGCTCGAGTTGGGTTCAAGCCAAGTTCGACCAAGGGGCATTTCAACTCGACTCGAACTCGAAGCTCGAACTCGAGCTCGACTCGATTAATAAATATATTAAATATTATATATATGTATATTATTAATATAATTTTTAAATTTAAACTTAAAAATAAAAAAATAAAAAACAAACCCTAGAGTTTCTACCCAACAAGTTCGAGCTCGACTCGAGGTAAACTCGACTCGACTCGAACCACTAGCTTGACTCGAACTCGACTCGACAGCTTTGGCAAATAAGCCAAGCTTCAATGTTGAGCTCGAGGAGGTGAGCTCGAGCTTAAGCTCTATCGAGTACATCATGGACAAGAAGCCAAGCAGAGAGACTCGAAGATGGCTCGATGCCCACCTCTAAATACAAATAGCGGTCATCAAGTGGGTGGTAAAAATGGAAATTGTTGCCAGCCAACGTACCCCATGTACATGTCTTGGACCATCATAAAATGTGATTTCAGTTGTAAGCGTCAACTTGACCTGCCAGATGGGAATGATCAAAGGCTTGAATGTAAATTTAATTCTGTTCTTTTTATTTTATTGGCACTGTGTATAGGGTCTGGAGTCACTCATCAAGTGATCCACACTACAGTGCAGATAATTTGATCATTAACTGGCTCAAGCATGTCGGATTTGTTTGGTATTAGGACAATTTACACTGGTAAGATCATTTGCAACAAAGGTGTTATTATTACTTCTTTTTCCATTTACTCTGCAGGGAGAAAACGGTACATAAATAAATGAATCCCGGATCCTTGCTCTTGCTTGGGTGGTAGACTCTCGGGAGTTTCAACACCCGGTCAAGGGTTCGGCTATCCATAGGTGGTGAAAGCCTACTACGGCGTGAGTGTGTGGGGGGTGTATGCGTGTGTAAAAAAAAAAAAGAATCCCCAAATTTATTAGAATTCTTGAAGATCCTATTTTGACTGTAAAAGACAGAAATGGAGTTTTAATATATTGTTAATTACTCTTAATTGAAACTGTCTTTTGTACCTAACTTGTTTATAATGTCAGCATGGTTTTTAGTGACGAACGCTAATCACCTGCTCATCAACAGATGTAACATTTATGTACGTGCAAGGTTTTATACAGTGCATATGAGGCACTCCCACTTGGCCATTTCAAACCTTTGATTATTGGATTATTTTCCTTGGATCAAGTGGGCTACACAAAGGTAAAAAGTTGGGAGGGTGAGTGTTGTCTTGTACACGGTTTGGAATCACATGGTCCACCTAAATTACAGACAAGGCTGTACACTATTTCCAATCATGTAGTACAAACCTGAATCATAAATGGGGCTGATTTCCAAGCCCTGAGCTTAACATGGGGTGACACACTTGGTGATCAGGTGGATTGCACCTAAACACGTTAGGGCCTATCTCAGCCACCAACCCCTTTAGCAAGTGTGAAATAAATCCCCTCTCCATGTCGCTATTTGCTAGCTGGTTGAACTCCAGAGTTCTTCACTCTGATTTATACAGAGGCATGCTCACCTGAGGCTGCACACGTGTCATGGGTGTCTAATCCGAACAGTCCATGTGATGCGGCATCCCATGAAATTCATGAAGACCAATTTTCACCCTGATATAAAACTCTGGTGGGCCATAGAAAAGATATGCAAATCAAGGGAGGAAACTGTTTTTTTTTTTTCTATGGCCCACCAAAGTTTTGGATCAAAGTAAAAGTTGGGCCCGGAGGGTTTCATAAGGTGCTGCTTCACATGGATCGTCCAGATTTTGGAGTCACATCATGTATGATGAGGTTTTGAAAAAGTTTGCACGAGTTTCATACGAATTAGTGTGCAATTGAGCATTCGCATATATATATATATATATATATATATATATAAACGCTCAGCTACGCACCGGGTCGCACGTCATTACTTGCAAACTTTCCTATCAACCGTAGGATAAGGAAGACGGTTTGGATGAAGGCGCTCTTAGCGCGAGCCTAAAAAAGTGAGTTTCCTTCTCTCGCACGCCTCTTCACCCCCTATCTGAAGGATGCGGCGAAAGCCTTTTCACAAAAAATTCGTTTCGGATGCTAGGTGGGTCCCACCAAGATGTTAATGATAAATCCACGCTGTCTATATATTTTTAAAAATAATTTTATGATATGAATTCAAAATTGAGGTAGATCAAAATCTCAAGTGGGCCATAGTGATATATGTCCATCCATTGCCCCTTTATTAGTGGAGAGTGGTTACGTCAGATGACAGAGGACACGTCAGCAAATGGAACAGATGGAACGGAGTTTTCCAAAAAAAAAAAACTCTAAACGTTTCTTCTTTTATTTTTTATTTTTTATTTTTATTTTCCGTCTTCAACTGAAGTGATGTCATCAACTTATGTGGGCCCATCATAATGTATGTTTTGTATCTACACCGTCCATTCATTTGGAGAGATAATATTAGGGCTTAATATGAAGTATTAGTCAGATCCAAAGCTCTAGTGGACCCCACTATAGAAAACAGTGGAGAAATTGACGCCCACCATTAAAAACTTCCAAGGGCCATGAAAGTTTTCTATCAAGCTGATATTTATGTTTTTCTTCTTTCATGCTTACTTTAGCACATGAACAGGTTGGATCTGAAATAAACATCATGGTGGACCTTCAGAAGGTTTCAACTGTGGGTGTCACTCTCTCCACTATTTTTTCATGGATGGGTCTACTGCCTTGATGCATCATTCTTTTTATCATGCCCTCAAATGATCTCTCGAAATGTATGAACAAGTGTGGATACAAAACATACATCATGGTGGGCCCAAGTTGGTGAAGTCACTTTCAGTAGCCGTTTTCGCTACTCACTGCTAGGAGCTAATTCGCGAATCCCATCAAGGCAATTGTAGGAAGCGGATTGCCTCTTGCGACCATCGCAAATGATCGAGTAAACTCTCTACGGGTCCAGTTGTCGTTCATGGATTGTATAAACTTCATCCATCCGTTTTATCGTGTAAATTTAGGGCTTTGACCCAAATATTGAGCATATCCAAATCTGAGTTTTTATTTTATTGGAAACTGTGTTAGAATTGAAGTCTCTTTGTTGAAATTTTCTTAAGAGGCAACACAAGTTTTAGATAAATTTGATATTCTGTTTTCCCTTCATCCATGTCGGTGTGATCTTATGAACCGTTTGGGTGACAAATAAACATCCACTGGACCTTAGAAAGGTTGCAACAACGGTGGAAATAAATAATTCCACTGTTTTATGGTCTATTTAAGCTTTAGATATACTTCAAATTTGGGTTGAACCCCTAAAATGATATGAAAAATCAGATGGACGGCGTGGATAAAACACATGAATTCATAGTGGGCCCAACAAAGTTTACTCAATACAATAAGAGCTTACTGAGTACGCAGTCCGATTTCGTAATTGTATTTGGGTTTCTTGTAATGCACGTCATCTATTTGGTACGCGGATTGAGCCGCCATACTCGCTATGAAGTGACGTAATGGTTTGTGGGCCCCACCATAATATATGTTTTGTATCCCATTTGTCCATTCATTTGGAGAGATCATATTTGGGCATGGTACAAACAATGAGTTAGATCCAAATGTTAGTGGACCCCACCATACAAAATAGTGGAGAGAGCCACACCCATCATTAAAAAGTTCTAAGGGCAACAAAAGCTTCGATAAGTCAGTAATTTGTGTTTTCCTTTCTTTTATGACGAGTTAATACATGAACAGTTGGATCTCAAATAAACATCATGGTGGACCTTTGGAAGGTTTTAACGGTAGGCATCATGCTCCCCAGGTGTTTTTGTGGTGGGGTCCACTCTAGCCTTGGATCTGACCGACTTATTCTTTGTATCATGCCCTAAAATGATTTCTCCAAATGTATGGACGGTGTGGATACAACACATGCATCATCGTTGTGGGGCCCACAAAAACTTTGCGACGTTTGGGTAGGGTATTTCTTTCTCCAATTTTTCCTCTAGTGTGGCCCACTTTAGTTTTGGATCCACCTTATTTTTGGTCGATTTTCCTAAAATGAGCTTGACAAACAGATGAACGGAGTATATTTCCAAAAAACATAGTGGTGGGCCCCACCCAGCATCCTCGCGCAGGGACTTCTTGCGAAAGGCTTTCACGTGAAATCAAATTTGCCCGCAATTTGTAAAGTTCATTGAAAATCTAGGTGGAGCCAACCATGATGTTTTTGAGAAATCTACCCCGTCCATCCATTTTTCCTTATCATTTCAGGGCATAAACCCAAAACTGTGGCAGATCCAAATCTCATGTGGACCACACCACAGGAAGCAGCGGTGATAATGATTCTCACCGTTAAATATTTTTTAGGGCCCACCATGATATTTATTTGACATCCAACTTGTACATTAGGTCATATAGACCTGGATGATGAAAAAAAGCAAATATTAGCTTGATCCAAAAATTTGGTAGTCCTAGGAAGTTTTTATTGGTGAGAGTTCAATCAACACTATGTGGCCCACTTGAGAATTTGATCTACCTCAGTTTTGGGTTCATATCATAAAATTATTTTTAAAAATGTATGGACGGCGTAGATTTATCATTAACATCTTGGTGGGACCCACCTAGCATCCCAGCGAACGAATTTTATGTGAAAAGGCTTTTGTGCATCCTTCAGAGAGGGGGTGAAGAGGCGTGCGAGAGAAGGAAACTCGCTTTTTTAGGCTCGCGCTAAGAGCGCCTTCATCCAAACCGTCTACATTATCCTACGGTTGATAGGAAGGTTCGCATGTAATGACGTGCGAACCAGTGCGTAGCTGAGCGTTATACACACACACACACACACACACACACACACACACACACAGAGGAGACCCTGGCTCAGCTGGAGGACCCTCCGATGCCTAAGTCAGGCTAGAGAATCTGGGTATAAATCGTGTAACGTAGAGATGGTGTGAGATCTTTCATACCTGTGGCAATAGGATCCCCTGGTATTTATACCTGTGGGTAGAGAGGATCGCGTCCATTAATCTTAACACGATTTACTCAATTATGTGGATATTGTAATCATGGAGATATTATCAACAATCTTTGATTCGTGTAGCGTATTGTGTCTTAAGGACGTATATCCTTGGGCGAGATCTTCGGTCATATTCGCATTTAGGCTAGTCTCCCGACTCGGCACTCGGAGTATCCTCACCTGGGCTCGACCTCATCTTATTCAGACTTGAGGTCGAGTACTAGCATTCCGAGTCAGTCGAATAATTCGCCCTGGGCTCGGATGTATACGTAGTTCGGCTGTTTATTAAATGCCGTCTTCAGATGACGAGAACGAAGACGAGAGCTCGTCTCGACCCTCTTATAGTTGTAATCCAGAGGTCGAATTGCACTTGGTGCGATGCTCTCCTTTCGAGCCCTTAATAACTGATTTGGATGGCTTAGGACGACCCTGATTGTCCTCATTCAAATTTCCCTATAACCGATCTCATGCACACTACTTGCAAGGTGCTATTTGTGCACCTAATTTTTAAGATTTTGGATTATTTTTAGTGGTTATAATTGGAAGTTACTTTGGAGTTGAAAAAGAACAAAGATCGGGTGCGAAAGCTCACGCAATTGGGTGGTGGGCTGACGTCACCAAGTTCTGTGTACCTCATTATGATACTCGTGTCATATCCACACCGCCCATCATTTTGAGATATCATTTTAGGGTATGCGCCCAAAAAAAATGATGTAGATCCATATCTTAGGTGGACCACACCACTGAAAGCAGTGGGGACAATGATACCCACAAGTTGATAAGGTGTCACAACCTGGATTAAGGGAAGTAATGAATATTTTGCAAGATCAAACCAAAATTTTTGTGGTCCAAGAAGTTTTGGATGGTAGGTGATCAATCTCACTTTTTTTTTTTTTTGGTTTGGTCGACGTGAGATTTAGATCTGCCTCATTTTGGGCTCACGCCATTAACTGATCTCACCAAATGCACGAACGGTTTGGGCATGACATATACACATCCACAGAACACTCCGTTTCCTCTGGTCATTGTTCTTCCCGAGGGAGCGGATTTGGTGAGACCATGGCCTAATCCAAGACGGTGCGGCCCTCACCTTAGGGCCCTCATTGATGTATCTATTCGGTATCCATGCCGTTCACCTGTTTTTCTGGATCATTTTATGACATTATCCCAAAAACGAAGAATATCCAAATCTCATGCGGACCATACTTGAGGAAACAGTAGTGATTAAATGCCCTACCATTAAAAACTTCTTAGGGCGCACCCGGGTGACCGGAAAAATAATACAAATATCATCTTAATCCAAAACTTTTGTAGTACATTAATGGTCAATCACCACTGTTTCCCATGTTATAGTCCACTTGATAATTGGATTTGCTTTGTTTTTGGAATCATGCAGTTGTAAAAAAAGATGGACCACATATATATAAAATAGATATATCAAGGTGGGCCACATGGTAAGGGAAGCACCTTTTTAGGTGAGGCTGGGTCTCACCGATCGCTCGCCCATCCCTCTCTCACGCTGGCAGCTGATCGCCTGCCACAGTCTTTTGCAAGAACTTTCTGCGGGAACTAAGGTGGGCTCCACCGTGATGTCAGTCAGAAATCCATCCCATCCATTCCTTTTTCCGGATAATGTTAGGATACTGGTCTAAAAATGAGGTAGGTCTAAAACTCAAGTAAGCCACACCACATAAGAAACAGTGACGATTGAATATCCACTGTTAAAAATTTTGTGGGGCCACGTAAGTTTTGGATCAGGCTAATGTTTCTGTTTCAGTTCATCCCAGTAGGAACGACCTTACGGATGGCATGGATGGCATGTAAACATCATGGTGGGCTCAGTGAGATTTCTACGGTAGGCATTTTCCTGTCCACTTTTTCGTATTGTGCAGCCCATTTAAGTCTTGGATATAACTCATTTTTAGGCCAATATACTAACATTATCTGGCAAAAAAAAACCAAAAACCATCCATCCATAAAAAAACAATCCATCCATTGAGATATCATTTTAAGGCATGAGCTAAAAAAATAGGCAGATTAAAATCTCAAGTAAACAAGGAAAAAAAAAGAGGAAAGTAGGGGTTGAGCACCTACCAATGAAAACTTCTTTGAGATAACGGATGTTTTGGATCAATCCGATATCTATTTCTTCTCTTAATCTACATCCGTCCGATATCTATTTCTTCTCTTAATCTACATCCGTGACACTTTATGATCAGGTTCGATGGCAAACAAACATCATGGTGGGTCTTGGTAAAGTTTTCACCGGTGACATCATCGTCCCCACTGCTTTCAATGGTGTGGTCCACTTAGATTTGGATCTACATTATGAGCCCAAAAATGATCTCTCCAAATGGATGAGTGGTATGGATATGAAACATACATCATAGTTGGGCTACATAACTTGGTAACCTCGGCACACCATGCAGTCAACTTTCCTGAACTTCCAAAAATGAGGAGGAAGCATGAGAGTCCGGCGAGAGTCCCTACGACTACTACCAAGCGGTTCAAAACTTTAGGTGCGCAAATAACACCTTGGACATTAGTGCACGTGAGATCACATATCTCTCTCTCTCTCTCTCTCTCTCTCTCTCTCTCTCTCTCTCTCTCTCTCTCTCTCTCTCTATATATATATATATATATTATATATATAATGGGGAAAAGGTACCATGCGCTCTAGCTCACTATAAACTCCCGTGAGGTCGAGCTGTGTGGGCCCCACCGTGATGCGTGTCAATCATCAACACCGTGCATTTGATGGGTCCCCTTTAAATTATGGGATATCCCAAAAATCAGCCGTATACGGAACTCGGTGGGCCATACCATCTAAAAGCATGTGAAGACATGCCAAAAACATATAAAAGCACTTGGTGGGGCCCACTTGAAATTTGCATGCATCTGAAACTTGGTCTGAACCCTCATCCAAGTAGGACACACATAATGGATGGGCTGGATTTGCAAACCACATCTTGGTGGGCCCAAAAAATGATTATGAATGTTTTAATGGTGCACGACCCCTCTCAACTTCTGTATATGGTGTGGCCCACACAAGTAACGTATTGACTTGATTTTTGAGACCTAGGTCCACGATGGAATGCTGCATCTGACTGATGGGGTAGATGTTCAAAATGCATCACGGTGGGGGCCACACAGCTTGACCTCATGGGACGTTCCCACCAGCTGGAGCGCATAGTACCTTTTCCCTACACACACACGGAAACAGTCACCCATGAACCAGTTCGTACGTACTACATATGAACTTTTTTGAGAACTCATCATATCTGATGAGTCTCGAAAATTTGAATGGTCCACATGAAGCGGAACCGCATGAAACCCCCTGGTACAAAAATTTACTTTGATCCAAAGCTTTAATGGGCCATGAAAAATGCAAACAGTTTCTTCCCTTGATTTGAATTTCTCTTTGCTATGGCCCACCAGAATCTTAGATCAGGGTGAAAATTCACACCATAAGGTTTGATGGGATTCCACATCTTATGGACCATTTCGATTCGACACCCATGACATGTGTGCAAAGGTGTGCACGTGCGTAGGTGAGCATCTCTCTCTCTCTCTCTCTCTCTCTCTCTATATATATATATATATATATATATATATATATATATATATATATATATATATATATATATATATATATATATGGACCACAGTCTATAGTCTACCAAGCAAATAACTTCCCTTTTAATTGGATCCTTACTCTTGCTCCAGTGGTAGACTCTCGGGAGTTTCAACACTTGGTCAAGGGTTTGAGTATCCATAGGTTGTGAAATCCCACTACGGCGTGAGTGTGTGGGGGTGTGTGCGTGTTTATTAAAAAAATAAAAAAACCCTTGCCTTTTAATCATGTATGTGCAACATCCAGCCTTTATAATAGGTTTATCTGACCATAAAGATTAATTTATGCAAAAATCAGCCATATCCATTCATCAGGTGGTTCATACTATATAAAACAATTTCTAATCATTAATAAATAGCAAGATACAAGTGGCCACATAATGAGTAGATATGGCTGATTTTTATGCAATTTGATAATCATGGACAACACAACCTATTGGAAGTGGTTGGACTTGAGACCTTCTCCATCTTTACATATATTGTTATGGGAAGATCTGAGCCACTTACAATTCCGAGGACCGACATCACTTTGATCCAATCGGACTCACAAGAGTCAATTTGAAATGATACGGTGCTACGAAGGGGAAGGAAGATTCATGGCTAGGTTACAGTGGCGCTCCCACTCCAAGGCTGGCAATCGAGTCGGATTGATCTGAGATCGGAATAGTCAGTGTGGAGCTCGGACTGAATACTCTAGACTGTTCCTCTAGTCCCTGACCAGAAACGAATAACTCAACCACTTGCATTACTTGGAGGATAATTCAACTTGACAGGACAGATTCGCTGCCCGCCTCGGAGCTCGGAGGGAAGACCTCTAAAATGCTCAATAGATAAATAAAACCAAGTCCACATTCCATCCAGACTGGAGTTCGGCTCAAACTAGTGACACAATCCGCATTTAACAAACCAAAGGTGAAAGCTAATGTGCACGCTAGTCAGGGTCTCTTCAGCCGGAAGTCCCGAGCTGAGGCCGAGGCGGAACGTGGACGCTCCATGCGCTAAACTACAAAACTACCTTAAGAGGACATGGCCGATTGTTTCACCCGCAGATATGCACGATACGTTACACGATCCTTGGATTTCGGGCAATATCTCCACGATCCGAAAATCTCACTTATTAAGTGAATCGTACCGAGATTAACAGACCCAAACCGTCCGATAGTCAGGTATAAATATAATGAGACCCCATTGCTATAGGTACGTAACATCTTACACTTTCCCTCTACTCTTCAACTTAGACCTAGAATCTCTTGACCTGACTTAGGCATCGGAGGGTCCCCTGCTTAGACCAGGGTCTCCTTTGCTCATTGCTAGTGTGCAGGTCCAGGAGGCTGAAGCGATTCAGAGTTCGCGAGTTGGAGAGGAGATTCATCTAGATTTAGTCATCAATATTTTTGGCGCCTTCTGTGGGAATCTGATACGAAAGGTCAGGTTCCTATCCTTGAGTATAATGGCAAGAGGAAAGAAGAAAGTAGTGGTTGCGGAACCAGAGCAAAATGAGTAGACCCGTTTTTCTTTACTAGTTCACGCCGAATCAGCCTCAGGGCCTTCCCAGCGTTCTCGCAATCGGGTGAGCAAGTATCGGGTGATGTAAAGCGAGATACAAGCTCTGCGTGACGAAATCAACTAGATGAAACAACGACAGCTTCCACAACCACATCCTACTCAGGAAAACCTAGTTCCCGAGCCGGTTGGTCTGGTCGTGGAAGCTCATTCCACACCGAGGAGTATGGACCCGAGGGGCCTCAACGCCTACCCGTTCGGGCACCGGTTCGGTTCAGAATCCTCCCCCGACCCATATCCAAGTCTCGGCTTAGAACACGGCTAATCGAGCTTCGACAAATGCCTCAGTCACCTTGGTCTTGACACCTATAGATCTGCGCCACGAGCTGGAACGGAGGAGGGGAAGGAGGACTCCTGAAATAGAAAATATCCAGGAGATAACAGCTGAGAACAAAGATCCTTGGGAATCACGGTTCGAGGAGCTCAACAACAAGATTTTGACACTAGAAAAGAAGCAACCGCCGACGTCAGTTCCCTCTCTTGTTCAACCAATGATGGAAGAGACCGATCCTCCTTTCACCTCTATAATCATGGACGTGGTGATGCCACAGAGGTTCCAGATACCTCCCGTCATCCAGTACTTTGGGTCTGGTGACCCATCCGAGCACGTGGAGGCTTATCGTTCATGGATGCAAATTAAGACAACAACAGATGCGATGATGTGCAGGGGATTTTCGATCACCCTCATAGGATCCGCTCAGAGTTGGTACCGTCAACTCAAACCCAATTCCATCAGATCCTTTGCGGATTTGAGTTGACTATTCCTTACCCAATTCATAAGTGGTAAGAGGAGTCGGAAACCCAATACTCACTTGTTCACCATTAAGCAAGAGCCTAAGGATTCGTTGAAGGATTACATTGCTCGCTTCAATGAGGAAGCGTTACAGGCAGAAGATTACGACGATAAGATGACACTCGCTACTGTGTTCAGCTGCCTAAAAGAAGGAAAGTTCACTTTCTCCATTGGAAAGAATCAACCGAAAATGTTAGCAGACCTCGTCGCCAGAGCTCAGAAGTATACTAATGCCGAGAAAATCTCCAACGATCGTAAAAATGTTCAAGTGACAGAGCCGATTGGTAAGGGGAAGAGGCCAAGGAACGAAGAACCTCAGCCATCCAGCAAAGGACTAGATGACTACGTTTCTTGCGATCGTCGTCCAAGCAGAAAGTCAGAGGGTAAATTCCATTCCTACACCTCCCTCAACACTTCAGCCGAGCAGATTCCATTGGACATCAGAGGGCACAAGCTTTTGAATTGGCCCGTTTGTATGAGGGCCGACTCAGATCATCGAGATAAATGCAAGTATTGCTATTTTCACCAAGATCATGGCCACAATACAGCCGACTGTGTAGATCTTAAAGATGAGATCGAGACCCTTATTCGTAAGGGACATCTGTGCTGATACGCCAAATGAGAAAAAACCACTCGAAAAGAAGAGCGAGAACGAGAACAGCTGAATAACACCACAAAAGAGCTAGTCGAAATCCGTATCATCTTTAGTGGCTCATCAGGTGGAGGAGATTTGAACAGAGCTCGGAAAACCCATTCTCGAAAGTCTAATCCCGAACGCTACGTCCACCTGACCGAGTGGCCGAGCAAAGAACTCCGGGTCAGCCCGTGCAGTATGACCTTCTCGGAAGACTATGCCTTTGGGATCTAGCATCTGCACGATGACGCCTTAGTGGTCACTATGACCATAGTCAACTGCAAGGTGTACCACATCTTGGTCAACACCGGAAGTTCAGCAGATGTGATCTACTCCGAGGCTTTCGAAAGAATGAGAATTTCAAGGTCGCGCCTCAGACCTGTGAAGACCCCCTACATGGCTTTGCTGGAGAAAGGGTGATTTTCGAGGGAGCCATCTCCCTCCATGTGATTGTGGGAGAAAGACAACATCAAGTCACCATTATGGTAGACTTCCTCATTGTCAATGTACCATCAGTACATAATGTCATTCTGGGCAGACCTTCCCTCAATACAATGAGGGCAGTCGTTTCTACCTATCATCTGATGATGAAGTTCCTCGCCGAGGGTGGGATAGGTTACCTTCAAGGAGACCAGCGTGAAGCTTAGAGATGCTATGCGATAACAGTTAAAAAAGGATCCGTGAAGCAAGCAGTCACCATCAACATACTAGATCCCAGAGGACCTGCAGAGGACTCATCTGCGGAGGATCTGGAGAAGGTACCACTCAACGAAACAGATCCAAGTAAAACCGTTTAGCTCGGAACGTTGTTGAGGGTCAAATAGTGCATATCAAACCCTAGTTACTGCCTGGATTTACGAACATAATATTGTTTAAAGGCCGACTTAATCGTGTTTATGCTACAGGTTGAATTTAGGAGCTTTGATTGTAAAAGAGCACTAAAAGTGTGGATTTGACACTTTGAAGCTACCAAGGCAAGGGACGGACTCTAGGGGACCAAGATTGATAGATTTACATGTCAGAGATTCGAGGAAGACAAGCCGTTCACGTTAAAGAGGCCTGAATGTCATTCGGAATGCAAGATCAATGGGTTCTCACCATCTGATCGGCTCCAAAATTTATATATGGACTAAGGATCATAAATTAACCGTACGCATTGAATTCCAACTCCTAGATCTCTGTGGAAGTGGCCAAATGGATAAATCAGCCCACCGATCGTCAATATGGGGCCCACCTGCTACCTGGATATGCTTCGCTTTTGGTCTTAATGCTTAGAATGATATGATAAATCAGATGGTCGGAGAGGATTTCTCATGAACATCACCGTGGGACCCACACACGCAACGCATGTGCACAGAGTATGCGTGCACCAGACGTACACCGCATGCCATAGAATCGGTTAGCGTAAGCTGACCCGTCTCCTTACGCAGGAAGGAAACGGTGTTAACACTGTCACCGCTGGTCTCTCTCAGTGGGGCCCACCCATCATCAATTATACTGATCGGAACCGTTAAACGTGTCCAGAGGGAGGGCATGAACATCTCCTAGGTGGCGTAATCTCGGAAGATAATGGAGATCAGCTGTTAAAACGGATTATTAACGGTGAAATGAGAAATTCGGTGGACCACACCTAATCCAATATGAAACTAGTCTATCTTTACTGGTTTTTCGAGTAAAGTACAATGTACGGAACAGATTCTCTTCCTGATGCCGATTAATGGGCCACCATTCATCACAGCGAGATAGCGGCGGTGAAGGCACTCTGCATTCAACAGCACTGCGGACGACCACAAGATGGGCCACATCCATCGTCCAAACGAACGATCTGAACCATCCGTTTGCTCTGAATGGTGGCCAAGACCCTCGCCAAGGTCTTCTTCTGTCCTCATGCACGCACACATGCGTAAATCATGATCCAACGCAAGATAGATGATGAGAAGCTCAGGTACAATGGGCCGCATCAAACTCAAGACAAATCAGCCTTTCCCGAAAGGTTTTTCGAGGAAAACGCAATGGACGTGGTGGATTTCCCGCAAGACACTGATTGTGGGCGCCATAGGGTTCAACGCAGGCTTGACATCATAGTCAAATGCGGTTTCTCGCGTGAAATAGGAGTCCCTGTTGCAAACAAACTGCGAAGAGAGGCGGACGCACCGACTCTAGCCACCACTGGAATTCTATAAAGGAGAGAGAGGGAGAGAGAGAAAGGACATCTTGGCTTGATGTGGACGTGAAACACAGGCAGCCGGCTGGGAGTTTTTTTGTTTCTTTTCTATTTAATTTATTATTATTTATTATTATTTTTTTTTCTTCTTTATTATTTTTGAGAGACTTTTAGCCTCACCATGTTTATGTTTATGATAGGCTAAACCTCTTAGCTAGGGCTAAGAGGTGAAGCTTGTAGCATGATGGGGGACACTTTGCTTATGCCTTTTTGTTTAGACTGAATGGATTTTTGATTTAATTTTATTATGGAAATATTTTTAGTTCTTAATGGTTCATATGACCTGAAATTACAATAGGGATGATTTTGAATATTTTCGTTGCCCATTTTATGTTTATGATGTCGGAAGCCCTGTTGTTCACCATCGTCTCCTGGGCATGGTTGGATGTCAGTACCCTTCCTAACCTTCATATCATGTTGATTGGTTATTAATTAGTTTAATTCTGTTATTTACTTTGTCTCTTGGGCATGGTATTGGTGATGGAATCCATTCTAATTCATATACCTCTCATCTCTTGAAAACTATATCAACGTCAGGTCAGTTTAATTTCCATGATTCTTGAAGTAGGCATAAGATCTCCCTGATCTCTACAAGTGGATACTCTGAATCCCTAGTTTCTTATTTCTGAATTTCTTAAGTTTTATATTAATATCTCACAATTATTCTTCAAATTACAATCGGTTTAGATTTCATCTTAGCCCAGTTCTAGTTCTAGTTAGTTTCAGATTGCGTACAGGTTTCAGTCCCTGTGGATTCGACCTCGGTCTTACCGAGTTTATAACTACATCACAACCTTATACTTGGGGAGTGAACAAACGTCATTGAATTCTGAACGGCGGTTTGAAATGTTGGCTTTCCTACGACAATACAGGGATGTCTTCGCATGGTTACACAAGGATATGCCCGGGATCTCCCTAGATGTCATGGTCCACAGGCTGAATGTGGACCCGAATCATAAACCTGTGAAGCAGAAGAGAAGACCGTTCGATGCTGAGCGGTATGAGGCTATAGCCGTTGAAGTCTCTGTACTGCTCGGGGCTGATTTCATAGAAGAGATACATTATCCCGACTGGATACCAAACGTGGTCCTCGCCAAGAAAGCCAATGAGAAATGACAAGTTTGCATGGATTACTCGGATCTGAACAAAGCCTATCCGAAGGATAGCTTCCTATTGCCTTGGATCGATCAGTTGGTGGACTGTACAACGGGGCACGAATTACTCTCTTTCCTGGACGCTTATTCCGGGTATAACCAGATAGCAATGCATCCTCCAAATAGACAGAAGACTACCTTCGTCACTGACAAGGGACTCTACTGTTACTGGGTCATGCCATTTGGGCTGAAGAACGCTGGGGCCACGTATCAAAGGCCGGTGAATCAAATGTTCACTAAACAGATCGGACACACTATGGAGGTGTATGTTGACGACATGCTAGTAAAGTGCGTCAAGGCGTCCGATCACCTGACATATCTAAGAGAAACTTTTACCATCCTCCGAGAATACCAGATGAAGCTGAACCCCGCGAAGTGTGCCTTCGGAGTCGACTCAGGAAAATTCCTCAGATTTCAGGTTAGCCAGAGGGGTATTGAGGCAAACCCCGACAATATCAAAGCACTCATTGACATGAATTAGCCTCGGACTGTCAAAGAGATACAATGCCTGAAGAAGGTGAACAAGCCTTTCAGCAGCTCAAACAATATTTAGGTTCACCACCCCTACTGTCTAAGCCCGAAGAAGGTGAACCCCTGTTCCTATACCTTGCAGTCTTAGCCTCAATTGTCAGCTCGGCCCTGATTAGAGAAGCAGGGAGTAAACAACATCCTTTGTATTACGTGAGCAAGGCCATGGTGCTCGCTGAGACAAGATATCCGCCTCTGGAGAAGCTAGCGCTTAGTCTCGTCATCTCAGCTCGGAGGCTATGTCCGTACTTTCAAGCTCATTTCATCATGGTGTTGACTGATTCTCCACTTAAGCAAGTCCTCCAGAGGCCCGAAGTGTCGGGTCAGTTGATTAAGTGGGCCATTGAACTCGGGGAGTTCGACATCCAGTTCCGACCGAGGACAACAATCAAGGGCCAAGCCGTAGTCGATTTCATTGCAGAATTCACCACCCTTGAGGAGGAACAGATTAGTACAGAGGTCGAGGAGACTCCTTCGCTTGATCCCCCACGTAATCCCGAAACGGTATCAGAACCAAGATGTGTCCTCTACGTAGATGGGTCGTCTAACACCAAGCGTGCCAGAGCAGGAATCGTCCTGATCGCACCTGATTCCACCCCATCTAGTAAGTAATCAGACTCGGTTTCAAAACCTCGATCAACGAAGCGGAGTTCGAGGCCCTACTAGCAGGAGTCAGACTGGCGACAAGTCTGGGAATCCAGTCCCTACAGGTCCGATGCGATTCTTAGCTGGTTATGAACCGCATCTCCACTGAGTACGATGCCAAGGAGACAAGGATGATTGCTTATCTAGACGAGGCAAGAAAATTGATAGAAAGATTTTGGAGCTGCACTATCTACCAGATTCCTAGAGCAAAAAATTCCTGGGCCGATGCCCTAGCGAAGCTGGCTTCAGCCACGAAGGGGAAGATCCTACGAATCATTCCCATAGAATTCATAGAACATCCAAGCATCGACTAGACAGAAAAGAAAACAGTGAATCCGGTAGAGGATACACCGAGCTGGATTGATCCGATTTATAGCTATCTCACGTCTGGTGAGGTCCTCTCAGATAGGTTGGAAGCCAGACGCTAGAGGGTCAGAGCGGCGCGGTACGCTATCCTGAATGGTACCCTATATAAGAGAGGGCATTCTCAGCCTTACCTCAGGTGCCTCTGACCCGATGAGGCAGATTACGTGATTCGGGAGATTCATGAAGGAATCTGCGGAAATCACTCTGGTAGCAGAGCCCTGGCCCTGAAGATACTCCGACAAGGATATTTTTGGCCGACTCTCAGGGAAGACTCGAAGAATTACGTTTAAAGGTTAAACAAATGCCAGTGATATGTGGTTGTGCTGAGGCAACCTGCAGAGGAAATGACTCCCATGAGCAGTCCATGGCCGTTCGCTCAGTGGGGGATTGACATCATCAACCCCTTACCTATAGGAAAGGGGCAAGTCAAGTTCGCTATCGTCACAGTCGACTACTTCACCAATTGGGCTGAGGCCAAACCTGACGTAAAAATCACAGAACAGAAGGTGATTGACTTCGTCTAGAAAAACATCATCTGCCGGTTTGGGATTCCGTGCACCATTTTATTCGATAATGGCAGACAGTTTGACAACCACAAGTTTCAAGGCATGTGTTTGGGGCTAGGCATCACAAACGCATATTCTTCACCTCGGCATTCGCAATCCAGTGGACAGGTGGAAGTAGTTAATAAAGTCATCAAACATCATCTCAAGAAAAAGTTGGAGAAAGTAAAAGTCAATTGGGCCGACGAGCTCCCATTCGTCCTCTGGGCTTACAAGACTACAGCTCAGTGTCCACGGGGGAAACTCCATTCTGACTTTCCTACGGTTCAGAGGCAATGGTACCGGTTGAGATCAGTCTTCTTACAGCTCGGTTAAAAAACTATCAAGAGAACCAGAATACCGAGCAGATTGTAGCTAACTTGGATCTACTTGAAGAAGCCAAAGATATCTCTAAACTCCGGGTCGCTGCTTGACATCAACAGGTGGCAAGGTTCTACAATTCTAAAGTCAAGACTAGGCGATTTTATTCAGGGGACTTAGTCCTTCGCCGGGTCTTCCAAAACATCACAGAGCCAGGGGTTGGGGCACTCGGACCTGACTAGGAAGGGCCTTATCATGTGGTCCGATCGACCAAACTGGGCTCCTACCATTTAGAAGATCTCGAGGGCCGTCAGCTCCCCCACCCCTGGAATGCCGAGCATCTGAAAGTCTACTATCCTTGAAAGAATGGCCTTTAAGGCCCCCAATAAATGTACCCCTTCGAGAGACTAGCCTTTAAGGCTTTCAATGAAATTCACTTCTTCTTATTTACATGAATAGATTATCTACTAAGAAAAAGTTGCCTCTCATATGCGGCGGACTTAACGAACAAATCCCTTAAAGAAAGGGTTAGTACGTTATCCCATGAAAATTCTACATGGCATCTCCTCATATTCGAGGGAAAAGCCAATAGTTGACCCGACTCCCCTACAAAGAGGTCGGTTTGTCGCCTGACTGACGGATAAATTAAAAAGTTGCTCGCCAATCTTAGGAGAAGCCGATCCCCTAGGGGTCCGAACCAAACAATGGCAATACCAAAAAGTTCAAAGTTCGACAAAATGACATTGAAAAGAGCTGATCCGTTAAGGTATCAGCTCGGCAGTGCTCCAAAGTAGAATGACCTGTCAACAAATCAATCCAACAATCGACAATCCAAGAACCGATTACGGATTAACATATAAGAAAAAAATCATCATCCATAGCCCTCTTCAGAGGTTAAAAAAATATTATCCATCAAATCATTCCACAAAGAGATTCAAGTTCAGAAAAGTCATTAAAAGGGAAATATTAAAAACTATGCAGTCGGAGGAGGATGAGGAGCTTGGGAGTCGGGGGCCTGATCTGGGCGAGCATCTTTAGAGGGTTTCTCTCCTGCGTCTTCGGGCAATAAAGGCTCAAGATTGAGGTCTAGGTACAGGTCCCGGACCGCTTCAATGCAAGTGTTGAAGCCACAGTTGTAAAACTTAGTAGCTTCAGCGACTCTCTCCTCTGAAGCCATGAAGGCGTCCACTGCAGCAGCCATCGTCGCGGTCAGAGAGGCTTCATCCTTGGCTCGCTGAGCCTCCTTCACCCTTGAGACGACTCGGTTCTGTTCTTCTATTGCCTCTGCTCTGGTTCACTCTAGGACTTCCCCAATCGAGCGTTCTGCTTGGCAAGTGAGTCCGCGTGGGCCCTGGCCTGGGTTAGCTCAGCGGTAGCAGCACTGTAGCTAACCTCGAGATCACTCACGACCCCCTTCAGTTGAAGCTCTTGAGCTCTCCCATCCTCAAGCTGCCGAAGACCTCCGCCTGCTCCATCCGAAGGAAGGCCACCTCATCTCGTAAGATCCCAACCTCGCCCCTGAGGGCTTCCACCTGGGCGTCTTTTTTCGTAAGCTCCCGTATCCTCTCCCGAGTCAGAAGGAGCCTCGGGACAGACTGAATGAAAACAAAAGAATGAACATATGGATGTGAAAGAAATAAAAACTAAGAAATGGAAAGGCAACTAAAAATACCCTGTAAAAAATGGAAGCCATGTCGTTCAAGAAAGAGTTATCCGATTTGGTAAGAAGGTTGGCTATCTCCTCCTCTGGGGCATGTTTGATAGCACAGGGAGCCAGGCAAGACATGTGGTAGCCCGGGTCAAACCTTCCTCTGCTCATCCCCACCTGGGCTGATCCTATTGCTTCCCTAACCCCAGTCCTGCTGCTTGCCGAAGCCTGAGCCTCGGCCCTGAGATCATTCCCAGCCTCGGGAGGAGAGAGCATGGCGTTAGCCATCCAAATGGCCTCCTCTTATTCGAAGGAAGAAGGGATAGCTATGTAGGGCTCAGGGACTGCAGGAGGGGCCTCGGCGGTGGGAGGAACGACGACAGGAGGAAGGATTGGAGCAGGAGCATTGATGACCGCGGCCTCAGCCGCGATAGGTGCTGCAACCGGAGCTGCAATAATAAAAATTGAAGTTGCAGCTGGAGTTGTAGTAATAGAAAATGGAGCCGAGGGGCCCTCGCCGCGAGGAGCCGCTTGCTTCCTCCGAACGGTACGTTGTCTTCAACCCTCAACATCTCGTCTACGGTCGGAGCGGCTTTTCTCCTCCGAGACCTAGCCGCCTCGGCAATGCTTGCATGCAAAACAACGAATCAACGACCAAGTCAAGAAGTTCATTAATTTCAAGGGAAGAGGCACATGAGAAACATATAAAAATAAAAGGGAGGAGTAAGGTCTGACCTGGGGTGGCGAATTGGGTAGGGACCCGAGTCGTCAGGTTCCTGAGCTCCACTGCCAGCGCCTCTCATTTGCCTAAAGCCCAGAACCATTTATTCTTTCTATCCTTGTTAGAGGACGAAAGATTCATGACTAGCCTTGACCCATTCTTATTGCGGGTCGCAAAGTAGTACCAAGACTCATGGCTATCGTGCTTAACTAAATACAAGCTTATCAATTCTTCTGGATTCAGCTCGGGTTTCCCAACTTGACACTATTCACTCCCCAAGTATAGGGTTGTGATGTAGTAATAAACTCGGTAAGACCGAGGTCGAATCCACAGGGACTGAAACCTGTACGTAATCTGAAACTAACTAGAACTAGAACTAGAATAAGATAAAATTTAAATCGAATGAATTTAAGGGAATAATAGTGAAATATTTAATCTAAAACTTAAAGAATTCAGAGGAAAAACACTAGGGATTCAGAGGATCCACTTGTAGAGATCAGGGAGATCTTATGCCTGCATCGAGAATCAAACTGAACTTCTTTTGATATAGTTTTCAAGAGATGAAAGGTGTAAGAATTAGAATGGATTCCATCACCAAACCATGCCCAGTAGACAAAGTAAACAACAGAATTAAACTAATTACCAACCAATTAACATGCAATGAAGGTTAGGAAGGGTACCGACATCTAATCATGCCCAAGAGACGATGGTGAACAATAGGGCTTTCTGACGTCATAAATATAAAAAGGAAAAAGAAATACTCAAAGCCATCGCAGACTCATTGTAATTTCAGCCACAACAGACCATTAAAAACTGAAAAGATATCCATAATAATCAAACCAAAATCAAATTCCGTTCATAAATTAAAATTAAATTGAAGGCATAGAATCTCCCATCATGCTACTAGCTTCACCTCTTGGCCCTATCCAAGAGATTCAGCCCAACATAAATGGGTTGGATCCTTAAACAAAATAAAATAAAATAAAAAAAAGGAAAAACAACTCTACTCCTTGTGGACGTCGTAGCCCTGGCCAAGATGATTCCCCCCTTCTCTCTCTTTCTTCACACTTATAGGCAGGGGAGGTCGGTCGAGACTCCTTTACATAGCCAGCAGCATGCGCATGGCAAAATGTCTTGCGTGTGGGGTGAGTTTTCGAACGGTGGACAGTTCACGTGCAAGATCTGAGCTGTTCAGGCTTCTTGTCGATGGTCGGTCACCCCATATGAAGGTTTTGGATGGCTAGGATCGACGGTCCGATCCTGGCCAAGCTTTCACAACGACCCGGATCATCCTAGTCTCTCCGGGCATGCGTAACAGAGCTACGCATCTTGCTTTGCGCTGAAAGTGGGGCCTATTTTCGAGAATTGATGAGAAATCCAATCCGTCCATTGGATGAGGAACGAAAAACCATTTAAATATGGATGGTTTTGGATTGGGTTTGGTGTGGCCCATTTGATTCATCTTGCAGCAAAGAGTCTACCGTTCAACGAATTTCCAGCCTCTTTCTGGCATGTCCCAGACCAAGAAGCACTAGATCTTGGTTAGAATCCTCGTATAATTCAAATGGAAGGTTCGGATTGAGCTTGTGGGTCATGATGATGGCCCACCGACTCAGTCTCCGCTTTCCCTGTTCCGCGTCTTCGCACAGCAAGAAACGGACGGTTCCGTTTTTGGCGTAAATTTATGGATAGGAGTCTGTTTAAAAATCCATACCGTTCATTGTCTTCAAGACGAAAAACCATTTCGAGAGCCCAAGATCTGGTTGATTTCAGTGTGGCCCACAAAGTTTTCTGCTATACCGTCCAACCCATGCTTGAACGATTGAGAACCCATCATCGCTTCCTTTTGAAATTCCGTCACCTAGGTCTTAGGAAGACGGACCATGGGGATCTAATGGATGGCCCAGATCTTTCATTTGAACCTTGGATGGGTCGCACAACCTAAAACTAGACGGACGCTATCCGTCCGCTGTTTCAGCGTGCAATGGCTCGGGTCAAACATGGTTTGACCCAGTCTTGGCGTTTGGTGCGGCGCGGGAGTACATCGTGCGGTGCACTCTCGCCTTATACATGGGGTCCAATGTAATGTATATGTGAAATCTTCTTCGTCCATATGCTTTGTCAGCTCATTTAACATGTTGAGACAAAAATTGATGCAAACCCAGATACCAGGTGGGCCCCAAATCGGAGATTTGGTGGGCTGATCTAACTGTTGGACTACTTTCACAGGGATTTGAGATCTGAATTTTTACGTGTACGGTTAATTTATGATCTTCAGGCCCTGTATGAAGTTTCGAGCCGATCTGATGGTGGGAACCCTGTAATTTTGCATTCTGGAAGTTTTTCAGGCTTGTTTGAAGTGAGAGGCTGGAATTTCGCTGATCTCTGGTGTGTAAATCCTTGATCTTAGACCCATGGAGTCCCTTCTAATGCCTTGGTGATGCTAGAGCGTTAAATCCATGCTTTTTGCATTCTTTTCAGTCCCTGCTTGTAAATCCATCCTGTATCACGAACACAGTTAAACCCAGACATTAAACAATATTATACACGTAAATTCAGGCAATAAATGGGGTCTAATATGCAATATTCGACCCTCAACAAACACTAGATGATGTAAGAAGAGATCAAAACCTTCCAAGCATTAGGGGTAAATTGATCAGGAGCAAGTCCTAAGTAGGCTGTCAGGGCTCGGACGAGGGGATGCATAGGGAGTCAGAGCTCGCACTGAAGAGCGTAGAGGAAAATGATTACTTTCCCTTCGGCAGGTGCGCCAGTGGTGTTAAGGGGTTCTGACGCCCTTATCTGCACGGAGTTCAGGATATCAAACTCCGAGTGGATCCATCCAATCTGAGACTCCGTCAATACAGGCCTCCTGGGACGACCTCTGATGCTCACTCACTCGTCGGCATCTCAGCACCACCCGCTGTCGAGTCTCGGGGAGCCCGGGTGGCTTTCTTCTTACCGACTTGACAGGTTCGAGCCCCCACCTCCTTGTTTCTTTGGGGCGGAGAGTATGGAGACACTTCTTCCAAGGGGCCTTTAAACACCCCTCTCAGGTCATCCGAGCTTCCTAGCTTGGAGTTGTCGTAATCGTCTCGGACCATCTCCAGATCGGATGACATCTTGCAGGTAAGAGAAACACTAGAAGGAAAGATGACTCACCAGACGGTCACCGGGAATCGCCTTCACCGAAAACCCCTGATCGGTCGAAATCGCCTTCCCCTGAAATTGCCTCTTCAGGGAACACGAACTCAAAATGCTGAAGTAAGAAGCATTTCCAAAAACGCTGAGAATTATATAGCCCAAGGGGAATCTCTGCATTAATGGCGAAGCATAATAGCCGCCACCGAGCCGTCGCGAGTCGACTTTAAGGGCATATGTGGCTGCAGATCATTGGTTCAACCTCTTCCAGGCCGCGCGCCTCTGGCATTGGATTGCAAGCACGGAGTAGCGGAAGCGACGCCCGAGCAAGGAAAGCATCATTCAAACGTCTCCCATGACATACTTGGCAATTAGCCATAAGCTCAACGATGATGCGAGATCTTAACCGTCGCCATGCGTCCGCTGAAGGTTGGCCCATGGATAGGAAACCTCGAGGACATACCCTTTCAAATCTTTAAAAGTGAAGCCCATAATTGCAACCGCATGCGTGGAAGATATGACAGGTGAAGCGGTTGATCTTCCGTGTATGTTTACTCTACGAGTTCTAGTCCGAACCCGAAGAGTAGGGGGCTTCTGTTATGGGAAGATCCGAGCCACTTATAATTTCAAGGATTGACATCCCTTTGATCCGATCGGACTCACAAGAGTCAATCTGAAATGATACGGTGCTACGAAGGGGAAGGAATATTCATGGCTAGGTTACAGTGGCACTCCCACTCCGAGGCTGGCAATCGGGTCGGATTGATCTGAGACCAGAATAATCGGTGTGAAGCTCGGACCGAATACTCTAGACCGTTCCTCTAGTGCCCGACCAGAAACGAATAACTCAACCACTTGCATTAGTTGTGAGAAAATTCAACTCGACAGGACAGATTTGTCGCCCGCCTCGGAGCTCGGAGGGAAGACCTCTAGAATACTCAATAGATAAATAAAGCTAAGTCCACATTCCGTCCAAACCGGAGTTCAGCTCAGACTAGTGACACAATCCGCGTTTAACAAACCAAAGGTGAAAGCCAATGTGCACGCTAGTCAGGGTCTCTTCAGCCGGAAGTCCCGAGCCGAGGCCGAGGCAGAACGTAGACGCTCCATGCGCTAAACTAGGAAACTACCTTAAGCGGATATGACCGATTGTTTTGCTCGCAGATACGCACGATATGCTACACGATCCCTAGATTACGGGCAATATCCCCACGATCCAAAAATCTCACTGATTGAGCGAATCGTGCTGAGATTAACAGACCCAGACTGTCCAATAGTCAGGTATACATATAATGAGACCCCATTGTTATAAGTACGCAACATCTTGTACTCTCCCTCTACTCTTCAACTTAGACCCAGATTCCCTTGACCTGACTTAGGCATTAGAGGGTCCCCTGCTTAGACCAGGGTTTCCTTTGCTCGTTGCTAGTGTGTAGGCCCAGGAGGCTGATGCGATTTAGAGTTCGCGAGTCAGAGCGGAGAGTCATCCAGATTTAGCCATCAACATATATATATATATATATATATATATATATAACCATTATCATATTGTTTGGTAGAGTACATTCCAACGAGAATACATTGGGAATCTAGTTTCTTAATTAATCTGGTTTCTCTTCCAACGACCTAAATTATTTATGGGTCTCACTTTGTATGGTGGTTTCAAATAAATAAAATTCCTAATTAAAATCATTTTGGCACTTTAGGTTTGCATGTGACGGCCATCATGACCTTCCAATGATCAAAGAATCAAGAAGAGCATTCACTAGTCATGGGAAGTTTTATGGTAGAAACTGCTCGGATCCGTTAAAAATCCAAGTCTATCGGCTAAAGTCCAAAGTATTATATTGTAACTCTTAGGGATGGATTGACGCAGACTCAACCTTTATATATCATTTCAACTAGAGCTGGGCATCGGACCGAGTCGAATCGGATTGGGTCCAACTAGACCCGGTTCGAGTTTTGCATGGCCTGACCCGAACTCGGACCGATCCGGGACCGAGTCTGGGTCATTTGACCCGATCCGATCCTAACACATGCTGCCCTAGACCGATTCGAGTCTGACTTGGTCAGGAAAACTGAGTCGGATCGGATTGGGCCAGGTTCGGATCCGTTGTTTTCCTTTTGTACCAAAACTTCCGTGGCCTACAAATAGTTTTTAATGGTCATTCATCATCGTTTTTAGTGGAATGGTTCACCTGATATTTGAATCTTCTTAAATTTTGGTATCTTGTCCTAAAATGATATGGAAAAGAAGATGGACAGTGTTGATATACAAAAAATACATCAATTTGAGCCCCACGCAGTTAGGGTAACACTGGTTTCAATTCAATAAATAAATCTCAAACTAAGCACCTAGAAATAAGATTTTAACAGGGATGCTAACATGGCTAGGAGATGATGGAAGAGGAAGAAAGAGAGAAATGGAGAGTTAAAAGGAGATTTCCACACATTAGAAACAAGAGGATTCTATTAGAGAGAAATGAATGTAGAAGCATAACTGAATTGATTTGCGACTTAACCAAAACTTGGTTATTTTCCGCTTCATTGTACTAGTTATTACAATGCGATTCGATATGGCATCCAAACGTAACAGTTTGATGGAGAGAGAGAGAGAGAGAGAGAGAGAGAGAGAGAGAGAGAGAGAGAGAGAGAGAGAGTTGGTTGGAGTATGACATGAGACCTTGTAAGCAGAGCAAATCCTGAAATGGCCTTACAGCTTTGGCTTCTTCAAGTTCTCTCCACAGTCCTTGCACTGAAACCATACCATCTTTGCCTCTTCTTTCCTTTGACAGAGAAAGATGTGCTGCAACTCAACTCAGGCGTTCGCCTTGTTAGGGTTAGGGTAAGAAAAGAGGGGAAAGGGAGAGTCGGTAAGAAAAAAGAGGGTCAGGAAAGTTAGGCTAAAAAAAATAAAAAATATATTTTATATTACCCGCCCGTCGTTCGGTCCGGGTATGTTCGGGTCGGGTCGGGTCCATTTGGTTCGGGTATCCGGGCCGGATCGGTGCGGACAGAGGTCTATCTGAACCCGACTCGAAAAAAATCAGATCTAAAAATCCCTACTCGATCAGGCCCGATCTTGGCCGTCGGTTCTGTTCGGAACGGGCCGGATCGGGTCACAAATGCACACCTCTAGTGTGAGGTACACCAGCCAATCCGCTTGGATGGACGGTTTGGATATAACACATACCTCATGATCAGTGTGAGGTATACCAAGCCAATCCGCTTGGATGCTTACATGCCATCTATTAGGCTCATAACGTCATTCCTACTGGGATGAATTTAAAACAATAATATTAGCCAGAATCAAAACTTATGTGGCCCCACGAATATTCCAAGTGTAGATGTTCAATTATCTCCTTTCCAGCCCACTTAAGTCCCGGATACAGATCATTTTTAGCCTTTTGTCATGAAATGAGCTTGCAAAACGGATGAACAGGATGGATTTATCAAAAACATCATGTTGGAACCTGCATAGGTTACCAACTCAGAAACTTCCTGCATCAATGTGTAATGAAACTGTCAGTTCTTCTTACTGATCTACTTAATAGATAAAACACATACATAATTATAGTGGGCCCACGGATCCCCAGCCAAGACCTTCCGTCTCTAGCTAGGTACCGGTGGCGGTAATACCCTATCCGTGTCCATTCGCGGCCAAAAAGGGCCATTGTTCTTTCGCATATTTTATCCCGAGTCCCGACCCTGCCAATACGGATGTAGCAATAAATCAATGCTCTGTGTGCCTCACCATCACCATGATGTATGTGTGTTATCACGCGGTCCATCCATTTTTACAGTTCAAAAAATTAATGAGGTAGATCCAATTGGGCGGCTCAACATTCTTGGGGGCCTTAGGCAAGTTACAAAGATCGTAAGAACTCCATGTGGTGGGCCTTACTGATCAACGATCTGGATTGTATTATAGTTGGACTATTTGATTGAGTTAATCAGTGGACCCCACTTAAGGTGATACGCTGCGCAATCTGTGTGCGCAGCACTGCGTATTTGGGTAGAATGCTATAGCCTTACGCAAGGCAATTTGAGTCGAACTAGGACTAAGTAATGTGGAGCGTGGGAGAGAGAGTTTTGATGGTTTCAAACTCTTTCTCCACAGTCTCTATAAAGAGAGTGGGTCCCCGATCCTACACCACGGCGTAAATTCGAGTCCCATCTAGTGTTTTGCGTAAAGGGTGTGAAGGAAAGGAAGATCCTAGCTTTATTGGTTTTCTGGCATTGGTATTATTATCCGGTTCCTATGGCGTCACAGCTAGGTAAGTCATCCGACCCCTTGATCTCCATGTTCTATACACAGACAGATCGGTGGGACTATTCCGCATGTAGATTAAATCCTACATTTGGTATCAGAGCCATCTGTGCATAGGTATGGATGATCGTATCCAGCTATATCAGATTAAATCAGGGATTTTGAATTCCTGAAACAGATCTGCATTAGGGATTTTCAAATTCCTAAAACTGTTTTAGTTAGGGATTATTTTAATCCTAAATATTAGGGATTTGAATTAGATAAACCCTAAATACAGTCATGCCGATTAGAGATTTCGGATTCAGAATCCCCAAATCGCCTATTAAGGATTTCAGATTTGAAACCCTAAATCCAGAAAATTAGGAATTTTTCAAATCGGAATTCACAAATCCAGATTAGGGTTTTTTCAGTTCCAATAGCCCTAAAATTAGGGGTTTCGGATTTGAATCCCCAAATTGAGAAAATTAGGGATTTCAAAATTCCCCAAATCCAGTATTATTGGAGATTTCGAATCCCCAAAGCAATTAGGGATTTTTGAATCCCGAATCCCAAATTGAGGACTTCAGATCAATACCCAAAATCTAGATTTAAGCAATTAGGGATTTCGGATTCCAAAACCCTAAAATACAGCAATTGAGGATTGCAAAATTCGAATTCCAAAGCTCAGATTAGATTCCGATAATCCCAAATTGAGGATTTTATGTGCCCCTACACGTATTCTTTGGGAGATAGCCATGGTGGCCGTGTGCCAGGCATCTGTGATTGGTCGGCTATACATCTTCATCTCCATCACCACATGCATCTTCATCTCCGTCACCACCAGGGCCGCCATCTCCCTCTGCGGCAACCATCATCGTCGCATGGAGAAGGCCTCCTGGCAGATGCTGGCGACGCAGCTATCGATCATGCTTTCTCCAGCGGCTTCTCTCTAACAGTTGAGAACGACTGTATTCCCACTGCCTTTAGGTCATCCAGCAACCTTATATGTTATCGGGTCTTCGGACCCGATTATGTAATTTTGGGGCTCATCTCTGGACCCGCGATTACGTCCACATATGGACTGGGCCAGTATTTTGGGGCCTATACAGGATTTCCAGGTGTGGAGTGGTTTAGATTCTTGGGCTTGTCCCGGATCTCTAGATCAGGAGTGGACCTGAATCTTGGCCTTGATTGTAGATGTGAGCACCACTATTCATATCCTGGCCATTCAAATCGTACCGTAAATTGAGTCCCATCCTTTTGGGACTCATTTAAGGGCTTGATATCTTTATGGGCCCATTTATCCAAGTATGTGGTCCACTCAATAATGTTCTATTATTTTATTAAGGCCATCTATGAGTTCCTTCACGAGCATAAAATCTTACTCATTTAGGAGGATATGGACAATTTTTTATCTAGACTGTCTATTAGTTTGATTATGAATTAGATTTGATTTACTCATTTGTAATGACCTGACACTATAGAGTACTGATTCGGCCCTATCATTGGCCTATTACCCATCTTTAGGAATTGATATAGACCGTTGGAATATATGGTTTGAAACCTATCCGTAAGTTTCATTTAAGGTTCTTTTATTTCCCAAAGGGTCAATATCAAATAACTTATGGGCCGTATCAAACTAATAATTCATTGAGGCAGGATTATAATCGTGATTCTAAGTCAATATTTGTAGTATTGGATTCGATTGTGTTAGCCACCATAGTGACCTCAATCGATGAAAATTCTACAAGTACAGACTTGTAACATTGGGATAAGAGGATTGCATACAGTTGCGTTCACATTTTTCATGCATACGGTAACGAAAACGCAGACGATTACCGTTTAGCAGTCAAGTGAATGGGTGAAGTAAATGATGTTGGTAATGTAAAGGAAAGACTCATCTCACCCACAGGTGTTGAGTGTCTCAGATTTACATAACTTACATCACTTAGCTTCATGTTCAGGAGGATCACTAACATGTTGTTATTATCACCCACAGGAGGAATGATGATGATGTAATAAATTCTCACCAGGATGAGATGGTTGGGCCCATCGTCATCCTGGATGATTCAGTTGATGTCTCCCTTAGCAACTGAATTGATTCATTTAGCTTGATATTTTGTTAACATTCACGAAATTAATTTGTGAAATCATCAACTAATGTGAGTATATATGTATCTCTTCTATTTCAGTCTCGATTTCAACTAATACGCATCAAGTTCTTGCCCTTAATGGATCTAATTACACTCAATGGAAGAACGCCATTGAAGTTGTACTGGGCTGTCTTCAGTTAGATCTTGCCTTGATAACACCGTAACCGCCAGAACCATCTCGATGATGCCACTGAAGCTGAATATAATCGATGGGTTGCATGGTTTAGATCAAATGATACATGCCTAAAAGTAATTAAGTATTCGATTTTCGAATCCATGAAGGGCGCCATGCCCGATACGACAATGCCAAAACTTTCCTGACTGAAATGGAAAACGGTTCAAGAAATCGATAAGTCCGAGGTGGGCATTCTTCTGAATAAATTGACTCGCTCGTCCTACGATGCAAAAGGCAACATCCGTGAATACATTGTAGAGCAGATCGAGGTTGTTTCTAAGATCCGTGCTCTAGGGCTTATACTCACTGATGATCAACTGGTTTATTTGATCATGAATAACCTACCTCCCCAATTCGGCACGTTCCTGGTGAACTATAACACTCTGAAGGACATGTGGACATTGGATGAACTTATCACTCAGTGTGTCCAAGAAGAAGACAGGATCAGGCAGGTGGTTAAAGTTCAAAATGTTAATATGGTGACCTCAGGTCATGGGCATGGGCAAGGGAATAAAGGTAAAAAGAAGAGGAAACAAGGTTCTAATAATGGATTCTCTAGTCCTCCATCTAAAAATCATGAGAATCAATCTGGAAATGGATCTAAACGCAAATGGTTTAAAGACAAACCGTGCTTCTTTTGCAAAAAGGTGGGTCATTTTAAGAAAGACTGTGAAGGCTTTAAGAATTGGCTCATGAAGAAAGGTAATCATTCTGTTCTTGTCTGTTTTGAATCTTATCTAACTGATGTGTCAGCGGATTCCTGGTGGATAGATTCAGGTACTACTATTCACATATGCACTTCTATACAGGAATTACTACAGGCCAGGCCACCAACTGATGCGGAGCGCTCAGTATACGTAGGTAATGGTGTCAAGGTAGACGTGGAGGCAATAGGAGTCTATAGGCTTAAGTTAAAGTCTGGTCAAGTTTTGGATTTAGTAGATACATTCTGTGTGCCATCTATAAGGCGCAATTTAGTTTCAATTTCCTGTTTGGATAAGTTAGGATATTCATTTCATTTTGGAAATAAAAGTTTTGCTATTTACTTTAATTCGATTAAAGTTGGAACCGGCTCTATAGTAAACAACTTATACCAGTTAGACTTGATTGCCTCTCACGTCTATAATATTAATACCTTGCATGGAAATAAAGTGGGATCCAAGCGAAGACTAGATTATGAAAATTCCTCCATGTTGTGGCACAGGCGGCTATGCCATATATCTCGTGAGAGATTAGACAGGCTTGTGCGAGAAGGAATTTTACATTCTCTAGACTTCTCTGACTACAAAGTATGCATTGATTGCATAAAAGGAAAACAGACTAGAACAAGAAAGAAAGGTGCAACTAGGAGTGTAGGTCTATTAGAGGTTATACATACAGATATCTGTGGACCATTCCCTACAGCCTCATGGAGTGGCCACAAATATTTTATTACCTTTATAGATGACTATTCTCGCTTCGGGTACCTATACCTTATCAGTGAGAAATCAGATGCCCTGGATGCTTTTAAAATCTATAAGGCCGAAGTTGAAAATCAACTCGATAAAAGAATTAAAGTTGTCAGATCTGATCGTGGTGGTGAATACTATGGCGAGATATGACGAATCAGGACGCAATCCAGGCCATTCGCTAGATACCTGCAGGATTGTGGCATTGTCGCTCAATACACTATGCCTGGCACTCCAGAGTAGAATGGAGTGGCTGAGAGACGCAATCGCACCCTTATGGATATGGTGCGAAGCATGGTTTGCAATTCGACATTGCCAGATTCTCTGTGGGGTGATGCGATCAAAACCGCAGTTCATATACTAAACCGGGTTCCTAGCAAAGCAGTTAACAAAACTCCTTTTGAGTTGTGGAACGGGAGAAAACCAAGTCTCCGATATCTACATGTTTAGGGTTGTTCTGCTGAGGCCAAAGTTTATAACCCGCATGAAAAGAAGCTTGATCCTAGAACCGTAAGTTGTTTCTTCATTGGATATCCAGAAAGATCAAAAGGCTATCGATTCTACTGTCCTTCCCATTCTATTAGGATTGTTGAGACTGGGAATGCTAGATTCATTGAGGACACTGAAAACAGTGGGAGCACGAACATAAGAAATTTTGTATTTGAGGAACAAAGGACTGTGACTCCTGTCATAGTCAATCCAGATCACGTGAAAATTAGTGGTGCAGTCGATTCTGCAGTCACTGTAGAACACCACGTAGAACCTCAAATACAAACCACTGATGAGGAAAATCAATATCAGACCCAACATGCTGAGCAATTAAGAAGATCTGAAAGAGAGAGAAGGCCTGTAAATCGAGACGATTACATCATATACTTACAGGAGCACGACTTTGACATAGGGGTGGACAAGGATCCTGAATCCTTTACACAAGTCAAACAAAGTGCTGACCCTTCTCGTTGGTTTAATGCCATGAAAGATGAGTTGAAATCCATGCAGAACAATAAAGTATGGGATCTTGTAGAGTTACCTACTGGAATAAGGCCGATTGGTTTTAAATGGATATATTTAAAACCAAAAGGGACTCCAAAAGTAATGTCGAAAGATATAAAGCCCGACTTGTTGCCAAGGGTTTTAACCAACGTGAGGGTATTGACTTTAAGGAGACTTTCTCTCCAGTATCTAAGAAAGACTCATTCAGGATCATAATGGCTATAGTAGCTCATATGGATTTAGAGTTACATCAGATGGATGTAAAGACTGTATTTCTCAATGGGGATCTAAATGAGAATGTCTACATGTTGCAGCCCGAAGGTTTTATAGCTACTGGCTCAGAACATTTGGTTTGCAAACTTAAGAAGTCCATCTATGGGTTGAAACAGGCATCGCGACAGTGGTACCTTAAGTTTCATGAAGTAATTTCCTCATATGGCTTTATAGAAAACACAACAAATGAATGTATCTACATTAAAACCAGTGGGAGTAAGTTCGTTATGATGATTTTGTATGTTGATGATATTCTGTTGGTTAGCAGTGATACCAGGATGTTGAGCGACACCAAGAAATTCTTATCTCAAAAGTTTGAAATGAAAGACCTTGGTGAAGCTTCTTACGTCATCGGCATTGAGATTCGCCGTGACAGAACACTTGGATTGCTCAGCCTGTCACAGAAGGCCTACATTAGTAGGGTACTTGAAAGGTATGGCATGCAAAATTGTGCTCCAGGAAAGTCACCCATTGTAAAGGGTGACAAATTTGGTTTATTTCAGTGTCCAAAGAATGATTTGGAAAAGAATCGAATGAAAGATTTTCCGTACGCATCAGTAGTAGGGAGCATCATGTATGCTCAAGTCTGTACGCGACCGGACATTGCCTTTGTCACTGGAATGTTGGGAAGGTATCTATCTAATCCAGGAGTGCAACATTGGATAGCTGCAAAGAAAGTGTTACGGTACCTTCAGAGAACAAAAGACTTCGGACTCACATACAGAAGATCTGATCAGTTGGAGTTGATCGGATATTCAGACGCAGACTTTGCAGGTTGCATTGACACTAAGAAGTCTACTTCAAGGTACATCTTCATGATGGTGGGAGGAGCTGTGTCGTGGAAAAGTGTGAAACAATCTACCACAGCCTCATCCACTATGGAAGCTGAATTTATTGCTTGCCATGAGGCATCAAATCACGTACTATGGTTACAGAGTTTCTTCTCAGGTTTGCGGGTACTGGAGCATATCCCGAAACCATTGAGAATATTTTGTGATAATTCGGCTGCTATTTCCTTCTCTAGTAACAACAAGCATTCGTCAAGGTTAAGGTATATCGACATCAAGTACCTTGCTGTAAAGGAAAGGGTTCAGAATCATCAAGTGTCCGTGGAATTCATCGGCACTAAGCAGATGATTGCGGATCTGCTCACTAAAGGGTTTCCTATCACGCCATTTCAGGAGCATGTTACATCCATGGGAGTCATTGATCCTACAGATATTTTTTTTAGTTAATGGGAGTTGAGTGTATTTTGATTTTCACAGACACTTAGAGATCTCGTTTTATGCAGTTTATTTGGATGATTTTGATATAAAGATTTATTTCTGCTTCTCTATTTATATGCGCAAAATTTTGAGTAAGTAGAACTACAGACGTGTCTCGTTGGAGACACGTAAAAGCTTCAGGACCTCTTAAGGATAGACACATATCATCACACTAAAGTGTGTAATCCTTATACCACATTTCCTAGTTCGTGATCTATGTCGTTAAGATTGAAAGTACTTGTGATCACGCTTAGTCTCACTTCGCCTAAATTAAATGTTGTGACGACTACCGCGTTTCGATATTGACAGTCTTGATGGACCAGATTGAATAGCATTACTCATATTGTCCAACTATTTCATTGGTTAACCATTCAGATATTTTCTTAATATCAAAACTAATTTTCAAATTTTTTTTTTTTTATGACAATCATTGACTTTGCTCAATGAGGCCCAAGTGGAAAAATGTAAGAACTCCATGTGGTGGGCCTTACTGATCAACTATCTGGATTGTATTATAGTTGGATTATTTGATTGAGTTAATCAGTGGACCCCACTTAAGGTGATACGCTGCGCAATCTGTGTGTGCAGCACTGCGTATTTGGGTAGAATGCTATAGCCTTACGCAAGGCAATTTGAGTCGAACTAGGACTAAGTAATGTGGAGCGTGGGAGAGAGAGTTTTGATGGGTTTCAAACTCTTTCTCCACAGTCTCTATAAAAGAGAGCTGGGTCCCCGATCCTACACCACGGCAGAAATTCGAGTCCCATCTAGTGTTTTGCAGAAAGGGTGTGAAGGAAAGGAAGATCCTAGCTTTATCGGTTTTCTCGCATTGGTATTATTATCCGGTTCCTATGGCGTCACAGCTAGGTAAGTCATCCGACCCCTTGATCTCCATGTTCTATACACAGACAGATCGGTGGGACTATTCCACATGTAGATTAAATCCTACACCGCCTGCAGAAAATTTTTTAATGGTGAGCATTCAATATCCACTTTTCTTCTGCGTTGTGGTCCACTTGAGCTTAGGTTCTGCTTCATGTTTTTTCTAATATTCTAAAATGGGATGAAGAAATGGATTAACGGAATAGATATAACACATATAATAATGTGGACCCCACAGAGCTCAGGGCTACAGGAATCCCTAAAGTGGCCTGCCCGCAATCCGCGTCTATTGTGAGAATAGTTGTATAGTACTCTAGCAGTGTTATAGATAATAAATAGTCACTCCTAGATTATTAATATAGCATATTTTGACTCCATCCAAACCGTCTAAATTAGGTGATCCATTCTAGATAGGCTAAATTATAAAAAATCCATTGATTTAACTATTCTATCTTCCTTAGTGGAAATTTGTATGTTGAATTCAAATAATTTGTCTAGTATACAAGAATCAACTAGTTAGGAGATCCAGCCATTGTGTGTTTTTGTTTTTGTTTTTCATGAACCATCTAAATTGGGACCCACTTTTATATCTGTTTAATTTAATTTAAAAATGTTCAAGGGTTGCAATTTCTCAATGCATGTGTATAGATTACGAAACGTTCAAGGGTTGCAATTTCTCAATGCATGTGTATAGATTACGAAACGCTATCAGTGTATAAAAAGCCTATTCCTATAATCCTGGGCCTTCATAATTAGGGGGCCTTAGGCGATTGCCTCACCTGCCTACCCCTTAGAGCCGCCCCTCCAAATCTCAGGTGGACGACGCCACAGGAAACAGTGGTGATTGATCAACCACCGTTAAAAACTTCTCACGCGCAGCAAAAGTTTTCTTCCTTTTGTTTATATTTGTTTTCTCCCTTCGCAGAAGTCTGTTTGACGTTATCGACAATAGTTAAGGGGCTGTTTGATTTTTAATTTCCCTTGATAAATTCACGGAATTACCTGATTATTACTTGCTACACCTATTTAAAAGTTGCCAGGAATTACGTTTCGAAAATGATCCTTCATTTTCACTCTCATTTCATTCCTCCTATAAAGTCCACCGACCATTCCATCTGATTACCTCTTCGTTCCCATTCCTCTCCCCTCTCCGCCTAACCGTCCATCACACAAACCATGGCCAGCGATCTCCAATCCTACGCCATCCTCTTCCTCATCTGGCTCATCTCCACTGTCCTTATCCGGATCATCTTCTCTAATTCCCGAACCAAGGCCCGCCACCTCCCTCCGGGCCCGATACCCCTCCCCATCATCGGACACCTCCACCTCCTCGGTCCCATCCCTCACCAAGCTTTCCACAAGCTCTCCAAGCGCTATGGCTCGTTGATCCACCTCCGCCTCGGCTCTGTCCCCGCTGTCGTCGCCTCCAACGCTGACATTGCAAGAGAAATCCTCAAGACCCATGAGACCAACTTCGCATCCCGACCTCAACCATCAGCCATCCGTTACCTCGCCTACGGCACCTCTGGTTTCGCTTTCGCTCCTTACAGCCCCTACTGGAAGTTCATGAAGAAGCTCTGCATGTCCGATCTCTTAGGTGGGCGGACGCTTGATCAGCTCCAGCCCATCCGCAATGAAGAGATCCGACGATTCTTGCGACTTCTACATAAGAAATCCAATGGAGGAGAAGCAGTCGATGTTAGCCGAGAGCTCATAACGATGACGAACAACACAGTATCGAGGATGGCAATGAGCTGCATATGTTCGGACATGGAAGGGGAGGCGGAAGAGATGAGAAAGCTGGTGCATGAAGTGGCGGTGCTGGCCGGCACGTTCAACATATCGGATTATATCGGGTTACGTCGGAATTTGGATTTGCAGGGACTGAAGAAGAGGTACGAGGACGTGCACCGGAGATTCGATGCGATGATGGAGAGGATCATGAAAGAGCATGAAGAAGAGAGGAAGATGAAGATGGGGAGAGGCGATGGTGTGAAGGATATTCTCGATATTTTGCTCGAGATATCGGAAGATGAGAGCGCCGAGATGAAACTGACGAGGGAGAACATCAAAGCCTTTGAGTAAGCACGATTCACCTTGTCTTTTCCAAACGGCTTTGGCTGGTAAGCTTATGGTGGTAAGGGAAGATGTGTGGCTCATGTGATGTATTCATCACATCCGAACCGTACATCAGATGCGTGACCACATATTACCCAGGCCTTTGAAAATCGGATCGATACAAATCACAGGGGGCCACAGCACAGGAAGAAGTTGGGTACCTGAGTTGCAAACAAACCTAAGTTTTGGGTCTGAACGTTTATCCATACCTGAAGAAATGTCCCAATCGCCCAGATTTCATATAAACAACACGGTGGACCCCACGCAAAACAAGAGTGGCCGTCCCCTCTCGACTTGTTCCCTCTGTTGTGGTCCACCTGCTTCATGGATCAGCCTGACTTTTGGGCGTTGACTGTAGGATCGGATGGATGGGTTAGATTTGTATGCATGAGTGAAGTTAGCGCTAAATCTTCTCCGTACTACCGGTACCACTGGGACGGACCCCGTTTCGGCCTGGGTAGGAGTGTCAATGGACCGGACTCGGGCCCGAATAATCTTAAAATTTGAATAGACCTACCCGCTGGCCCGGCCCGAAACAGTTCAAAAATCGTGCTGGGGCCTACCCCAGGCCAAGCCCTTTGAATTATGATCGTCAATCTTTCTCACCGGATGATCGATCACGGCCATTCATTAGGTGGTCTGTAATGTAAACATGCCATAGTAAAAATGGGATATTGAATTTGGATCGTTGGACTTTCATTCCACGAAGGACATGGAGGATAAGTGGAACCGCCCTCTTCAATATTCATTTTGTTTTATTTCTTCGTTTTTTTCCTTGTTTTGTTCTGTTTTATTTTGTTTTTGTGCCAGCAAGGTTTACAGATTTAGACCAATAGGATAAAACATGATAATCATAGTAAAATAGCCATCGAAGGAGTCAATTAGATGCTGTATCGCACACCAGCGACCTAGCCGGGGAACGTACCTGGCGCTGCAAAAGAGCCCGGAAGTGGTCGAGCCCCGTAACATTACCAACCACGGAAAGAAGATCAAAGTTCTGTGGACCCATCATGATATATTTATTATATCTACACCGTCCATCCATTTTTTGAGATCATTACTGGGCATTTTCCCAAAAATGAGTCATACCCAAAGTTCAAATAGACCACATAACAAATAGCAGCACGGATGATGATTCCCACTGTTAAAACATTCGTAGGACCCACAATATGTTTTTTCTCCATCCAATCTATTCATAATGTCACACAAACATGGATGAAGAAAGAAAAAACAAATATCAGATTGATCCAAAAACCTCAAGAAGGTTTCAATGATAAACGATCAATCTCCTACTGCTTTCTCTAGTGTGGTCCACTTGATCTTTGGATCTGTCTTATTTTTGGATTCAACCCTTATAATGATCTGGAAAAATGTACAAATGGTTTGGATATAACATGTACCTCATGGTAAGGCCTACAGAACTTGGCAACATCGTGAGGTCTATGGTGTTCGGAACGCCAGCCAATCTGCTTCCAATCCCACTTGCCGCACTAGTGGACCCCAGCACATTCAACAGTGGATTGATCGAACTGTCCTAACCGCCTACAATGCCCTCCTTGTTATTGTGTTGAAGTTGGATCGTTGTACTGATTTTAGTGGGAAATGATACAAAGGCACTCAGGGATGGGGGCTGGGTTGGTCCTCGATGTGATTGTACTCGTCCAGTCTCGAGTCGGGGGCGAATCAGCCAGGCTCAGCCATGACTAGTCCAGGTGACTCTTGGTGTCGAACCGGATCATGTCCGAACGAGTCCGAGTCGACTCGAGTGGACATGCCAGAGTCTTAAAACCACTGCCTCAGCCCAAAGTTATAATCCCAATGGCCCATCCCAGCTTATTCAATATTTGATCAGATGAGTATTTAATATTCCATCTTTTGAATCTTCTGCAGGATATCTTTGTGGCAGGAACCGATACGTCTGCAATCACAACGGAATGGGCCTTGGCGGAACTCATCAACCATCCCGACATTTTCAAGAAAGCAAGGGTAGAGATCGATTCAGTCGTAGGAAAGAATAGATTGGTTGAAGAATCAGACATCCCAAATCTTCCTTACCTCCAGGCAATTGTCAAAGAAACACTTCGACTGCACCCGAGGCCTCTGATTCATAGAGAATCCACTGAAGATTGCAAGATTGGAGGCTACGATGTACCGGCTAACACCCTAGCATTCGTCAATGTGTGGGCCATCGGAAGGGACCCTGAGCATTGGGTTGACCCACTTGAATTCCGTCCTGAGAGATTCGTGCCGTCTGATGAGAGTGATCGGAGTCACCACGTGGACGTTAGGGGGCAGCATTTCCATTACTTGCCGTTCGGGAGTGGTCGGAGAGGCTGCCCGGGCATTTCCCTAGCGTTGCAGGTCGTACAAACGACGCTCGCTTCCATGATCCAATGCTTTGATTGGACGGTTGGGATTGGCGGAGAAAGTGCAACTGTTGATATGACGGAGGGCCCGGGATTGACACTCCCTAGGGCACATCCCTTGGTGTGTTTCCCCGTTGCCCGTGCAAATCTCGTTCCTTTCAACTGACTCGTATGAAACACTTAAGTTTGTGATGCCCACAAGTGTGTGGAACCACCACACATGCCAGTGTGGGACACGTGTATGAGGTCCACGCTTTCCATGAGGTGGGCTACGTTGTCTAGTCAGAATACTACTCCAGTCTGCGCATCGTGTCCCACCCGATGGATAATGTCGAATGTGGGGAGCATGCTAGTTTGGCAAGTGCTTCTGTGCTCAGCAATGTGTAGCCTGGAAGGAGCTATTCCAATAAGGCCTGCAGAACTAATGTTAGTGTGTAACTGTTGCACGTGTTATCCCTCTATAGTCAGCTTTTTCAATATTATTCTGATAACCGGAGTTTGTGATGGAATGGGAAAGATTATTGCCACTGAAATAAATGTTTTGATTAATCAGCAAGTACGTTCAATAAACAACATATATATTTAGGAAATTTGACCGTAGTGACCTCAAAGTTTGGTTAAATTGCCTAACCAGATCCAGCCTTTCAAATATCCCAAGAGTGGCCTTTGACAAGCTTCCGTATGCCATTGTCCTTGTTTCAATAGTTTTATGGGTTTTTAGGGAATAAGAAGTTACGTTATATTTAATACCAAGAAAATGATGTGTACGGAATCTTTTTTTGCACGTGGGCAAGGACCAAACTAGTAGGGCTCACATTGATATATGTGTATAATCCATGTCGCCCATCCTTTTTGTCATGTCATTTTAAGGTTAGGGCCCAAATATCAGCCTTATCCAGAGCTCGTGTGGGCCACATAATAGAAAATAATGAGGACAATGAAACCTACTGTTGAAACTTTCCAGGCTCATTGTGATGTTTGTTAGAAGTGGACACTGCTTAAGTCAGGACTTTTTGGGCCCATGGAGAGTAGGCTAACAAGGTGGACGGAACGGATCTACCCATTATGGGCCTTAGGCTGTGTCATTTTAGGGGTAAAGCCCAATTATCATCTTGATCCAGTACTCGTGTGGGCCAAAAAATAGAAAATAATGATGGGGCCATATTGATGTATGTGTATAATCCATGTCATCCATCTTTTTTGGGTCCATGGCGAGCCGACAGACAAGGTGGATGGAATGGATCTCCCATTGTGGGCCTTAGGCTATTATACCAATGACTATCGTTTTATTTGATAGCGAAGGAAGTGAACAAGTAACAACTACGACCCATATAACATGACAACCACGACCCATATAATATGATAACTATGATACATGACAATTACAACCCATATAACATGACAACCATGACCCACATGGTACCCATATGACAACTATGACCCATATGGCTACTCCATGGGAAACCACGACCCATATAACATGATAGCTACGATCCATGACAACTACAACCCATATAATATAACAACCACGACCAATATAATATGACAACCACGACCCATGCAAACCATGACCCATATGGGACCCATATGGCAACTACAACCCATATGACTACTCCATGAAAAATCACGACCCATATAACATGACAACTACGACCCATATAATATGATAACTACGACCCATGACAACATGACCCATATAACATGACAACCACGACCCATGACAACTACGACTCATGGAGTTTCATCTAATGGACGGTAATGATCTTATGTATGTTTGTCCCATGTAGTCACCAAGTTAGTGCAAGTCACGCCTTAGTCGTGCGAACGATATCTGTATAGTATCATAGGTCGCATCAGGTGGTTATAATGCCGTAAAGGTCGTGGTTGTAATGTTCTAAAGGTTATAATTGTCATGGGTTGTGTCATGAGATAAGGGTTATGGTTGTCATGTTATATGGGTTGTGGTCGTCATGTTATATGGGTCGTGGTTGTCATGGATCGTAGTTATCATGTTATATGGGTCGTGGTTATCGTGCTATATGGGTCGCGGTTGTAATGAGTCGTAATTGTCATGGATCGTAGTTATCATGTTGTATGGGTCGTGGTTGTCATGTTATATGGGTCGTGGTTCTCCTTTTAGGGCCAAGGCTTATAAACTGAAGATTACGACCCATATTGCATGACAACCACGATCTTTACCTCATGACAATTGCGATCCATGACAATTATGACCCATGACAACTACGACCCTTACCACATTACAATCACAACCCTTACTGCATTATACTAACTTGGTGACGTGCCCACCTGCACAACTATGACATGACTTACACATAAGATCCTTACTGTCCATCAAAGTTAGAAAAGTAATGTGCCCATCCGTACCAAAGCTAGTCTGACATTTTTCGAATATGAGATGACTATTGATAGACTGCAAGAGCAGGAAATGCAGGTTATATGGGTCGTGGTTGTCGTGTTATGTGGGTTGTAGTTGTCATATGGGTCGCATATGGGTCGTGGTTGTCATATTATATGAGTCGTGGTTATCATGTTATATGGGTTGTGGTTGCCATGTTATATGTGTCGTAGTTGCCATATGGGTCCCATAAGGGTCGTGGTTTGCATGGGTTGTACTTGCCATGTTATGGGTCATGGTGTGCATGGGCCGTAGTTGCCATGTTATGGGTCGTGGTTTGCATGGGTCGTAGTTGCCATTTTATATGGGTCATGGTTGTCATGTTGCTTGGATCGTGGTTGTGGTTTTCAACGTGTTCACTTTATTTTCTACCAAACCATTAGTACTATAACTTAAAGCCCACAATAGGGTGATTCGATCCATCAACCTTATCGGCTAGCTCGCTGTGGACCCAAAATGTTCTGACTTGGGCAATATCCACTTCTAACAAGCATCATAGTGAGCCTGAAAAGTTTCTACAGTTACCATTATTTTCTATTTTTTGGCCCACACAAGCACTGAACCAGACTGATATTTGGGCCTTATCCCTAAAATGACACAACAAAAAGGATGAGCGGCATGGATGCCTTACCCCTAAAATGACACGGCAAAAAGGATGGGCGACATGGATTATGTACGGCATGGATGAAACATATACATCATGGTGGGGCCCACAGTGCACCGAGCACCAGCCATTAGCTGGTGGCGGGGGGGAGTAGCCAATCCGTCACTTTCTTGGGGTTGTAAAAAGAAGGTAACTTCTTATTCACTCCAAGACCGTACGACTTCTGAACCAAGGATAATGACATTTTCGTTCGAAGTAATATCCAAAGCTTGTCAGAAAGCCACTCTTGGGATACTTGAATGGTTGAATCTCGTTAGGTAATTTGACCAAACTTTGAGGTCAGTACATTCAAATTCCCATACATTTATCATCGAAAAAGTAGAAAAGCATAGTAAGTTTCCAATATCATGAGTAATTATCCAAAAGTCTATTTGGTCCCCTCATGATGTATAGCGGGTCACGGATAATTTCATGGCCAAAATGGATAATTTCATTCATTATTAGGGGTCGAGCATTAATGTGCACAAGTCATTAGGTAGGGCCCACCTTTGATGTTAATTATACATAATATGGGGCCCACCATCAATGTTTTTATCCATCGTGTGGGGCCCACCTTCAATATCCACTACCCATCATATGGAGCCCACCTTCATGTGGACCATCCATCATGTGGCCCACCTCAGATGTGGGTTGTCCATCATGCGTGACCTCCTTGAATATGGGCCACTCATCATTCAGCTGACCTTTGATGCAGACTGTCCATCATGTGGGGCCCACTTTGATGTGAATCATCCATCATGTGGAGCCCACCATGATTAATTACCCATCATGTGGGTCCCAACTTCAACCTGAGTTGCCCATCATGTGGGGCTCGCCTTGGATATGGGCCATTCATTATTAGGAGCGGACCTTTGATGTGGATCATCCATTATGTGGGGGCCACCTCAATATGGGCCATCATCATGTGAGGCCCACTAGATCGTCTACCCATTCGTTGGATGATTTTCCAATCTCATGAACCTTAGAAAGGATTTATGGGAAGCGGATTGGCTGGTGTACCTCACACCAGCTATATAGCTGCTGTATTAACGTAAGCAAGTTTTGTGGGTCTGATCATGAGGTATGTATTATATCCAAACCATCCATCCATTTGGCGAGCTTGTCTTAAGGCTTTAGACGAAAAATAAGACAGATCTAACTATCAAGTGGACCACACTGTAAAAACCAATGGGGGATTGAACGTCTACCATTGAAACCCTTTTTGGGGTCACAGAAGTTTTGGATCAATATGAAATTTGTTTTTCCTCTTCATTTAGGTATTTGTGATCTTATGGACAGATTGGATGTAAAATAAATGCTATGGTGGGCCCTACAAATTGTTTAATGGTGAAAACCTTTATCACCGCTGCTATTTATGATGTGGTCCAGATGATCTTTGGATATGATTCATTTTTTGGATAATGCTCTAAATGAACTCTAAAAATAGATGAACAATGTAGATATAATAAATACATCACTGTGGGGCCCATGTAACTTTGATCTCCTTTGAACCATTCCTACAATTCAGAGCCTGAGGAGTGTCAGTGCACATCTTCGCACACACGTACCTCAGCTATATAGCTGGTGTGAGGTACACCAGCCAATCTGCTTTCGGATTTATGGCCACAAAGAGCATATTCCTTTACATAATTTACCAAGTTAACTTGTCATAAATGAAAATGAAGGAAATAAGTTACTTTTGTAAGTTTAAAATCAATAAAAACTAACAAATAAAAATAAGTTACTTTTAAAAAAAGTTATTTAAGTTTAATTAATAACCAAACTTATTTAATTAAGAAAATTAACTTATTAACTTACATAGGTTAAAAAAGCTACTGATTGGGTGGTATCCAAGTGGGCACTATATTCCATCAAAATGCTCATTTTAATTCTAGCCTACCCAAGCATCCTAGAAGCACTGCAGAAAGAGAGAATTTAGTAGATGTTTCATGTTTCCGCTGCGGGCATAATTCTTGTTGGTTTATACAATCACGTTGAGCGGAGCCATTTATTAGTTGGGTTCACAATCGAGGCCCAGCCAATTGTAAAAAAAAAATTGCTGGGGCCTACAAGAGTTTTAGATAAGCTGTTGTTTGTGTTTTTTTCATCCAGGTCTGTATGGCGTTATCATCCCGATGGAAAATAAACATTATGACGAGCCTTAAAAAGTTTTTAACCGTGCGTGTTCAATCACCGCTGTTTCCAAAGGAATTGGTCCACTTGATATGATTCATTTTTCAGGGCATGCCCTGTGATATACGACACATATATGTAGGCAACACCCACGAGGTATTACCCGGGTAACACCTACACACTTCAATCCGAAAGGTGACCAGTAATGGACCCCACATCATGTTGAGCATATCTCTAATATCTGCAAGTTGGATTGATTCAACTGTCCAGCTGGCCGCCATTAAAGCCCTCATTGTCATTATTGAAGTTGGGATAGTTGACAGTTTTTAGTTGAAAATTAATAAATGATGCATGCTGTTACCTAGCCTTTAGGATTAAACAAGAGCGGATCCAAAACTCAAGTTAGCTACACGGGTGAGATTGAATGGGCACCGTTGAAACATGTGGTCTCACAAAAGTTTTCCATTAGTGTTATATTGGTGTTTACCCTCCATGAATTGAGATAGGAATCACCGAATAAAGGGGTTGGATGGCATCTATGTATGGGGGTGGGCATTAGAAACATTTTCAACGGTTGTATCTCTATCCACACTGTTTCCTGTGGTGTGGTCCACTCGAATTCTGAATCTTCCTCAATTTTGAGCTCGTTTCCTAAAATAAGCTATCGAAACCGATGGACGGAGTGGATATAGTATAAACACTATGATAGAGCCACAGAGTTTTGGGTTACATGAGAGCCGTACCCGGTTAGAGGCAAGTACTGATGTGCCCCTAATTTGGACTCTGACCCGATCCTTTTCTTTACTTGTAACTTTCGCATGGTACATATGACGTACTGAGTACTGAATTTCCTATAACTATGTAGGGTCTACATTGAGAGCAAAAGTCAACTAGATCTAAAAACTCAAGTGGAACCCACCAGAGGAATCAGTGGTTATAGGGCACACACCATTGAAACAGTAGGCTCGCCTTGTGAATGGTTTGGATGAAATATAAACACCATGTGGGCCTAGATAGGAAGATTTTAATGGTAGATATCCACATCTCCACTGTTTCGTGGTGTGGCCAACTTAAGTTGAGATCTGGCCGGCACAACTGATAGACGAACTGGATATTACACAAATATCATGATAGCCCACAAAGCTTTTTGTTACATGGGCTCCTGATGTTGTGGCCATCGGGTTTCATGCTTCTCAGTGGCCGATGCAATAGCAACAGTGGGCTGCAATTGGTAATCCAAGTATAAACACATCGTACTTGGGTTTTCAATCTATGCCATTGGACACTGTCGCCACGGTGGATGACTCAGTGGGTGGTCATCTTTGCTATGGCATTATGATGCAGGGAAGTACATGATGAGGTTGATCACCGTCTTCTTCGGGATAATTCTACTCTGAATCTATAGAGCTTTTTGGACTCCTCACAAAGCTTCCTTGAATTTATGAAGAATAAAATAAATTATAAATTATAATAAATTGAAAATAAATTGATTGATGATAAAAATAAAATTACAATCATTTAAATAATGAGTCTAAACCTACGCGGAGTTCTAGACTCAGACTCCAACTCAAACTCCCTAAAAACATGACTTATTATAAATACTAAACTTATTGTTTATAGACGATAATGATTCTTTTTAGACTTCATAGTTTTTGGTAAAAAATAATAAGTGTCCAATTTGACCTAACCTCATTATTTTTCTAATTTTTCTGAACCCTTTTCATGTTGGGCACGGCTCTTAAAACTAAAAGGATTAAAAGTTATGAACAACATAAAACTTACTATTTATAGTAAAAATGAAAATAAAATGAACTTTTGACCAGTGATAAGATGGAATCTTGCAAATCAACATTGGGCAACCCTGTGTAGCAGATTGGTTGGCTAAAGTAGCTTCTCTTACTCCAAAATCATATATGATGTGTCGGAAAACTCATTTCAGTCTGCAAGATATGACTGTTTTAAGGTTCTGATGGTCCCAATCACTTTCACCTCCGATCGGGCCTTCTTTGATCCATCTTGGCCATGTAAGTATCCACAGCCCACTCTACGTCACATTAGTATGTGATAGTCCCTATCTTTATAATCAGACCATATCTTATTTCTCCACCCCTATAAACTCAATGTGCAATTATCCCATGCATGCATGCATGTCTATAAAGGGTTCGGCCTTAGCAATGTTCTAAACTTTTTGGAATGGACAGTCAGATCCCCAATCAAAAGTTGTTTTTTTTTTTTTTTTTTTTCTCCTTTTCATGCACTCACACACTCCATATGCCCGCACACTCACACCATAATGGTGCTCGAACCCATGACTGTTTGGATTAATGTACATGTATGTAGGTTTACATGGACACATACTAGAGTGTGGACCGCTATACTCTACCAGTATAACTGATAGTATTTTATGATTTACAGGGGCAATAGGTTATGTTTAGGCATGGCCAGTCTAGGCCCAAATCTGGAATGGGCCTAGCACTACCTGCCCAATCTTGAGCCCATCCCAGGCCAACCAGAAAATTGATAAAACTCTTATTTTTCACTTAAATGTTCTCAATCTATTTGTTAAGCAATGGATCAGTCTGCGCTAATAAGCTAAAATGGCTAGAGCCCAAGCGTGGCTTGAAAATTAATCCGATCATGTCTCCTTCAAAGTGAAAGGAGTTTTTCTTTTAACACACCCACGCACGCGCCGTAGTAAGATTTCACTACCCATGGGTTTCGAACCCAAGACCTCATGTTGAAACTCCTCAAAGTCTATCACTGAGGCAAGGACGGGAACCCCAAGTGAAAGCAGATTGTCTAACTCACTGGGGAAGAGGGAGGACGAGAGAAGTTGGGGGCGTATGTATTATAAACCGCGGTGCATGCATGACTACAGAAAATAGTAGTCCTTTGAAACAATTAACAAAAAATAAATTCCGTTGGATGAGAGTTGCATTTTGGATGGATTTTCAAACAACTGGAATAAGTCAAACAGGCCCTTCAAAGTCCTTGGGATGGGAGGATGCTTAACTAGGGAGACGATTCAGACCTGGATACTTTATCCGCTCACGTAATATGGTGAAGGCACATCATGCAATCAACTGCCTTTTCAACAATCCAGGTGTGACTAAGGTGGATGGAATTGTAAAAGTCACAATAAATGCATACGTAAGGTATCATTGTTTCTGGGTGTATCTCATGTTTTCTAATACCATATTTAGAAGAATGCAATAAAAAGTAAATCTTATCATGTACTTTCATATTACACTTTGGCTGAACTTAGATAAAATTCAACATCAGCGGAATCTGTACGTAATCTCATCTCATCTCACACTTTTCAACATAAAGCTCATTTTCCCAAGTCCATGAAATTAATTTTAATAACATCTCACGCTACTTCCAAATATGTCATTCTCAATTTTAAAAGTAAATTAGTAATGCAATCTCATTTATTGTAACTTAATACTACCGGCCAAACAGACCATTAATATCTATCAAATGTGCGGTCAAACGTAAAATAGTGAATGTTCAGATTTGAAGAAAAAAATCAGATCTTCGGGTACAAGTGCATTCTTGTTATTCCTTATTCCAGCAGGGGCAATTTGGCCAGCATTCATTTTCGCACTCTCATCTCCGTTCTCGTTAAGAACTCCACACACACCCTTGCGTCTGATCACCTCATCATTCCCATTCCTCTACACTCTCCACCAAACCGTCCATCATACAAACCATGGCCGACGACCTCCAATCCTACGCCATCCTCTTCCTCATCTGGCTCATTTCCACTGTCCTGACAAGGACCATCTTCTCCAATTTCCGAACCACGGTCCGCTGCCTCCCGCCGGGCCCGATAGCACTCCCGATCATCGGACACCTCCACCTCCTCGGTCCCATCCCTCACCAAGCCTTCCATAAGCTCTCCAAGCGCTACGGCTCTTTGATCCACCTCCACCTCGGCTCTGTCTCTGCTGTCGTTGCCTCCAGTGCCGATATCGCAAGAGAAATCCTCAAGACCCACGAGATCACCTTTGCATCCCGACCCGAATCCTCAGCCGTCCGTTACCTCGACTACGGCGGCCATGGTTTTGTCTTTGCTCCCTACGGCCCCTATTGGAAGTTCATGAAGAAGCTTTGTATGTCCGAGCTCTTAGGCGGGCGTATGCTCGATCAGCTCCAGCCCATCCGCCGTGAAGAAATCCGGCGATTATTGCGACTGCTACATAAGAAATCCAACGGAAGAGAAGCAGTCAACGTTGGCAGAGAGCTCATAACGATGGTGAACAACATAGTATCGAGGATGGCGATGAGCCGGATATGTTCGGATACGGAAGGGGAAGCGGAGGAAGTGAGGAAGATGGTGCATGAGATGGCGGTGCTGGCCGGCACGTTCAACGTATCGGATTACATCGGGTTTTGTCGGAATTTGGATTTGCAGGGGCTGAAGAAGAGGTTCGAGGATGTGCACCGGAGATTCGATACGATGATGGAGAGGATCATCAAAGAACATGTAGAAGGGAGGAAGATGAAGATGGAGAGAGGCGATGGTGCGAAGGATGTTCTCGATATTTTGCTCGAGATATCGGAAGACGAGAGCGCCGAGATGAAACTGACGAGGGAGAACATTAAAGCCTTTATCCTGGTAAGTCCATTCACCTTGTCTTTTTTCGGACGGCGTGGATAGGATACGTCCGTCATGGTGGGGCCCACAGATGAAGGGAAAAAGCAAAGATCAGATTAATCCAAAACTTTTATGGCCCCTAAAAAGCTTTTAATGGTCGACGCTCATTCAACACAGTTTCCTGTGATGTGGTTCACTTGAGATTGGGATATACCTTATTTGGTCTCATATCATAAAATGATCTGGTAAAATATAGATGGACGGAATGGATGAAACACATACATCATGGTAGGGCCCACATAGCACCGACCACCCAGCCATTGGCTGGTGGCAGAGGGAGTAGCCAATCCGTTTCCTCTGTTGATGTCCCTCAAAGGGGGGTCGAGCATGTACTCGACTTCTGAAGGTTGATGGTCCATCCCGACAGCTTCTGCGGGTCAATAATATACTGCCAGGTCAGGATAACACATTAGTCAGCGTTACCCCGTTAACACCTAATCCGGCCCTATTCAACCCATCCAACCCGTACATAAGATGTGACCGAGTACTACCGCAGGCTTATGAAAAATCAGATCGATAATAAAACTTAGGGGCCAAAGCGCAGGAGCAAGATGGGAATTTGAGTTACGAGCAAACCTAAGTTTCATCCATGCCAGAAGAACTGTCTGAACGGTCCAAATTCTAATATAAACAACATGGTGGACCCCACGCAGAATGGGTTTGGGTTTTCTGTCTCAAATTGTTACCTACCTATGCTTTGGCCTACCTGATTCATGGTTCAGCCTGAATTTTGGGTGTTGGTGGTAACATGGGCTGAATTTAGACTATTGACTTTGACTTTTTTAGTGGGAAATGATACCGTAGAGCATGCTGCACTGTAATTAGTCGGCATCAATTATGAAGGGCAAGTGGCATATAAAGTCACCTAAACTTTCGATCAATGGCCCCCAAATCAACGGTGAAGGGCATGGTCCATACGCAAAAGGAAACGACTTAAATGATGGAAACCTTAAAATTTTCCAGTCTGAGAGTTTTACGATTGGGTATTCCCTGTCGACGGCAAAGCCATTATTACACAAGTGCCACTTGGGCACGTGTGGCTGCCTTAGACGCTCGTGTGGTAAGGATGACCCTATCAAGAATTAGGAAATGCAGAGACCGGGGTTGTAAACAGTCAAGCCATTGGGCTTGTCCAGATGACTCTTGGTGTCGAATCAAATCAGGTCGGACTTACCTGAGTCCTAAAACCATTGCTCCACCACAAAGTTGTAAGCCCAAAGGCCCTAAAGATAAAATGGGCTGAACTGAGCTTATAATTACCCAATGGGCCAACCAACCGAGCAAGCCCATCCTGGCTTATTTAATATTTTGATCAGATGAGTATTTATGCTATCTTTTGAATGTTCTACAGGACAACTTTGTGGCGGGAACCGATACGACTGCAGTCACAACGGAATGGGCCTTGGCGGAGCTCATCAACCATCCTGACGTGTTCAAGAAAGCAAGGGTAGAGATCGATTCAGTTGGAAAGAATAGATTGATTGAAGAATCTGACATCTCAAATCTTCCTTACCTCCTGGCAATTGTCAAAGAAACACTCCGACTGCATCCACCAGGCCCAGTGATTTATAGAAAATCCACCAAAGATTGCAAGATCGGAGGCTATGATGTACCGGCTAACACCCAAGTGTTCATCAATGTCTGGACTATCGGAAGGGATCCCCAGCATTGGGTCGACCCACTTGAATTCCTTCCTGAGAGATTCATGCCATCCGATGAGAGCGACCGGAGTCATCACGTGGACGTTAGGGGTCAGCATTTCCATTTCTTGCCGTTCGGGAGCGGACAGAGAGGCTGCCCAGGCACTTCTCTAGCATTGCAGGTCGTACAAACGACACTCGCTTCTATGATCCAATGCTTCGATTGGACGGTTGGGATCAGTGGAGAGAGTGCAACCGTTGATATGACGGAGGGCCCGGGATTGACACTCCCTAGGGCACATCCCTTGGTGTGTGTCCCCGTTGCCCGTTCAAATCCCGTACCTCTCAACTGACATATGAAATACTCAAGTTTGTGATTCCCACGTGTGGAACCACCACACATGCCAGCATGGGACACATGTATGAGGTCTATACTTCTCATAAAGTAGACCACACTGTCTAGATTTTCAAATGTTCGCACGTGCGTGTTACACGTGTCTTTAGTTAACATTTCAATCAGCTTTTTCAGAGTTCTTATAATTAGAGTTTGTGATGGGATGGATTATTGCGAATGAAATAAATGTTTTGCTGCATGCAAGTACAACTTAAGGTCCTTTTGTGAAAGGGATCGTTTCAAATTTGGGATGAAGCCTAATCCTAATTTAGGTGGGCTCCACACCTTCTACATGTCAGATTCGCTGCTCTAAAGTTGCTTTCCTCCATATAAATGCAGCTAGCGAGGTAATTAGTTGGGTTAGAATAACTGTAAGCCCGAGCCGTTTATCTCGGGGGGGTCCACAATCTAGGCCGAGCCAATTGTGAAAAATCTACTTTTGGGCTATCTTTTGGTTCAGGAATTTCTCAAGTTACAGTGCTTTAGTTGCATTTGGGACACTTAGATAGTTCAATTTATTGATCCAGACTGTTCATTGTGTACAATACACATTTCATGGGCTACCATGCACACATCACTCTAATCTAACAAATATTAACCATTTGATCAATGGCTTTTAACATGGATGGCCAAGATCGTTTACACAAGTTTAGGTCCAATCAACAATTTGATCATCTACTTGTAGGGTCCCATCAAGGATTAATTATGATCATGAAGTATCACTTTTGCTGGGTAGTGGTAAACCATCTCATTCATGGCTCTATAGAAGGATGGCTATAGAAAATAAGGGCGAATCAAGGATGGATTTATCAGAGCTCATCAGCGTGATTTTTGCATAGTAGCTCGTGAAATTTGTCCCGCACTTAATTAACCGTTCGGATCTATTGACTTCACTGTGTAAGTGAACCAATGGAACTAGGAGCACTGTAACATATGGTGCTGGTAGCACTCGGGAATGATCACATAGCAATAGAGTCCCACCTTGATGTGGGCCACACCGTGATAGCGTGTTATATATATATATATATATATATATATATGCTGCACGGAGTTGCCCCACCGGGATGTTTACATGATATCCCATCCATCCATTAGATGCTTTCCATCACACTAGGCCCAGGTCCTAAAAATCAGGCTCATCTGTGACTCAGGTGCGCTGCACCAAGGGTAACAATCGGAAGGGGGTCACTTACCCTTGGTTTTGTATAGGGCCATCAGAGTGTGTATACAAAATCTGGACCACTCCAAGAACCATACCATGGATGAGTTAGAAATGATGCACACATCAAGGTGGGTGGGTAAAAAACTCCGCATTTAGCCCAAGGAAGTGAATTTTTGTCGAGGCCCACCTTTATTTTTGAGAAGGTCCACTATGATGTAAAGGAGATCCACTGTGACCATTAGATTTCTAATCCCATGCTAGTCCCAAGGTCAAAGGTTAAAACGTCAGGCTATTTTGTGATTCAGGTGGACCATGCTAAAAGAAATGGTGGGGAAAGAAACATTCTCCCTTGATTTTTATGAAGCCCACAGCAATGATTGTATAAAATTCACCCCAACCATTCAATGCCACACCTAATATAAGCCTGGGTCCCAAAATTTACGTCCATCTCTGATTCATGTGGGCCATACTAAGGGAAATGATTTAAGAGGATGATTATTTCCATTGGGCCCACCTTGATGTATTTATCCTATATCAGCATCGTCCATCCATTGTGCCGGATTATTTTAGGGCATGAACCCAAAGAAGAAGCAGATCCAAATCTCAGGTGGACCAAACTATAGGAAGCAGTAGTGATTGAATGCCCCACCATTAAAAACTTCATATGGCCCTCCTAATCTTTCCTTAACGGTTATTTTCCATCCAGCTTATAGTTAAGGTCATACAAACGTGGATAAAGGGAAAATGAAATATTAGCTTGATCCAAAACTTTTGTAGCCTACCAGAAGCTTAATGGTCAATCACCATTGTTTCTGATGGTATGGTTCACCTGTGATTTGGATCTATTTCATTTTCCAACTCAGGCTCTAAAATAATTTCGAAAAACAGACAGACAACATAAATATAAAATAAATAGATTAAAGGGCCGGCCAGACGGTCTTGGGGGAGGCTAAGGCGCGACTAATAGGCTCCCATGGGGAGACGGGCAACACAATGCCCTGGCATCCGAAAAACTAATAAATAAAAATAAAATAAAATTTACAAACAGTCACCTAATTAATAAAAACTTTACATGTCAGTATCTTTTTCAAAATGGCTTTTATTAATGATATAAATATCATTCCACTAGCTGCAGGGTTTAGGGGTGTACATGGGTCGATCCGAGTCGAACTGGGCTAAACCCGGCCTGGCCCGGTCACCAGCCAAACCCAGCCCGAACCCAGTCTGGCCCGATCACCGGGCCAACACGTCCAGCCTGAACCCGGCCTGGTCAGCAAGTGAGCGAGTTCAGGCCGAGTTCAAGCCAGTTTCGAACCTTACTGTCACTTCAAAGATGGGCGGCGAACTATCCCATAAGGGTAAATGGGAAAGGGACGGGTAGGGTTTTGAAATACACACACACACCACTTGACTGAGTTGGGCCGAACCGACACATATCCGAACTCGGCCCGAACTCAATTTCGGGCCGAAGAAAATAGCCCATCCCAACCCGAACTCAGTTCCAGGTCGGGCCGAGTCAAGCTTTTTCGGGTTGAGTTAAGCAAGTTAACCAGGCTAGCCCGGTTCGTGTACAGCCCTAGCAGGGATTCTTGCACCCCTAAGCTTTGTGAGATCCTGTGATGTATGCATTATATCCACTTGGTCCATCCTTTATTTCCAGCTCGTTTTAGGTACCATGTTAAACATGAGCTAGATCTAAGGGCCTATTTGATTTTTGAAGGAAATGGTAATTACCGGGGAAATAAGTAATAATTACTTACCAGGGAAGTACCCCATCGTTTCCTGCGCCTGCATCGACGGCTTAGCTTTTTGGCATTAAATTCGAGGATGGCTACTAATTGAATATAGGGCCCACAGTGACGTATGTGACATATCAACACCGTTCATCCTATACATCAGCCTGATTTAGGCCATGAACCCAAAAATGAGGCAAATCCAAAGCTCTAGTGGACCACACCATAGGAAACAATGAAAATCTTGCCGTATAAAAATTTATGTAGCCCGTAGAAGTTTTAGCTGAGGCTGATATTTGTGTTTACCCCTTATCAATGTTTTTATGACCTCATGAATAGGTTAGATGATATATAAACATTAATGTGGGCCCAATAAACAAATTAACTTTTAATGGCGGACATTTAAGGCCATTGTTTCCTGTGATATAGGCCACTTGAGCATTGTATTTGTCTTAATTTTTGACTTAGGCCCTAAAATCTTCTGATAAAACAGATGGACGGTGTGGATATTGTTGGGGGCCTTGCACAAAACCTTAGGATCTAGCCTCTCGAAATAATCCAGAATTATGGAATAATAAAGCAATGAAATAAATCAAAGCATAAACCACATGACACCAAAAAATTTTACGTGAAAAACCCTCAAAGAGGTAAAAACCACCGGACCTCGTCCACATCAACAATCTACTATGAAGAAGAACATTACAACCTTCTTCATTCACGCAGGAGTGGATAAACAATAAGAGAACAAAAGAAAAACGGAGAGATCTCACCATCACGAAGATGTAGAAGCGCTCAGACGTGGAATGCGAAGTAGATCACCTCTACGAGCAGAATCTCGCTTTCACGAGCTTCCTCTCTCTCTTTCCCTCTCTCTCTCTCTCTCACCTTTGATAGCCCTAAGCCTTCTTAGAAAACCTTTAGTAAACCTTAGAAAACCCTAGAATACACCCTAATCCCGCATACACCCCTTTATATAAGAATAGAAAGAGGCAGAATTCAAATAGGAAACAAAATCCGGAGAATCTGTGTTTCTGCAATCGCATTTGCGTAACTCTTCAATGCTATCGAAGGTCTCTCGATGACAGCCTTCAATATCATCAACAGTCCTTTGATGATATCGAAATAGGACCAAAACTATAACACCCCGACTTTTCAGGACCCGAGTATACGACTCGTTTTCCAAAAACCCGAGTGTTAACCTTAAAGGATGGTTAAATCCGAGTGTACATACATTTTGTTTCCAACTATCAGAGTAAGCAAATGAGCGTGGTGTGGATAAATCGACGTAAAGGAAAATTTCATTATCATTCAAATATACAAGAAACTGCCCATAATGACTTATACAACCCAATGTCTCTGAATTTAACAAGTAAAAGATTTATAAGAATTTAATACATGAAGAATAGAAGAAAGCATATAAATATTAGCCGCAAGACTATGCAGCTCCTTCAGGCAAATACAGCCATGCATCCCTGGCGATCGTACCCTGCTCCTCATCAAGTCTGAACATGTATATCACTAAAGCCACCTGTACTACCTGTACGGTTGTATATTTGATGGATGAGTGACCAACTCAGTGTGAATTCTCCTCAAGATTACACACCGCCGCATTAGGTAAGCATAGTTATAAAACAACAAGGCAATCAAAAAAGTACATGATGCAGTCCTTTTAAATGCATGGATGCATGAATGCACATCGACGTGGGGATGCACATCCAGTCGGACTTAGGCTCGTCGCCCATGCAAATCATCGACTTGGGAAAATCATCCAGTCGGAACAGGAGTTGATAGTCGGTGGTCTGGGAGCTAGCGAAATGATACCCCAACAACTCTAGGGCATGTGCTACAGCATCCAGAATTAGCGACCCGTCATCGCCAATATGCCATAGATGCATGATTAGCCAAACCGTTATTAGTCCAGTTGTAATCAGCCAATTTAGATAAGCTCAAGGTCACTACGGGGGTTTATCACTAGCGTAGGCCGACGGCTCGGGCATAGTATCCCATTACCACCATTCCTGGCCCATGAGACTACCATCTTAGGATGTTTAATGGAAACTCATCGACTAGTAGCCAATCATATTACAATATATGGGGCTTACCATCATATGGTTGGATGATATCAAAATAAGCCACATAAGGTGAGTATCAAAACCATGCGATAAAAGACCATCCTTAAAAACCATTTGACACAACAACCCTGGATGGTAGGCCCACTTCAATGGTTAATTTAAATCATCATTCGATAACCACTAAGCCGAAGGTCCATTACTATCACAACCATTCAAGTTACATCCCAAGTATGGGTGTACACATATAGGTGGGGGTTTCCCACCGGTGTACCAGTTTAAGTTCCATAAGTAATCCACAAATAATCCACAAGCATGAATAAATATGCAAGATACACATTAAGCATGTAATATATCAATTTAATTTCAACAATTATCACATGTGACTATGAAATGGAGATATCAATTACAAGTTAATAAAAACTATAACTTAAGCTAATGGGAAAATGGAAAGCTCAAGAGGAAGAATCATCACCTTCTACTTTGAATCGTCTACCAGTGTTGCTAGAGAGTGTGTGTTTCCTTGGACCCTATCATGAATTGTAAAGTTATACAGTTAGGTCCAAGCTTACATGCTACTTAGGGTTAGGGTTTTAACCTAGGGTTTTAGGGTTTCACCCTTGAATTTAGGTCTATGATAAATTTCTTTTAGGATTTGAATTATAGTTGGCATATGATAATTTATCATATTAATTTAATAATTGAAAGTAATGGTTAACATTAGTGTTATAATTAACGTTAGCCAATTTATTAATAACAATCATTGTAATGCTAGTACTGCTTTGATCTACTATTAATAATTGTACCTAAGAATGATAATTAATTGATTAATATGTAATAATGATAATTTTGTTCGCAAGCACTACTATTAGCACGGATAATCTGCTAATGGTTAGTTGTGTTTAATAACTATAATTATTATTGTATTACTAATGATAATAGTAATAACTATCAAGTATCAATAGTAAGTTTAATTATAACAATAGATACTAAAATCCGTCATTAAAGTATTCATGATCATTTGTTGGGCTCACTAAGTTGTGGTTCACAAATCCAACCCATGCATTATGTGTGTTCCACTAGGTTAAGGGGTCAAACCAAGTTTCAGGTGCATCCAAATCTCAGATGGGCCCCAGCAAGTGCTTTTATATAGTTTAACATGTTTTCACAAGATAGCAGATGGTGAGGGCCACCTAAACTCTGTGTATGACTGGTTTTTGGGGGGCACCGCGTATATAAATGGGACCCATCAAATGGACGGTATTAATCGTTGAAACAGGAGAATTTTGTAAAATTTTACTTGCATGCATGGCTTGGAAAAATATATATTTTAGTGGGATCCTCTTGTGATGACTTCCAAGGATCCATTCCGTCTATCCGGTTCACTGCGGTATTTTAGGATACAAGGTTGAAAATGAAGTAATTCTGTAAATCAGGTGGGTCACAGACTCCAACTAAGTACTTGAGAACATTCACCGTTAAAAAAACTCATTTGAAAATTTCTTAGCACAGTGACATGTAAATAGTATATATATTATTTACAAATTTACCCTTTATTTTATCTAAACTTCTGCCGTCCGTAACTCCCAAATTTATCATCCAAACGAGGTGAAATTTGACAGGTGATCGTTATTTTTCACACCTTCTCAACAGGTTAAATTTGGGCCTTAATCCATTAAGGATGACCAAGATGCTCTTTTAGTGGCTAACATAATCCGTAGTCCAAAACAACATTTTTACACTTCTGATTGATAAGTTACCGGGTGGTTTGAACTTAGAACCTAAGATTTTCATGATGATCGGTTTATCGTGATGTTCTTGTGGCCCGTCTGGCAAATCCGAATATGACGGAGGGTGAGATGACTAGTTAAAAATAAGGGAACTTGATGACTAGTACTCTTACTATGTATGTAGGTGTATATACGGTTAGTTTCGTAAACGGATAGACGTAAAGTGGGTTTCTGGAGGATTAGGGGTAAAACATGTGTATCATCAGATTAGATTGTCTTATTCACATGTGTAGGTTTCTCAGATCGTAGTTATGATGGTGGGTTAAGCATATTCATAGGCAATGAACAAGATGAACGGATCAGAATCTTGATCTGATAAGTGTACGGATGGATGTAGAGGTCAAATAGGTAGTTTACTATGATTTAAGGGCTGAAATTTGGGGTGTACGGTTAATTTATGATAATTAGGCATGATATAAAATTTCACATGAAACGGACCGTGGGAACCATGTGATCTAGTGTCTAGGGGTCTAAGTTAGTGGCAATTTCGTAATTACTGCCGATCTATAAGTTTTGGAAAATCTAATGACTCCACATGGTTATAAATACGTTTCTAAGCAGTTCTTACAAAAGAATGTATATCTAAATCATTATGGATAGGGAGTTATTCATCACGTCATCTAAGGGAAAGTACTTACGTCAAATCACATGATGTGTGAGCTTGTCTTGAAATTCAATGGTCAGATGGCTTAATTTATAAATGAAGATCATCCTCAATGGTTAAGTTAGTGTCAGGGAAAGGATGTAAAGATAGAATAGTTGGATTGATATCGTACACATGTATATGTCATGTTGAATCTTACGGTAACGCTCGAGGACTTTCGATGCCCGAGCATCGAAAAGTTCGGGGCGTTACAAAAACTATCCAGTAACTAGGGGTAAAAATTCTGACAATTATCGATGTCATCGAAGGTCTCTCGATGATAGCCTTCGATATCATCTAAAGTCCATCGATGATATTGAAACAGGACGAAAACTATCCAGCGACCAGCAGTAAAAAATCCGACAATTATCGATAATATCGAAACTGATTCGATTTCATCGAATCCAGCAATGAGGAGAAAATTTCCATCAAATCTCCCCCTTTTCGACTCAGGAGGGATTCACCTTCTTCAAGCCAGTCTAGTTTCTACAAACCTCAAACTTGCCCTTGAACAAAGTCTTGGTCATCATGTCTGGCCCATTATCATTCGTGTGGACCTTCTTAAGTTGTAACACCTTCTGTTCCAAAGTATCCCTGATCCAGTGATACTGAATCTCTATGTGCTTCGATTTGGAGTGCTGACTTGGATTCTTGCTCAGGTGTATAACACTTTGACTATCATAATAGACCACGTGCTGCTCCTGCTTCAGGCTAAGTTCCTGTTGGAATCTCTTCATCCAAAGCATCTCTTTACATGCCTTTGTGACTACAATGTACCCGGCCTCTGTCGTCAACAATGCTACGACCTTATGTAACTTGCTCTACCAAGAAACCGCTCCCCCTGTAAACGTGAACATGAACCTCGATGTAGACTTCCTGAAGTCTATGCCACCTGCCATATCTGCATCTGTGTAGCCCCTCTAACACAGGTTTTCTGTCACCATAACATAGGCTTAACTTGGATGAGCCTCTTAGATACCGCAATATCCATTTCACCGCTGCCCAATGCTCTTTGTCAGGATTGATAAGATACCGGCTGATAACACCAACCGCATAGGCTATGTTTGGGCGTGTACACACCATAACATATATCAAACTTCCTACTGCTGACGCGTAGGGTATCTTCTGCATCTCATCCACCTCTGCCTTAATCTTGGGATATTGTCTGTCGCTCAATCTAAAGTGACCATCCGGTGGAGTACTGACCAGCTTCGCTGCATTCATATTGAACCGCTCTAGGACTTTCTCAAGCTATTGTTCTTGTGACAGCCAAAGCTTCCTGCTGCTTCTGTCACGGGTTATCTCCATTCCTAGAATCTATTTAGCCGGGCCCAAGTCTTTCATCGCAAACGACTTGCCCAACTCCTGTTTCAACCTGTCGATCTTCTTGATGTCTTTTCCCATGATGAGCATGTCATCAACATATAATAGCAGAACTAAGAAATCACCATCTGTGAACTTGCGCGTGAACACACAGTGGTCCAACTCCGTTCTATCATACCCATGCTTCAACATAAATGAGTTGAACTTCTTGTACCATTGCCGTGGAGTTTGTTTCAGCCCATACAAGCTCTTCCTCAGCCTACACACCATATGCTCCTTACCTTTGACTTCGAACCCCTTTGGTTGGTGCATGTAGATCTCTTCTTCCAGGTCACCATGGAGAAAGGTAGTTTTAACATCTAACTACTCAATCTCCAGATCTATGCTAGCTGCCAACCCAAACAACACCCGTATGGATGTCATCTTCACCACTGGTGAGAATATCTCTTCGAAGTCTGTACCTTTCCTCTGACTAAAACCTTTCACCACAAGTCTGGCCTTGAACCTCGTCTGTGAATTCTTCTGCTCAATCTTCTTTCTGAACACCCACTTGTTACTCAAATCTTTCTTGCCCTTAGGCAATTTCACCATATCATAGGTGTGGTTCTTATGTAAGGATTCTATCTCCTCTTGAATAGCTTTTAACCACTCTCCCTTATGCTTGTCGGCTAGGGCCTTAGAATAATCTTCTGGCTCTCCCCCATTCGTGAGCATAATGTACTCATGTGGCGAGTACCTCTTGGACGACTATCTATCCCTAGATGACCTCCTTACCTGTTGCTCAATAGGTAGATCAAGTGGGGGCAGCTCCCCTGGTCCATCTTCTAAAGGAACTCCCTCGTCATCAGGCATCATGGGAGGAATAATCGGATCCATGTCCTCTAGCTCACCTGAACTAGGCTGGTTCTTCTCTACCTTACCAATGTCTTCTATACACTGATCTTCAAAGAAAACCATATCTCTGCTCCTGACGAGCTTCTTTTCGGTTGGATCTCATAATTTGTAATCAAACTTTTCATCACCGTACCCCAAGAGCACACACTGCCTGATCTTCATATTGAGCTTGGACCTCTCGTCCTTTAGTACGTGAATGGATACCCTTCATCTAAATACCCTAAGATAATTGCACGATGGATCCTGTCCAGTCCACACCTTCTCAGGTACTCCATTCAATGGGGCTGATGGAGGCTTGTTTATCAAATACACTGTCGTGTGCATTGCTTCTCCCCAGAACGTCTTGGGCAACTTCCCATGGGATAACATGCATCTGATTCTCTCTACAATGGCGTAATTCATTCGCTCAGCTACACCATTATGCTGGGGGGTTTTGAGAACCGTCTGTTCATGCCGTATACCCAGGGACTTACAATACTCATGAAAGTCGCTAATGTATCCACCACCATTGTCGGTGCGGATGCACTTCAATGATCTACATGTCTCTCACTCGACCATAGTATGAAACAATTTAAACATACCAAAGACCTTATCCTTTGATTTCAAAGCATAAACCCAAACCCTCCTAGATGCATCATCTATAAAAGTGACAAAATACAATGCCCCACCCAAGGTTTTTGTCCTCATAGGACCATAAACATCAGAATAAACCAAATCTAATGCATGCACTTTATTAACATGAGAAGCAGATTTAACGAATGAAACTCTATGCTACTCCCTGATAAACAATCAATACAGATTTTGAGAGGTGTACCTGTCACGTCTGAAAGGAGCTGCTTCTTTGCTAGTAACTGAAGCCCTTTTTCACTCACGTGTCCTAGACACCTGTGCCACATGTCAATACTTGAATCTTTCGCTGCATTCAACCCACCCTTGCATAAACCCAAAGACCTTATCCTTTGATTTCAAAGTATAAACCCAAACCCTCCTAGATGCATCATCTATAAAAGTGACAAAATACAATGCCCCACCCAAGGTTTTGTCCTCATAGGACCATAAACATCAGAATAAACCAAATCTAATGCATGCACTTTATTAACATGAGAAGCAGATTTAACGAATGAAACTCTATGCTGCTCCCTGATAAACAATCAATACAGATTTTGAGAGGTGTACCTGTCACGTCTGAAAGGAGTTGCTTCTTTGCTAGTAACTGAAGCCCTTTTTCACTCACGTGTCCTAGACACCTGTGCCACATGTCAATACTTGAATCTTTCGCTGCGTTCAACCCACCCTTGCACACACTGACACTTGCCTTGTAAAGGGTGATAAATAAAGCGGAGTCCATAAATGATCAGCCGATCAACCATAGTATAAAGATTGACACTCAGCCGTGGTTATATCAAATTCGATAGCACCGAGTCATCCATCTACGACGAATGGGTCCCACTTATTTGGGTTAACCCACTAAGGGAATAATGAGAATGGGCCTAACAAGGCTTAAGGGAAGGTCACAATGTGGACATCCAACCATCATTGCCCATCAATGTAGATATCTAACCAACATTGCTCCTAAGGAGCGGCCTACATAGGGCCAAACATATAGTGGGCCCATGACCTCAAGTACAATCATGATGGGCCTCATTTACGTCACATAGGCCTTGTTATATTAGGCCAACATACATCTCATCGGGCCTTGAATACACAACAAGTGGGCCTCACACCTAGGCATCGAATACATCTCAATGAGCCTCTTATGTCAAGCGGGCCACATCACATGGGTTGCATTATATGAGTCGCGCTAACGAGCTTTATATACATCAAATAGGCCGCACTGATGGGCCTCATGTATATTAAATCGGGCCCACCCTTATGTATATTTGAGATCCGACCTATTTATAACTTAACATAGAGATAAATGAAGTGAAAATAATTGTCAAATTAATTGGAACTACTGTGGCCCTTAGAAGTTTGAACAGTGGATGTCACAGTCCATTATTTAAATGGTGGGGGCCCACTTCAACTTTAGATCTAACCCACTCCTTTGTTCACGCCATAAAATGATATCTCAATATGGTTGGATGGTTTGGATACAACGTATGCATCATGGTGGGCCCCACCGTTCAAATAGTGAACGATGTAGATAAAACACATACATTGTTGGGGCCCACACCACATGGGTGAAATACATACATCTACAGGGGGTCCCACCGTCAAAACAGCCGTGATGTACACATACATCACATGGGACCTGCAGAAGTGGCTGACGTGCAGCTCATTTGTGGATGACCCACCTATTTTGGATGGGCCCCACGTAGGCAGGGGTGGATGTACACGTGCAGCCCTGCTGCATTAAAAAAAAAAACAGAGGTGGGTCCCACGTAGGGCCCAGCCTCATATATCATATATAGAATATGAGTCTGGATCCTTTGTTATCAGGTCAACAGAGAATTCCTGATACCCTAATCCTCATTGGTCCACATCACCACTCACTAAAAAAATAAAAAAAAAAAAAAAACAGCTTCGGACGCCAAACCATTAGGGTAACAGGAATTCTCTGTTAACCTGATAATAAAGGATCCCAACTCATAAAATATATAATATATAATATATAATAACTGCTGCACAACAGCTTTATGCTATAAAGAGAGGGCAGAGGTGGGTCCCACGTAGGCCCACCACAACAGCTATATATTAGATATAATATATATATATATATATTATATAATATAATATATAATATTATATATATGTCATATACCTGACGTCTAGGCCGTCCAAGGCCTGGACGGTCACATACATCAGGGAGGGCCCCACACGTGGTGTGGGTCCCACCATCCAGGGGTGGTGGACGGCTCACACGTAGCACGTGTGACCCATCCAAACAAGTTGACGACGTGGGATAAGGTGGGTCCCACAGACCCCACTGACCTCAGTGTTGAATGAGGTATCTTTCACTCTGCCTAGCTCTGGAGCTAGGGTCTAGGCCCCAGCGTTAAAATGAGGTGTCTCCACTTAATCTGCCAGTTGAGCTATGGAGCTGGGTGCGGACAGATGCATTAAGGAGGGCCCCACATGGACGTGGGTCCCACTGTCCAGGGGTGGTGGACGGTACACCATGGTGTGGCCCATTTAAAGGGATAGACGGCGTGGATGGGTTCCATGGACCCCATGTCAGTCCACACTTCCCTTGCTAGCACACCCATTGCCAGTGCACACCTCTACTGTTAGCACACCCACTGTCAGCGCACTACACTTGTCAGCACACCCACGCCAGTCCACACTTCACAGTTAGCTACTCCCACTGGTGCGTCCTCTTGGACGGACGGTGTGGATGTACACCTCATCAAGGTGGGTCCCACATGGCTCACCTATTTTGGATCAGGCTAATATTTGTGTTCCCCTTTTCATCCGGGCTTGTGTGACCGCCCAGTCATGCAGGTCCCAAAAAGGGATCAAGGTGGCCCACTATTTGGATGGCATGGATAAAATACACATATCCTATGTGGGCCATGATCATAAAGAGAGAGAGAGAGAGAGAGAGAGAGAGAGATAACGGAGGGGCCCCGCCACTATGGGCCCCTCTTGTTACAAGGCGTACATCAAGGTGGGTCTCATCTATATGGACCCTTAAATCAAATAAATGAACATAAGGTAAAAATCTAAAATCACCCACCGCCTTCTTCTTGCTCCCTTAGCTTCCTTTGCTCCTTAGCTTCGATCCTAATGGAAGAGATGGAGTTTTGATGGTTGAGATGGGAGATGAGAGGGTGGGAAAGTGGGCCACATTTGTTGCTTGGGAGAGCTTGGAGAGGCTTGGATGTATGAAATTTTTGGGTTGCTTGGAAAGTGTGTTTGAGAAATGAGAGAGAGAGAGAGAGGGTTGTAAAGGGAGAGAGAGAGAGATGGGTGATGGATGTGGTGGTGATGGATGTGTAAGAGACTTTTTGACTTTTGTGGATGGTGTAAGAAAAGTATGGGTGTGTAAGAACCTTTTTTGACTTTGGGGGTTGCTTGGGGAAGGGTGTGAGGTGATGGTATACTTGGTCGAGGTGATTGACTGATGGGTTGATCGATGTGACAAGTTATAGAGATTCTCTCAGAATTCGTACGCGCGGTATTTTCCTCAAACTAAATGTGGGCCTATATCTCCTGGCCTGGGTATCGCCTCAGTGCGTGAGACGTAGCATCGAAACTGCGGTGACGGCGCGGTCGCTAAGGTATAAGTCTCGAGTTGAGACGGCTCAGGTTGACGATGTGTAAATCAGGGTTGCGCGTAAATACCGTTTAAGGGTCAAAGGTTGCTAGAAATCGACCGGGAAGACCGCAGAAGTCTACGAAATGGTACGGTCTAGGATGCGGGTCTTACAGAAGCCCACATCGGTCTACACGTAAATATCACTGACCCCTACGATCTTCGATACGCCAGAATTTTTCATCTTCATGGTCCTAAAGTCACCTGACTTATAGTTTGTGAAGAAGTCCCTACGTGGAGTTGTATGAAAAGAAGCTCCCGAGTCAATCACCCAGTTGGTATCCTGACTCGTAGCCATGAGACATATATCGTGATTTGCTGAAAGAATAACTACAATGTCGCCATCTTAAGCGACTGCGGTGGAATCTGATTTATCTTCCTCCTTTTATTTTCCTTTCTTGTCATTTTTCTTATTATGACATTCATGCTTGTAGTGACCCTTCTTGCTACAATTCTAGTAATCAACATCTTTTCTAGCACTTGACTTGCCTCTTGATTTATCTCGGGCTTTCCCGCCCTTCCTGTTCTTTCCTCTCCCCCGTTCTTGTGTCACAAGGGCCTCTTGCTGAGTAGACCACTGAGACTTCCTCCTTGTCTCCTTATTGAAGAGACAATTAGTTACCTGTTCAATAGATATATTTCCGTCTGGCACATAGTTACTTAGAGATACCACCAATATCTCCCAACTCTCAGGCAATGAACTAAGCAATAACAAAGCTTGCAATTCATCATCCAGGACCATCTTCATAGCGGAGAGCTGATTCACTATATTGCTGACCTCATTCATGTGCTCGGCCATAGAACCACCATCCATGAACTTGTGATTCACAAGTCGCCTTATCAGAAAATTTTTATTATCGGTTGTCTTCCTCTCATATAGTCCTTCTAATTTCAGTCATAGGCTAGAGGCTGAGGTCTCTGTAGACACATGGTGGAATACAGAATCATCTAACCATTGTCTAATAAATCCTATCGCCTTTCGGTCTATCTTCTTCCAATCATCATCAGACATCCTTGGATTTTGTTGATATGCCTAAAATTGGAGAATATAGGTCCTTGCAATAAAGTAAGTCCTCTATCTTAGCCTTCCATATGGTCTAGTTAGGACCATTGAGGCTGATCATCCTTGATGAGCCACCTTCCATAATTCAGAACCGATCCTACCTATTCAAAGAACTTAGCTTTGATACCACTTTGTTGGGGGCCTTGCACAAAACCTTAGGATCTAGCGTCCCGAAACAAACCAGAATTATGGAATAATAAAGCAATGAAATAAATCAAAGTATAAACCACACGACACCAGAGAATTTTACGTGAAAAATCCTCAAAGAGGTAAAAACCACAGGACCTCGTCCAGATCAACAATCCACTATGAAGTAGAATGTTACAATCTTCTTCACTCACGCAGGAGTGGATAAATAATTAGAGAACAAAAGAAAAATAGAGAAATCTCACCGATCATGAGGACGTAGAAGTGCTGAGACGTGGACTGCGAAGTAGATCACCTCTACGAGCAGAATCTCCATTCCACAAGCTTCCTCTCTCTCTCTCTCACCTTTGATAGCCCTAAACCCTCCTAGAAAACCTTTAGGAAACCTTAGAAAACCTTAGAATACACCTCAGTTCCGCATACACCCCTTTATATAAGAATAGAAAGAGGTAGAATCCAAATAGGAAACAAAATCTGCAGAATCTGCGTTTTCGCAATCGCATTTGCGTAACTCTTCGATACTATCGAAGGTCTCTCGATGACGGCCTTCAATATCATCGACGGTCCTTCGATGATATCGAACAGGACCAAAACTGTCCAGCAACTAGGTGAAAATTCTGACAATTAACGATGTCATCGAAGGTTTCTCGATGATAGCCTTCGATATCATCTAAAGTCCATCGATGATATCGAAACAGGACAAACTGTCCAGCGACCAGCAGTGAAAAATTCGACAAGTATCGATGATATCGAAACTAATTCGATTTCATCAAATCCAACAATGAGGAGAAAATCCCCATCAAATATGTCATGCACATCACAACGGGGTCCACAAATGTAAGTTAATTTTTTCGGACTAAGAAGATGCACTTGAAAATTCAAACAGGAGAAAAGGTAATAATGACATTTAATTTTCAAGGGTATTTCCCTGTTCCGTCAGAATCAAATAGGCCCTAAAGGAGGCCACACCATGGGAAACAGTGGGGATTGAACACCATTGAAAACATATTTAGAGACGAGAAGTTTTGGATCAAGATGATATTTATGTTTCTCATCATCAGGTTAGAGTGACCTTATCAACAAGTTGGATGGCAAATAAATACTAAGGTGGGTCCTAGGATGGTTTCACTGGTGGGCGTCATTATCCCACTTTTCTTCTGGTATGATCTACTTTCTTATGGTATGATCTACTAGAGCTTTGTATCTGCTATTTATAGGCTCATGCCAAAAAATGATCTACTGAAATGGATGGACGGTATAGATATAACACATGCATTACAGTTGGTCCCACAACTTTGCTGTAAGCAATCCACTCTTTGAATTTGATTCCCTTTATTTATCATCGCAGGAGGTGGATAAGATCCTCGGCCGGGGGTATGCAAGTTGCCTCTAACAGAGTTATATCCTCCCGTCCATGTCGGCCTTAGTGAGAGTGGAACAGGATTTACATGGGTAACACATTAGTGGGTGTTGTCCTGACTGTGGGCCCACATTGATGTATGTGTTGTTCATCCATGCCTTTCATCAGTTTTTTCAACTCTTTTTAATACATGATCACAAAAATTGAAGCAGATTTAAATCTCAAGTGGATCACAGTCGGGATTGAATGCCCACAATTAAAACTTGGTTATAAGAGTTTTAGAGTAAGCTGATATTTAAGTTTTCCCTTCATTTAGGTTTGTGTGACTTACACGCATACACACACCCCCACACACTCACGCCGTAATGGGCTTTCACGGCCACCTACACTACGCCAAAACAACGAAAAAAGGACGGTTGAAAACCGTCCTAAAAGGCCAAAAAGGACGGTCCTGGACCGTCGCAACGGCCGTCAAATTTTGACGTGTCGTATTTTTTAAAGGACGGCCATAAACCGTCTCTAAAGAAGGACGGTCATGGACAGTCTCTAAAAAAGGACGGTCATAGTCCGTCTACAATGGCAGCCAAGAACTGGACCTTTATGAATCTGAAAAGGATAGTCCGTGACCGTCCGTAAAAAGGACGGCCCATGACCGTCAATAACAAGGACGGTTAAAGACCGTCTCTTATGACCCGGAAAAGGACGGTCATGGACCGTCTCTTATGAACCTAGAAAGGACGGTCATGAACCGTCCTTTAAAAGGACGGTCTTCAACCGTCTCGTATTTGTATTCTTCCTGATATACAGCTGTTACAACATCGTATTCTTCCTGATATACACCTGTTATATAATATATTTCATCATATTCACATTCACATCCATTTAAACCCAAACTACGTAAATCTATCCAAATAAAAACTACATTCGTCCAAACATAAACTACATCCATCTAAACACAAACAATATACACCTGTTACAATATCATGTTCTTCCTAATATACACCTGTTACAACATCGTATTCTTCCTGATATGCACCTGTTATATAATATATTTCATCATATTCACATTCACATCCATCTAAACCTAAATTACATAAATCCATCTAAACATAAACTACATTCATCCAAACATAAACAATTTTATCCACATCACATTCATCCATGCATAAATACGCTCACACCAACCCTGCAAAACTCCAAATCATGAGCCAAAATACCAAACAGTTTCTCATCCAACAAAAACTAAGACTAAATCATAATATTCACACTCTATAGAGACTCCCAAGGTGAAGAATTACCTATAGAATATGATGTGATGAGGCTTCTGTCCCGTTGCTTGCCTGAATGCAATCAGTTGTTTTCTGCCAAATACGATAGATATTCTTTAAACATTGAATTCAAACACTTGCACCAAAAATCATACAAAAACAGAGGAGAAAAAGACTTACTGGATCATCCCTTTGTTCATAGAACCTCTCTGAGGATCCTGCACAACTTGAAAAAGATCTCTTATCAGCTTCTACCGATGCGGCTGTGCCAAGAACAACTTCAAAAGAGGCAAAAGAAAAAACACATCAGACATTCAAAGTTCAACCACTTCAAAGAATCACAAACCTTGACATTAATTTTTAAGGTAACATTTTCGAGATACTGTTTATTGACTCTGGATGCCTGTCTCGGTTGGCAACACTGCGACACTATGCCCAACTCCGTTTCGCAAACACGTTTTATCTTTCCTGCAAAATCAGATAACAAAATGCTTTAGTTGATTCATTCCATCTCTCTAGGATTTAGGGTCTTGTTTGTACTCACCATATGAACAACTCATGTTAGGTAAAATGATAATAAGCAATTGGAGATGTTTCTTCTTGTTATGGGAAGATCCGAGTCAATAACGAGTAGAAGGACCGACTGTTCATTATTCCGAACGGAGTCCGAACCTCAGAGTAACACTAAAAGAATGAGTTAGGATGGACAAAGCTCCCATCCTCGATCAGCTTCTTCCCAGGGGTAATCGGAAGGAAGAGCCTCTGGGGTGTACGATCGACTCCAAGCGATTGGTTCAATGAAACCAGTCGTCAGCTCGGATTGGTATTGTCGTCTTCAGTCCAGCCGAGCCGAGGTATCTCCGAGGATGAAGGTCACACGCTCTAAATGAAGGAACTGCCATATATAGAAATGCGCTATTAACTCGCCCGCAAGATACACACGTCTTATGACACGATCTCCGGATTCTGAGCAATATCTCCACGATCCACGTATCCCGATGATCGTGCCGAGATGATCGGACACAAATCGAGCGAATGTGAAGGTATAAATATCACACCATCCCGTAAGCAAAGGTACGCAACTTTTGAAACTCTCCCTCTCCTAAACCTAGACCCGGATTCTGTTGTCCTGACTTAGGCATCGGAGGGTCCCCGGCTTAGCTAGGGTCTCCATTGCGGAGACGGTTTTACGTGCGGGATTCAGTCCATCACCTTTCGAGGAGGAGAGGGCTGACCGGATTTTGACCTCAACATTTTTGGCGCCGTCTGTGGGAAACTGATGATCAGCTAGTAGACAGTACTGCGGGACATGAACTACTTTCCTTCCTGGATGCCTACTCTGGTTACAATCAAATTGCGATGCATCCCCCAGATAGGCAGAAGACTACCTTTGTCACCGACAGGGGACTCTACTGTTACCGGGTCATGCCATTTGGCCTGAAAACGCTGGGGCCACGTACCAGAGGTTAGTCAACCGGATGTTCGCGAGACGATCGGGCGCACAATGGAAGTTTATGTCGATGATATGTTGGTGAAAAGTGTCAAGGCATCCGATCACTTGGCGAACCTCGGAGAAACCTTTGAAGTCCTCGAGAATATCAAATGAAATTGAACCCAGCAAAGTGCGTTTTCGGAGTCGGCTCGGGAAAGTTCCTCGGATTCCAAGTCAGCCAGAGAGGCATCGAGGCTAACCCCGATAAAATTAAAGCTCTCCTCGACATGAGTTCGCCTCGGACTGTCAAAGAAATACAGTGCCTTACTGGACGAGTAGCAGCGCTCGGACGCTTTATATCCCGGGCCACTGATAAATGCCTCCCCTTCTTCCAGCAATTGAAAGGCCATAAGAAAGCCGAGTGGACTCCCGAATGCGAGCAAGCTTTCCAGCAGCTGAAACAATATCTAGGCTCACCGCCTCTGTTATCAAAACCGGAGGAAGGCGAATCTTTGTTCTTATACCTCGCAGTCTCAGCCTCGGCAGTCAGCTCAGCTCTGATCAGGGAAGTAGGGAACAAACAGCACCCGGTATATTATGTGAGCAAGGCCATGGTACCAGCAGAAACAAGATACCCCGCTCTGGAAAAGCTCACACTCGGCCTGGTTGTCTCGGCTCGGAGGTTGCGTCCATATTTCCAAGCTCATTCGATCATCGTGTTAACCGACTCCCCCTCGGCAAATTCTCCAACGCCCGAAGTCTCGGGTCGGCGACCAAGTGGGCGATCGAACTTGGAGAATTTGACATTACGTTCGACCAAGGACGGTCAAAGAAAGGCCAGGCGGTGGCTGATTTTATCGCAGAATTCACCATCCCAGAAGAAAGGCAGATTAACAGCGAAGATGAAGTGACTCCGCCTGACCTCCCAAATAACTCACAGGTTCTTCCAAAAGCCGGATGGACCCTCTACGTGGACGGATCATCTAACTCTAAACGAGCCGGGGCAGGGATCGTCTTGATCGCTCCCGACTCCACAATCATCCAATATGCCATTCGACTCGGCTTCAAAGCTTCCAACAATGAAGTGAGTACGAGGCATCATTATGAGGCTCGGGTTAGTGCCACCTGGAGTCCAATCTCTGCAAGTTCGATGTGACTCTCAGCTGGTCGTAAACCACATTTCCACTGATTATGAAGCCAAGGAAAGTCGGATGATTGCTTATTTAGATGAGGCCAGAAAGCTGATCGAGAAGTTTTGGAACTGTACGGTTCACCAGATTCCGAGGACGGAGAATGCATGGGCTGATGCCCTGGCGAAATTGGCTTCAGCCGCAGAGGGAAAGATTCCGCGGATCGTCCCGGTAGAATTCATCGAACATCCCAGCATCGATCGAATAGAGAAAAAGATGATTAATCCGGTGAATAATGATCCAAGCTGGATGGACCCGATCCTGGGCTATCTCGAGTCAGGAGAGCTTCCCTCAGACAGACAGGAAGCCAGGCGCCTAAGAGTCCGAGCAGCAAGATACATTATCCTGAACGGGACTTTATATAAAAAAGGGTATTTGCAGCCATATCTCAGATGCCTCCGACCCGAGGAAGCAGAGTATGTCATCCGGGAAATTCACGAAGGGATCTGTGGAAACCACTCAGGCAGCCGAGCCCTGGCTTTAAAAGTGCTTCGGCAAGGATATTTCTGGCCAACTCTCAAAGAAGACGCCAAAAGATACGTTAGGAAATGTGACAAATGCCAACGTTTTGCGCACGTGCCTAGGCAACCGGCAGAAGAAATGACCCCCATGAGCGGTCCATGGCCGTTCGCTCAGTGGGGAATCGACATCATCGGCCCCCTGCCGACTGGAAAAGGGCAAGTCAAGTTCGCTATTGTCTCTGTCGACTACTTCACAAAGTGGGCCGAGGCTGAGCCCGTCGCAAAGATTACCGAACAGAAAATAATGGACTTCGTGTGGAAGAACATAATCTGCAGATTCGGAGTTCCGAATACTATCGTCTCGAACAATGGCAAGCAGTTCGACAACGACAAATTCGGGGTATGTGTAAAAGGCTCGGCATCAAGAACGCTTACGCCTCGCCACGACATCCGCAGTCCAATGGGCAAGTGGAGGCAGTAAATAAAGTCATCGAGCACCACCTCAAGAAGAAGGTGGAAAAAGCAAAGGTAAGCGGCGGGAAGAACTCCCATTCGTCCTTTGGGCGTACGAGAACCATGACTCAATCTTCCACGGGAGAAACTCCGTTCTCGCTTTCGTATGGGTCGGAGGCAATAGTGCCGTTGAAATCGGCCTCCTACGGCTCGAGTGGTTAATTTCAATGAAGATCAAAAAATCTTGAGCAAATCATCGCTTGCCAATCTGGATTTTCGGAAGAAATCGTGAAGTTTCAAAGCTCCGTCTTGTAGCTCGACATCACAGTGGCAGCCCGATTCTACAATTCTAAAGTGAAGATCGGGCGATTCCGACCGGGGACCTAGTCCTTCGACGAGTTTTTCGGAGAACACGGCCGAGCCGGGAGCCGGAACACTCGCCCCTGGTGGGAAGGACCATACCGAGTGGTCCGATCGGTAAGCCCGGATCCTACCATTTAGAAGATCTCGAAAACCGTCAACTCTCCCACCCGTGGAATGCGAGCATCCGAAGATTTACTATCGGTAATAAAGCGCTCGAGTAGCATCGACTTTTGAGGTCATTCAATAATGTACGCCCCGAGCGACAAACCTTTAAGGTTATGAATAAAAGCACATTCAAAGGCTAAAATCTCTGGGCGCCCCTCTTAACCGAGGAAATAAATCTACGAGGCGTCCGACTTCCCACTAAGGAAGTCGGACCAATTTCTACAAAGGCATCCCCCTTAACTTAGGGTGGGCAAAGCCAATGGGTAATTCCGACCCCCTAGTAAGGGAGTCGGTCCCACCTACTCGGAAGGCCCTCCGCTGAAAAGCGAAACGACTTGATCCTTTTAAGGATCAGACCGAAGCCCAAACCACATCCGAGCAAATCAAGGACTCGACTCGATTGCATCACACAGTAAGTAAGAATAACCAAGAAAAAAGTGGTCCCAAAATTGGCTCTCATTAAAATGATTACAAAAACAAATGTATAAAAAAAAAATAATACAAATGAAGGAAACGGAGCCTTCAGGAGGGCAGAGGGGCTTGGAAACCGGGGGCTTGTTCCGGGTCGGTCGGCTCGACAGCCGCATCGGCAGGGTCCTCAGGTAGGAGAGGATCAAGGTCAAGGTCTGGATATAGCTTCTGGACCTCGATAAGGCATTCGTCAAAACCGCGGTCGTAAAATTTGGCAGCTTCGACATCCCTCTCCTTCGAGGTCTTGTATGAATCTATTGCTGCGGTAACTGCCATGGCCAAGGAGACTTCAGCCTCGGCCTTCTGAGCTTCCAGAGCCGCGGCTATAGCTTTGTTTTTCTCTTCTACAGGCTCGGCCTTGATCTTCTTCTGATCCTCATTCAGTCGGCCAATCTCCTTAGCCAGGGTGTCAGCTCGGACTTTAGCATGACCCAGCTCAGCCACTGCCGCATCACGACCTGCCTCGAGGTCCTTCACGACCCTCGAAGGCCGAAGGCGATTCTCTTGCCTTCAAGTGGTGACACAGATCACTCGCTCCCGGTGAAGAATAGAAGCATTGTCCCGTAAGACTCCCACTTCCGTTTGAAGGGTCTCGTCTCGCTCGGAGGGCTCCCACCTCGCTCTAAGGGCTTCGACCTCGGCGTCAATTTTCCGGCGCTCTCGGACCCTCTCCCAAAGACGGGAGGATCCTCGAACATCGGTCCAAAGCAAAGAAATGAGAAGGAAATAATAACACAAAAAATAATTACAACTTCGAAGGGACAAAGTACACGATAGAAGACTCACCAAGTCTTCCAAGAAGCGGTCGTCCGATTTATCAAGAAGGCGAGAAATGGATTCCTCTCGGAACATGTTTCGCCGCCCAATCCGTCAGACAAGACATGTGATAACCCGGTTCGAACCGTCCTCCGCTCGTGCCAACTTGAGCCGAGCCCGTCTCTTCTCCGGCTCCGTCCCACTGCCAGCCGAGGGTTGAGCCTCTCCCTCAGCCTCACGCATAGCCTCCCCCTCATGACCCGGTTGGGTAATCATAGCGTCACCATTCGAACGGCTTCCTCCCTCTCGGAGGATGAGTGAACCTGCTATCAACGGAGGTTCTAGCCTCGCTCCTTCACTAGGAGGAGCGGCAACGGATGGAGGAAGGGTGCCCCCTTTGGGGCGTAACCGAGTTTAAGGCGCGCGAGGCGCGCGACCATCTCAACACCGTAGGGGCCCTCGTGGCTACACCGATGGTGTTGGAATTGGGGACACAATTGCGGTGCATGCAACGCCCACAGTAATATTGGAATTGGGGACACAATCGCGGTGATGCGTTGGTCCCTCGACTAAAGGCGCCGAGGCAGAAATGGGCTGTATCCCGAACCAAGGTGTTCGGGATAGGAGGAGGAAGTGCCGCCCTCGAGCCGCAGCCACGGCGGCGTAACGGGAACACGGGATGAACTCTCTGAGCAACCTTCTTCCTCCGAGCTACCTTCGCAGGGGGCTCAGTCCTCAACATCTCCTCAGCAGATAGCGCAGCTCTCCTCCTCCGAGAACCAGACGCCTCGGCCATGCCTGTACAGCAGAATGAGTAAGATCACGTTACTTCGGACCTGTAGGAAAAAAGAAAAAACTGATTGAAAGTAGGGATACTCACTGAGCGAGGTAGAGTGCGGCCTCGTCTTGCAAAGTCCCGATCGATAAAGGTTAGCCGCTGTAATCAGATCTGACCAGCGACGATGCTCCTCCGAATATGCCCTCGCTTTGGCTATTTGGTTCTTCTGGTCCGAGGTAATAAAGGGTACACCCCTAGTGAAACCTACAGGATAATTTTTCTCTTGAGTAAGGTTGAAGTAAAAAATCTTGTTTTAAAGAAATCTCGACCCAACCTGGCATAGTGAAGCGAACAGGAACCCGAGCCGATAAAGCCCCAGACCTCTCTGCCGGCGCCTCCCCACTCGCTGCTGGACCCAAAACCACTTGTTCTTCCGGTCCTTATTTGAGGACGGAAGACCCAAGATGAGCCACGACCCCTTGCTACCCACGGTCGCGAAATAGTACCGAGGATCGTTACCTTCGTGCTTGACCAGGTACAAGCTCAAGCCTCGGTGGCGTCAACGCCGAGTTCCCTACTTGGTGCCAGATAATGTAAGAGGAAATTAGCAATCTCCAAGCATTAGGTGCGAACTGTCCGGCGCGAGCCCCAAGTAAGCGGTTAGAGCCCGAATGAAGGGGTGCATCGGGAGTCGGAGTCCGCACAATAGGCCACATAAAAATATGGCTACCTCCCCGGCTGCGGGATCGCCAGTAGCATCAGAGGGCTCGGGGGCCCTGATCCGAACGGAGCGAGGTATGTCAAACTCCTTCCGAATCCATTCCATTTGGGACTGCAGCAATTCTGAGCCCCCGGAACCACCCGACGCCCTCCCACCGGGGGCATCTCGGGACATCGGCGGTGGCAACTCGGGAGCTCGTCTTGCCCCTCTTCTTTGACTGGTGAGTCCGAGTTCTCGCCACTACTGTTTAGGGGCCGAGGATATAGCACGGCACTTGCTTCGAAGGAACCTTCGAAGCCTCTCTTCGATCATCGAACTCCCTAACTCGAGTCATCATTGTAAGTCCTAGCCATTTCCTATCGGAAGACATCTTGGAACACAGATGCTAAAGATCAAACTCACCCGACGATCACCAGGAGACGATCTCGGCAAGTGTGAGAACGGTCGGAAACTACTCTGTGGGAAATCACCTTCAGGAAATCGCCTTCTCCGTTAAACAACTCGAATGCCAAACGATAGCAGACGAATGAAGACCCTGGCTAGGCCTTTTATGGAATGAAAAAATCCCGCATTGAATGGCATGTAATAATAACTGCGTCGGAATCATGGCTGGCCTACTCCGAGTCCGACGTGGCGTTACATCATTGGTCCAAAACATGGTAAAAGTAACGAAATCCTCCTCGATTATTGTGTGAGTTAATCCACACGGTACCCGAGCGCAGAAAAGAGCGCCCGATATGACGCTTCGAGAGCACGTGGCAATCACCCACAAGTCGGTAACGATTCGAAATCCCAACCGTCGCCACGTGTTAGCTCGAAGCCACTAAAACTCGAGTGCGAGACGTTTCGCACGAGAACCATAAATGCACCGAAAAGATGAGTCGACTGATCTTCCGGTGATTACTCTCCGAGCTCATGAATGGCCTCAGAGAGTAGGGGGCTTCTGTTATGGGAAGATCCGAGTCAATAACGAGTAGAAGGACCGACTGTTCATTATTCCGAGCGGAGTCCGAACCTCAGAGTAACACTAAAAGAATGAGTTAGGATGGACAAAGCTCCCATCCTCGATCAGCTTCTTCCCAGGGGTAATCGGAAGGAAGAGCCTCTGGGGTGTACGATCGACTCCAAGCGATTGGTTCAATGAAACCAGTCGTCAGCTCGGATTGGTATTGTCGTCTTCAGTCCAGCCGAGCCGAGGTATCTCCGAGGATGAAGGTCACACGCTCTAAATGAAGGAACTGCCATATATAGAAATGCGCTATTAACTCGCCCGCAAGATACACACGTCTTATGACACGATCTCCGGATTCTGAGCAATATCTCCACGATCCACGTATCCCGATGATCGTGCCGAGATGATCGGACACAAATCGAGCGAATGTGAAGGTATAAATATCACACCATCCCGTAAGCAAAGGTACGCAACATGAAACTCTCCCTCTCCTAAACCTAGACCCTGATTCTGTTGTCCTGACTTAGGCATCGGAGGGTCCCCGGCTTAGCTAGGGTCTCCATTGCGGACGGTTTTGCATGCGAGGATTCGGGTCCATCACACCGCTCGAGGAGGAGAGAGGGTCGACCGGGGATTTTGACCTCAACACTTCTTATCTCCACTTTGTAGGTTTTCAGCGGCTTATTTGTGTACATCCATCAGAGCCATCTCAATCCTATTAGGGCGATCGGTTTTAGGTTTAGGTTTTAAGCTTAGGTTTAGATTATAGGTTTAGGTTATAAGTGCAAGTTATAGGTTAGGTTTAGGTTTAGGTTAGGTTATAGATTAAGATTTAGGGAATTGAGAATACGTTAAGGTTTAGGTTTATAAAATCGGGTTTGGGTTCGGGATCGGGTTTAGGTTTAGGTTTTGAGGTTTAGGTTTAGGTTTAGGTTAGGGAGTTAAGATTAGGATTAGGTGTAGGTTTAGGTTTAGGGATTTGAGAATACATTTAGATTATTGGTTTAGGTTTAGGTTATATGTTATAGGTTTAGGTTTAGGTTGGGAATTGAGAATAGGATAAGGTTTAGGTTTAGGAAATCGGGTTCGGGATCGGGTTTAGGTTTGGGTTTTCAAGTTTAGGTTTAGGTTTAAGTTAGGGAGTTGAGATTAGGATTAGGTGTAGGTTTAGGTTTAGGGATTTGTGAATACATTTAGTTTTAGGTTTTAGGTTTTAGGTTAAGGTTAGCTTGTATGTTATAAGTTTAGGTTATAGGTTATAGGTTAAGGTTTTAGGCCATAGGTTTTGGTTTAGGTTAAGGACTTGGTTTATGTTTAGGTTAAGGTTTAGGGTTAGGTTATAAGCTATAGGTTTAGGGAATTGAGAATAGGTAAAGGTTTAAGTTTAGGAAATCGGGTTCGGGTTCGGGATCGGGCTTAGGTTTGCATTTTCAAGTTTAGGTTTATGTTTAGGTTAGGGAGTTGAGATTATGATTAGATGTAGGTTTAGGTTTGGGGATTTGAAAATACATTTAGGTTTTAGGTTTAGGTTTAGGTGATAGGTTTAGGTTTAGGTTTAGGTTTAGGGAAGTGAGAATAGGTTAAGGTTTAGGTTTAGAAAATCGGGATCGGGTTTGTGTTTGGGTTTTTAAGATTAGGTTTATGTTTAGGTTAGGGAGATGAGATTAGGATTAGGTGTAGGTTTAGGTTTAGGGATTTGAGAATACATTTAGGTTTTAGGTTTAAGTTTAGGTTAAGGTTAAGGTTTAGGTTATAAGTTATAGGTTTAGGGAATTGAGAATAGGTTAAGGTTTAGGTTTAGGAAATCGGGTTCGGGTTCGGGATCGGGTTTCGGTTTGCATTTTCAAGTTTAGGTTTATGTTTAGGTTAAGGAGTTGAGATTAGGATTAGATGTAGGTTTAGGTTTGGGGATTTGAGAATACATTTAGGTTTTAGGTTTAGGTTTAGGTTATAGATTTAGGTTTAGGTTTAGGTTTAGGGAATTAAGAATATGTTAAGGTTTAGGTTTAGGAAAACGGGTTTGGGTTCGGGATCGAGTTTATGTTTGGGTTTTTAAGTTTAGGTTTAGGTTTATGTTAGGGAGTTGAGATTAGGATTAGGTATAGGTTTAGGTTTAGGGATTTGATAATACATTTAGGTTTTAGGTTTAGGTTTAGGTTTAAGTTATAGGTTATAGGTTTAGCTTTAGGTTTAGGTTTAGGTTTAGGAAATCGGGTTCGGGTTCAGGATTGGGTTTAGGTTTGGGTTTTCAAGTTTAGGTTTAGGTTAAGGTTAAGGAGTTGAGATTAGGATTAGGTGTAGGTTTAGGTTTAGGGATTTGAGAATACATTTAGATTATTGGTTTTGGGTTAGGTTTAGTTTATAGGTTGTAGGTTAAGGTTTAGGTTTAGGTTATAAGCTATAGGTTTAGGGATTTGAGAATAGGTTAAGGTTTAGGTTTAGGAAATCGGGTTTGGGTTCGGGATCGGGTTTAGGTTTAGGTTAGGGAGTTGAGATTAGGATTAGGTGTAGGTTTAGGTTTAGGGATTTGAGAATACATTTAGTTTTAGGTTTCAGGTTATAGGTTAAGGTTTACGTTAAGGTTAGGTTATAGGTTAGGGTTTAGGGTTAAAGGTTATACATTTAGTGTGCTCCATTTAATCTTTGAATATTATTCAATTTTGATTTAAACATCTGAAGTTATTTACTCTTCAATCTGGACTAATCAGATTGTCCAAAAACGGTTAAAGGTTGTTCATAAGGAGAAAAATATATGAATAATAGAAAACACAAACATCAACTTGATCCAAAATTTGTACGGCCTCCAAGAAATTTTAAATGGTAGAGGTTCAATCACATTATTTCTTGTGGTATGGTCCACTTGAGCTTTGGATATGCTTCCTTTTTTTTTTTTTTCTTTAGACTTTAAATTATCTCTTAACATGGATGAATGGAGTGGATAAAATAAATAAATAACAGTGGACCCCACAGAGTTTTCTCTAGTAAGGGTAATGAGTAACTCACCTAAACGTAGCGGAGAAGGGTTTCCTTAAAACATTCATAATTATATATTGGGTCTGCCTAAATGTGATTCACATATCCAACCCACTCATTATGTGTGTCCCACTTGGATAAGGGGTCAGACCAAGTTTCAACCGCATCCAAAACTCATGTGGGCCCCACCAAGTGCTTTTAGGACGGCCAATGACTGTCTAAAATGACCGTATATAAGACGGTCACTGACCGTCCTAAACAATTTGTGGACATTCAGATTTTTAAGACAATATTAAGGACGGTTAGGGGCCATGTAAAATATTAGAGACGGTTTATGACCGTCTCTAAAGTGCTTTTAAACCAAGTAATTTTAGAGACGGTCCAAAACTGTCTCTAAATCGGTCATTTTTTTCCATTTTTCACGTAGTGCTATGGATACTTGAACCCTTGACTGAGTGTTGAAACTCTCGAGAGTCTACCACCCGAGAAAGAGCAAAGATCCAGGTCCGTGTGACCTTATCAACAGGTTGGATGACAAATAAACACTATAGGGTCATTGGAAAGTTTTTAATGGTAGGTGTTCAATTACCATTATTTCCTTTCACATGGTACCCTTGAGATTTGGGTCAGCTTTATTTTTGAAAACATGTACTAAATTATACTACAAAACTGATGAACAACGTGGTTACAGAACACATACATCAAGGTGGGGCACGTCAGCGTAACACTTGAGAGGTTGACTCCATTAGTGGACCCCACCTCACGTAGAACATACGCTGTATCTGTAAGTTAGGTTGACTCCACTGTTTTAGCCGCCTATACTTAAAGCCCTCGTTATTGAAGTTGGACCATTGACTTTCTAGTTGAAAATGTTAAGTAATGGCATGCTGTTACTTTGGTGATTGGGCACACACCGTTGAACAAAAGAAATCGGACTGGGTATTTCCTATGGTGCGGTTCACCTAAGGTTTTGATCTGCGATCCTACCATTAAAAACTTTCAGTGGGACCCACGTAAAATCCTTGCACAGGAGCTTCATGTGAAAGGAAGCGGATTGGCTAGTGTACCACACACCAGCTATATAGCTAATATATTGACGTCGGCAAGGTCCGTAGGTCCCATCATGAGGTGTGTGTTATATTCAAACTGTCCATCCATTTGGCAAGGGCTTGATCGGAAAAATAAGACAGATTTAAAGATCAATTGGACCACACTGTAAAAAGCAGTGCGAGATTGAATGTCTACCATTGAAACCCTTTTGGGGGTCATGGAGGTTTCGGATCAATATGAAATTTGTTTTTCCTCTTCATCCATGTATTTGTGACCTTATTAACAGATTCAATGAAAAATAAACATTATGATGGGTCCTATGAATTTTTTAACGATAAAAATCATAAACCACGCTGCTATTTTTAGTGTGGTTCATTTGAGCTTTAGATGTGATTTGTTTTTTGCCTAATGCTTTAAAATGATCTGGAAAAATGGATGAATAACGTGGATAAAATAAATACATTATTATAGAGCTCACGTAACTTAGCTCGAGGAGCGTTGGTACTCGTCTTAGCACACGCGATCTACACCAGCCAATTCGTTTCCCATGCGAAAGCCTTTGGAAGGAAATCCGCGTTCGCGAAGACGAGCGCCGACGCTCCTAGAGCTTCCGGTTGTGCGAAACGATTCAATGGAGATCAAAGTTACATAGACTTAAAATGATGTATTTATTATATCCACACCTATTCATCCACTTTCCGAGATCATTTTAGAGCAAGATTCCAAAAGTAATCATATACAAAGCTCAATTATACCACACCACAGATAGCCGCATGATAATGATTTTCACCGTTTAAACATTCCTAGAGCCCACCAAAACATTTATTTTCCATCCAAATTGTTCATGAGGTTACAAAGACCCGGATAAAGAGTTAAAAGAAATATCATACTGATCCAAAACGTCTGTGACCCAAAAAGGGTTTCAATGGTAGAAGTTCAATCCCCACAACTTTTTGCAGTGTGGTCCATTTGATCTTTTTGATCTATCCTATTTTTCGCCCTCAAGCTTTAGACGATCTGTCCAAATGTATGTACGGTTTGGATATAACACATACCTCATGATGGGACCCACAGCACTTAGTCACGTCAACACATCAGCGACACACCAGCTATATCGCTGGTGTATGGTACACCCGCCAATCCGCTTCCCTCGCTGCTGGTTGTGTCAGTAGGCAATCCGCGTCCAGTTGGCGCGCGGGACACAGGCAGTCGGCCTCACATTATTACAAGTGCATTCTCGTTATTTTTCATTCCAACAAGGGCAATTGGTCGGCTTTCAATCTCTCGAACGTATTTCAGTTGACACCGTTGCATTTGATCAGATCTTCATTCCCATTCCTCTCCATCCTCCACCCAACCGTCCATCAAACAAACCATGGCCGACGACCTCCAATCCTACGCCATCCTTTTCCTCATCTGGCTAATTTCTACTGTACTTATCCGGATCATCTTCTCCAATTCCCGAACCACGGCACGCTGCCTCCCGCCGGGCCCAATACCGCTTCCGGTCATCGGACACCTCCACCTCCTCGATCCCAAAACTCACCAAGCCTTCGACAAGCTCTCCAAGCGCTACGGGCCATTGATCCAACTCCGCCTCGGCTCTGTTCCTGCTGTCGTTGCCTCCAACGCCGATATAGCAAGAGAAATCCTCAAGACCCACGGGACCACCTTTGCATCCAGACCTCAATCCTCAGCCATTCACTACCTCGCCTACGGCGCATCTGGTTTCGCCTTCGCTCCCTACGGCCCCTACTGGAAGTTCATGAAGAAACTCTGCATGTCCGATCTCTTAGGCGGTAGCACGCTTGATCAGCTCCAGCCCATCCGCCGTGAAGAGATCCGGCGATTCTTGCGACTGCTACATAAGAAATCCAACGGCGGAGAAGCAGTCGATGTTGGCCTAGAGCTCATAACGATGATGAGCAACATAGTATCGAGGATGGCGATGAGCCGGATATGTTCGGACACAGAAGGGGAAGCGGAGGAAGTGAGAGAGATTGTGCATGAGATGGCGGAGCTGGTCGGCACGTTCAACGTATCGGATTATATCTGGTTATGTCGGAATTTGGATTTGCAGGGGCTGAAGAAGAGGTATGGGGACGTGCACGGGAGATTCGATGCGATGATGGAGAGTATCATCAAAGAGCGTGAAGAAGAGAGGAAGACGAAGATGAAGAGAGGGGATGGTGTGAAGGATATTCTCGATATTTTGCTCGAGATATCGGAAGATGAGAGCGCCGAGATGAAACTGACGAGGGACAACATCAAAGCCTTTATCATGGTAAGCCCATTCACCTTGTCTTTTTTTTTTTTCAGAAGGCTTGCGCTCGGAAGCTGTGCACGGCTTCGATGGATTCCCGGATCCACAGAGGTCATTGGATACCCGACTGCGGGGGCCAGCTTGATGTACATGCCTTGAATCCACGCCGTACATTCGTTTTGATAGTTAGTTTTAGGTCGTATCAAGAAAAAGAAGCAGATCCAAATTTCAAGTGGACCACATCACAGGAAACAGGTGTGATTGACCATTAAAAACTTCCTGTGGGCCGTAAAATTTTCGGATCAGCTGATGTTTGTGCGGTCCCTTCATCCACGTCTCTGTGATCTTATCAAAAGGTTGTATGGCAAATAAACATTCCGGTGGCCCTCAAGAAGTTTTAAGTGGTGGGTATTCAATCACCAGTATTTCTTGTGGTGGTCCACCTAATATTTTGATTTTTTTTGGACCGTAAAAATAGCTTTTAAAACGTTCGGACTGTGGATTTAAGGCCTATTCACTGTGAAACCTACAGTCAGGGTCCCACCCACCTGGTGGCTCCGGGGTCTCACTAATCCGCTCCCCGTGATGGGGGAGTATTGATGGATCCGGGGTGGATCCTTAACAGTGGGGCCCGTCATGATGTTTCTGCCTTACATCCATGTTCACTCCCCAAGTATAGGGTTGTGATGTAGTAATAAACTCCCGTCCATCCGTGATCCTGAACAAGCTAGAACAGAACTGAATGAGATGAAATCTAAATTGAGTGTAATTTGAGGGCATGCTAAAAAAATGCAGCGGATCCAAATGTAAGGTGGACCATACCGTGGATTCCAGGAACAATGGTGATTAACCGTTACCAAACAAAAAACATACTTGTGACGACGCTGTGAAATTTGACTCACAATCAAACCATTGAAAAGTAAAAGATTTCCTTAATGAAACAAAAATCAAATTCGGTTCAAGAATTAAAATCAAATCAAAGCGGGAATAAAATTACATCTCACTACAAGTTTCACCTCTACCCTAGCTTCAAGAGGCCAACCATCGCGGGGTCTCTCAAAATAAAATAAATAAATGAACTTATCTTACAGGCAAATAAACATTCTCGTGGCCCCTTGAAGTAAAAATTTAATGTTTTAATGTCCCCGAGGAGGATTTTATTTAATTTAGATTCCCACGATCAAATATAGGGGCCCACATGATTGGAAAATGGAATTGTGGTTCAGCGTCCTACGTAGCATCTTTTTCGATGTTGGGGCCCACTTTGCTTTTATATTGAGAAATCCACTCCGTCAATGGTTCCCGAGCGAAAAAAACCTAGTGTATTCTCGAGTGAAATCGGTGCGCCCCACTTGATCTCCCACTCCACCGTCGGTCTTATCTGATCCTATAATGTATTTTAAAATTATTCCACCTAGGCGAAGGTTTTGGGATGAACGGCTGGCATAAAATTAGCTTTCAAAACATATGTGGACCCCACGATATTATGGATGAAAAACCATTTAGACTTGGTCGGTTTTGGATCAAAACCGTGGTGGCCCACAAGATTTCTTCTTCCATCCAACCACGTTTAACGTGGGTATGGTCGAAAAAATAGTATGGGCCATCCTAGAGATCGAATGGACGGATCGAGATCATTACCCCGGGCCGAGTCCCAAAACGCAGGCCTCTGGTGAGGACGCTGGAGCGTTTTCTTTACGTTTTTTATTTTTTTTATTTTTTATTTATTTAACTTTGAGAAGTTATCGGTCAGTGTAACGCTGACCGATTGAGATGGTTGTGTACATACAATATGTGTGATCTAATGTGTCACGAATTTGCGTTGATACCAAACTTGAAGCATACAGCACCTATCATGATTTGATCTGGTTAGGCCACTTCCGAGAGGGAAAAATATATGGCGTTCGAGGCCATGTATGAAGTCTCGTATCAACCGGATGGTGGAAACCCCGTGATCTTGCATTCTAGACGTCGGGCCATGATCTGTTGATCTTGGTTCACCGGGGCCCGTCCCTTGCCTTGATGACATCGGAGTGTCAAATCCACGCTTTTACTATTTCAACGCTCGATTGCAGCAACAAAACACAATTAAAATATTCCATTAAGCATTATTGTGTATGTAAAATCTGACAATAATCGAGGTCTGATATGCAATATTTGACCCTCAACAATCCACCCGTCCATCCGGTTTTACAGCTCATTTGAGGGCATGCTAAAAAAATGCAGTGGATCCAAATGTAAGGTGGACCATACCGTAGGAAACAATGGTGATTAACCGTTAAAAACTACTTGTGAGCTGTAAAAGTGATTGATCTAGATGATATTTACGTGGCCTCTTCATATAGGCCTTCGTGAACTTATCAACAGGCAAATAAACATTCTCGTGGCCCCAAAGAAAAATTTAATGGTAGGTAGTTAATCACCACTAATTCCTTTGGTGTGGTTCACCTTAAAAAAAAATAAAAAATAATAATAATAATATCTGATCCGTTTTTGGGATCATGGCATAAAATTAGCTTTCAAAACATATGTACGATATTATGGATGTAAGTCACATACATCACGGTGGGTAGCATAGTTAGGGATCCACCGTAGCCTTTGCAGGTTTTCATGATGGTGAGACCGCATCATAGTCACCATTGTTTACCGTAGCATACAGCACCTACGTTGCTGCTGGAAAAACAATATGGCCTCACCATGATGTATGTGTTATATTCATGCTGTCCATACATTTTTCCAGCTCATTTTAGAAAAGAGTTCAAAAACTAAAATGAGGCAGATCCAAATCTCAGGTGGACCATATCATAAAAAAAGTGGTGAATGGTGTGACCTAATCAACTGGTTGGATGGCAAATAAACATTACAGTAGCCTTTGAAGGTTTTCAATGGTGAGCGCTCTAGCCACCATTGTTTACCGTGGGGTGGTCCACCTGAGACTTGCATCTGCCTCATTTTAGGGCGAGCCAGTAAAATGGATGGATGGCATGGATTGTAAACAGTCAAGCCCTTGGGCTAGGTTGGCCCTCCATGCAATTGTATTCGTCCAGTCTCGAGTCAAGTTGCGGGGCGAGTCGGGGATGAATCACCGGGCTCCACCATGATTCATTCAGGTGACTCTTGGTGTCAAATCGGATCAGGTCCGGCGGAGTCCGAGTCGACTCGGATGGACTTGCATGATTCTTAAAACCATCGCCCCACCCCAAAATTCTAAAGCCCAAAGGCCCCAAAGATAAATAGGCTGAATTGGGCTTCTAACTACCGAGAGGCCCAACAATTGGAGCAGGCCCATTCTAGCTTATTTACGATTTGATCAGTCAAGTATTTATACCATCTTTTGAATCTTCAACAGGATATCTTTGTGGCGGGTACCGATACGACTGCAATCACAACAGAATGGGCTTTGGCGGAGCTCATCAACCATTCTGACATGTTCAAGAAAGCAAGGGTAGAGATCGATTCAGTGGTTGGAAATAATAGATTGGTTGACGAATCCGACTTCCCAAATCTTCCTTACCTGCATGCAATTGTCAAAGAAACACTCAGACTGCACCCGACAGTCCCAGTGATTCCTAGAGAATCCACTAAAGACTGCAAAATCGGAGGCTACGATGTACCAGCTAACACCCAAGTGTTCATTAATGTGTGGGCCATCGGAAGGGACCCCGAGCATTGGGTTGACCCACTTGAATTCTGTCCTGAGAGATTCATGCCATCCGATGAAAGTGACCGAAGTCGTAACGTGGATGTTAGGGGGCAGCATTTCCATTTCTTGCCATTCGGCAGCGGACAGAGAGGCTGCCCAGGCACTTCTCTAGCTTTGCAGGTCGTACCAACAACGCTCGCTTCCATGATCCAATGCTTCGATTGGACGGTTGGGATCAACGGAGAGAGTGCAACTGTTGATATGACGGAGGGCCCAGGATTGACACTCACTAGGGCACGTCCCTTGGTGTGTGTCCCCGTTGCCCGTTTAAACCCCTTACCTTTGTGATGCCCACATGTATGTGAACCAGCGCACATGCCGGCCGCATGGGACACATTTATGAGGTCCACGCTTCCCATCAGGTGGGCCACATTGTCTAGATCTTCCGGACTAAAAATCATAAGATCTACAACACATGATGAGATCATTATTCCTTTCTGTAAGGCCACTATTTATATCTTGATTGTGCAAGTTTTTAATTTGAGATGAACTTATAAAAGGAAGGTCCATTTTGAACATATATAGGGGCCATGCTCCTTGTAGATGCCTATTGTTCTATTTCGAAACATTAGTAGCCTAAACTAATAAAAGAAATCATATTAATATAGTTATGCTTTATCTGAATCCCCTCATGCTGTAGACTTTGTTATTCATGACGAAAGACCAACTGAAACCAAAATCTGGAATGGTTTTGTGTAAGTAGTGATTACAAGCGGAAAATGGAATTTCGATCCCTGGAGTAGCCACCCTCTACCGGTTTTTAAAGCTGATTTTGGCAACTTCTTTCTCGGCAATCTTAGCTTTTCTGATCAGATTGGCTGGAAAGATTCAAATTATGCGGATGCCATGGCTCATCTTAAAATGGTTAGGTCCATTGATCTGCTGAATGAGATTGGTTGGACCTCGTGGGAAATTTACTGTGGAGACTAATGCATATGTGGTGGAGGAATTTATCAATCTGAGTTTTGGTCAGCAGGTTTCATTTTCGCATGTCCATTGACAGGCACGCTGTAGCCAAAGAGGGACAGTTAGCTCTCTTGAGTCTGTTTGAGCCAGTATTGGCTTTTGCAGTTGTTCTTGTTCTTCACTAGTCTACGGTCTCTTGTGCCGGGTTTTTTGGGGTTTATTGCCCCTGTTATGTACATTTGTGTTTTTCTTGAATGAAGTCGTTGCATTATCTGAAGAAGGGAAAAAAAAAAACAGAAACACCTACTCAAGTAATATAAGGGGAAATACTATAAAAGTGAACCATTTTTCTTAAATATTATTAGTGGTTCAGCGGTCATTTGGGAGAATCTAGTAACAAATAAAAGGAATTAAAACAAATAATTGTGGTAAGCTTTTAAAAACGAAGGAGAAAATCATCTGTTCTACTGCCGCACTGATTGAAAGATGCATTGTCGAGAAACCAAGTGGTGCCCGATTGATGCTTTATGGTTCAATTGAGCTAAATAAGCATTGTCTGAAATTTCATCATAATCAGATTCCTAGAAATAAAATTTTCTAAGGTTCAATGTCAAGTATAAACATATATACCATGGAAAATTAAAATGATCAATGGTATGCATGCAATCATTGGAATTAGATTTTAAAGACGTAAAGAAGGAAATTTTCGGAGTCATAAATGATGAGTGTAAATGGCTTAGATTGAATCTTTACATATTTCATGATGATATAATGGTCCTGATAAAAAGTGGACAGTTGAGTAGCTTAATCTAAGTTTAATTAATCAAGTATATTTATGGTTGGTTGATGAATGATCAAGTATACGAGATGATGGGTCCTTACTCTTACCCGGGTGGTAGACTCCTTGGAGTTTCAACACCGGGTCAAGTGTTCGAGTACCCACGGTGGTGAAATCCCACGGTGTGAGTGTGTGGGGGTGTCTGTGTGTGTGTAAAAAAAAAAAAAGTATACGAGATGATGTGAAGATTTTGCTGAATGAATGGTCAAGATTTAGTGTTAGAGTTGGAAAATTTGTACACGTCGGTTACAAGTAAGAATTTAAAAATTAATTCATCTTCATGATTCAATCATTTTGAACTTTAAGTGTGTTATCACATGTCTTAACGGGGTTATCTAGATCACGGTTCAACGTTCATTAGTGATTTAAATTTACAATGGTGATTAAGGGTCAAGCCAAGACAATTGATGTCTGACATCACAAGCTTGTTAAGGGCCGTTATAGCTCAAGATTAGACTAATTAAGATGGATTGATTAGGAGTACAAGTGTATAATTTTAATAGGACAGATTTATATATATATATATTTAAATATAATTAAAGATCATGATCGGGTAGTGTTGGTGAACGGGTCACATGTTGTGATCCGGTGAGTTTAGTACATTATCAACGTTTAAATTTGAGATAGATCTTAACGAGTGGTATCATAAGAATGAATGTGGATGTGTACACTCTCCATGGGCCACGGTCGATTCATCCACCTCATATATACATCGATCCTTTATCCGCTGATGGATTCAACGGGAAGCGGATTGGCTGGCGTACCACACACCACTAGCTGGCGTGGGTACGTGCCGTGAGAAGACTGAGCGTTGACGCTCCTCGAAGTTACATTATGGCCCCAAAATAATGTATTCATTATATCCACACCGTTCATCCATTTGGAGAGATCATTTTAGATCTTTATCCAAAAAATAAGTCATATCCAATGTTCAAGTGGACCCCACCATAAATAACAGTTGGACAATGATTTTCACTGTTAAAACATTCGTAATGCCCACCGTTATTTGTCATCCAATCTGTTAATAAGGTCAGGTAGACCTGCATGAAGAGGAAAAAAAAATTATATTGATTTAAAATTTCTGTGACCCTTAAATAGGGTTTCAATGGTAGACGTTCAATCTTCCGCTGCCTTTTGTATTGTGGTCCATTTGATCTTTTAATCTATCTTATTTTTCGGATCAAACGTTAAGACTAGCTTGCCAAAGGGAGGGACGGTTTGGATATAAATCATACCTCAAGATGGAACCCACAGAACTTGGTGACGTCAATTCACCATCCAGGTCGGTGGTGTGTGCTACACCAGCCCATCCACTTCCGATTCAACGTCCCACATACGCAATCCGCTTCATTTTCAACCATCCAATTGACGGTTGGTCAAACGTAAACTAGTAAGTGGTCAAGATTCGAAGGGAAAAGTCAGATCTTCTCGTTGGTCCAAAACGTAAACCAGCGAGTAGTCCAGATTCGAAGGGAAAAGTCAGATCTTCTGGTTGGGGATGCAGGAAGCGGATTGGCTGGTGTACCTCACACAGACGCGGATTGCGTCCTACCCATTACCGTCCGGGCAGAGCTCTGTGGGGCCCATCGTGATGCGAGTGTTTTATCCACACCGTTAATCGCTTATCTCAGATCATTTTAAGCGGTGATCCTAAAAATGAGGCAGGTACACAGCTTCAGTGGACCACACCAAAAGAGTATGTAGTGATAATGACACCTACCATTGAAGCCTTTCTAATGGCCACCGTGATGTTTTTTTTACCATCAACCTATTTCATGTAGACGTGGATGAAGTGAAAACACAAATATCATCTTGATCCGAAACTTCTCCGGCTCCCAAATAAGTTTTTAATGGTGGGTGTTCAATCCCCACTTTGTGGTCCACTTAAGACTTGCACCTGCCTCACTTTTTTGATCCAATCTTAAAATGATATGCGAAAAACTATGAACGGCATGATAAAACACTTACATTACGGTAAGCCCCACAGAGTCCTGCCTGGACGAATTACCGTCCCGGTGGGGGCAGGATGCAATCCACGTCACTACAAGAAATATCACTTGTAGCGACGAATGTTTTCGTCGCTAAAAGTCAAAATTTCGTAGCTAAAAACTTTTAGCGACAAAACTTTTCGTTGCTAAATTCGTCGCTAAAAGACGGATGCCGAAGGGTTTTATCGACGAAAAATCTGTATCGTCGCTAAATGTAAGCTTTTTAGCGACGAAGATTTTTGTCGCCAAAAATAATTTCGAAGGCTTTTTGCAGCGTAAATTTTTGCCGCCAAAAATATTTTCGAAGATTTTTAGCAGCGAAAATTTTCGCTGCCAAAACAATTTCCAAGACGTTTAGCAGCGAAAATTTTCGATGCAAAAAAATTCCAAGACTTTTTTTAGCAGCGAAACTTTTCGCCGCCAAAAAAATTTCCAAAACTTTTCCATGACTTTTAGCAGCGAACATTTTCATCGCTAAAAAATATTTTCAAGACTTTTAGCAGCGAATATTTTCGCTGCAAAAAAATTTCCAAACTTTTAGCAGCGAAAAGTTTCGCTGCAAAAAAATTTTCCAACACTTTTAGCAGCGAAACTTTTCGCTGCAAAAAAACTTCTAAGACTTTTTAGTAGCGAAAAGTTTCGCTGCCAAAAAAACTTCCAAGACTTTTTAGCAGCGAAAAGTTTCGTTGTCAAAAAAAACTTCCAAGACTTTTTAGCGGTGAAAATTTTTGGTTACAAAACTAACTTTTAGCTACGAAAATTTTCGTTGCTAAAAGTCTCTTTTTTTTTATATATACCACTCAAAATTCCGCACAAAATTCCTGATATACACCTGTTAACAATATATTTCATCATATTCATCCTGATATACACTTGTTATACAATATATTTCATCACATTCACATCCATCTAAACCCAAACATAAACTACATTCATCCAAACACAAACAATCTTATCTGCATCACATTCATTCATGCATAAATACATATAAGCTTAACGTCAAAATCTGGAACCTACCACAAGAACAACCAACCAACCTGAGGCACTTTCAGCTTTAAGAAAAAACAGAGAATTTTGTTTTAAAAAATAATGGTTATGCTGTTTTCACTCAAAAGCCAAATTATAGAAGTTGCACCAAACAGTGAACCTGTATATACATTTCATACGTTTACATGCTTCGACCTGGCTTTCTTTGAGAGGGAACGAATACACATACACACTCTGCGGGTATCTCTTTTCTCAACAACATCTGATGGGGAGAAGAGATCAACACCGGTCAACCCAGGATCTGGCAGATCTGGAACAAAAGGATGTTCAGCAGTTAGAAACCATAGAAATTGGCTTCCTGATAGCTTGTTCACAATTCATAATGAAATCTTAGGGACGTAGTGATGCTGGCATCATGTGTGCATGTTTCTTCATTTGTTGAACAATTACAAAAAATTCATCAAAAACATAAAAGAAAGGGCTAGAATTCCAGTAATCCCTACCTTGGAGTCATATTTCTGCTCTTCCAAATTAGTAGACATTTATGGACCATGGTCCAAAAAGCACCCGAAACTTGACTCGACAGTTCGTCAGGTCAAGTTGATCAAAGGACCAGGTCAAAAACTCAATAATGAATAATTATTTGAAATATAAGATGGATTATGAAATGAATAAATTAGAAAATTGAATTTAATAATAATTAAAAAAAAAAAAAAAAAAACTTGAAAACCAGGAGTGGAGTTTTCACTTGACAAGTCTTTGGGCCTCGATGAAAATGAGTTCACAACCAATCACACTTGAAGAAGAAGAAGAAGAAGAAGAGGAAGAAGAAGAAGAAGAAGATGATGATTTGGATGAGGAATGTGGAGTGGGTGAAACCACTTGTTCTTTCTTCTTCAGTTGTGCATTTGTATGAAGAATGTGGAGTGGGTTGGTGGCGGATGTTTTTAAGAGGGCAAAGATTGATGTATTAGAATAGGTTAAATGTAATTTAGCCTCCAACCATAGTGATTGCGGGTGCACGCGCACACACATGATCGAAATCAAGTGGGAGTCTTGTGAGATTTCTGCCTTGACCTTTGGGCACCAACCCATATGGAAAGGCTTAAATGTTGTGGGAGGGTTCAGCTGGTCCATGCACTACCTACACAGATTATACATTCTTTCCATTGGTGCAAATCTTTTGAACTCAATTGATCATTTCAAGGAAGAAGAACCTTCCAAGAAAAGACCATGGCAGATATCAGGCTATAAATTTGATAAACAAGCTTGTGAGTTGAAATTTTGAAGTGAGAAACAGAATTTGATGACACTGGCCTGAACCTTTTCATGCATAAAGTAGAAATCAATCACAATAATCTTCATGCTCTACTGGTAGAAATGCTTGGTGCAATGATGGTGCATTGGCTCCATAGATTGCAGAAGGTAAAAACGCCTAAGGTGAGTAAATAGTGCCCATGCAATTATACATCGTGTTAGCAGCACCATGACAAATTAGACATGGGAGATGTGATGTTAGTGGATGAATTTCACATTGCTAAAGGATTAGAATTGGAGGACTATTTTACTCTAAATTTAATAGATACTAGATGTTAATATGCATTCTTTTTAAAATACCTGAATATAGAACTTGTGCCTTTAAACATTAGTTCTTCTAGTAATCTTTTTATGATTTTTGAGATTTTTTATTTTCATTTTTGAGATAGCACTCGCAAAGTTAGGTTGAGCTAGAGTTGTTTTAGGGTCTTTCGAAACTCAATCCCTAATTGATTTGGAGTCAAGTTTTTGTTTAAACCCTTGAGGGAGAAAAACTAACATCTGTCTAATAGAAGTTGGTATCACAAAATCATTCATGAAAAATATAGTGATAAACTAACAGCATTTTCTAGATATGCACAAAGAACGGCATTTGGCATAAACTTTTAGCAATCTATCCAAAAAAGAAAAAGAAATGAAAATGAAAATGAAAAAAGAAAGGAATGATTGTAAGAGCGTAAGACAGCCATTCAGATTTCACATCTAAATATTCTTGGTTCCTTGTATAAAAGAATCTTTCACCTGGCCAGGTTATTGTATGTTCAATTCAAAATGGAAAAGAAAAAGACCATGATAAAGATTACCTTCAAAAACGAGCCAACATTAGAATAAGGCATGTACCTCCCACTGCCCTTCCCAGATGCAAGTGGTTCATATATATATGCCTTCGAATATTTTATCTCTACACGCTTTGTCTGGAGCATTTTCCAAATTACTTCAGACACTTGAAACCTGTGATATTGGATTAGAAATTAATATAGTTGGTAATAAACTATTCAGATGTAATATATGGTTTACATCTGTGCACTGACATATGTAATCCAGAGTATATAATAGCATCCATGTTTATCAAGGTAATAAGATAAAAACCAGAAATATTTCGAAGACGTACAACACTTCTCCATCAGCAAGTAAGTCAGCGATAGTTGTCTCCTCATCAAATCTTGTATGAAGAACTTCTCCAAGCCAAATCCTTGTCTGAGTCTATACAAAGAACCAATCAAGTAGGTCATGGAAACAATATAACAAATTTGAACCAAAAAAAGAAAAAAAGAAGAAAATTCTGTTTGGCTAGGGGATCCCACAAGTTGGGCTTTAAGCCTAATCCCAACATTGGCAGGCCCTATGCCCCTCCACCCTCAGATTCGCTGCACTAAAGCGGTGCTTTCCGCTGCATAATTGCAATTAGCAGCCTTTTTGGCTTTCTAAAACTTGCAATTATGCAGGGGAAAGCACCGTTTTAGGGAATCTTCTACTGAGAAAAACTCTAACTCAACTCACCATAGAGGAATTGCACAGAAAATGACAGATATAGGAACTAGGATCGATGAATAGAATATCAAATAAATTGTTATGATATTCATTCTTACAATTATTCAGAGGCTATTTATTTCCTAAGTGATAATTAAGCTTTAAGGGTAGAGTAGCCACTAACCCAAATATTCTCCATTACTCTTATTACCATGGAAACAGTAAAGCCTAGCATTGTATTGAAAGGAACTATAGGGTAGTTCTGAACCTCACAGAATATTCAATTTCTTGCAGCTCCCAATTCCATACTTGTGGGGCCCAATCTTTGGCAATCCAGGCTGTTGATCTGATGGGTCCCACAGTGAATGGAGGATGCCCAAAAACCATGGATGTTGTAAAACCATGGATGTTGCAAGGACTTGAAAATTTGGAAATATTATGCAATGGTTGGACCGTAACTATAGTCCATCTGTGTTTGGTGGAGACTGTCCATTTCCTTTGAGTTTTCAGTTTTCAGTTTGCATAAGTGGATCTCACAGTTGAGTAATCCAAACCGTTGATACAGTGGGCATTGACGTGGATGTGGCATTCAGAAAAAAGTTCGTGATTAGAAGATCCTAGCCATTGAATATTTGGCCTATCTTTGGTTGAATATGAACGGTAGCTGTTCTGTCTTTTCTGCAATACCCCGAGTAAAGAAGTGAGGTGCAGTCGTGCAGATATAAGGGAATAAGTTCCCACCGTAAATAGGAAAAAAGCAAAGAGGTTTTTTCTTCAATGCATCTTGCCATACATGAAAAAAGTAATGCGTGCAGTGAGATCATGATCGTGCACTGGTGGGCCCCACCATGTATGTGCCCTGACACGAAAATCAGGACCATGTATATCTAAAAATGGACGGCCAAAAAATCAGCCACTGCTCCACATTTGAGAAAGACCCATTAACGATCCATCAGCAAAAAAGGCTACAAAAGGTTTGATAGAAAAAAGGAAAAAAGAAATAATAATAATAATAATAAAGAGGAAGATAGAGGAGCTTACCGGTCGATTCAGTCTTTGAGCTTCAACAGGAACTTCTCATTGCTCTCCTCTGTAACTCTAATCAGTCTCTCCAACAAATTTCGAAGTCCATCTCTAGCTGCAATCGAGGGCAGCAGCTGGCCTCCCCTTCTCCATCGTCATCCTCCATTAAAATCAGAGGAGAGAAAGGGAAAGGAGATCGGGACGAAGAGAGAGAGAGAGAGAGAGAGAGAGAAGGGAGCAGAGATCGGGTGAGAGAGAGAGGGAATAAGGGAACGGAGAGAGGGAAAGAGAGGATTAGGTTTTTTTGGGGGTTTTTTGGGCGCGGCTCTGTTTTGAGCGCGCGCCCATTTTGAGCGTGAAGTGGGTACTGGACGGTCCTGATAGGGGCTACGTGGGCCCACCATGATGTATGTGTTTCATCCATTCCGTTCATCTATTTTTAAAAATCATTTTAGAGATTTATGCCAAAAATTGGAGGGGTATAAATCTCAGGTGGTCCACACCACATGAGAACAATAGCGATTGGATATCCACCATTAAAATCCTCCTAAGGCCCACTGTACTGTTTATTTGACATCCAACCTGTTGATTTGGTCGTACAGGACCAGGTGAAGGGGAAAAACAAAAATCAGCTTGATCCAAAACTTTCATGCCTACCAAAATGTTTTTAATGGTCGACACTCATTCAACACTGTTTCTTGTAATGTGGTCCACTTGAGATTTGGATATATCTCATTTTTGGTCTTATATTGTAAAATTATCTGTAAAAATATATAGACGGCATGGATGAAACACATACATCACGGTGGGGCCATATCATCTAAAATCATGCAAAGAAATGCCTAAAACATATAAAAGCACTTGGTGGGGCCCACTTGAAATTTTTATGCACATGAAACTTGGTATAACTCCTTATCCAAGTGGGACACACATAATGGATAGGCTAGATTTGTGAACCACATCTCGGTGGGCCTAACAAATGATTATGAATATTTTAATGGAGGGTAACCCCTCTCAACTTTTGTATGTGGCGTGGCCCAAAAAAGTCACGGATTGACTTGATTTTTAAGCTCTAGGCCCACCATGGAATGGTGCATCTGACTGATGGGGTAGATGTGGGCCCACTTTGATTTATATATTGTATATCCATATGATCCATTTGTTTCCCTTACCATACCTTGCCTCTCTTTTTTTTCTACCCTAACCGCTGTCTGCACGGCCGCACCCAACAGTCCAACACGCTGCCCGCCGGTCACCATCTCCACCCCTCTATCTTTCTCTTTCTCTCATTCTCCCGATCTCTTCGAGGCTCCGAGCCAACCTGCGCCAAATCCTGACTCAGCCTGATCTCTCCGAAGTAGGTGTTTAACTTGTTTTTTATTTTTTTAACTTGTATATTTATATGATTGTAAATTTATTTTAGATTTATGGTTGAGGGGCTAGGTTAGGTTAGGTTGGGGTTTGGATCGGGTTCGAAGGGCTGGATTAGGTCGGGTTAGAGATTTTTTATACTTAACATGATTGACATTTAATTTGTATTATTTAGTCAAAAATATAATAAGTTAACATATGAACAAGCTCCACTCGACTCGACTCGAACCGCTAGCTCGACTTGATAGCTTTGGCAAACAAGTCATGCTTCAATGTTGAGCTCGAGGGTGAGCTTGAGGTCGAGTATAACATGGACAAGTCAAGCCCAGCTTGGCCCACCTTGACTCGACTCAACTTGGCTCGATGTAAAGCCATAGTCACTCTAGAGTGGGCAACGTTTAAAAACTGGAGATAATTCTTTAGTTGTACAAGTGGCATGGGTTTACAGTAATCACAACCGTCCAAATCACTAAACCAAGTGTGGATGAAGTATAACTGAAAAATGACAAAGAGAAGATTATTAACCATGCATCTGATTTTTTACTTTGAATTTGGACCACTCACTGCTTACTTTTAATAATCTATTTAATGGGCATTAATTGGATGGTCAAGATTACTTGACCTTGTGGTTCTAGAGATTTGCTTAATCTCACAATTTGGATGGTCTGGATAGTTGTACATCGTTGTCACGTGTAAGGAGATCGAATGAATGGACGATTAGCCTGTTTTTGGAGAAGGATAATCTTCATTGAGGGGCCTACCTTTTTCATGGTACTGATGTCCTCCATAAATGACACGGTAATGCAAGCCATGGTACTGTTGCATGTAGGTGATCAGTTCTCTTTTTAAAATGTTGAAATATCAATATTGTATTATGAGCTTTGCTAAGCCCACACGCATATGCAATACAGCTCGAGTACATGCCATATATTTGCCAGCATGGCACAATAGATCTGAGATCCAGTCCATCCATCAGAACAGAAACACAATAATAATAATTTAATTCAAGAATTCGATTGGTCAACATGTTATGTGGGCCACAATTTGTAAAAAAAAAAAAAAAGTACGACTCTGAAAAACCTAGTGGAAGTTTTCTAACCCATCCGCTGTTTCCAAATTGAGGCCCACATACTCATTGGACTAGATTTTATTTTGAAGAAAAAAACATATACAGAGTAGGACTAACCTGATGGATGGATGAGATCTAGCATGTATGTGCCATGCTGGCATATGCGTGGCATGTACACGAGTTTAATTGCACACGCATGTGCGCTTAGCAAAGCTCTACGATTTGCAATCATTTTCTACTATCAATATAGAATTTCAGAAGATGCAAATCATACCAAACTCAAATGAATAATTTTAGAAGCTTCTCACCGTCTGATTGAAATTATCATATGAATAATTTTGAAACCTTAATCAGGCTACATATGAGAAAGATATTGGGCATACAAGATTGATCCACAGTTTCAGTGAAATTTGATTTAAACATTTGAAGTTAATTACTTTCAATTTGAACTAATTAGATTGTCTAAAAACGATTAAAGGTTCAATTAGTGGATGTGCCTAATAATTTAGTAATTTTATTTTTCACAAATAAATTTCCTTTCAAAAATAGCATTTTTTTTTTCCAAAATGTATATTATTTTACTCTTTTAACCAAATATCATTTTTATTATAAAATATTTCAAAAATATTTAAAATACAAATTTTGAATTTTTATTTTCAAAATCTCAAAAAATTTCTCATATTTTAATTTTTTCTCAAAAATTTGAAAATGCCGATTTTTTTCCTCAGAAGAATTATTTTGTTCTCAAAATATTTCATAAACATAGTAAAAATTTCTAAACTTTTTAATATTCTTTTTTATGTGATATTACAAGTCATTTAAATATTACCTTTTAATTATATATATATAAAAATTTCCATTTATATGATATAAAAACTAAACATATATATATATATATATACACACACACACATTTTTACATTATTACAAAAGAATATACATTTTTACATTAGGAAAAACATTTTTACCGACGAAAATTTTCGTCGGTAAAAGTCTTACCGCGAACATTTCCAATCCAGCGCCATTTTTTTTAACAACACAGCGCGTTTGTTGGGGGCAAAATTCAAAACACCCTTTAGCGACGAAAACTTTCGTCGCTAAAAGCCAATGTCATCGCCATAGAATCGAAGTCAAAACACCCTTTAGCGACGAAACATTTCGTCGCTAAAAGCCACCCATTTCGCTACGAAATTAATGTCGTCGCCAAAAGGAAACGTCTCGACCTTTAGAATTTTAAAACATCGTCGCTAAAAGCGCCCTTTAACTACGAAATTAATTTTGTCGCCAAAAGGAGACGTATCGACTTTTTGTTTTTAAAAAATTAAAACACCCTTTAGCGACGAAACATTTCGTCGCAAAAAGTCTAATCCGCGTTTTTTAGCTCTGAAAACTTTCGTAGCTAAAAGTAAACTTATCGAAGCTGGGAAAAACTGTTTCCTTCCTTTAGCGACGAAAATTTTCATCGCCAAAAGTCTCCTCCACGTTTTTTAGCTACGAAAATTTTCGTAGCTGCAGGTAATTCATTCAAATTTTGTGTGCACCCTTTAGCGACGAAAATTTTCGTCGCTAAAAGTCTCATCCATAATTTTTAGCTGCGAAAATTTTCGTTGCTAAAAGTTTCATCGCTAAAAGTGCACTTTTGGCGACGAAATTTTATTTCGTCGCTAAAAGTGACTTTTAGCAACGAAATCAAATTTCGTCGCTAAAAGTTTCGTCGCTAAAAACCCTCTTTCTTGTAGTGCGTCCACCTCACACCAGTAGGGCTGAAAGTCCGGCGGGTTGAGTTAGTTGGTGCTCAACCCTAGCCCAACCCAAGGTTCTTATACCTCAACCCTAACTCAACCCAACCCAAGATCGGGTTGGGAATTCTCAACCCAAGCCCAACCCAAGCGGGTTCGGTAGGGTTAGCCGGGTTGGTCGGGTAGATATATGCTAATATTTTCATTATTATATTAGTCTATTATATATTCAATACAAGTTTTATTTTATATACCTATAATTGTATTAATTATATATATGTAGTTATTTATCATAAAAAACATTTTTTCTAAACAAACAAGCTAAAATATGGGACAACTACTCCTTTAAAAGTCGTATTGTGTATCAAGCAATCTATTTGGGAGAGAGAAATCCGGTGTATCTTGTTAGCTTGAGTCATCGGAAATGACGTGAACCAATGAAACTGGACGACATTGGAATTTCCTGTGCCTTCAACATAGACGATTCACACTCAATTATAATTATTTATAAGGAACTTATATATTGATCGGGTTTGGGTTGGGTCGAGCAACCTGAGACCTCAGCCCGAGCCCAACCCAAGTTTTATCGGGTTGACATTTGTATGGCCCAAGTCCGAGACCAAACCCTATACATCCTGCCCAAGCCCAACCCATTGTCGGGTCGGTCACAGGTCGGTCGGGTTCAACCCGCCCAACTTTCTGCCCTACACACCCGCTATATAGCTGTTGTATTGACGTTAGCAACTTCTGTGGGTCTTATCATGAGGTATGTGTCATATCCAAACTGTCCATCCATTTCACGAGCTCGTCTTAAGTCTTGAGATGAAAAATAAGACAGATCTAATTATCAAGTAGACCACACTGAAAAAAGCAGTGGGAGATTGAATGTCTACCATTGAAACCCTTTTTGGGGTCACTGAAATTTTGGATCAATATGAAAAATTTTTTTCCTCTTCATTTAGGTCTTTGTGACCTTATGAACAAATTGGATGGAAGATAAATGTTATGGTGGGCCTTAGGAGTTTTTTAACGGTGAAAATCATTATCTCCCTACTATTTGTGGTATGGTCTGATGATCTTTGGATATGATTCACTTTTTGGATAATACTCTAAAATGATCTAGATATAATAAATACATCACTATGAGACTCACGTAACTTTGATCTACTTTGAACCGTTCGTACAACTCGGAGGTTGAGGAGTGCCAGCGCTCGTCTTCGCACGACACGTATCTACAGCAGCTATACAACTGGTGTGTGGTACAGCCGCCAATGGACGCTGATTCCCTGTGATAGCCTTTCGCAAGAAGTTCCTGCACAGGAATGCTGGGTGGGGCCCAACAAAATGTTTTTGAGAAATCCACCCCATCCATCTATTTTATGAGATCAGTTTAGGATGGACAACCAAAAACAAGGTGTATCCAACACTCAAGTGGGCCATACAAGAGGAAAAAGTGGGCATTCAGTGAGCACCGTTGAAGCATTTTTATGGTCATAAAAGTTTTGTATCAGGCTATAATTTTAATGTTTTCACTTCATCCCATTGGGAATGACCTTGTAAAAGGTTTGGATATCATATAAACATCAAGGTTGAGCCCAATAAGGTTTCAACGGCAGAAATTTCTTTTCCCAATTTTCCCTCTAGTGTGACTTACTTTAATGTTGTATCCACCTCATTTTTTGTAGAATGTACTAAAACGATCTTAAAAAAATGGATGGATGGAATCAATTTATAACATACATTACAGTGGGCCCACCCAGCATCCTTGCGCAAGAACTTCCTGTTAAAGGCTTTCGCAGGAAATCCGCGTCCGCCACCAATCCGCTTCCGGGGATGCTAGTGGAGAACGGATTGGCTACTCCCACTGCCACCTGCCTCGTGCCTGGTGGTCAGTGCTTTGTGCACCCCACCATGTTGTATGCTTTTCATCCATTCCGTTCATCCATTTTTAAAGATCATTTTAGGGCTTGATCTAAAAAAATTGAGAGGATTATATATCTCATGTGGACCACACCAAAGTTAAAAATATTGATTGAATATCCACCATTAAAATCCTCCTAAGGCCCACTGTACTGTTTATTTGACATACAATCTGTTGATTAGGTCATACAGACCCAGATGAAAGGAAAAAATAAGATCATCTTGATCCAAAACTTTAATGGCCCCAAAAATTTTTTAATGGTCGACATTCATTCAACACTGTTTCCTGTAATGTGTTCCACTTGAGATTGTGATATAAATAATTTTTGGTCTAATACCATAAAATGATCTAGAAAAATAGATGGACGGAATGGATGAAACACATACATCATTGTGGGCCCACAGAGCAACGACCATCAGCCAGTGGCAGGGGAGTAGCCAATCCGTTTCCGTGCAAGTGCATTCTCGTTATGTCTCAGTCCATCAAGTCGGTATTTATTTCCCACTCTCATTTCAGTCCTCTTAAAAAAGTCCAGACACCATTGCATCCGATCAGCTCTTCGTTCCGTTTCCTCTACACTCGACCGAACCGTCCATCACACAAACCATGGCCGACGAACTCCAATCCTATGCCATCCTCTTCCTCATCTAGCTCATTTCCATTGTCCTTATCCGGACCATCTTCTCCAATTCCTGAACCATGTCCCGCTGCCTCCCGCCGGGCCCAATACCACTTCCGATCATGGGACACCTCCACCTCCTCTCTTCCACCCTTCACCAAGCCTTCCACAAGCTCTCCAAGCAGTACGGTCCATTGATCCACCTCCGCCTTGGTTCTGTCCCCGAGACCACCTTTGCATCCCGACATCAATCCTCAGTTGTCGGTTACAATGAATATGGCTCCTCTGGTTTCGTTACTACTCCCTACGACACGTATTGGAAGTTCATGAAGAAGCTCTGCATGTCCAAGCTCTTAGGCGGGCACATGCACGATCAGCTCCAGCCCATCCGACGTGAAGAGATCCGGAGATTCTTGCGACTGCTACATAAGAAATCCAATGGCGGAGAAGCAGTCAACGTTGTGTTAGTAAAAAGTCTTAAATCTGAAGGTTTTTTTGTGTGCTCCACGACCGGTCGTGAGTCTGTCTCGACCTGTCATGGGAGTCTGTTCGACCAATCGAGCAGTGCACGACTCAAAGTCCAGCGAGCAGGGTTTTTTGGGGTTCGAGGTGCTCGACCGGTCGTGGCCTATTCACGACCGGTCGTAGGGGTCCTTCGACTGGTCGTAGCCTTGGCTCGACCAGTCGTAGTTACGCAGATTCGTTTTTGAATCCGATGCAGATTGCGGATTTTAGTGTCGCCTTTCGCAAGGGTGCGAAAGGAAAGTTGCCTAAATTATAAATAGGTGTTCTTAGGGCTTTTCTAGGTATGGGGAAAGCTTTCTAAAGGTATTCTAAAGGGTTTTAGGGTTATCAAAGGGTGTAGCAAGGGTTAGATTCGAGGTTGTTCGAATCGGGTAAGTCCTCTCTCTTTGTAGTTGATGCTTTCATAGTGGAATTCTGTCGCTTTGTGCCGTGGTTTTTTTTTTTTTTTCCCGTAAGGGTTTTCTACGTTAAATCTGCGTGTTCTCTTATATGTGCTTGGTGCCATTGAATTGTTATCCTAGATCTAGATCTGTGTGATTTCGCAGGTCAAATCCCAACAAGTGGTATCAGAGCAATCGTTGGGCATGGATTTGAATCTGAGGGATTAGTAATAATGGCGATCGCTAAGTATGAGATTGAGAAGTACTCAGGGAGAAATAATTTTGAGTTATAGAAGATCAAGATGATGAGTTCCTTAATCAAGCAAGGAGAAGATGGTGCTCTTGAGGAGCGAAAGTCTACTATGACTGATGGTGATTGGAATACTCTTGATAAGAAGGCTTTATCATCGATCCGTTTATGTCTCACGGATGAGGCTCTTTACAACGTCATGAGGGAGAAAACTGCGGCTAAGTTATGGGCGAAGTTAGAGGATGTTTATACAAAAAAATCCTCTGAAAATCGCCTACACTTGAAGCGGCAGTGGTATAACTTCAAGATGGCAGAGGGTGGAGATCTGGAGGCTCATATCAGCAACTTTAATAAATTAGTTTGCAAATTGCTAGATATGGAGGAAGTAATGAAAGATGAAGAACAAGCATGTATGTTGCTGAATTCCCTTCCGGCGTCATATGAGTCATTCAAGGACACTATGTGCAGCATAAATAAAACCCTAAATGTCGACACTGTTACTCAGCTCTTCAAGGGAAGGCTATGAGATAGCTAAACGGTGACATGGGGACATCTTCTGATGCACTATTTACAATGGGTAGGAATTCAGAACAAGGTACGGGTTCTTCAGGTTATAGATCTAAATCCAAGGGCAAGGGTAAAGGAAAGGTAAAGTGCTGGAACTGTGGGAAGGAAGGATATGTGAAGAAGGATTGTGAAAATCCTAAATCAAAGAGAGAAGATTCTGAGGTTTTGTACAGGGAGGCCAATTTGCCACGTCAGATGGATCGAGTGGATGTGATGGTAATGTTTTGTCTGTGTCTACTATCAGGCGGTCATACGATGATCGTAAGGACAAGTGGATGCTAGACACAGGGGCATCTTTTCACATGACTCCTCATTGGAGTTAGTTCGCCAGCTATAACGAGTACGATGGTGGACATGTGCTTATGGGCAATGGCTTTGCCTGTAATGTTGTGGCTGTTGGTACGGTGCATATCAAGATGTTTGATGGGGTGGAGCGTACCTTAACCAATGTCAGGCACGTTCCTGATTTGAAGGAAAATCTGATTTCTCTTGGTGTACTTGAGGTAAAAGGATGCAAGTACACAGGTATTGATAGTGCTCTTAAGGTATCTAAGGGGGTACGGGTGATCATGAAAGCGCAACGGCTCGGTAACTTGTACAGGTTGATCGGGAACACTTCAAAAGGTAGAGCTGCAGTAGATGTAGCGGATTCCACCTCTGCATGTGTGTGGCATGTTGGGCATGGCCACATGAGCAGGCAGGGCAAGAAGGCTGAGAAGTATGGACAGGGATACAGAGCAGGTGGAGTAGCCACCTGTGAGAAGAATCATACGACATGATCACAGGATATCGGCGAGGTACATGGACGACTCTAATATCGTAGGGGATTCATTTTTTTTTTTTCAGATGACTCTAGGTGAGCCTGGTGCTGAGAAGTGAAAGGTAACTATGGGTGATGTGATGAATTCCTTGTATCAGACCGACATATGGGAGCTGGTGGAGCTTTCAGTGGGCCGGTGAGCGGTTGGATACAGGTGGATCTCCAAGAGCATACAACATAGATGCAGGGCGATGTTGGTAGTGAAGGGTTATGCTCAGAGAGAAGGGATCGGCTTCTCAGAGATATTCACGCCGACGGTATAACAGGTGTCTATTAGATTCGTGATTGGGCCCGGACACAAAGTGATCAGAGTGGAAGGATGGATGTGGAGTCTGTACTTCTGTAAGGGAAAGTGAAAAACAGACTTACATGAAGCAACCAGAGCAGTTCGAAGTTAAAGGGGGCTGAGAAAAGACTTTGCAGGAGGTCGTGGTTCGACTTGTCGCCTAGGCAGTGGTTTGATTCCTTCATGGTGAGTCAGGAATTGATGACATGTAGGTCGCCAATTATGACATGTCTGAAATCAATGTACGAAAGACTTGGTTAAGTGGGACATTCAGAATGAAGGATCAGAGGGGTTGCAAAGATAGTTCTCGGCATTGAGACTGAAAGAGGAGTAGGCTTTGGAAATCACAGGAGGAATACCTTGTGCGTAGGTATTGATCAAGGATGTGATAGGCCAGGTAAAGTTGGAGAGCGTTCCCTACGCGTCTCTCCTCAAGTTTTCCTCAGGACATGTCCCAAAATAGATGAGGAAAAGCTGGATATCTCATGAGCCTTATTCGAATGCGGTTGACAGTGTATGCCATGGTCTGGATTAGACCGATTATTTCACAGGCTATCAGTGTTGTGAGAAAGTACCCCGACAAACAATATTAGGTAGCGGTGAGATGGTAAGAAGACTACATCTTTTCCTTTTGAGAAGACAGGAGCAAAGGTGGTTGAGCAAGTGGATTTTGATCTGGCAGACATGCCCTCCTAGATCGTTCCTGTAGAGAAGTTCAAGGTCTGTAAAACTTCTCTGGGCTTGGCGATAGCGTAAAAGGAAAACGGAGTGTGCACGAGAAGCTATGATGTGATACAGAGATAAGAGAAGAGGTCAAGGAGCTACACAGTTGAAGATTGAAGACTTGGTGAAGATCGTTAGCAAAAAGTCTTAAATCTGAAGGTTTTTTGTGCGCTCCACGACCGGTCGTGAGTCTGGCTCGACCGGTCGTGGGGGTCTATTCGACTAATCGAGCAGTGTACGACTCAAAGTCCATCGAGCAGGGTTTTTTGGGGTCCGAGGTGCTCGACCGGTCGTGGCCTATGCACGACCGGTCGTAGGGGTCCTTCGACTGGTCATAGCCTTGGCTCGACCAGTCGTAGTTATATAGATTCGTTTCCGAATCCGATGCAGACTGTAGATTTTGGTGTCGCCTTTCGTAAGGGTGCGAAATAGAAGTTGCCTAAATTATAAATAGGTGTTCCTAGGGCTTTTCTAGGTATGAGGAAAGCTTTCTAAAGGTATTCTAAAGGGTTCTATGGTTATCAAAGGGTGTAGCAAGGGTGAGATTCGAGGTTGTTCGAATCGGGTAAGTCCTCTCTCTTTGTAATTGATGCTTTCATAGTGGAATTCTGTCGTTTTGTGCCGTGGTTTTTTTCTCGTAAGGGTTTTCCACGTTAAATCTGCGTGTTCTCTTATATCTGCTTGGTGCCATTGAATTGCTATCCTAGATCTAGATCTGTGTGATTCCGCAGGTCAAATCCCAACACGTTGGCCTAGAGCTCATAACGATGGTGAACAACATAGTATCAAGGATGGCAATGAGCCGGATATGTTCGGACACGGAAGTGGAAGCTGAGGAAGTGAGGAAGATGGTGCATGAGATGGAGGTGCTGGCCGGTACGTTCAACGTTTCGGATTATATCAAGTTATGTCGGAATTTGGATTTGCAGAGGCTGAAGAAGAGGTTGGAGGATGTGCACCGGAGATTTGATACGATGATGGAGAGAATCATCAAAGAGCATGAAGAAGTGAGGAAGATGAGGATGGAGAGAGGCGATGGTGTGAAGGATATTCTAGATATTTTGCTCGAAATATCGGAAGATGAGAACGCCGAGATGAAACTGACGAGGTAGAACATCAAAGCCTTTATCCTGGTAAGCCCATTCACCTTGTCTTTTTCGAACGTCTTGAGCTCGTAAGCATATGGTGTGAGCCCACGTGATCTATTCAGCACATCCAACCTGTACATCAGATGCGTGACCACATATTACCCCATGCTTCTGAAATCAAATCGATACAAAACTTAAAGAGGACCACATCACAGAAACAACCTGGGAACCTGAGTTGAAAACAAACCTAGTTATGAGGAACACTGATCATCATCGAACATGACCTCAGATCTATATATCATGTACCAATACATCAGGATTGCAGCCGTTATTGCTCCCGTTTTCGTTACCAGAGTCCGGTCGGTAGCAGATTGCGTGGTGTGCTACACACCACCAACCTCGACGGGGTGTGGACGTCCCCAAGTTCTGTAGACCCAACAAAGATAAAATGGGCTAAACTGGGCTTATAATTACCCAATGGGCCAACCACTCGAGCAAGCCCATCCCAGCTTATTTAATATTTTGATCAGATGAGTATTTATGCTATATTTTGAATCTTCTACAGGATATCTTTGTGGCGGGAACCGATACAACTGCAGTCACAATGGAATGGGCCTTTGCGGAGCTCATCAACCATCCTGACGTGTTCAAGAAAGCAAGGGTACAGATCGATTCAGTCGTTGGAAAGAATAGATTGGTTGAAGAATCTGACATCCCAAATCTTCCTTACCTCCTGGCAATTGTCAAAGAAACACTTCGACTGCACCCAGCAGGCCCAGTGATTTATAGAAAATCCATCCAAGACTGCAAGATTGGAGGCTACGATGTACCAGCTAACACTCAAGTGTTCATCAATGTGTGGGCCATCGGAAGGGACCCTGAGCATTGGGTCCACCCACTTGAATTCCATCCCAAGAGATTCATGCCGTCCAATGAGAGCGACCAGAATCACCATGTGGACGTTAGGGGGCAGAATTTCCATTTCTTGCCATTCGGGAGCGGACAGAGAGGCTGCCCGGGCATTTCTCTAGCATTGATCGGGTTATACAAACGACGCTTGCTTCCATGATCCAATGCTTCGATTGGACGGTTGGGATCAGCAGAGAGAGTGCAACTATTGATATGACTGAGGGCATGGATGAAACACATACATCATGGTGGGCCCACAGAGCACCGACCACCAGCCACGGGGCTGGTGGCAGGAGGAGTAGCCAATCCGTTTCCCGCGATCCCACTAAATTCGGGTCCCACGACTTGTACATATCAGATTCGCAGCTTTAAAGTGACGCGCGCTTTCTTCCTCATAAATGCAGCTAGCCGTTTATCTGGATGGGTCCACAATCCCGGCCAAGCCAATTGTGAAAAATCTACTTCTTGGTAATCTTTAGGTTAAGGATTTTATGAAGTTAAAATGCTCCGAGTTGCATTGGGACACTAGGACAGTTCAATCTATTGATCCCGACTGTTCAATAGGTCCAATGTACATTTCATGGTCTACCATGCACATGCACATCACTCAAATCTAATAAATATTAATCGGTTGATCAATGACCTTTAATATGGAAGGCCAAGATGACGTAGGGATGAACATGATGAGGTTGATCACCGTCTTCCTCAAAAGGATAACTACTCCGTATCCACGGAGCTTCTTTGGACTCATCACAGGGACTTCTCGAATTTACAAGGAAAGAAAGCAGAAAATAGAAATAAATTCTAATAAATTCGAAATTGATTAATTAATTTCAATAAACGAGTTCACAACCTTTTAAATAGGGATAACAAGCAATGGAAGAGAAATCAGAAGCAAACTACAACTAAAACTTATAGAATTCGCGACTTACTATAAATAGTAAAGTTACTATTTATAGATGGTCGTGATGTCTACTAGTGCGCAAGGTTTTTAGCCAAAAATAGTAAGTGTCCTATTTGGCTTCACCAAACCGTTCTCCTAATTATTCTAAGCTCTTTTCACGTTGGACGCAACTCCTAAAGCTCGACGGATGAAGAGTTATAATAAAACTAAAACGTACTATTTATAGTAAAAATGAAATTAAAATAGGGAAACGACCGTTGATCCAGGGGTATTTTGCAAATCCGGCTTGCGTAACCCAGTGTAGCTGGGTTAGTTGGATAAAGTAGCTCGTTCTACCCCAAAATCATATATTTTATGCTCGATAACTCATTCCGGATTGTGAGATACGCCCGATCCAAGGTCCGACGGTCCGGATTACTTCTGTCGTCGACCGGCCCTTTTCTGATTCATCTTGGCCATGAAACTGTCCGCGACTAGCTCTACATCAGTCCCCTCCACTTCAAAAGAACTCGTTCTCGAGCTCTCATCCTGCTCTAGTTCATGATACTCGATTAGGTCCTCGACATTGAAAGTCCGTGAGATCGCCATGTCATTTGGAAGATCAACAACATAAGTGTTGTCGTTGATCTTTCGAATGATTGAGATGAGTCCAATCTTTTTAATTTTCAAATTGTTGTACGTCCCGGTCGGAAATCTCTCTTTGCACAGATGAACCATAACGCGGTCGCTTACCTCGAATACTTTTTGTCGCCGGTACTTGTCCGCTTGTTCCTTATACTTCTCATTCGAGGCATGTAGTTTGGTCTGCACTTTCGCATGGATGCCCATGATCTTGTCTGCCATATGTTCTGCTACAATGCTCGTGCCTGGGTGCTTAGGCGGAGGGACCAAGTCAAGTGTGTGGCGAGGTACTCGCCCTTAGATAATATGGAACGGTGATTTCCATGTCGAGCGGTTCACCATGTTGCAAACTCTGCTTGAAACAAGGCTAAATCCCACTGCTTCGATTTTTCTCCTGAAAAACAGCGAAGGAGGTTTCCCAATGTGTGATTCACAACTTCGATTTGCCCATCAGTCTGTGGGTGGTAAGCACTGCTGAATTGAAGTTATGTATCGAATCGAGTCCACAAAGTCTACCAAAAGTGGGTAATAAACTTCGTGTCACGATCAGAAGTAATGGTCTTGAGGACCCCGTGTAGCCGTATGACCTCCCTGAAGAATAGATTCGCCACGTATATTGCATCGAGGGTCTTCTTGCATGGGATTGTTGAGGGTCAAATATTGTATATTAGACCCCAATTACTACTTAGATTTATGAACATGATACTGCTTAACGGTCTATTTTAATCGTGTTTGTGGTGCAAGGTGAAGTTGCAAGCTTGGACCGAAACAGGGTGTTAAAAGCTGAGATTTAATACTCAGAATTCACCAAAGATAAGGGACGGACCCCGGGGGACCAAGATCAATAGATTTATATGCCTGAAACCCGAGGAAATCGAGCAACTGAAGCTCAAGTGGTCCAAAATTGGCTCAGAATGCAAGATCACAGGGTTCCAACTATCCGTTCAGCTTGAAACTTCATACAGAACCTGAAGACTATATATTAACCGTACATGTCAAGATTCAGCCATTGGATCCTTGTGAAAGCAGTGTAACGGACAGATCAGCTCATAAATTAGTGATTTGGGGCCCACCTGGTACCTGGATATGTTTCAAATCAAGTCTCAACCCTTTAAATCAACTGAAAAAAGAGATGGATGGATTAGATTTCTCATATACATCACTGGGGGACTCACCTATGCAATCCACGTGTACAATGTGGATGCTCCAGCCGCGCATCAGTTTTCCCAAGGTCGGTCAATGGGCGCTGACCGATGAATTTCCAAAACTCTATATGAAGCTGTAACAGCTCCTCCATCCGATCGCCGGACGGTGCTTGTGGGCCCCACTCATCATGTTATTTGAAGATCCGGACCATCTATTAGGTTTTCAAAGGACGTAGATCCAAGCCTAGGTGGCGAATTTTTAGAAAAACATCAAAGATCGGTTTTTAACCGTCCAGCGGAGAATGGACGGTGTAATACAAATTTCTATGGGCCGCACAGAAATCAAGTAGGGCTTAGCTATCTTGGATGATTTTTCGTCATAAAAATAATGGACGGAGTGAATCTACCATACATCATCGTTTTGGGACCCACCGATCATCAAAGCTTGCAGTCCGCAAGCTCTATTTCGCATCAGGGACTTGCGGACGAAATTTGTGGGCCATATCAGGGCTACAAGTGGCTAATCCGGACCGTCCATTAGGAGCCTATGGTCCCCATCATCAAAGCCTAGGTGTCGGAATTGCATAATACAATGAATGATTAGTTTTTCACCGTTCAACCGCAACTCGGATGGTAGCTAGTCTGAACAACTTAGTAGGCCGAACCAAAGCCAGTCAAAAACCATCCGTTTCCGGCTGATTTTTCGAGGCAAATACAATGAACGGACTGGATTTGTCAAGTTATATCGAGCATGGCCCCACCAAGTATGTCAGCGTGAACTTAAAGGTAGAAGTGCGTAAAAAACTTCCGCACCGACTCACTCCTGCTGCGTAAGGTATCCAGTGTATCTCCACCGACTCCCTCTTGTTATAAAAAGAAATGAAAGAGAGATGAAAGGGGATCAATCGATTGGCAGGGGACGTGTAGCTGAGAAGGAAAGACGGAGATAGAGTAATATTTATTTTATTTTTCTGTTTAGTTTTATGATTTGTTTTAAGATGTTTAGACTAATGATGTCTATTTTAGGCTAAACCTCTTAGTTAGGGCTAAGAGGTGAAGCTTGTAGCGTGATGGGAGAACTATTTACTTGTACTTTTTGTTTACACTGAACTGATGTTGATTTTAGTTTAATTAAGGGAATGTTTTTAGTTATTAATGGTCTGTTGTGACTAAAATTACAATGGATTTGCGATGGCTTTGAACATGGTCTTTTCCTTTTGATGTTTATGACGTCAGGAAGCCCTGTTGTTCACCATCGTCTCCTGGGCATGGTCGGATGACGATACCCTTCCTAACCTTCATAGCATGTTGATTAGTTGGTAATTAATTTAATTCTGTTGTTTACTTTGTCTCCTGGGCATGGTTTGGTGATAGAATCCATTCTAATTCATATACTTTTCATCTCTTGAAAATTATATCAAAGGAAGTTCAGTTGATTTTCATGGTTATACCCTTCAACTGGATGAAGATGGGACTCTAAGTCCAGTTGAGTTCTTGAAATAAGCATAAGGTCTCCTTGATCTCTACAAGTGAATCCTCTGAATCCTTAGTTTCATTCCTCTGAATTCTTTAAGTTTTAGATAGTTATTTCATCATTATTCCTCAATTTACACTTGATTTAGATTTCATCTCATTCTAATTCTAGTTCTATTTAGTTTCAGATAACATACAAGTATCAGTCCCTTGGGATTCGACCTCGGTCTTACCGAGTTTATTACTACATCACAACCCTATACTTGGGGAGTGAACAGGGATAAAGTGCGCCATCTTGGAGAAACGATCTACCACCACGAACACCAAATCCATGCCGTGTTGTGTTCGTGGGAGACAAAGCACAAAGTCCATTCATAAATCCTCCCAAGGACCGTTAGGCACAAGTAACAGGGTGTAGAGGCCCGTATTATGAGATCGCCTCTTGGAGGCAGTAGGTCGATCAAACCTGATGTTGGCCCAATTCTTTTGGTCGAACAATAGGTACTTTTATCTTCATGACGATATCTCAAGCTCGACCTTATTTTCTGCTCAGTCTCGGATTAGGGATTTGTTCTTTCAGTTGTATTGGTTTATTGGCCGACCTGGGTAGGCATGTGGAGCCTCGACCTGACCTTATCTCCATGGTCAATCTGATTTTCCCATAACACCATGCATAAACCTAGCCCACAGGCCAAGTTAATAAGTCCAAGCTTAGACCAAAGTTGGGGTACAACTTGTCCTAGTGAAATAAATTGGTGCATATGGGTGTATGTTTAGTATTGAAACTGGATACTATCCTTGCATGTACCAGGCACAGCACAAGCACAATATGCAATGGGATTTGATTAGATGGCATGATGTAAAGCATGTTTGGATAGGTTATCTCATTTTCATCTCATATGGCAGCCTGTGGTCGTCTAATCAAATATGGTCACATCATACCTATGTTGAACTTGGTACATGCACGAGCATTATCTAATCCAAATCGCATGTGTTATTTAACTTGTACACTTCACATAGCTGACATCATTGAATATGTTAGTATGGCATGGCATGTGATTTTATGGGATTTATGGTCGTGCACCCTATGTACATATGATGTATATGTGGGGTCCACTGTGATGTATAATCAAAATCCACTTTGTCCATCTATTTTGACACCCCATTTAAGGGGTTGAGACCAAAATTGAATCATATCTAGGTATCAGGTGGGCCCCAAATCGGTGAATTGTGGGTTAATCTATCCGTTGGGCCACTTCTACAAGGATCCATGGTTGAAATTCAACATGTACGGTTAATTTATGGTCCTCAGGCCAGATATAAATTTTCTAGCCGAACGGATGGTGGGAACCTTGAGATCTTGCATTCTGGACGATTTTCAGGCCTCTATCGAGTGAATGGCTTGATTTTCTCGGATCTCTGTCATATAAATTCTTCAATCTTGGTCCCCTGGAGTCCACCCCTTGCCTTGGTGATTTATGAGTGTTAAATCCATACTTTTAGTACCCTTTTTCAGTTCAGGCTCCTAAATTCACCTTGCAACACAAACACGATTAAAATGGGTGGTTAAACTGTATCGTGTTCGTAAAATCAGGTAATAAAATGGGGTCTAATATGTAATATTTGACCCTCAACAGCATATGGTTCAGTTTGGTCCAATGTTGAGGGTCAAATATTGCATATCAGACCCTAGTTACTGCTTGGATTTACGAACATAATATTGTTAAAAGGCCGACTTAATCGTGTTTATCTTTGCAGTGGAAATTAGAGCTTTGATTGGAATAGAGGCTAAAATCGTGGATTTAACATTCGGGAATCACCACAACAAGGGCCGGACTGGAGACCAAGATCAACGCCAGAGATCTAAGAAGGCGAGAACTGAAGCTCAAGTGGCCTGAAAGTCAACCAGAATGCAGTATCATGGGGTTCCCACCATCCGTTCGGCCCGAAACTTCATACACGGCCTGAGGACCTTAAATTAACCGTACACGTAAATTTTTAACCATTGGATTCCTTTAGAAGTGGCCTGACAGACAAATCAGCTCCTTAAATCCTTAAGTGGGGCCCGTCTTCTACCTGGATATGCTTCATTTTTTGTCCCAACGCTTTAAATGATCTGACGAAATGAATGGACGGAGTGGATTTCTCACATTACATCAATGTGGAACTGAATAGGGTGGTGTGTACACCGAAGACAATAAACCTTTGTGCATCGGATCATTGAAGGTGGTCAAACTCGGTTGGACCGAGGATTCTTCACAAAAAAGGAAACATCTGTTTCCTTTTCTAGCGTCCGCAAAGCAGAGCGTCTGCGGTTGGGTTTGGTGGGCCACTATCATGATCCAAGGTCTGATCTGGACCGTCTAGTAGATTCCAAAGGTCCATCTTAACATTGCCTAGGCGGCGGTGTTTCAAAAGATCGCGAGGAGAAAAATCCAGTCATTCAAGAGGAGAATATACGGCGAAAGCAAGGATTCAGTGGGCTGCAATTGGACGATCCAAAACCATGCTTTTCTGACCGAAATTTCGAGAGGAATTCAGTGGTCGGTGTGGATTTCTCCACCGATTTCAATCAACGCAACTGCCGTGTGTAAGAAAACACACGACCGGAAAGTCCGGATTCTCCGGGCAGTTGTGGGACCCATCCATTGTCTACATGGACAATCCAAGCTGTCCATATGACCCCAAGTGGGGCCACATACCACACCTAGGTGACGGTGTTCCAAATGAAAGCAGAGATCAAATCCAAACCGTCCAAACGCAGGACTGACGTAGAGCAGAAACATAAGGTGGACCGAATCAAAAGCAACCCAAAATCAGTCCTTCCCAACTGAAATTTCGAGGAGAACTCAATGGTCAGAGTAGATTTTCCAAATAAGAGAAGGAATAGGCTCCACTTTCAAAGACAAATAAGACAATGTTGTGCCCCGTTACGACGTGTGCGGAAACCGCCGATCCGGCCGATTTGGAGATATGGCGAGGATCGGTCCTATGATCTGGAACTAAAATCCTCCCATGGGACGGCCGACCACTCCCAAGAAGTCTGTCCGGATAAGATTTTGAAAGGGATGACTTATTTTCTGTTTTTGTGGGTTGCTGCGCAGGGAGGTTTCCAGATTACGTAGCCTCTACGCACTGACTTCCCTTGTGCATGAAGATTGCGGAAGTTCTCTCCACGTTCCAGCTAACCTTCAGCAGCTATAAAAGAGAAAGATAAGAAGAGAGGTGAGGAGGAATTGAAGGCTGGAAGCTTGGCTTGGCCAGGAGGCAGATCAGAGACAGGGAGCAAGAGTTTTGGCTTGAGGCTTGGTTGTGGAGCACCAGGGAGAGAGAAATTAGAGAAGTTTTTCTTTTATTGTTTATTTGTTTTTCCTGATTATGGAGAGATCTAGTTCGTCCATGTCAGGCTAAACCTCTTAGCTAGGGCTAAGAGGTGAAGCTTGTAGCGTGATGGGAGGCCTCTTTGCTTGTGCCTTTGTTTAGACTGAATTTGATGTTGATTTGGATTTTTATTATGGGAATGTGTTTTTAGTCTTTAATGGTCTGTTGTGACTGAAATTACAATGGGTCTGCAATGGCTTTGAGCATGTTCTTTTCCTCTTTATGTTTATGATGTCAGGGAGCTCTGTTGTTCACCATCGTCTCCTGGGCATGGTTGGATGTCGGTACCCTTCCTAACCTTCATACATCGATTGGTTGGTAATTAGTTTAATTCTGTTGTTTGCTTTGTCTCCTGGGCATGGTTTGGTGATGGAATCCATTCTAATTCATATACCTTTCATCTTTTCAAAACTATATCAACGGTAGTTCAGTTAATTTTCCTGATTTTTAATCCAGGCATAAAATCTCCCTGATCTCTACAAGTGGATCCTCTGAATCCCTAGTTCCCTTTCTCTGAATTCTCTTAAACTTTAGTTTAACTATTTCACCATTATTCCTCAAATCATAATTGGTTTAGATTTCATCTTATCCCAGTTCTAGTTCTGGTAAATTTCAGATAACGTACAGGTTTCAGTCCCTGTGGATTCGACCTCGGTCTTACCGAGTTTATTACTACATCACAACCTTGCACTTGGGGAGTGAACATCCGATTCTAGGGTGAAATTGGAATTGAACCGTTCCTCACGATTCTGAGCTTTTTATAATCCAGCCCAATTGCATGTTCTATTTTATAATTTAGCCCATGTCCATTCGCGTTGTGATCTATTTGATGAATGGTTTAGATATTGTATATGGTGTGAAAAAATATATTTATGAAAACAATCAAAAGGTGCATTGTAAACCATAAATCATGAGTCAAATATACAACTAAAATATATTGTAAACTCAGGGTTCTAGGTTCGGTTCCACGGTTCGGATTCACGGTTCAGATCATGGTTCGGTTCGGTTCTACATACCCCCAAACCGGAACCGAACCGAACCGAATTAAATGGTTCTTTAATTTTTGGAACCGGAACCGATGCACTCTAGAACCGGACCAAATCAGACCGTTTAGTCGGTTCCGATCCGGTTCCACGGTTCTACCAGTTTGATGTGCACCCCTATCACTGACCAGGTTTGCATCCGAGCCGACCTCATGGCTTGGATCTTGCTCGGTGACCTGAGTTTACGGATAAGCAGATCATAGACACGCTAAGTAGAGAGAAACGGGCTGGAGGTAGACTAAACGGACGCGCGGTGGTTTCTTATGTTTTCCGAGCTATCATGACAACTCTTACAAAAGGATTCGGAGGCAGATCAACTCGGACGTGTTGCCACGACTCCGAGGTCCTGCTCATAGGATGTGTGAAGACTTCTTCCCAATCTCAGGTCAGTGTTGTAACTCTATAAGAGCCCCTGGGTCAGATGCTCACCTCAGGTCGGATGCTCATCAGTCTGAGGTCTTGCTCATTGGTGCCAAAGTTGACCTCGATGCGGCTCGGTTTGGATTTACCCATAACAATGTTTATTTTCTATCCAATTTGTTGATAAGTTCACATGTACCTTCATCAAGGGAAAACAAAAATATTAACTTCATCCAAAACTTCCGTGGTGCACAAATTTTTTTTTTTTAAATTGTTAATCACCACCATTTTCTATGGTACATGTGGTCCACATGAGAATCGGACCTGCTTCATTTTTGGAGCCACACCCTAAAATGACATGAAAAATCCAGATGGACAACACATGTATACACACAAATATATTTAGGTGGGTCCCACAATCATGGATTCATGGACAAAGCTGTTGCCCGGAAGTCACTGACCATGACCATGGAAAATAGGCATCAAAGTGCCCCAGTTTCTGAACAACTAATAAATGAAATAAACTAAATTAGGAATTTTTTTTAAATTTTTATTTATAGATGGAATTTTATTAAGAAACGACCTTTACAACCCTTCAGGCAGGTTCCCACAAAAAGAAAAGGAACCGCACCTATCGTATACCGACTGACCCACTAAAAACACATCTAATAAATGAAATAAACTAAATTAGGATTAAAGCAACTATCGAGGACTAAGCGCCTCTAATATATATATATATATATATATATATATATATATATATATATATATATATATATATATATATATATATATATATATGGGAAAAGGTACTATATGTGCTCGAGCTGATGGGACCGTCCCATGAGGTCGAGCTGTGTGGGCCCCACCATGATGCGTTTCGAACATCTACCCCATCAGTCAAATGCACCATTCCATCGTGGGCCCAGGTCTCAAAAATCAAGTCAATCCGTGACTTGTGTGGGCCACACCACATACAAAAGTGGAGAGGGGCCGTGCACCATTAAACCATTCAAAATCATTTTCTGGGCCCACCGAGATGTGGTTTGCAAATCCAGGCCATCCATTATGTGTGTCCCACTTGGATGAGGGTTCAGACCAAGTTTCAAGAGCATTCAAAACTCAGGTGGGCCCCACTAAGTGCTTTTATATGTTTTTGGCATGTCTTCACATGATTTTAGATGGTATGGCCCACCTGAGTTCCGTATACGGCTGATTTTAGATGGTATGGCCCACCTGTCTTCACATATTTAGTATTGAAATCAAGTCAATGCATTTCGAACATCAACACCATTAGTCGGATGCACCATTCCATCGTGGGCCTAGGTCTCAAAAATCAAGTCAATCCGTGACTTTTGTGGGCCACACCACATACAGAAGTTGAGAGGGGCCGTGCACCATTAAAACATTTATAACCATTTTTTTGGGCCCACTGAGATGTGGTTTGCAAATCCAGCCCATCCATTATGTGTGTACCACTTGGATGAGGGTTCAGACCAAGTTTCAAATGCATGAAAATTTTAGGTGGGCCCCACCAAGTGCTTTTATATGTTTTTGGCATGTCTTCACATGATTTTAGATGATATGGCCCACATGAGTTCCGTATACGGCTGATTTTTGGGATATCCCATAATTTAAAGGGGAAGCATCAAATGCACGGTGTTGATGTTCGAAACGCATCACGGTGGGGCCCACACAGCTCGACCTCATGTGACGTTAAAATCCGCTCGAGCGCATAGTACCTTTTCCCATATATATATATATATATATATATATATATATATATAACACCTAATTAACCATATTTACATTTGGGTACCTATTTAATTCTTTTAAGCACTCACATTAAAGAGCGGGTATTTTAGTCATTTCAGAAAGAAAAAAAATAAATCGTAACAGAAGTTAGAGAATACTAACGGAAGATACCCCAAGAGGGTGGCTGTTCTGAGATTCCGAAAACTGGACTTATCCCCCACATCACGGTGGTTACAAGTGAATTCTAGTTATTTCTCAGTTAATAAGGCCAATTTAGTCAGCTTTTATAAAAATCCTCACACCATTGTATCTGATAACCTCTTCATTCCCATTCCTCTCCACCCTCCAACTAACTGTCCACCACACAAACCATGGCCGACGAACTCCAATCCTACACTATCCTCTTCCTCATCTGGCTCATTTCCACTGTCCTAGTCAGGATCATCTTCTCCAATTCCCGAAACACGGCCCGCTGCCTCCCACCTGGCCCAATACCTCTCCCGATCATCGGACATCTCCACCACCTCGGTCTCATCCCTCACCAAGCCTTCCACAAGCTCTCCAAGCGCTATGGCCCTTTGATCCACCTCCGCCTGGGCTCTGTCCCTATTGTCGTCGCCTCAAACGCCGACAGTGCAAGAGAAATCCTAAAGACCCACGAGACTTCCTTCGTATCCCGACCTCAATCCTCAGCTGTCCGTAACCTAATCTACGGTCTGTCCGATTTCGCCTTTGGTCCCTACGGCCCCTACTGGAAGTTCATGAAGAAGCTCTGCATGTCGGAGCTTCTAGGAGGGCGCACGGTCAATCAGCTCCAGCCCGTCCGCCACGAAGAGATACGGCGACTCTTGCGACTGCTACATAAGAAATCCAACAGTGGAGAAGCAGTCGACGTTGGCCGAGAGCTCATTACGATGACGAGCAACATAATATCGAGGATGGCGATGAGCCGGATATGTTCGGACACGGAAGGGGAGGCGGAGGAAGTAAGGAAGCTGGTACCTGATGTGATGGTGCTGGTTGGCACGTTCAACGTATCGGATTACATCGGGTTTTGTCGGAATTTGGATTTGCAGGGACTGAAGAAGAGGTACAAGGACGTGCACAGGAGATTCGATGCGATGATGGAGAGGATCATCAAAGAGCGTGAAGAAGTGAGGAAGATGAAGATGGAGAGAGGCGATGGTGTGAAGGATATTCTCGATATCTTGCTCGAGATATCGGAAGGTGAGAGCGCCGAGATGAAACTGACGAGGGACAACATCAAAGCTTTCATCACTGTAAGCCCATTCACCTTGTCTTTTCGTACGGCTTGCGCTCGTAAGCTTAGGAAACGGATTGGCTTTTCCCCCTGCCACCAGCCATTGGCTGATGGTCGGTGCTCTGTGGGCCCCAGCATGGTGTATGTGTTTCATCCATGCTGTCCATCTATTTTTCTAGATCATTTTATGGTAGGATACAAAAAATTAGATACATCCCAATCTCAAGTAGACCACATTAAAGAAAACAGTGTTGAATGAATGTCGACCATTAAAAACTTTTTGGGCCATAAAAGTTTTGGATCAAGCTGATATTTGTTTTTTCCGTTCATCTGGGTCTGTATGACCTAATCAACATATTGGATGTAAAATAAACAGTACAGTGGGCCTTAGGATCATTTAAATGGTGGATATCGAATCACTATTATTTTCCTGTGGTGTGGTCCACTTGATGTTTATATCCCCTCATTTTTTAGTTGAAAACATAGAATGACCTGTAAAAATAGAATGGATGACATAAATACATCGTGATGGGCTCACAGAGCACCGAACACCAGCCACGGGGCTGGTGGCAGGAGAAGTAGCCAATCCGTTTTCGTAATCTTGGGGCGCGGCTTCGGTGCATCGCTGGATCCACCGAGTTCAGTTGATGCCCAACTGTGAGGTCTGCCTTGATGCATGCGCCATGCATCTACATCATCCGTTGTGATATCTCATTTTAAGCGTGATCCAGGAACTGAAACAAATCCAAATCTCAGCTCGGTCACACCACAGGAAACAGTGGTGATTGACCATTAAAAACTTCTCGTGAGCCACACAAGTTTTCGATCAAGCTGATATTTGGGTAGTCCCTTCGTCCAATTCTTTGTGAAGTTATTATGGTTGGATGACAAATAAATATTCCAGTGTTCCCAGGAAGTTTTTAACTGTGGATATTCAATCACCGCTATTTCCTTTGTGTGATCCAGATTTGCACCTACCTTATCTATTGGTTGTGTGATCCAGATTTGCACCTACCTTATCTATTGGTTGTGTGATCCAGATTTGCACCTACCTTATCTACTGGGATCCGCTGGTCATTGACTATTCAAGATCAATTATCACTGGATATGGACCAAGGAGCTATTGGAGACCTTAGAAATCTGGTGGACCCACAAGCACCTTTGACCACATGCACACATATAAATGTGATACAAGGTTAGTATTTTGTTCGTTTAATTACATGTGCATTGATGCTCGGTTCCGTTCATCTCACATTGGGGTCCACCTGATGCACGATTAGAATGTTTCTAATCAAACACACGTGCCATGTTCGCATTTGAGGTAGCGGTGTAGATGTACACATTGGCCTAGAAAACATACAAGCATTTAATAAAATAATCTATCGATCTATAACAGTTTTTCCGAATAATCTGTTTTTTATTTTGAATTGACACAGATTTTTTTTAAAAAAAGGATATTTGTTTCCTGTAATGGGAGGCATAGAATTCTATTTTGGTGCTAGATGTTGGATGGAACATAGACTAGAAATGCAGTAGAAGTTAAAACTAGCCACGAGACATTCCCAAGCAATGAAGTGGAGGACATGAGACTTGGGACCTTATCGACAATCTACGGCCGTTGACGAAAGGATGGAGTTGTAGGTGGCACGTGTGTTTGATTAGAAACATTCTAATCGTGCATCAGGTGGACCCCAATGTGAGATGAACGGAACCCAGCATCAATGCACTTGTAAACAAACAAAATACTAACCTTGTATCACATTTATATGTGTGCATGTGGTCAAAGGTGCTTGTAGGTCCACCAGATCTCTAAGGTCTCCAATAGCTCCTTGGTCCATATCCAGTGTTAATTGATCTTGAATAGTCAATGCATAAGATGAGCTGTCAAACGACCGTGGAGAAATTGGAAATGCTACCTTTTACTCGGCGTCTTTTCAACACGCTCTCAAACTTTAGCAAACCATTCTGTACGGACATAATATTTTCAGACGAAAATATCCCTGCATTCACGGTGGCTAAAGACCTATGGCTATGGTTATAATCCGTAGCCATATGTTAGGAATGCAAGGGTATTTTCGTATGCAAATAGTGTGTTCGTACAGAATGGTTTACTTTAGAAAAGTAAGTTTGGGAGCGTGTTAAAAAAATGTTGGGTAAAAGGTGGCATTTATAGTGGTCAATTTCTCAAGACTGTGAATGTGACTCGCTACTGAAGTCACCAAGTGATTTGCATCTATCTACCTTATTTATTGGATGACATGCAACTTGTACGTCACATCGATGATGACAAACTGGAATGCGTAGGTAGCAAATAGGGGCCGTGGTTAGTGAATAAGCTACGTGAGCCTTACTATGATGTATGTATTTTATTCACACTATTAACCCATTTATCAGCTCATTTTAAGTAATGAGCCCTATTGACACTGAGATTTGGATGCCCTTATTGGACTATCGAGTACCTACCAAACCGAATAACAATGGGAACCTGACTATGGTAGGGTACCCTCTGATGCTAAAGTTACAACAGGCACTCTGAGTCTAGTAGAAATAGGGTTTTGTGCACACCTTTCATCATCAGTAAGGCTATTATTTATAGCATTTTGATGTCGGTAACGTATACGACAATACCTTTGTATGATGTCGTAGTTGTCTTCTGGAGATCCTCATCGAGAATCTTAGAGAGATCCTCTCAATAAGATCTTCGAGTGGTCGGAGTCCGAGGAGATCACAGCAAATGACCCAGGATGACCTACATGTCAACTGGGCTGAGGTCTTATAGACAAGCTATATTGTCGATCGTGGTCAATGCTCTACTTCGAGGCAGGTCGGGTATAATGCCCTGACTTTTCAGGACTCGAGTATACGACCTGTGTAAGAACCGTGTCGTAGTTCGTACCGTTTCGTATGCTTCTGCGATCCTCCCGGTCGAATTTCGGCAACCCTCGACCTGTATCCAACGTTTGCGTGCGCGCCTAAGTCGAGTCCTGCATACCGAAGTCGGCTCGACCCAAAACTTATACCCTAGCGACCGCGCTGTCTCCGCAGTTCCAACGCCGCGACTCGCGCACCAATCCGATACCCGGGTTAGAAGTTGTGGGTCCGCGTTCATTCTGAAGAAACGCCGCATGTTGTGAATTTCGAGGGAATCTCTACGATATAATGGATCTTTGAAAAGGCATAAATCTCGTTTAGTAGCAAAAGGTTATGCTCAAATTCCAGATGTTGATTTTTTTTAAGCCTTTTCTCCTGTTGCTCGATTAGAAACTATTAGAATTGTTTTATCTTTGGCATCTCGAGAAAGTTGACATGTTTATCAATTTGATGTCAAATTAGCTTTCTTAAATGGTGAGTTACAAGAAAATGTATATGTAGAACAGCCTGCAGGATTTAAACTTAATGGAATGGAAAATAAAGTTTACAAATTGAAGAAAACTTTATATGGACTCAAATAAGCTCCAAGAGCATGGTACAGTAAGATCGACAGGTACACTAATTTTAAGAGGAGTGAAAGTGAACCTACTCTTTATGTGAAAACTCAAGGTATGGAAATCCTTATAGTTTGCTTGTATGTTGATGATATGATATATACAGGCAATTCTATAAGTTTGATGAAGCAATTTAGAGAAAATATAATGTCTAAATTCGAAATGACCGACTTGGACCTTTTACATTATTTTTTAGGCATGCAAATTATTCAAGATTCTAACGGTATTTTTGTATGTCAAGAAAAGTATGCTAATGATATATTAAAAAGATTTTATATGACTAATTGTAATCCTGCAAAAATCCCCATGAATACAAATGATAAACTTATGTTAGAAGATGGGGTAAATAAAACTAATGGAAAATACTATAGAAGCTTGATTGTTGGACTAATCTATCTCACTCATACAAGGCCAGATATAATGTTTGCAGTGAGCCTTCTATCCAGATTCATGCAAAATCTAAGTAAACAACATATGGGAGCAGCAAAAAGAGTCCTACGATATATTCGTGGCACATGGAATCAAGTATCGTAAGGTGAGTGATTTTAAACTCGTGACATATGTACTGATAGTGATTGGGCCAGTTGTGCAGATGACAGAAAAAGCACTTCGGGATTTTCACTTAGTCTTGGATCCAGAATGATATCATGGGCGACTAAGAAGCAAGAAACTACCATACTATCAAGTTCGGAAGCCGAATACATTGCTACCACAAGTGCCGCTTGTTTGAAGGCAAAATAAGAAGAAGCTACGATAATCTATTGCGACAACAAATCTACCATTGCAATAACAAAAAATTCAGCATTTTTTTTTACACACGTACACACACCCCCACACACTCATGCTAGTGGAATTTCACCACCTATGGGCACATAGAAGTAGCTACTTAAATCTCTCAAGTGTTAGGTGTCTTTCCTGGCAGAAATTTGTCAAGTTACGAGAAAAATCCAGCATTTCATGCAAGGACTAAACGTATAGAAGTACGTCATCACTTCATAAGAGAACTCGTAGCGAAAGGAGAAATCAAGTTGGAATACTACAACACCGAGGATCAAATTGTAGACATTTTCACTAAAGCGCTTTCCTAGCAGAAATTTGTCAAGTTACGAGAAATGCTCGGAGTTGAGGTTGTTTGAATTAAGGGGGCGTGTTGAGAATAATTCAAACTCAACAGTCATATAAACGTTTGAAATTCCACGATTTACTCATTGTTTGTTGTAACTAAGTTGGATGTGGTCAAGCCACATGTCAGTAGCTACTTAAATCTCTCAAGTGTTAGGTGCCTCATCATGTCTATAAAACAGTCTACCACGTAGTGTAAAAGGATAACAAAAAATTGAATATACTCTGCTATCCTACAATCCAGTGTTAGGTGCCTCATCATGTCTATAAAACAGTCTACTACGTAGTGTAAAACGATAACAAAAAATTGAATATACTCTACTATCCTACAATCCAAAGAAAACTGCCCTTATTGCTTATGTGTGTTACTTGTGAAGTTTGTGTGAATCGTGATTGAGTTGCTATTACTCCAACAGTATAAGGCTTAAATTTTTGTGTTTTCAATTCATCTCATTGAGAATGAGCTTATAAATAGTTTGGATGGCATAAGAGCCTTAAAGGTTTCAAGGTAGGCATTTCTTTTCCTAATTTTCCCTGCAGCGTGGTTTACTTGAGTCTTCGATCCTGCTCATTTTTGGTCGGATGAGTATTATACTACTCTTTGGAATCTTCTACAGGATATCTTTGTGGCGGGAACTGATACGACTGCAATCGCAATGCAATGGGCCTTGGCGGAGCTCATCAACCATCCTGACATATTCAAAAAAGCAAGGGTAGAGATTGATTCGGTTGTCGGGAAAAATAGATTGGTCGAAGAATCTGACGTCCAGAACCTTCCTTACCTCCAGGCAATTGTCAAAGAAACAGTCAGATTGCACCCGTCGGTCCCAATGATTCCTAGAGAATCCACTGGAGATTGCAAAATCGGAGGCTATGATGTACTAGCTAACACCCAAGTGTTCATCAATGTGTGGGCCATTGGAAGGGATCCTAACTATTGGGTTAACCCACTTGAATTCCGTCCCGAGAGATTCATGCCGTCCAATGAAAGCAACCGGAATCACCGCGTGGACGTTAGGGGGCAGCATTTCCATTTCTCGCCGTTTGGGAGCGGACAGAGAGGCTGCCCAGGCACTTCTCTAGCACTTGAGGTTGTACAAACGATGCTCGCTTCCATGATCCAATGCTTTGACTGGACAGTTGGGATTGATGGAGAGACTGAAACTGTTAATATGACGGAGGGCCCAGGATTGACACTTACTAGGGCACATCCCTTGATGTGTGTCCCCATCGCACGTGCAAATCTCGTTCCTTTCAACTGACTTATGAAACACTAGAATTTGTAATGCCCAAATGCGTGTGGAACTACCACACATGCCAGCAAGGGACATGTATGAGATCCACGCTTTCCATCAGGTTGGCCACATTGTCTTTGATATTCCTGTATAAAAATAAGAAGATCCACACATCGTAGCGATGATTGTGGCGAGCATGCCACTTTGGCACGTGCTTGTGGGCTCAGCAATTAGTATCCTTGTACCTAATGTTGGCGCGTGCAAGTTGCACGTGTCTTCCATCCGCACAATGCTTATGATCATCTTTTTTTAATATTGTTCTTATAATTGGAATCTGCGATCGATGGGAAGGATTATTGCAAGTGAAATAAATGTTTTCCTTAGTGCAAGTACGGTTTATTTGAACAGGATTCTAGCTAATTTGGGATTAAGCCTAATCCTAATTTTGGTGGGTCCTACACTCTCTACATGTTGGATTCACTCCTCTAAAGTTAGAATCAGACTATGCGAGAGCTGTTTATCAGGATGGGTCCAATCCAGGGCGAGCCAATTGTGAAAAATCTCCTCGGTAGGAATCTTTTGGTTCTGGAATTTCTTAAATAAGTTACAATGCTCCTAGTTGTATGCATTGGGATACTTAGTCGTATCTATTGATCTAACTGTATGTATTATACATCTATGGTGTTCATCAGTTTTTTTCCATATGTATAGCTCATATCTGATCTAAGTCCTTGCTTACATGTGTGGTCTAATTTGATTGAATTAAAAGTAACGTATATATTACAATTGGTCCACCTAACACCCACAGTACATAAGGGGAAAGAGAACTGACGGGGATCTCCTACTGACTCTGTTGCTAGGGAGTCACTACTGATTGGTGCTGTGGTCCCACCATGATGCATTTGTTTAATACATGCTGTTCATTCATTTTTTTTTTCAGGTCATTTTACAGCGTGATGTTAAAAATAAAGCAGATCCAAATCTCAGGTGGACCACAGTGGAGGAAACGGTGGTCATCATTAAAAACTTCTCATGGGCTCAAGCTGATCTTTGATTTTATTTTCCCTTCATCCAGGTCTGTGTATCCTTATCAACAGTTAGGATGGGAGATAAACATCATGGTGGGCATTATGGTGGGCCCCAGAAAGTTTTTAATGGTGGGCATTCAATCAGCACCATTTCCTATAGTATGGTCCACTTGAGATTTGGATCTACTTAATTTTTGGGTTTATGCTCTAAAAGGAGCCCGAAAAAAGGATGGATGACCTGGATATAAAATACATACATCAAGGTGGGCCACGGTCCACCTAATCTCAAGTAGGATTGTATACATTGCTCTATGGGCCCCACATGATATCTGTGTTTTATCCATGTATTCCAATTTTTCTAAATTATCCTAGAGCAGGGCCCAAGAATGAGGCAGCACCAAATTTTACGTGGACCACGCCATAAGAAACAATAGTGATTAGACGGCCCATTAAAAACTATTTAGGGGGTACAAAAGTTTTGGATGAAGCTGATATCTGAGTTTTACCTTCATCCAAGTCTGTGTGACCTAATCAACAGGTTGGATGGAAAATAAACATTATGGTGGGCCATAGGAAGATTTTAATGGTAGCACTCCGTCACCACTGTTTCCTATAGTGTGGTCAACCTGAGATTTGGAGCTTCCTCATTCTTGGGCTCATGCCCTAAAATGATAAGGAGAAATAAATGGACGGTATGGATAAAACACATACACCATAGTGAGCCTACAAAACACGAGTAGCCACGTCCAACTATGAAATCAGCGCCCAGAGAAAACTGCTGATTTTTTTTTCCTTTTAAAGATTTTTTTAATATATATAATAACACGTAATTAACGATATTTACATTTAGGTACCTAATTAATTCTTTTTAAGCACCCTCATTAAAGAGTGGATATTTTGGTCATTTTAGAAAAAAAAAAAATCATACCGAAGTTAGAGAAAACCAACGGAAGATACCCCTACGAGGATGGTTGGTATTATGAGATTTCCAAAAGTGGACTTATCCCTGATATCACGGTAGTTACAGGTGCATTCTCTATTCCTACTAGACCTAGACCATTCTAAGCCCTTTCCATGTTAGGCATGACTTCTATAACTCAAAGGATCAAAAGTCATACTCAAATTAAAACTTACTATTTATAATAAAAATGAAAATAAATTGGGCTTTTGACCATTGATCCAATGGAATCTCACAAATTTGGCATGGGCAACCCAAGATAGCAAGATTGGTTGGCTTAAGTAGGTTCTCCAACCCCAAAATCATATATAATATATCGAAAAACTTATCCCGGTTTGTAAGATATGACTGTTTTAAGGTTCTGACAGTCTGTATCATTTCTGCCTCCGATCAGGCCTTCTCTTGTCCATCTTTGTCATGAAAGTGTCTGCGACCTGCTCTACGTCATTGTCTTAGCCACCTTCTTGTAGTACATTGCTCAAGGGTTTAGGCTCTTCCAAACTGGTCATTGGTCGAGTTCGCTCCATCGAGCAGAAGCTGCAAATGTTTAAAGCAAATCCAGGTGCTTCTTATTTGGGTGTTCCTATCCTTAGCGGGCGGCGCTCCAGAACCCCCTTTAAACCCTTACTAGACAAAATTGCTGCCAGAATAGATGGGTGGAAGGCTCGGGTCCTCTCGCAGGCAGGTCGTGCCACCCTAATTATGCATGTACTGGGAAGTATCCCAATACATATGATGGCTGCCACGGTCGTTCCAACTCAGGCCTTAAGAGATATGGAAAAATGTTTCGCCAACTTTCTGGGGATGGGATAACAGCAAGAAGAAACTGCACTGGACTAAATGGAAGAAAATTGCGGCTCCTACCGCGGAAGGTGGGCTGGGAATCAGAGGGCTAGGAGAGATGATGGATGCATTGAGATTAAGCTTGGAATTTTTCGTACGGCAGCACAAATAGTCTTTGGACGATCTTCATGAAGGCCAAGTATGGAGAACTTCTCTCCAATCCTCCATCGTCAGATAAAAGGTTTCACAGGGCAATGGCATCCCCTCTTTGGAAGAAAATTCTCTCCGTCATCCCTTATCTCTCATCGAGAGTGCGCTGGCTGATTGGCAGAGGTGAACGCAATCTTTGGGCTGACGATTGGACGGGCCTTGGCCCCCTCATCAACGTGGCTACTAGGGATGTTCCTCCAATCCTGAAGGAATTACAGGTCAGGGACTTCATTGGCCCTCAGGGCCCTCTCACTCTCTCTCTCTCTCCCCCCCCCCCTCTCTCTCCCCTCGTTTTTGCTTTCCTCCCACAGGAAACTATTCATCATATCTTTGATGGGGGTTTTTGTACCACAAGTGAGGACGATCTATGCATTTGGCCCTTAACTTCATCAGGTGATTTCTCTGTTAAAACAACTTGGGCGGCGACCAGGATTAGATGCGAGGCGAGGCATTGGTCGAGATGGGTGTGGCATCAGCAGATTCCGCCCAAGCTTTCTGTCTTTATCTGGCGGCTAATGGCAGGTGCTATCCCGGTCGACGAAAGTGTGCAGCGGAGAGGAGCAGTCCTCGCCTCTTCCTGTGTTTGCTGCGTTTCCCATCACACTCGGCCAGATGTTGAAACGTTGGATCACATATTCTCTTCGAGCCAGCTAGCAGTCACGGTATGGCAGCATTTCTACACCCTTCTGGATTTCTCAGGTGCGTCGAACCAGCCCATTCTTGACAGATTGAACCACTGGTGGGGTGCGCTGGTCCAAGGGGCTCCAAATTTCCTAATCCGCAGTCTGATCCCAGTTTTTCTGATCTGGGAAATTTGGAGAGCCAGAAATTTCACCAGGTTTGAGGGCAAGAAGATGGACGTTGGGTCTGTTATTTCCAGGACCAAATGGTGGCTGGCCTGGGTGTTAAAAGGGAACCCGCACATGAGGCCCAAATCTTGGCTGAATCGGATGCTTCTCATGAGCCTGGGAATTCCCGAGTCTCCTCCCCCGCCATGCGCCTAAAGGTCATCAAGTGGGGGAGACCGGACCCCCATTGGGTAAAATTAAATGTTGACGGGTCGGCCTTCAACAACCCAGGGCCGTGTGGAGGCGGTGGCATCTGTAGGAAGGAGGATGGTAATATGATTTTCGCGTTCTCTTCGAGTTACGGGCAAGGGTCCAACAATAGTGCAGAATTTTTCGCCATTTACGAGGGTATCTCCATTTGTGTTCGCATGGGTCTTCAGCAGGTTTCCGTTGAATCAGATTCCAAATTGGTAGTGGATTTGCTCAACGGTGTCTTGCAGGTGGGTTGGAAATGGTCTCACTGGCTAGCCCGTATCGCTAGCTTAACCAACCTCGGTTCGTTCCATTTTTCACACATTTTTCGAGAGGCTAATGGCCCAGCAGATGGTCTGGCCAAGGCGGGTAGTACGTCTCAGACACATCGTATCTACTCGACCATTCAGGATCTTCCACATGATATTAGGGGAAGGGTGGTCCTTGATAAAGTGGGCATCGGGTACATTAGGAGGGTGGTTCATGTATAGTTTTTTTTTTTTTTTCTTCTTATGATAAGTTGCCCATCGACATTTTTTGGAATTTTGGGCATCTCGAAGTATAGTCCCTATAAACAGACTTTTCTGATATGAAATGAACAGAATGAACTGTTTTTTTTTTTTTTTTTTTTTTTTTTTTTTTTAAGGCTCTTCCATGGTGGGAGATTCTTTAGCCATCCCAGTTGCAGTGGGTTGATCATGTCGATGATCTACATCAACAACTAGAGGTGTACACAAGTTGATCCAAGTCGAGTTGTGCGACTGATGTAGAGCAGGTCGCGGACAGTTTCATGGCCAAGATGGATCAGAAAAGGATCAGTCGACGACAGAAGTGATCCGGACCGTCGGACCTTAGATCAGGCGTATCTCGCAATCTGGATGACGTAAAATATATGATTTTGGGGTAGAATGAGCTACTTTAGCCAACCAACCTAGTTATGCCAGGTTGCGATGCCCAGAATTGCGAAAAACCCCTGGATCGATGGTCATTTCCCTGCTTTAATTTCGTTTTTACTATAAATAGTAAGTTTTAGTTTGATTATAACTCTTCATCTGTCGGGCTTTAGGAGTTGCGCCCAACGTGAAAAGAGCTTAGAATAATTAGGAGAAAAGTTTGGTGAAGCCAAATAGGATACTATTTTTGGCCGAAAACCTTGCGCACTCATAGACATCACGACCGTCTATAAATAGTAAGTTTACTATTTATAATAAGTCGTAGATTCTAGGAGTTTTAGTTGTAGTTTGATTCTGATTTCTTTCTCATTGCTTGGTTCCCCTATTTAAAGGGTTGTGAACTCGTTTTTAATTCCTTAATCAATTTCGAATTTATTAGAATTTATTTTTATTTTTTGCTTTCTTTCCTCGTGGATTTGAAAAGTCTCTGTGAGGAGTCCGGAGAAGTTCCGTGGATTTGGAATAGTTATCCTGTTGAGGAAGACGGTGCTCGACCTCACGTCCTCCCCTGCATCAGCAACTCAACTCGGCCACTTGTTGACCTCAGCTCGGACTCGGCTCTGCTTGGTCCTCGAGCCTGACTAGCCAACTCAGCTCGATTCGGTCTGCAGCTCGAGCCAGTTCGAGCCAAGATTGAGCTAAGTTCGCCTGTGCAGCATTTTCACAAACACACGAACTGCACTTTCAAAATCTTGCTATATGTAAAACAGCAGCAATGGATCTATAGGTATTTCATCAAACACCTTATAAACAACATAAAAAACAAGAAAAAACGGGTATTTGTTTCATATACGTACCTTCCTTTCCACCAGCCACACTTCATTGAGTCATTTCATCAAATACTCGGTGAGAAACAACAATATCAAAGTAACCGAGTCACCAAACCGAATCGATCTGAGTTCGATTTGAGTTGGGTTTGATCAGAGTCGAGTCGAGCTCGGGCAAGCTCAAACTCAGTTTGAAATTTTTTCGAGCTCAAAAATCAGCTTGACTCAGCTCGAACTCAGTTTCAAACCGAGTCGAATCAAGCTTTTTCGAGTCGAGTCGAGCGAGTTACCGAGCTAACTCTGCTCATGTACAGCCCTATCAACAACCCATGAGCCCCACGTACCAATTAGGAGTATCAGCAAACCACATTTGCCGAGGCTCAGGACCCTATAGTTCCTCAAAGTATTTTTATAACTTGGCAAAGATTCTAAAATGCGTACATCTTTTTACGTTTTATGTTGAATTGCAGAGCCCAATTTCTACGGGTGAATGCTCTTATGGTAATCTTGCGGACTTGTTGCCAGTTTTGCTACCTTGATGTAAATGGACGGAGATATATAGCTCACACATTCTTCTTGATGGGATGAAATGGCAACATCTTTCTTTTACTTGTGTCTTACACTTTTTCTTGACATGGCTGGATGGTATTCACAAATTCATGAAATGGCAATGAATAAGGCCATGTTGTGACTCCAAGTCACTATTTCAAATCATTTTCCTTGGATGAGATCATTATTCCTTTCTGTAAGACCACTATCTATATCTTGATTGTGCAAGTTTGTATTTTGAGGATCTGATAGATGAACTTGAAGAAGGGTTCATTTTCAACGTAGTGGCCGTGTTCCTTGTAGATATGCCTATGTGTTCTCTTTCAAAACATTAGTTAACTCCTTCCCCAAATCGTGTCTTTTATCAGCATAAACTAATGAAAGAGAGTATATTAATATAGTTTCGCTTATCTGAATCCCCCGTGCTGTAGAATTTGTTATTCAGAGTGGAAACCGAAGTCTGGAATTGTTTTGTCAAGTAGTGAGAACGACCAGAAGAGGAATATGGATCCCTCGAGCAGCCCTTTTTTTTTTTTCTTGGAGTTAACGTAGAGGCATACAGATGTGGTGGAGGAAGCTATTGATCTGAGTTTCGGTCAGCAGGTTTCCTTTTCACATGGCCATAGCCAAAGTGGGGCAGTTAGCGCTCTTCAGTCTGTTTGAGCCAGTATTGGCCTTCTGTAGTTAGTTCTGTTCTTCAGTTGTCTTTCGTCTACTGTAGTAGGTTTTTAGGAGGTTTATTGTCCCCTGTTTGTTGGAATTGCAAACCAAAGCCCAGCAAGTGCTGTGGCTGTTCATCTTCCAAAGCACAACATCACTTCCCATGAGATGCTTCTTGGAAGATAAAAATGCTTGTGTATTTTATAGTAACATTTAAGTGTTAGAAGCTCCTAGTAGAGGCAGTTTTGTCATTTCACCTTACATTCAAATGCCTATAAATTGGCATCCTGTGTATCCGGTTGAAGTAAGCAAAGCAAGCAAGTTAATAGCAAGTGTGAGAAGTTTGCAGCAGCGAAACAGTTTAAGAGAATTAAAAAAATTCTGTTTTTCTTCTCTCTTTCTTCCTCCTAAAAAATCAGATTTCTGAGTTGTACTAAGGCTTTGTAAAGCCAAGAAAAGCTCTGGCTTATACAGCCAACAAACTGGGATCAGAGCCCAGGTTCTTCTCCTGCAGGAAGTTTTCCAGCAGTTTTTTCAGCTAAGTACAGATTTTTCTGAAGGAAAAAAAAAAAAGAAAAAGAATCTGTTTAAGAAAAGTTTTTTTTTTTTGTTCCCTGGTTGAAGTTGCCAGCAATTTTTTCCAGCAAAAAAAAAATAATAAATAAATAAAAAATCTGTTCGATAAAAAAAAATCAGATTTCAGCATTGTTTTAGCCAAGAAAAATCAGATTTAAGCAATTTTTTCAGCTTAAAAAAAATAATAAAAAATCAGATTTTAGAAGTATTTCCAGCTTTAAAAAAAATAATAATAAATAAAATCAGACATTCCTTCTTTTAAAAATAGAAAAGATGGTCAATACAATTCAGCCGCAGGTTCCTAAGTTGTCAAATGACAACTATGAAAAGTGGTGCATTCAAATGAAGATGTTGTTTGTTGAGGGTCAAATATTTCATATCAGACCCCAGTTATTACCTGGATTTATGAGCATGACACTGTTTAATGGCCCGTTTAATCGTAATTGTGATGCAGGGTGTATTTACGAGCTTGGATGGAAATATGGTGTTAAAAGCGTGGATTTAAGGCTTGGGCATCACCAAGGCATTGGATGGGACTCCATGGGACCAAGATCAAGGATTTACACGCCGGAGATCAGAGAAATTCCAGCCACTCACGATGAAGAGGCCCGAAAATGGTTCAGAATGCGAGATCACAGGGTTCCCGCCATCCATTCGGCCCGAAATTTCATACATGGCCTGAGGACCATAAATTAACCATACAATCAGAATTTCAACCCTCAGATCCCTCCGAAAATGGCCCAATGGACAGATCAACGCATTAAATCCTTGAGTGGGGCCCGCCTGATATCTGGACACTCTTCAATTTTGGACTCAACGCTTTAAATGATCTGAGGAAACAAATGGACGGAGTGGATTTCTCACGTTACATCAATGTGGACCCCAAATAGGGTGGTGTGTACACCAGCACAAGCAAACCGGCTGTGCACCGGACCACTGAAACCGGTCAAACTCGGTTTGACCGAGGCTTCTTCCAAAAACGGAAGCTTCCGTTTCTCTTTTCGCAACAGGGAGATCCGGATGATCTCAGTAGGTCATCAATATGCGTTCTGATGGCTGATCCAAGCCGTCCATTTGAAGAAGACGAGGGTCGTAGCCAAGATCTGGTGATTCTTGGTTTGAAGAATGTTAAAAAGAAGATGCAAAGTGTGATGAACGGTAGAATCGTGCCACACGATAAAGCAGGTGGGCCGCGCTATCAATGCTCCAAACCTGGCCATCCCTGAACGGTTTTCCGAATAGAACGCAGTAGATGGTGTGGATTTTGCAAAACATTAGTGAAATGGGACCCACCGACTTCAACAGCGGAAGAGGATCCGCGGCTCTGCTCTCACATCCGAGAAAACCGGCAGCGGTGGGCCAGTTTTGTGATCCCGATCACGATCGGTTGGAAGATCCAAACCATTCAAATGCACCAACAGGGGGCCATGATCATCACCATGAAGGCGAAATCAGAGAAATCATGGCCGTTCGTCCCAAAACAGGCCAAAACGCAAACTGTTTTGCGTTTCTTTACGCGTAAGTAACTGTGTTTCGCACAGACTCTCCAGCTGCGGAAGGGAGTGCGTAACCTCCTACGCAATCCCCACAGACCTTGCCGGCTATAAAAAAAAGAAAGAGAGGGGTGAAGGAGGGGCCGATTTTTGGCATCCGATCGGTTGGAGCAAAGGTATCAACGGACAGGGAGAGACAGGGAGAGGAAAGGGAGAGAGAGGCTGTTGGAGTTTTTTTCCTTTTCTTTTTCTTTTTCTTTTTCTTTTGTTCTGTTTGAGGGATTCAACCCAACATGGTTGGCTAAACCTCTTGGCTAGGGCCAAGAGGTGAAGCTTGTAGCGTGATGGGTGATATTCTACGGTTCTGATTCATGTCCTGAACTACTTTTTTTTGGTTTGATTTTAAGGAATGCGATTAGTTTTTAATGGTTTGTTGTGACTAACATTACAATAGATCTGCAATAGCTTGAGTATTTCCTTTTCCCTTCTTGTGATTATGAAGCGGGACGCCATTTGTTGTTCACCATCGCCCCTTGGACATGGTGGAATGACAGAACTCTTCCTGACATTCATACATCACTCAGATTGGCTGTTGAATTGGTTTAATTCCGTTGTTTGCTTTGTCTCATGGGCATGGTTTTGTGATGGAATCCATTCTAATTTACACCCGTCTCATCTCTTGAAAACCAGATCAAAAGGAAGTTCAGATTGAGTTCATGAATCAAGCGTAGATCTCCCTGATCTCTACAAGTGGATCCTCTGAATCCCTAGTTTCCTTTCCTTTAATTCTCTAAATTTTAGATTACTATTTCACCATTATTCACTCAATTTATACTTGATTTAGATTTCATCTCATTCTAGTTCTAGTTCTAGTTAGTTTCAGATTACGTACAGGTTTCAGTCCCTGTGGATTCGACCTCGGTCTCACCGAGTTTATTACTACATCTCAACCCTATACTTGGGGAGTGAACAAGTTTTTGGCGCCGTTGCCGGGGATTGAAGGCTACGTTTCCTGAAGTTAACCAGTTTTAGGATTAGTTTAAGAGTAGGACTTTTCTGATTTTTAGGGTTTATTTTTAGAATTTTCTAATTCCAGGTTTTCCTCTAATTTTTAGAAATTTTCTTTCAAGTAACTTTCTATTTTTATATAGTTTTTCCCTTTTAGAAACTAACCCAACTTTCCGTTTTGTAGGATTTTGAGATAGGCTTCTAATTTGGTAATTCCTTTCTTAATTTCTTCCTTTCTATTTTTCTAGATTAGGATTTGTCTTCCTTTTTAGCAAGTTTCTAATTCTCACTCTTTTAGAATCTAACTTTCTTTCCTATTTAATTTTTAGAAATTTTCTATTTATAGACCTTCTATTTAGAAACTAACTTTCTGTTTTGTAGGCTTTATAGAAATTTCTAATTCTAAACGCACTTTCTAATTTCTACTTTCTATTTTAGGGTTAGGATTTCTAATTTAGAATTTTTTAGCTTTAGGATTAGAACTTTCCTAATTATTTGTAGAAACTTTCTAATTTTAGGTTTTCTTTTCTCCTTTTAGAAATTTTTTTTTTTAATTGTAGTGTTTTTCTATTTTTAGGAACTAGTTATTTTTTTAGAAACTTTCCTCTTTTGTTTTTAGAAACTAAATTAGTTATTTTCCTTTTTAGAGATTTTTTTTTCTAATTTTAGAAACTAACTCATCTTTCCTTTATTTTATTTTTAGAAACCTTCATTTTTAGGAATTAGTTTATTTTTAGAAATTTTGTTTATTTTAGGTTTAAATTTTCTATTTTAGAAACTTTATAGGTTTAGGGAACTTTCCTTTTAGAAACAACTCTTTATTTCAATTATAGGAACTTTGTAATTTTAGATTTTCTATTTTAGGAACTAATCTCTTTTGTTTTCTTTTACTTGAGGATATTAACATAGGAACTTCTATTTGGTACCTTCCTTTAACTTCTCCTCTTACTTTCCATATTTCTTGTAGGATCTTTTCTTCTATTTTTCTTAGGAATAGATTCAGATTGAGGGTTTCACCATGTATATGCACGAGTGGGAACGTCAATATGCTGAGATAGCTTTTGAGCATGCGAAACAATGCGAAGGGATGTATGATGATTATGATAACCATCAACCTATGTCTCAGATTTTTCCTGAACCAATCATCGAGAACCGACCTGAGCATAACACTCCATCGGTTAAAAAGTCCTTACGCGATCATATACGGGAGAACAATTACACCCCACGGATTAACAAAACAGTACGTGAGTGTTGGGGTTATCATAACTATGGGAGTGAGGATTATTATCACCCATCTGAGAAAAGAAAAACAATGCGTGATTATATTATGAGTGATAATAAGTATTACCAACCATCAGATTCTCCCACATATGATCCGTATGACTATAATCAATGGAAACATCAATGTCGAAAAGAAGTCGAATTGCTATATATCATAGTGATAATTCTCTTGGGTCCTCTACTTTTGAAACCCAATCAGAAACAATCCAAGAGGATTCACTTCAGAAGCTCATGAAAGCACAAGAGCAATTCAATCAACTTGTCATACAATCATGCGAATTGCTCCAATCCTCAATTCCAATCATTCGGTCACAACTTAAGGAGAAGGAAGAGGCTAGGTTATCCCAGCCTCATCCTAATCTAGAAGCAGAATGTGAAGAAAGTAATCATAACTCGCTTGTGGCAGAAACTGAAATTACGAATAAGGAATTGGATTCCATTAATGAGCAGATGGTTCAATTTCCCGATGAGTCGATCTCAATGACTGTCCAAAGAAATGATCAAGAGACGTGGGTGTCTTTCAAATATAATGATAGTGACACACTTCACTCACATGACACACATGATTACACTGATAAGGTTGAGGTTAGTTTATTCGAACCTCAACCTAATGTAGGAATGGAGTGTGAGGAATGTGATCTCATCTCAAGTGCATACCGCACGAAACTGAATGATGAGTATTGGGATTCAATCTCAAGTGTGGCCCCTGCGAATGATCAAGAGGTTCAGGAAGTTGCCAACCATAATGATGTACTCCACCTGTCTGAAATGACTGATTTGAATGTGGAGAATGAACCACTTTCACCTAATCCTTCCAACCCTTGTGATACATGTTTGGACCACTGCCCTGAACTGAATGATGATATGATTCGGGCGATGGACGATTTGCTTGATATAACTCTGGAATTTGAAATTACCCAGATAAGGCTACAATCTGAGCTACACACTTTAGACAATTCAATGCTTCCACTGAGAAGTTTCAATGACCAGAGTCTTCACATCAATTCTTCACCTATTGATTGTCCATCTATCTGTGAAGGGCAAGAGCAAGCAAACACGAGTCCATCTACTTCAAAAGACGATGGAATCATTGGGCTCATCATCACAGATTTCGATACAGGAGACGAGTCACTCCCAGCTGACTTTCCCACATGCTTGGCACACCTTGTGGATCCCAACGACCTCATGATACAAGAAAAGGTGGATTCCTTACATGACACCACCTCGGTGGTTATCACAGACCAAGCGCACCCTTACTCTGAAGCCCCTTCTTCCCCTGACCTTGAATGTTTACCACTAAAGAAAGAGGAGCTAAAAATTGAACCGAAGTCCGGAACTTGAATGCATTGAGACTACATTACTTTCTACGAAAATTTTTCTCAATTTTATTTACCTGTAGTCTCTGATTCACCATGGGATACTAACTTTGAAATTTTTTCTGACACAGGTGAATCATATATACTTTGGATACCTCAAGCAATTCAATAGAAAAATTTCTATGAGGTACATAAGTCTCTTTGGAACGCCATGCTCCAGCGCATCCAAGCCTATTGCAAAAAGGGCTTTTGGATGATCCTGTTGAGAAACCTACTGAGAAATTTATCTAGATATTGGTCAGAAGAGGAACCTTGTGGCATTACTGAGTAGTCTTTTCCCTGCTTTCATAGGACTAGGGTAGTTTGTTTGATGTTGTTTTAGGATAGACAGTAAACTTAGCGCTCCTGGGAGGCAACCCAGCTTTTCAATTCATTTCATTTTCATAATTAGATAGTTCAATGTTTGTGGGTAACATTACTGCAAACCCTCACGAGACTACAACTCGTCCACTAGGGGCAACCTAGGGGTTTAAAGGCTTGTTGCATACGCTAAATGCATGGTTTAGGTAGGATTTTATTTTGTTATTTTTGTTGGTTTCACTTTTGTACTGACCTGCTCTCTCCCAGCAATCTCTTGAAAAATCTCTCTCGATTCGTTATTCAGGTACTATTTTCCCATCACTTTTTCTTTACTGTCGTTGTCCCACGTGCATTGCATGTTTATATCTTTTACATTGAGGACAATGTAGATTTTAGGTTGGGGGTAGGAGATTAGGTAACCTAATCAATGTTTTCTTGGTCTTGAGACCTTCTTGTACATTCGAAGTGATCTTGACGGTCATGTAGAGTACTAGAATTTCAAGATACGTGATGTTGGTAATTTATGACTCCTGGATTCAGTGTCTGTTAGATTTCACAGTTAAGTTTGAATTGTTAATCCATGATTAGAAGTTTTAAACATTGATTGAGTCATGATTTCACATGTCACATCTCGCTTGCACATTATGGTTTCAGTTCGATAATGACTTATAATTTGGTGATCATTAAGCATGGGAAGAACCAACCTGGGGAATTTGGCCATCATGTTCAATAAGAAGAATGAAACAAAAAGAAAATACCTAGTTACAAGATAGCTACCTGCTGAAAGGGTTAGGCGAATAATCTTCACCATAGGTTTGCTCCCTATAGGTGGGGATTCAATTCCCCATGGACGATATGTGAAAATGGTTGGGTGACGATCTTCACCATAGGTTTGCTCCCTATAGGTGCGGATTCGATTCCCCTTTCCCTCAATGAAAAAAATCAAAAGCTACAAAAAAAAAAAAAAAAATGATGAAAAGAAGAACTGTTAGGCAAGTTCTGGTCTAGGTTATCCTAAATGCTCTTTTGATCGTCAATGTTATTATGGAAAGTGACGATTGGATCTCTTAATGATAGTAAGTGAGATTATACTATACATGGAACTCAATGTTTAAAATTTTTCTAATTAATGGGTTAAAACTTTGAACTTGATTATGAAGTTTACCAGGTGCTTGAGTCCAGCAGAAAGTAATACCCAACATTCATGAATTTTAGAATTCTAGTATCTAGATTGTGTCTCAAAGAACACCTGAGTTCATAGAAATTGTTTTGTAATTCTCAACTTAATTTTCGCATACTTTGCTCGGGACTAGCAAAATGCTGGTTGGGGGTTGTGTTGAGGGTCAAATATTTCATATCAGACCCCAGTTATTACCTGGATTTATGAGCATGACACTGTTTAATGGCCCGTTTAATCGTAATTGTGATGCAGGGTGTATTTACGAGCTTGGATGGAAATATGGTGTTAAAAGCGTGGATTTAAGGCTTGGGCATCACCAAGGCATTGGATGGGACTCCATGGGACCAAGATCAAGGATTTACACGCCGGAGATCAGAGAAATTCCAGCCACTCACGATGAAGAGGCCCGAAAATGGTTCAGAATGCGAGATCACAGGGTTCCCGCCATCCATTCGGCCCGAAATTTCATACATGGCCTGAGGACCATAAATTAACCATACAATCAGAATTTCAACCCTCAGATCCCTCCGAAAATGGCCCAATGGACAGATCAACGCATTAAATCCTTGAGTGGGGCCCGCCTGATATCTGGACACTCTTCAATTTTGGACTCAACGCTTTAAATGATCTGAGGAAACAAATGGACGGAGTGGATTTCTCACGTTACATCAATGTGGACCCCAAATAGGGTGGTGTGTACACCAACACAAGCAAACCATTTTTGTGCAGGACCATGAAACTTAGGTCAAACTCGGTTTTGACCGAGGCTTCTTCCAAAACGGAAGCTTCCGTTTCTCTTTTCGCAACAGGGAGATCCGGATGATCTCAGTAGGTCATCAATATGCGTTCTGATGGCTGATCCAAGCCGTCCATTTGAAGAAGACGAGGGTCGTAGCCAAGATCTGGTGATTCTTGGTTTGAAGAATGTTAAAAAGAAGATGCAAAGTGTGATGAACGGTAGAATCGTGCCACACGATAAAGCAGGTGGGCCGCGCTATCAATGCTCCAAACCTGGCCATCCCTGAACGGTTTTCCGAATAGAACGCAGTAGATGGTGTGGATTTTGCAAAACATTAGTGAAATGGGACCCACCGACTTCAACAGCGGAAGAGGATCCGCGGCTCTGCTCTCACATCCGAGAAAACCGGCAGCGGTGGGCCAGTTTTGTGATCCCGATCACGATCGGTTGGAAGATCCAAACCATTCAAATGCACCAACAGGGGGCCATGATCATCACCATGAAGGCGAAATCAGAGAAATCATGGCCGTTCGTCCCAAAACAGGCCAAAACGCAAACTGTTTTGCGTTTCTTTACGCGTAAGTAACTGTGTTTCGCACAGACTCTCCAGCTGCGGAAGGGAGTGCGTAACCTCCTACGCAATCCCCACAGACCTTGCCGGCTATAAAAAAAAGAAAGAGAGGGGTGAAGGAGGGGCCGATTTTTGGCATCCGATCGGTTGGAGCAAAGGTATCAACGGACAGGGAGAGACAGGGAGAGGAAAGGGAGAGAGAGGCTGTTGGAGTTTTTTTCCTTTTCTTTTTCTTTTTCTTTTTCTTTTGTTCTGTTTGAGGGATTCAACCCAACATGGTTGGCTAAACCTCTTGGCTAGGGCCACGAGAGGTGAAGCTTTGTAGCGTGATGGGTGATATTCTACGGTTCTGATTCATGTCCTGAACTACTTTTTTTGGTTTGATTTTAAGGAATGCGATTAGTTTTTAATGGTTTGTTGTGACTGACATTACAATAGATCTGCAATAGCTTGAGTATTTCCTTTTCCCTTCTTGTGATTATGAAGCCAGGACGCCCTGTTGTTCACCATCGCCCCTTGGACATGGTGGAATGACAGAACTCTTCCTGACATTCATACATCACTCAGATTGGCTGTTGAATTGGTTTAATTCCGTTGTTTGCTTTGTCTCATGGGCATGGTTTTGTGATGGAATCCATTCTAATTTACACCCGTCTCATCTCTTGAAAACCAGATCAAAAGGAAGTTCAGATTGAGTTCATGAATCAAGCGTAGATCTCCCTGATCTCTACAAGTGGATCCTCTGAATCCCTAGTTTCCTTTCCTTTAATTCTCTAAATTTTAGATTACTATTTCACCATTATTCACTCAATTTATACTTGATTTAGATTTCATCTCATTCTAGTTCTAGTTCTAGTTAGTTTCAGATTACGTACAGGTTTCAGTCCCTGTGGATTCGACCTCGGTCTCACCGAGTTTATTACTACATCTCAACCCTATACTTGGGGAGTGAACATTGTTCGGGTCACAAGAACTATTGGAGATCGTTACCGATGGGTATGCAGAACCCACTATGGAGGAATAAGCCGCCTTCACCAATGAAAAAAAGACCACTCTCAAAAATCAAAGGAAGAAATACAACAAGGCTTTGTTCCTTTTCTCTATCAATGGTTGGATGAATCAATTTTTGAAAAGATTGCCGAAGCAACATCAAGCAAGCAAGCTAAAGATACCCTTGCCACCATCTTCAAGGGTGTTGATCGAGTGAAGTGAGTTCGCCTTTAAACACTAAGAGCCGAGTTCGAAGCAGCGCACATGAAGGAAGGTGAAAGTATCTCTGACTACTTCTCACGTATAATTGTTATTATTAACTATTTAAAAAGAAATGGTGAAAAAGTTGAAGACATACGTGTCATGGAAAAAGCCTTGCGATCTCTCACAACCAAGTTTGAGCACGTGGTTGTGGCGATCAAAAAATCAAAGGACTTGAAAAAATTTTCCATTGAAGAACTGATGGGATCGTTGCAAGTGCATGAGTAACGAATGCAAAAGAATGCTGGTTCAATGCTTGAACATGCCTTACAGTCTAAGTTGACTATAAATAAATAAAAGAATGGCCATACACAACGAGGGAGTCGTGGCACTAGCAATCGTGTAAGAGGCAGAGGGCGTGGATATCATCCAAGCTATCAACAAAATCAACAAAAGTTTACCAATTTACGTGAAAGAGAAAATGGTATAGGCTTGTTTATACGTGGTCGTGGAAACACAAAGAACGTTCACTGCCACAATTGCAAGAAATTCGGCCACTATGCCTCACAAGGCCGGATATCGTCTACAGTGTTGGGCCTTTAAGTAGGTACATGGAAGTACCAAAAGAATCACACTGGCTAACCGCAAAAAGAATCTTCAGGTAAGTCAAAAGAACAATGAAATTCGGTCTTTTCTATCCATACGATGATGAAGCAATGCTATATGGATACTCAAACAGTGATTAGAGAGGTGACCAAGATGAAAGAAAGAGCACCACTGGCTATGTATTCTATCTCGGAACGACTGCTTTCACATAGAATTTGAAGAAGCAGAGTGCGGTCGCCCTATCCACGTGTGAAGCAGAGTACGTGGCAACATCGTCCACTGTCTGTGAGAGAATTTGGTTGAGAAACCTGCTAAAGGAGCTGAAGTATCCACAGGAATGATCCATAGTCATATATGTGAATAACAAGTCGGCAATTGAGCTAACCAAAAATCTAGTGCAGCATGGAAGAAGCAAACACATTGATACCCAATACCATTTTCTGAGAGATCATGTGAAGCAGAAAACGATGAAATTAGAGTATTGTCATACTACGAAACAGGTGGCGGATATTTTCACAAAGACATTGCCGACAGATGCATTTAAACGACTAAGAACGATGCTCGGAATGAAGCTGGTTTTGGTTTGAAGGGGAGTGTTGGAATTGCAAACCAAAGTCCAGCAAGTGTTGTGGCTGTTCATCTTCCAAATCATAATATCACTTCCCATGAGATGTTTCTTGGAAGATGAAAATGCTTGTATATTTTCTAGGAACATTTAAGTGTTAGAAGCTCCTAGTAGGGGCAATTTTGTCTTTTCACCTTACATTCAAATGCCTATAAATTGGCATCTTGTATATCCGGTTGAAGTAAGCAAAGCAAGCAAGTCAATAGCAAGTGTGAGAAGTTTGCAGCAACAAAACAGTTTAAGAGAATAAAAAAATTCTATTTTTCTTCTCTCTTTCTTCCTCTTAAAAAATCGGATTTCTGAGTTGTGCTAAGGCTTTGTAAAGCCAAGAAAAGCGCTGGCTTATACAGCCAACACTGTTGTGTACATTTATTTATTTATTTTTATTTCTTGAACGAAGTCGTTGCATTACCTATAATTTATAAAATAAAATTAAAAAAAAAAATCCTATATAAGTAATTTCAGGGGGAATACTATGAAAGTGAAGTGAATTATTTATTTTAAATATTATTACTAGTTGAGTGGTTATTTGCAACAATCTAGAAGCAAATAAAAGAAGCTAAAACAAATAGATGTAGTACGTTTTTAAAAATCAAGGAGAGGTTAGTTCTATGCGTACTGATTGGAAGATGCGCTGTCAAGAAACCAGGTAGAAGTGGACCTGGTTAGTGCTTTATGACCATTTCAACACAGATAATTTACTATTAAAACTAGAGGTGCTGATATAACACTTCATGTGTAGGTTATTATAGTCTTTTACTTGGAAAGAAGAGTTAATTTAGAAGAGAATAAGAGAATGTTGAAATTAATTTTATTGTATTACTTCTTCGTACTACAAAATAATTAAGTTATACATATATATTTATAAAATTTTAGATGTAGTTTTCTTAAATACTCGCCAGTTAAGATATACTAATATCTTGATAGGTGGGTCCCATCGTTTTTTTGAAGGAGGGCTTGCCCGAAAGCTTGTAGGTCTGTTCATAACAAAAGTTTTTAAAAAACAAAAATCAATGCTACCTAAATGGCCAACTCCATTTTTTTTTTAAAGTATTCCAGTTAAACATGCGCCAATCATTAAACTAATTGATGAATTTCATATATATATATATATATATATATATATATATATATATATATATATATATATATATATATATATGTTCAATTTATTGATCTTGGCTGTTCATTAGGTCCAATGAACATTTCATGAGCTAAGTCTAATCTAACAAATATTAACTATTTGATCAATGGCCTTAATTATGGATGGCCAAGATCGTTTACACAAGAATGGGTCCAACCAGCAATTTATTCTATATATCTACTTGTTGGGGCATCATGTATTGCTTATAATCATGAAGAATAGGCCATTGTAAACCATCCCATCCATGGCTCCGAAGAAGGATGGCTATAGAAAACAAGGCCATGGATTTGATCACCTGATCAGTGAAATTCTTGCATGGTAGCTCTTGCAATGTGTTCTGGACGGTAGTGGAGAAGTATACGTATGTCAGGTGCTAACATTTCATAAATGGTAGTTAACTCACAAGATAATGCTTCCAACCATAACCTGCGTGTAGGTTTTGGGAGATTCTTCTGTCAAGCGCACGTGACCAACGAACGGTTTTGATAGGAGTCCCTGGACATGGCCCCAGATAACCATGATCGCATATCAAAATACATCTAATTAACGGCATGCAAAATGGAGAATGAAAGAGAATGATTCTACCATCCATCTGATTCGTGCATGGCCCATGTGAATGCCTCTTATTCAGTGGTCCATCATTAATTGTAGGTGGGCCTACTCGGCCCACTTCAACTACACCGAAGAAGAATATATTCTCGATGCAAAAGGTTAATACTGAATAGTGCCCTGCGGTACGTTTTTCCTTCAACAGGGGTCCCTGGTTCGTTGATCCAGACTGTTGATCTTCTCGGACAACCTGCAGATGGTAGATGAATCAAAACCGTTCCAAAATTGGAAAATACTGGCAATCAAATCTATCCTTCACTGCATATTTCTCTCAACCGCCTATTTTGAGGACACTTAATTGAAAGGTTATGGACGTATGATTTGGAAATGTTTGGAAATCCCCTTTATCTACAGTAGGGAACTTAACCTTGACGGTTAAGATTACCAAACCATGGACCCATTTGCACAAAGTGCGTAAGAAAAAGTAGAAAAATGGATTCTGTCTTGGCACATGTCGCTCCATTGGACACAAGTGCTGAGATGGTCCGATAATAAGAACCGTTCATTTTCTGGACGCTGTTCCGTATGATCAAGAAGGGGTGGGAGATCATGAATCGTATTATAGGCAAAACGAACTTGGTCATCTTGAGTTGTGATATTGATATAGAGATAGGACAACAAATAATAATAATAATAATAATAATAAGATCCTGCTGTCACAAAAATTATTTTTTATTTTTATTTTATTTTTTCTTCTACTAAATAAATAATAAATAATAAATAATAAAAAAAGAGCTATTTATTTATTTATTCATCCATGGTTCATCCAGGGGCACAACAAACTGATGCTCTGGATTACCATCTTAGTTCACGAAAGAATAGTTATGTATTACGTTATCAGGATTACTTGTAATCATTACCAAAATCTCAAATATATAATTATTGTTACCTAAATTTAGTGGGCTATGGCGTGAACACACATTGAAGGGGAAGGGGGTTAACAATATTCAAAGAAAGAGTGTGCAGGCAACTTGATTTTTAGATCCGCTGGTTTTTGGGCTCATGTCCTGATAAGAGCCCTCACAGCTGATGGTTGGGTGGATGTAACAAATATCATGGTAGTGGGGATGGCAATGGGATGGGCAGTCGTCCAACAAGCTTGACCCAGCTTTAGGCTAGGCTTGGACCTAACAGCTTGGCCTGCATCATGGCCCTATCAATTTTTGTGTCTGGCTTAGACACAAGTCATTATAGCCCAACCTGACTTTATTTTATATCCTGTCATACCAAACCTTGGTTAGCCAACCCATCTATGTAAGGCTGCTAATGGGGCAGGCTGGCACATTGGGTTTCGAACCTTAAGCCCACTTCAGCCCAGTTTGGGCTAGAATACTATGCGCGCGCAAGGGGAGAGCCTTGGCTAACTGTCTAAGAGGCTATCAGCCAGGCTCATTTTCAGTTTTTAAGGGCAATTTTTTGAATATATTATGCCCTATAGCACACTCAATGGACAACCTAAATCATGCACAAAAGTGGGTGTTAGGGTAAGGGCTTGAGCTATGCATAATCATCACGGGACCAGATCACGCATGTTTGTTTTAGCCTTCAAGGCTCAGGCTCATTGGAAAGATAATTCCACAAGTGCGAGCATTTAATAAGGACGAAAATCGTCTTATTTGAATATCATTTCACCTTTCAAAACTAGGCACAAAGTTATCAATCATGATTTATTTATTTTTAAGCATCGCACGATCCCATGAAAATGCTCCTAACTCCCTTGTAATAGGTTCGATCGAGCAATATTAGGCTCATTGGAAAGAGAATTTGAGTAGCTTTCAATTAGGACTTGAATCATCTTATTTAGAGACCATTTGACCTTTTAAAATTGAACTCAAATTTATCTACTATAAAATTTTCACAATTGATCATAAATTTTTTGAAAAGTCAATCATTAATTTTTTTTCAACATCGCATGATCCCACAAAAATGCTTGTTAACTTCCTTACTATATGTTGGAGAAGAGCATTTTAATGTAGGCCGTAGACTTATTCTTGGCACAGCTGTACCAAAAGAGGCCCGAACGGAAGCAGATGCAGTCTGTCATATCTAGACCTAATCATACGTATGTCATGACGTAACTGGGCCCCAAGCATGTCCAGTTCAAAGAAATTCATTCGGAATAAGGAGAAATTGTCATTTGAAGTGTGAACCGTAAATTGGTCATAACTTTTGATTCGAGAATCGTCATCGGACGCATGACCTATCAATCCTTATGCAGCAAGCCATCCAGGGTTAATCGACCCACAAAATGAGTTGCAGTCGTTTGTTTCACGAGAAAATGCATACTTCCTATTCAAACTACAATTTTCATAAAAATATATAATTTTTAATAATTTCAATTTTTATCATATCTCATTACTTTTAGAGTTTTAAATTTTTATCTTTTTTAGAGATTAATTATAATCATGCTAGGAATGCACCAATAAGGTTAATTAGGGACTTTTTATTTTTTGCAAAAGTTACTATTTCGGGTACATTCTATTCTTATCAAATTAGGAGTTCTATTCGGGTTAGAATTTTGTTATGTTGGATAATTTTAAATTGGAGTTTTATTTTATCTTTATTAGTGGTGTAATAAAAAATTCATATATAGTACAAATAATTCAATAAAAATATTTAAGTTTTTTATTATTATTTCTTGTGGATTGAAGGTTTTAATCACCTGAGGAAGACAATGATCATACTCTTTACTTTCTCACGTCCTTCTATGCATCACAATCTTAGGTTCATTAAAAAAATAATTTTATATCTTTCAACTAAGATCATAATCATATCATTTGCAGATCGTTTGACCTTTCAAAAGTGGGCCCAAAGTCATTAATTGTCAATTGTTTAAAAGGTCGATTGTTAATTTTTCAAGTATCACATGATTCAAGAAAACACTTGTAATTAACTCCCTTTACAGGTCAAATCAAGGGCAATCTTGTGTTCATTGGTAGGAAAATTCAATGAGCTTTCAAATAGGATCACAATTATCTCATTTGGAGATCGTTTGACCTTCTAAAATTGAGCCTAAATCGTGAATTTCAATCATGAATTTTTTGAAAGGTCGATCATTAATTTTTTAGCATTACATGATCCCACAAAGCACCCATAATCCCCTAATTACAAGTTGGATTGGTGCAATTTTAAGCTCATTGGAAAGATAATTTGATGAGCTTCAACCAAAATAAAATCATTTCATTTGAAAATTATTTCACCTTTCAAAAGTAAGCCTAAACTCTTCATTTGTAAATTTTTCAAAAGGTCAATCATTAATGTTTTTAACATCTCGTGATCCCACGAAAATGTTCATAACTCTCTTGTTACAAGTCGAATTGAGATAATCTTAAACTTGTTAGAAAAATAAATTGATTAACTTTCAAATAGAACTAGAATCATTTCATTTGGAGACTAGCTATTTGTCCTTTCAAAAGTAGCGTAACTCACATTACTTACACAATCAATACTACACAACTTTGATAAAACTACCAAATCTCCCTTGTTATACCTTGGATCTGAATGATCTTATGCTTGTGGTAGAAGTAATTCGATAAGCTTTTGAATGAGCTATAAACCACATTGATCGGGGACCTTTGGTTTGTCATCATCTAACTTGAAGTGTACTTTTCATATCATCAACTTATAAACTAAACATTCATCGGAATTTCTCTATTTTTCAACATTCCTTTATTAAAACATCTTTAAACCTACATCATCATGACCCTAAGTCAAGTCTGAAATGAAACATGAAGAAAAAATGCATGATCATACTCAATTATGACAACTTTTTTCCACCCAGTGGAGCTATTCCAAGAGAGGCTCTCTTTCACATGTAAAGCACGAAAGATTACCGGATGGAGTACTAGTGGTCATAAAACATGAAAGATTGTAGTAGAGTAGTCGAAGAGCACAAAGATGAATAGCAACTTTAAACATGTGAATTGACGATCAACCTCCTAAACTTTTTTCTATTCTTGATTGCAAGGGAATTTTCGTCCTAAAAACTGATCCCCCCATTACCAAATGTGGAGGTGTAGAAAAGAAAATTCTTTAAAATGAGATATATTTTGAGGTCCTATGATATCCTGGTTTTATATAGGAAAAAAAAAAAAAAAACCTAATATTTTTCTTTGGTTTTACTTTTTCTTCATAAAACTAATCTCATGGGCAAAGAGAAAATGACATTTTCTCGGGAGAAAAAATTCCACTGAAGTATTTACAAGTTCACTGGCAGGAAAATAACAAGAAAGGACGGTATTTAATGAGAGGAGTGTTGTGCCAAATGTAACATTATAAAAAGTTATTTAAACGATTTGTTTCTCAACGAGAATTTATATGAAAGTTGAGGTCTGCTTTCGTGCATGATGTTTGGCCTGAATAGGCTCCATGAAAATTTTAATTTGTTGTTATTGGCACATGCAAAGTTGGCATACATGGCACATGTGTAAGGTGCTGAAAGATAGACAGCTGCACATTGGCAAATGCACATGCTAGCTAGCACCATAGCATATTAGCATGTGGAACATGTAGAACGTTTGAAGATAGATGCAATATGTATCACATGTAGAGTACAAGTGAAGGTGAATAGTGGCACATGTGGTGCATTGACACATGGTCAATATCAGCAATGCAGTTCATCATACAATAAACAATAAAGGGTTGTTTGATTTTTTTTATTTCCACTGTAAATACCTAATAAATAGGTTATTATTACTCTGCACGCTTATTTAATTTTAGGTGAGTATTTTCATCACAAAAATCAATTCATAAAGGACCGACTAAAATTTGTGAGCCCCACCATGATGTATGTAACATATTCATGTTGTTCATCTGTTTTAGTAGGACATTTTAAGGCATGAGCCAAAAAATAGGGCAAATTTAAAACTCAAGTTGCCCACACTACAAAAAATTGTGATCATAAAACTTTCACCATTGAAAGTGTCTTTTTTTTTTTAGATCTCATAACATTATTTATTTGTCATCCAACATAGTCATAAATTCATATAGACATGGAATGAGAGAAAACACAAATATCATTTTGATTCAAAATATCTAAGGGTGAATTAGAAAAAAAAAAAAAAAAAAAAAAAACAACTAAACAAACCAACAACCCCTAATTGTAATTATAAGACTATGAAAATTCTTTTTCTAAATTAGTATTTTTAAAAGAAGCTTATATAGCTTGATAGGGTTGCTTGTGATGGGGGCCTTGCACAAAACCTTAGGATCTAGCCTCCCGAAACAAAATAGAATTATGGAACAATAATGCAATGAACTAAATCAAAACATAAACCACACCATACCAAGGATTTTTACGTGGAAAACCCTCAAAGAGGTAAAAACCACGGGACCTCGTCCAGATCAACAATCCACTATAAAGTAGAACGCTACAACCGATCACAAGCACATACCGCTTAGATCACACCTTCTTCACTCACGCAGGAGTGGATAAACAATAAGAGAAACAAAGAAGACGGAGAGATCTCACCGATTACGAGGACGTGGAAGCACTGAGATATGGTAGATCACCTCTACGAGCATAGCCTCCCTTCCATAAGCTTCTTCTCTCTCTTTCTCTCTCTCTCTCTCTCTCACCTTTTGATAGCTCTAAGCCCTCCTAGAAAACCTTTAGGAAATTTAGAATACCCTGGAATACACCCCAATCCTGCATACACCCCTTTATATAAGAATAGAAAGAGGTAAAATCCAAATAGGAAATAAAATCCGTAAAATCTGTATTTTCGCAATCGCATCTACGGAACTCTTCGATGATATCGAAAGTCTCTCGATGGTAGCTTCGATATCATCGACGATCCTTCGATGATATCGAAACAGGACTAAAACTATCCAGCAACCAGGGGTGAAAAATTCTGACAATTATCGATGTCATCGAAAGTCTCTCGATGACAACTTTGATATCATCGACGGTCCGTCGATGATATCGACAGACCGAAAAACTATCCAGCGACCAGCAGTGAAAAATCCTGTAATTATCGATAATATCGAAACTGGTTCGATTTCATCGAACCCAGCAATGAGGAGAAAATTTCCATCAAATCTCTCCCTTTTCGACTCAGGAGGAATCCACCTTCTTCAAGCCAGCCCGGTTTCTACAAACCTCAAACTTGCCCTTGAGAAAAACCTTGGTCATCATGTCTAACCAATTGTCATCCACGTGGACCTTCTCAAACTGTAACACCTTCTTTTCCAAAATATCCCTGATCCAGTGATACCATATCTCTATGTGCTTCGACTTGGAATGCTGACTTGGATTCTTGCTCTATTGTACAGCACTTTGGCTATTGCAATAGACCACATGCTGCTCCTGCTTTAGGCTAAGTTCCTGTAGGAACCTCTTCATCTAAAGCATCTCTTTACATGCCTCTGTGATTGCAATGTACTCGACCTCTTTCGTCGACAATGCTACGACCTTCTGTACCTTGCTCTGCCAAGAAACCGCTCCCCTTGTAAATATGAACATGAACCCCGATGCAGACTTCCTAAAGTTTATGTCACCTGTCATATCTGTATCTATGTAGCCCTCTAACACAGGTTTTCCGTCACCATAGCATAGGCTCAACCTGGATGAGCCTCTTAGATAACGCAGTATCCACTTCACTGCTGCCCAATGCTCTTCGTCAGGATTAGCAAGATACCAGATAACAACACCAACCGCATATGCTATGTCTGGGCGTGTACACACCATAGCATACATCAAACTTCCTACTGCTGACACGTAGGATATCTTCTGCAGCTCATTCACCTCTACCTTTGTCTTGGGACACTGCCTGTCGCTCAATCTGAAGTGACCATCCAGTGGAGTATTAACAGGCTTCGCTTTCATATTGAACCGCTCTAGGACTTTCTCAATATATCACTCTTGTGACAGCCAAAGCTTCCTGTTGCTTCTGTCACGAGTTATTTCCATTCCTAGGATCTGTTTAGCCGAGCCTAAGTCTTTTATCACAAACGACTTGCCCAACTCCTGTTTCAGCTTGTCGATCTTCTTGATGTCTTTTCCTATGATGAGCATGTCATCAGCGTATAACAGTAGAACTAAGAAATCACCATTTGAGAACTTGCGCGTGAACACACAGTGGTCCGAGTACCTTCTGTCATACTCATGCTGTAACATGAACGAGTCAAACTTCTTGTACCATTGTTGTGGAGCTTGTTTTAGCTCATACAAGCTCTTCCTCAGCCTACACACCATATGCTCTTTGCCCTTGACTTCGAACCCCTCTGGTTGGTGCATGTAGATCTCTTCTTCCGGGTCACCATGGAGAAAGGTAGTTTTAACATCTAACTGCTCTATCTCTAGATCCATGCTAGCCGCCAACCCAAGCAACACCCGTATGGATGTCATCTTCACTACCGGTGAGAATATCTCCTCGAAGTTTATGCCTTTTCTCTGACCGAACCCTTTCACCATAAGTCTGGCCTTGAACATCGTCTGTGAATTCTTCTGCTCAACCTTCTTTCTGAACACCCACTTGTTGCTCAATGCTTTCTTGCCCTTAGACAGTTTTACCATATCATGGGTGTGGTTCTTATGCAAGGATTCCATTTTCTATTGTATAGCTTTCAACCACTCCCCCTTATGCTTGTCAATTAGGACCTCAGAATAATCTTCTGGCTCTCCCCCATCAGTGAGCATAATGTACTCATGTAGCGAGTACCTCTTGGACGGCTGTTTGTCCCTAGATGACCTCCTCACCTGTGGCTCAATAGGTGGATCAAGTGGGGGTTGCTCCCCTGGTCCATCTTCTAAAGGAACTCCCTCATCCTCTGTACCTTGTTGTACTCCCCCGTCATTAGGCACCACAGGATGAATAACCGAATCTATGTCCTCTAGCTCACCTGAACTAGGCTGGTTCTTCTCTGGCTTACCAATGTTTTCTATACACTGATCTTCAAAGAAAACTATATCTCTGCTCCTGACGAGCTTCCTCTCGGTCGGATCCCACAATTTGTAACCAAACTTTTTATCACCGTACCCTAAGAACACACACTACCTGATCTTCATATCGAGCTTGAACCTCTCGTCCTTTGGTTCCTAAACGGATGCCCTGCATCCAAACACTCTGAGATGACTGTACGATGGATTCTGTCCAGTCGACACCTTCTCAGGTACTTCTCCATTCAACGGGGCTGATGGAGACCTGTTTATCAAATACACCTCCGTGTGCATTACTTCTCCCCAGAACATCTTGAGCAACTTCACATGGGATAACATGCATCTGATTCTCTCTACAATGGTGCGATTCATTCACTCAACCACACCATTATGCTGGGGGGTCTTGAGAACCGTCTGTTCATGCCGTATACCCAGGGACTTACAATACTCATGAAAGTCGTCAATGTATTCACCACCATTGTCAGTACGGATACACTTCAATGATCTACCTGTCTCTCTCTCGACCATAGCATGAAACAATTTAAACACACAAAAGACCTCATCCTTGGATTTCAAAGCATAAACTCAAACCCTCCTAGATGCATCATCTATAAAAGTGACAAAATACAATGCCCCACCTAAGGTTTTTGTCCTCATAGAACCACAAACATCAGATTAAACCAAATCTAATGCATGCACTTTATTAACATGAAAAACAGTTTTAACGAATGAAACTATATGTTGTTTCCCTGTTAAACAACCAAGACAGGTTTTGAGAGGTGTACCTGTCACATCTGGAAGGAGCCGCTTCTTTGCTAGTATATGAAGCCCTTTTTTCACTCATATGGCCTAGACGTCTATGGCACATGTCAATAGCTGAATCTTCCGCTGCATTCAACCCACCCTTGCACACACTGACACTTGCCTTACAAAGAGTGCAACACTTCTTTCCTCTGGCTGCGATCAATGAACCCTTGATGAGCTTCCAGTGCCCGCAGCAAACCGGCTTTCATAGCCATCATCATCCCACATTCCCGTCGACATCAAGTTGAGGCGAAGGTCTGGGATATGCCTCACATTCCTGTTGAGGGTCGGATATTGCATATTAGACCCTGATTAGTACCTAATTTTATGTACATGATAGTGCTTAATGTCATATGTTGATGGTATTTTGCTGCAGGATGCAATTATGAGCGTAGATTGAAAAAGGGAGCTTAAAGCATGGATTTAATGCTCTGATGACACCAAAGGCAATGGACGGACTCCAGGGACTGAGATCGACAGAGTTGCACGCCAGAGATCGAAGAAAACCAAGAAACTGAAGCTTAAGTGGCCCGAAATTGGTCCATAATGCAGGATCACATGGTTTCCGCCATCAGATTGACTCGAAACTTCATACATGTGATGGGGGTCATAAATTAACCGTACATATTAAATTTCAGCCATTGAAGATCTCGGGAAGTGGTCCAAGGGATAGATCAGCCCATTAATTTCCAATATGGGGCCCACCCGATATCTGGATATACGTCAATTTTGGTTTTAACCCTTTAAATTAGAGGGTAAGACGTATGGATGGATTGGATTTCTCAGAAACATCACCGTGGACCCCACATGAGTCAGGGTGTGCATGGTGTATAAGTGCTCCAGATGTGCACGACAACTGCACTTCCTACCAAAACGGGCTGGTCCCGTAGCTGAGTCAAAAACGGCAGTTGCCGTTTCTTCTGCTGCAACCGACGCAGAGAGTAAATTTGAGGATCTCTGTGGGTCACCATCATGGCCCTCATGATCGATCCACACCGTCCATCATCTGAAGAATTCAAATTCGGCCCCACCAGAGTTGTCAGTGCACAAGGATGGGACCCGTTGATGTACAAAATCTTCCAGTAAAGCAGGAGCTCCTGCATTTTGACGCAACGAGCAGCTTCTGTTTAAGAGGATGGTAGTCCACCATCATGGGTATTATGACTGATCTGAACCGTCCACGGTGTTTGCAGGATGAATCTGATCACAGATGTCTGGGTACAACTCCTAAAGAGATACTGAAAGTAGATCTAATTCGGTTCCAAAATCCCTCCGCAATCAGCAAAAATTCCAGACGCCGATTGACTTTTGCTGATAATGTGATCCACATTCGGAAATTTCTCTCAATCCAGACATTCCAAATCAAGAAAGAGGGAGATCCGGTTGTCACCATGCTTTCCAAAAACGAGGAAATCTCTTCACCAAAGCGTGCTCCGCCAAATCTCTTGCCGACTGTTGTTTTGGTGCCGCACAGGAATCTTGGACGCAGCAGATCGTTTGCTGAGTTATACCATCCCGTAGATCCGTGGGCCAGGACAATCAGATGACGATCTAAAACCGTTCAGACATTCAGCTGCTGGATGAGATGGGCCAGATTCAGCATTCTTGATTGGATTGATGCAATCCATCTCTCTTTCATCCATCCGGTTGGTTGCGCAGTTTGTTATTACACGAAAGGGGGTGCATAAGCAAGGTCAGTTTTTTGTAACCGACCTCTCCAGCCGACTCCTAGACCTATATAAAAGAAAGAGAAACAGAGAGATGAAAAAAAATTAATTTTCAGCCAAGGGTAGCTACGGAGAGAGAGAGAGAGAGAGAGAGAGAGAGAGAGAGAGAGAGAGAGAGAGAGAGAGAGAGAGAGAGAGAGAGAGAGAGAGAGAGAGACTGTTGGAGTTTTTTCTATTTTTCTTTTCTTTTTCTTTTTCTTCTTCTTTTGTTCTGTTTGAGGGATTCAACCCAACATGGTTGGCTAAACCTCTTGGCTAGGGCCAAGAGGTGAAGCTTGTAGCATGATGGGTGATATTCTACGGTTCTGATTTATGTCCTGAACTACTTTTTTTTTGTTTGATTTTAAGGAATGCGATTAGTTTTTAATGGTTTGTTGTGACTGACATTACAATAGATCTGCAATAGCTTGAGTATTTCCTTTTCCCTTCTTGTGATTATGAAGCCAGGATGCCCTGTTGTTCACCATCGCCCCTTGGACATAGTGGAATGACAGAACTCTTCCTGACATTCATACATCACTCAGATTGGCTATTGAATTAGTTTAATTCCGTTGTTTGCTTTGTCTCATGGGCATGGTTTTGTGATGGAATCCATTCTAATTTACACCCGTCTCATCTCTTAAAAACCAGATCAAAAGGAAGTTCAGATTGAGTTCATGAATCAAGCATAGATCTCCCCGATCTTTACAAGTGAATCCTCTGAATCCCTAGTTTCCTTTCCTTTAATTCTCTAAATTCTTTAAGTTTTAAATTGTTATTTCACCATTATTCACTCATAATCACTTGATTTAGATTACATCTCATTCTACTTCTAGTTCTGGTTAGTTTCAGATTACGTACAGGTTTCAGTCCCTGTGGATTCGACCTCGGTCTCACCGAGTTTGTTACTACATCTCAACCCTATACTTGGGGATTGAACAAGTTTTTGGCGCCGTTACCGGGGATTGACGGTTACATTTTCTGAAATTAACTAGCTTTAGGATTAGTTTAAGATTAGAAATTTTTCTAACTTTAGGTTTAGGTTTTTCTGATTTTTAGAAACTAACATGTTTTCCTGTTTTGTAGGATCATGACATAAGCTTCAAATTTGGTAATTTCTTTCCAATTTTCTACTTTTTCTATTTTTAGAATTATGATTATAGTTTTAGAAATTCTCTTATTTTAGGTTTCCCTTTTAGAGACTAACTTTCTATTTTTAGAAATTTTCTATTTCTATGCCTTAATTTATTTTAGAATTTTTTTTCCTTTTTAGAAACTAACATTACTTTCCATTTTAGGATTAAGATTTCTAATTTAGAACTTTTTAACTTTAGGCTTAGAACTTTCCTAATTATTTTTTTTAGAATTTTTTTTATTTTATTTTTAGGAACTAATTTATTTTTAGAACTTTTCTCTTTTGTTTTTAGAAACTATGTTAGTTATTTCCCTTTTTAGAGACTTTTTCTAATTTTAGAAACTAACTCATCTTTCCTTTATTTTATTTTTAGAAACTTTCCTTTTTAGGAATTAGTTTATTTTTAGAAATTTTTAATTTTTAGGTTTAAATTTTCTATTTTAAAAAAACTTTTAAATTTTAGGGAACTTTCTTTTTTTTTTTAGAAACTAACTTTCTATTTCAATTGTAGGAACTTTCTAACTTTAGACTTTCTATTTTAGAAGCTAATCTCTTTTGTTTTCTTTTGCAGGATTTTAACTTAGGAACTTCTCAATTGATACTTTCCTTCTAACTTCTTCTCCTCTTACTTTCCATACCGCTGTAGGATCTTTTCCTCTATTTTTATTAGGATTAGATTCAGATTGAGGGTTTCACCATGTATATGCACGAGTGGGAACGTCAATATGCTGAGATAGCTTTTGAGCATGCGAAACAGTGCGAAGGGATGTATGATAATGATGATAGACATCCACCTATGTCTCAAAATTTTTCTGAAACAATCATCGAGAACCGACCTGAGCATAACACTCCATCGGTTAAAAAGTCCTTACGTGATCATATACGGGAGAACAATTCCACCCGACGGACAGTACGTGAGTGTTGGGGTTATCATAACTATGGGAGTGAGAATTATTATCACCCATCCGAGAAGAAGAAAACAATTCGTGATTATATTATGAGTGATAATAAGTATTACCAACCATCAGATTCTCCCACATATGATCCGTATGACTATAATCAATGGAAACATCAATGTCAGGAAGCTGAGCCAACTATATATCATAGTGATAATTCTCTTGGGTCCTCTACTTTTGAAACCCAATCAGAAACAGTCCAAGAGGGAGCAATTCAATCAACTTGTCATACAATCATGCGAATTGCTTAAATCCTCAATTCCAATCATTCAGTCACATCTTATGGAGAAGGAAGAGGCTAGGTTATCCCAGTCTCATCTCAATCTGGAAGCGCAATGTGAAGAAAGTGATCATAACTCGCTTGTGGCAGAAACTGAAATTACGAATGAGGAATTAGATTCCATTAATGAGCAGATGGTTCGATTTTCCGATGAGTCGATCTCGATGACTATCCAAAGGAATGATCAAGAGACATGGGTGTCTTTCAAATATAATGATAGTGACACACTTCACTCACATGACACACATGATTACACTGATGAGGTAGAGGTTAGTTTATTCGAACCTCAACCTAACTTAGGAATAGAATGTGAGGAATGTGATCCTATCCCAAGTGTACACCGCACGAAACTGAATGGTGAGTATTGGGATTCAATCTCAAGTGTGGCCCCTGCCAATGATCACAAGGTTCAGGAAGTTGTCAACCATAATGATCTACTCCACCTGCCTGACATGACTGATTTGAATGTGGAGAATGAACCATTTTCACCTAACCCATCCAACTCTTGTGATGTATGCTTGGACCACTGCCCTGAGTTGAATGATGATATGATTCAGGCGATGGACGATTTGCTTAATATAACTCTGGAATTTGAAACTACCCAGTTAAGGCTACAATCTGAACTACACACTTTAGACGATTCAATGCCTCCACTGAGAAGCTTCAATGACCAGAGTGTTCACATCAATTCTTCACCTATTAATTGTCCATCTGTCTGTGAAGGGCAAGAGCAAGCGAGCATGCGTCCATCTACTTCAAAAGATGATGGAATCCTTGGGCTCATCATCACAGATTTCGATACAGGAGACGAGTCACTCCAAGCTGACTTTCCCACATCTTTGAACTCATGCTTGGCACACCTTGTGGATCCCAATGACCTCATGATACAAGAAAAGGTGGATTCCTTACATGACACCACCTCGGTGGTTGTCACGGACCAAGCGCACCCTTACTCTGAAGCCACTTCTTCCCCAGCTCCTAATGGTTTACCATTAAAGGAAGATGAGCTGAAAATGAAACCGAAGTCTAGAACTTTGGAATGTATTGAGGCTACATCACTTCTGGTGAAGTTTTCTAAACTTTATCTATTTGTAGTCTCTGATTCACCATGGGATACTAACGTTGGAACTTCTTTTGTCACAGGTGAATCGTATATACTTTGGATACCTCAAGCACTTCAACGAAAAATTTCTTATGAGGTACATAAGTTTCTCTGGAAAGTCATGCTCCAGGGCGTCCAAGCCTATTGCAAAAATGGCTTTTGGATGATCTTGTTGAGGAACTTATTGAGAAACTTATCAAGATACTGGTCGGAAGAGGAACCTTGCGGCATGATTGAGTAGTTTTTCCTTGCTTTCATAGGATTAGGGTAGTTTGTTTTATGTTGTTTTAGGATAGATGGTAAACTTAGCGCTCCTGGGAGGCAACCCAGCTTTTCATTTCATTTTCCTAGTTAGTTCAATGTTTGTGGGTAACATTACTGTAAACCCTCACGAGACTACAACTCGTCCTCTAAGGGAAACCTAGGGGTTTAAAGGCTTATTGCATATGCTAAATGCAATCGAGAGCACCTGCGGAAGTGGTATAGGTAGGAGTTTATTTTTGTTATTTGTGTTTTACTTTCAACTGGTTTCACTCTTGTACTGACCCGCTCTCATGTTGAGATCTCTATGGAAAAGTCTCTCTCGACTCGTTACCCAGGTACTATCTTCCCATCACTTCTCATTTACTTTCGTTGTCCCATGTGAATTGCATGCTTACATCTTTTACATTGAGGACAATGTAGATTTTCGGTTGGGGGTGGGTGATTAGGTTTCCTAATCAGTGTTTTCTTGGTCATTAGCAAAAAAAATTGTGAAAATTTTTAAAATTTTCTGGAATTTCTTGTGAATTTGAAGTGATTTTAACGGCCATCTAGGGCACTTAGAATTTCAAGATATGTGGTGTTGGTAACTTATGACTCTTGGATTCAGTATTTGTTAGATTTCACAGTAAGTTCGAACTGTTAATCTAGGATTAGAAGTTTTAAACATTGATTGAGTCATGATTCCATAAAACACATCTCGCTTACACATTAAGATTCAACTCGATATTAAAGGACTAACTTGGTGACCACTAAGCTTGAAAGGAACCAACCTGAAAAATTGAAAGGATTGGACGAATAATCTTCACCATAGGTTTGTTCCCTATAGGTGGGGATTCGATTCCCCATGGACGATATTTGAAAAGAGTTAGGCAACTAGTCTTCACCATAGGTTTGCTCCCTATAGGTGAAGATTTGAGTCCACTCCTTGGCGTTACTTGTAATGGAAAAATCGAAAGCGAAAAGAATGAAAAAATGACCTGTGAGGAAAGTTTTGGTCTAGGTTTTTGTTGTCATGAATTCTCTTGTTGGTTACCATGATATCATGAACTAGAGAAGTGAATCTTAATGTTAATAAGCTGAGATTACACTATACACCCATGGAACTCAATGTTTAGAATTGTTCTAATTGATGGATTAATACTTTGAATTTAATTATGAAGTTTATCGTGTGTTTGAGTCCAGGAGAAATTTTATGCCCAACATTCATTAATCTTGAGAAATTTTATGCCCAACATTCATTAATCTTAAATTTCTCATATCTGAATCGTTCTTCAAAAATATCACTCGGTTTCATGGAAATTACCCTGTAAATTCTCAACTTATTTTTCGCATGTTTTGCTCGGGACTAGCAAAATGCTGGTTGGGGGTTGTGTTGAGGGTCGGATATTGCATATTAGACCCTGATTAGTACCTAATTTTATGTACATGATAGTGCTTAATGTCATATGTTGATGGTATTTTGCTGCAGGATGCAATTATGAGCGTAGATTGAAAAGGGAGCTTAAAGCATGGATTTAATGCTCTGATGACACCAAAGGCAATGGACGGACTCCAGGGACTGAGATCGACAGAGTTGCACGCCAGAGATCGAAGAAAACCAAGAAACTGAAGCTTAAGTGGCCCGAAATTGGTCCATAATGCAGGATCACATGGTTTCCGCCATCAGATTGACTCGAAACTTCATACATGTGATGGGAGTCATAAATTAACCGTACATATTAAATTTCAGCCATTGAAGATCTCGGGAAGTGGTCCAAGGGACAGATCAGCCCATTAATTTCCAATATGGGGCCCACCTGATATCTGGATATACGTCAATTTTGGTTTTAACCCTTTAAATTAGAGGGTAAGACGTATGGATGGATTAGATTTCTCAGAAACATCACCGTGGACCCCACATGAGTCAGGGTGTGCATGGTGTATAAGTGCTCCAGATGTGCACGACAACTACACTTCCTACCAAAACGGGCTGGTCCCATAGTTGAGTCAAAAACGGCAGTTGCCGTTTCTTCTGCTGCAACCGACGCAGAGAGTAAATTTGAGGATCTTTGTGGGTCACCATCATGGCCCTCATGATCGATCCACACCGTCCATCATCTGAAGAATTCAAATTCGGCCCCACCAGAGTTGTCAGTGCACAAGGATGGGACCCGTTGGTGTACAAAATCTTCCAGTAAAGCAGGAGCTCCTGCATTTTGACGCAACGAGCAGCCTCTGTTTAAGAGGATGGTAGTCCACCATCATGGGTATTATGACTGATCTGAACCGTCCACGGTGTTTGCAGGATGAATCTGATCACAGATGTCTGGGTACAACTCCTAAAGAGATACTGAAAGTAGATCTAATTCGGTTCCAAAATCCCTCCGTAATCAGCAAAAATTCCAGACGCCGACTGACTTTTGCTGATAATGTGATCCACATTCGGAAATTTCTCTCAATCCAGACATTCCAAATCAAGAAAGAGGGAGATCCGGTTGTCACCATGCTTTCCAAAAACGAGGAAATCTCTTCACCAAAGCGTGCTCCGCCAAATCTCTGCCGATTGCTGTTTTGGTGCCGCACAGGAATCTTGGACGCAGCAGATCGTTTGCTGAGTTATACCATCCCGTAGATCCGTGGGCCAGGACAATCAGATGACGATCTAAAACCGTTCAGAAATTCAACTGCTGGATGAGATGGGCCGGATTCAGCATTCTTGATTGGATTAATGCAATCCATCTCTCTTTCATCCATCCGGTTGGTTTGTTATTACACGAAAGGGGGTGCATAAGCAAGGTCGGTTCTTTGTAACCGACCTCTCCAGCCGACTCCTAGACCTATATAAAAGAAAGAGAAACAGAGAGATGAAAAAAAATTAATTTTCAGCCAAGGGTAGCTACGGAGAGAGAGAGAGAGAGAGAGAGAGAGAGAGAGAGAGAGAGAGAGACTGTTGGAGTTTTTTCTATTTTTCTTTTCTTTTTCTTTTTCTTCTTCTTTTGTTCTGTTTGAGGGATTCAACCCAACATGGTTTATTAAACCTCTTGGCTAGGCCAAGAGGTGAAGCTTGTAGCATGATGGGTGATATTCTACTGATTCGATTTATGTCCTGAACTACTTTTTTTTTTTGTTTGATTTTAAGGAATGCGATTAGTTTTTAATGGTTTGTTGTGATTGACATTACAATAGATCTGCAATAGCTTGAGTATTTCCTTTTCCCTTCTTGTGATTATGAAGCCAGGATGCCCTGTTGTTCACCATCGCCCCTTGGACATAGTGGAATGACAGAACTCTTCCTGACATTCATACATCACTCAGATTGGCTGTTGAATTAGTTTAATTCCGTTGTTTGCTTTGTCTCATGGGCATGGTTTTGTGATGGAATCCATTCTAATTTACACCCGTCTCATCTCTTAAAAACCAGATCAAAAGGAAGTTTAGATTGAGTTCATGAATCAAGCGTAGATCTCCCCGATCTTTACAAGTGAATCCTCTGAATCCCTAGTTTCCTTTCCTTTAATTCTCTAAATTCTTTAAGTTTTAAATTGTTATTTCACCATTATTCACTCATAATCACTTGATTTAGATTACATCTCATTCTACTTCTAGTTCTGGTTAGTTTCAGATTACGTACAGGTTTCAGTCCCTGTGGATTCGACCTCGGTCTTACCGAGTTTATTACTACATCACAACCCTATACTTGGGGATTGAACAATTCCTGAGAACCAATGTGCAGCCCACGTCGGTCTTCACACAAATATCACCGACTCCTACGATCTTTAATACGCCAGAATTTCCCATCTTCACAGTCTCATAGTCACCTGACTTATAGCTTGTGAAGAATTCCCTGCGTGGAGTCGCATGAAACGAGGCTCCCAAGTCAATCACCCAGTCGGTGTCCTGACTCGTAGCCGTAAGACATATATCGTGATCTGCTGAAAGAATAACTACAACATCGTCATCTGAAGGGACTGCAGTGAAATCTGATTCATCTTCCTTTCCTTTTTCTTTCTTGTCATTTTTAGCCTTATGACATTCATGCTTATAGTGACCCTTCTTGCCACAATTCCAGCATTCAAATCTGATTTATCTCGGGCCTTCCCGCCCTTCTTATTCTTTCCTCTCCCCCGTTTCTGTGTCACAAGGGCCTCTTGCTGAGTAGACCCCTGAGACTTCCTTGTTATCTCCTCATTGAAGAAACAACTAGTTACTTGTTCCATAAAAATCTTTCCATCTGGCGCGGAGTTACTTAGAGACACCATCAATGTCTCCCAACTGTCAGGCAAAGAACTAAGCAAAAGTAAAGCCTGCAATTCATCATTCAGGACCATCTTCATAGCGGAGAGCTGGTTCACTATATTGCTAACCTCATTCATGTGCTCAGCCATAGAACCACCATCCTTGAACTCGAGATTTACAAGTTGCCTTATCAGAAAAATCTTATTATCGGCTGTTTTCCTCTCATACAACCTTTCTAATTTCAGCTATAGGTTAGCGGCTGAGGTCTCCGTAGATACATGGTGTAATATGAAATTGTCCAACCATTGTCTAATAAACCTCACCGCCTTTCGGTCTATCTTCTTCCAATTATAATCAAACATATCCTTGGATTTTGCTGATATGCCTAAAATTGGATAATATAGGTCCTTGCAATAAAGCAAGTCATCCATCTTAGCCTTCCATATGGTCCAATTAGAACCATTAAGGTTGATCATCCTTGATGAGCCACCTTCCATAATTCAAAACTGATCCTACCCGTTCAATGAACTTAGCTTTTATACCACTTTGATGGGGGCCTTGCACAAAACCTTAGGATCTAGCCTCCTGAAACAAATCAGAATTATGGAACAATAATGTAATGAACTAAATCAAAACATAAACCACACCACACCAGGGATTTTTACGTGGAAAACCCTCAAAAAGGTAAAAACCAAGGGATCTCGTCCAGATCAACAATCCACTATAAGTAGAACGTTACAACCGATCACAAGCACACACCGGTTGGATCAAACCTTCTTCACTCACGCAGGAGTGGATAAACAATAAGAGAAACAAAGAAGATGGAGAGATCTCATCGATTACGAGGACGTAGAAATGCTGAGATATGGTAGATCACCTCTACAAGCATAGCCTCCCTTTCACAAGCTTCTTCTCTCTCTTTCCCTCTCTCTCTCTCTCACCTTTTGATAGCCATAAGCCCTCCTAGAAAACCTTTAGGAAACTTAGAATACCCTGTAATACACCCCAATCCCGCATACACCCCTTTATATAAGAATAAAAAGAGGTAGAATCCAAATAGGAAACAAAATCCGCAAAATCTTCATTTCCACAATCGCATCTGCGGAACTCTTCGATGATGTTGAAGGTCTCTCGATGACAGCTTCGATATCATCGACAGTCCTTCGATGATATCAAAACAGGACTAAAACTGTCCAGCGACCAGGGGTGAAAATTTTCGACAATTATCGATGTCATCGAAAGTCTCTCAATGACAGCTTCGATATCATCAACAGTCTATCGATGATATCGACAGGACCAAAAAACCGTCCAGCGACCAGCAGTGAAAAATCCTACAATTATTAATGATATCGAAATTGGTTCGATTTCATGGAACCCAACAATGAGGAGAAAATCTCCATCAGCTTGTGCTTTGAAAGAGGTACAAGTAAATGAAATCTCCTTTTAATAAAGAAATCGGATTTGCCGAATTTATATAATAATAATAATAATAATAATAATAATAATAATAATAATTAACAAATAAAAAAGCAAGTGGGTGGAAAATGATTCCACAGGTGCCGAGACGGAGAAACTACATTTCTTTTCTTACTCGCTCCAGGAAAACCGTTCTTAACTTTGAAAAGGTCTTGCTTTGGTTAAATGGCAAACAGGTAAGCCATCCGTAACCCGAGGGCTTAGACGGCTGATGATAATACCCTGAAAATCGAAAATGGACAACCATGGAGACAAATCTTGCGGCAATTTCCTAGCATGGGAATTTCTAAGAAGATTTTTGGATTTTGACATTTTTTTTCTCGCTATAGTATCATGTAGCAGGAAAATCTCGTTGATTTTTTATTTTTTTTTTAATAATTGTAAATCAGTAAACTATTTAAAGATTTTAAAACATGGGTACAAATAAATCAATTTAAATCGTCAAATATTTATTTCATCAAAAGGGAAACTATATTTATCATATAGCACCGTGGACAGCTTTCCAAACTATCCTTGACCGGCCATTTGATTTGAGAATTGTGGCCCACCTGACAAGTGGGCTAGCCAGAACTCTTGAGAAAGAAAAAGCATCTGCCTACAAATGGCTTCTAGCCTTTGTATTTTAAACAAACATATGGAAGACACGAAACACAGAACCAAGAGTTTGGAATATAAAATTAATAAAAAAGACCCGCGTTCAATCATTACTGAAGTTTGCTAAAGTACGTCCAGACAAGAATACATCGGGACCTTAGTCGCTTAATCTGTTTTCTCATCGAATGATCCAAACCGTTCTTGTAATTGCCATTATTTCGGTCCTTTTTAAAAACTCTTCGGGTTTGAATTGGACAAACGCGTCCCCATGGAAGGGTAGTTTTATCATTGAAACAGTTCATATCAGCCAGAAAAATCCAAATCCGCAGGGATAGATATTAAAGCTGGCCTAATTAACCTTTATATCTCGTTTGAACCCGGCTGCAGGGATTCTCGTAGCACTAATTAAGCTCTGTGGGCCACCATGATATATGTCTCATATCCACGCCCCACCATGATGTGTGTTATATCTATACCGTGCATCCATTTTTTTCAGCTGATTTTATCGCATGAATGGTAAACATGAGGCAGATCCAAAGCTCAAGTAGACTACACCGAAAGGAAACAGTGGGGATTGGATGCCCACCATTAAAAACTTTTTGGAGTCGGATCAAGCTAATAATTGAGTTTTACATTCAGTGACTTTGTGAACAGGTTGGATGAGAAATAAATATCCAGGCGAGTCATAGAAAGGTTTCAATGGTGGGCACCATTATCCCAGCTATTTCCTGTGGTGTGATCTGCTAATGCTCTTGATCTACCTCATGTTTGGGCTCATGTACTAAAATGAGCAGTTGGAATGGATGGACGGTGTAGAAATAATACATAAATCATGGTAGGTCCCACAAAGCTTGTTCTGCACGACAAAGAAAGGTTCTTAGGCCGAAAGGGAGACAACCTGCCTGTAACCCAGGTTACACGGCTCCCCTGTTACCCAATGCTGCGTGGAGCCCACCACGATGTTTTTGTCATATCCACTCATCCGTTTCGTCAGCTAGACATAGCCCTGTAGGTGAGGCCATTGATGTTTATGAGAAATCCATTTTATCCGTATGTTTTGACGGATTAGGTTAGGATATGCATGCCCTCAAAATGAGTTAAATCCAAAACTCAATTGAACCACTCAACAGAAGTGATGTAGAGTGGGTGGTAGACAGTTTCATGGCCAAGATGGATCAAAAAAGGCCCGGTCGATGACAGAAGTGATCCAGACTGTCAGAACTTAAAACAAACGTATCTCTCAAACTGGAATGAGCTATTGGACGTTCCGTATGTGATTTTGGGGTAGGACGAGCTACTTTAGCCACCCAACCCACTACACCGGGTTGCCCACACCAATTTTGCAAAATACCATCAAATCGACGGTTGATTCATCTTTTAATTTCATTTTTACTATTTATAGTATGTTTTAATTTAAGTATAACTCTCCATCTTGAGCTTTGATACTAATTGATGCAGGGAAGCTTCAAAGAAGCTTCGTGGATTCGAAGTAGTTATCCTTAAGGAAAACGATGATCGACCTCATCACGTTCATCCCGGTGGCAAGAAGCAGTGAGAATTGAATATCTAAGGTTGAAACATTCACAAAGCCATAGAAGTTTTGGATCAGGCTAATATTATTGTGCTTTTGGTTCATCCAATAAAACTAAACTAATAAATAGTATTGGTGGAATATAAACATTGTGGTGGACTAGGGCATACCTACTTTTTCCGTGATATGGCCCAGTTGAGTTTTAAATGTCTCCCTTTTTTTTTGGGTTTACCTCATCTTGGAATTCAAGAAGTCTAAGACTAAGGAACCACAACAAGTGCCAAAAACTAGGGTTCACACCATTAAAAACTTTTTAGAGGTTGCAAAAGTTTTGGATCAAGTTGATATTTGTGTTTTCCCTTCATCAGAATGTCCAGTTATGTGTGTCGTAATCAACCGATTGAATGGTAAATAAATATTATAATGAGCCTTAGGAATTTTTCAATGGTAGGTGTTTAATCACCACTGTGGTGTGGTCCACCTAAGGTTTGGATCTAGCTCATTTTTGGATCATTTCATGAAATGAGTTGGAAAATGGATGGACGGTGTGGATAAAACACATACATCTTGGTGGGCCCCATGAAGCACCCACCAGTAGAGCTGGGCAACGAGTCGAGTCAAATCGAGTTAGGGCTAACTCAACTCAATTTGGTTTTGAAATAGGCCCGACCCGAACTCGATCCGACTTGATACCGAGTCCAGTATACCTGACTTAATCCGAGTTAGGTCTGGCCTGGATTGATCCGGACAAAGTCTGATCCGGTCAGAAGTACCAAGTCGGGTCGAGTCGGCACTAAGTCGGATTGAGAGATGAGGGAGGGAGGGAGTGGAGAGGGGAGAGAGGAGGAGGAGCGTGATGGTGGTGAGTGGTTGCCGGGTTTGAAAGAGGAGGGAAGGAGGGAGGGAGGGAGGGAGGGATCAGGTCAAGATAGGATTAGAGAGTCGGGTCGAGTCAGGTTTCAGATCGAGTTGAGTCTAACCGGTCGAGTTACTAGGTAACTCGAACTCGACTTGGTTTAAGTTCGGATTGGACGAAGCTTACTCGATACAGACCGACTCACCCATTCAGTTTGGGTTGAGTCGGATCGAACCAAGTCTGACAAGTCGAGTTAGTTAGATCGGTTTGTCCTTTGCCCACCTCTACCCACCAATAACAGGAAGCGGATTAGCTGGTGCACTACACACCGTCGATATAGCTGGTGTGGGTTCATGTCCTACAAAGACGAGGGCATATACACTCCTTCGGCTCTAGTTGTATGAACAATTCATAGGAGATCAAAGTTACTTGGCCCAAAAATGTATATCCATACCATTCATCCATTTTTCGAGATCATTTTAGAGCATGAACCAAAAAATGAATTATATCAAGAGATCAAACTAACAACACGACAAATAGCAGTGGCGATAATGATTTTCACTGTTAAAAATCCGTAGGGCCCCGTAAAATTTATTTTCCATCCAATCTGTTCATAAGGTTACAAAAGCCTCAGCGAAGAAGAAAAATAAATATCATATTGATCCAAAACTTCTGTAACCCCAAGAGGATTTCAATGGTAGATGTTTGATCCCCCACTGCCTTTTGCAATGTGGTCCACATGATCTTTATATCTGTCTTATTTTACGGCTCAAGCCTTATGACGAGCTCGCCAAATGGATAGACGGTTTGGATATAACACATACCTCATGATGGGACCAACAGAACTTGGTGACGTCAAGCTGGTGTGTGGCACACCAGCCAATCCGCTTACCCGTAGCGACGTCCGTACTGGCGGGATCAGTACGCAATCCGCGCCCAACTCGGCCGGCATTCATTTCCACTCTCGTTTCAATCCTCTTTAAAAGGTCTACGAGCAATTGCATCTGATCAGCTCTGTATTCCCAATCCTCTCTACTCTCCACCCAAACCATGGCTAGCGACCTCCAATCGTACGCCATCCTCTTCCTCATCTCGCTCATCTCCACTGTCCTTGTCCGGACCATCTTCTCCAATTTCCGAACCACGGCCCTACACCTTCCGCCGGGCCCAATAGCTCTCCCGATCATCGGACACCTCCACCTCATCGCTCCCATCCCTCAACAAGCCTTCCACAACCTCTCCAAGCGCTACGGCCCGTTGATCTACCTCCGCCTCGGCTCCGTCCCCGCTGTCGTCGCATCCGACGCTGACACTGCGAGAGAAATCCTCAAAACCCACGAGGCCGCTTTCGCATCCCGACCTCAATCCTCAGCCGTCCGCTACCTCACCTACGGCTCCTCTGACTTCTCCTTCGCTCCCTACGGCCCCTACTGGAAGTTCATGAAGAAGATCTGCATGTCCGAGCTTCTAGGCGGGCGCACGCTCGATCAGCTCCAGCCCATCCGCCACGAAGAGATCCGGCGATTCTTGCGACTGATACATAAGAAATCCAACGGCGGAGAAGCAATCAACGTTGGCCAAGATCTCATAACGATGACGAACAACATAATATCGAGGATGACGATGAGCCGGATATGTTCGGACACGGAAGGGGAGGCGGAGGAAGTGGGGAAGCTGGTACATGATGTGACGGTGCTGGTTGGCACGTTCAACGTATCGGATTACATCGGGTTTTGTCGGAATTTGGATTTGCAGGGACTGAAGAAGAGGTACAAGGACGTGCACAGGAGATTCGATGCGATGATGGAGAGGATCATCAAAGAGCGTGAAGAAGGGAGGAAGATGAAGAT